>CM070690.1:6579312-7779312 GCA_036346265.1 Melocanna baccifera
GGAGGTCACCGGGAGGTTGGAGGCGTGGACGATCGGATCCGGATATGTCGTGAGCGGCAACCTCTACCTCACCGAGGACACGCTTGAGAGGCGTTGAGCGCCTCAAGTTGCGGCACCATGGCGAAGTCATCTCAAAACCGCAACGTGGCGGTGGTGGAGGACGACATCGTGGGTGTGGAGCGCGCAGAAACCGAGCGGTGGATCGGCGCGCGTAAGGCAAAAGGAGGTGCCCGGGATCTCTCGGATGACAAGTGCAAAAATTGTGGTCGCCTTAGCCATTGGGCTAGGGACTACAGGCAACCCAAGAAATAGCAGCTACACCTTGCTCAGGATGATGACAACGATGATGAGCCGGTGCTGATGATGGCGCAAGTGTGCGCACTCACGACGACGAGGCAAAGCAGTGCCTCCCTGCTTCACCTGGAGGAGCCATGAGCCCAAGTCTGTCTGGGCGCTGAAAACGACAGAGTGCACCAAGAAGGTTGGTACCTCGACACGGGGGCGTCAAACCACATGACGGGGCAAAGAGAATTCTTCACCGAGCTCGACATCGGAGTTGTCAGCACCGTCAAGTTTGGTGACGACTCCGCCGTGGAGATCCGTGGTCTTGGCACCGCTGTTTATGTCGCACAATGGCGCTAACATCGAGCACTCACCGTGTCTACTTCATTCCGAGGTTGAAGAACAACATCATGAGTATTGGCCAACTCGACAAAGGAATACGCGAGGCTACGAAGCGTAAAAACAAAACTTTTCTATCGCGCACTCCAAGAACATCATGCTAAGGAAGGATCATGGATTGTTACCACTCGACGCCAGTGCAAATGAAGAAGAATTGAAACCGATCCAATCACGCGCCGAGGTAGTAGTGGAAGTAGCCGATCGTCCCAACAGATCGCCTCTCCACGCACCGATCAACATCGCAACGAGCAGCGCCTCCACCGGTATCCACACGTCCGGGCCGAACGCCGATCGCGAGTGTACTAGCACTCGTGAGCAGCTAGGGTTTGGCTCGGGAGGTGGCGCTAAGGTTTTGCTAGATGTTAACAGGACGAATCCTCACCCCATCGCCTCCATATATATAGACCTCTCACGTGGGCCTTGCGGACCGAGGCCCATTAGGAATCTATTCGGATCTTTATCCGAATTGAGCCCATATCCGAATCATATTCGAATCGGTGTTCCAACTCGTTAAGCGTGCAACCACAGAGGTTCACGTATACTTGGTCGTGACCCGAAACGCCTTCCGGTCACCCCGTTAATAGCGCCTCTAGTAAGACATATTAACCTCAAAGTATATGTAAAGATCATATCGGCTGAACTGTAATGTTCTCTCATGTACTAATCCTTTGCCTCACGATATAGATTGAGCTCAAGGCAGACTGTGTCATCCTCTTAATAGCTCAATCACTCTCTCGATTCCGTGATGGATTATAAACTTGTGATTGACTCCTCAATCACCTTGGCATGGCCATGCACTTTCATAATCCATTACATCGAGGCCCAGAGATATCTCTCCCATAAGGAGGGGCAAATTCTATCTTGATCATTCACATCCCACTACATGTTTCATGGCAAATCCAAGACTACTTTTATGACTACCCGATTCATGAGTAGTGTTTAGTAGTCCCAAAATAAGCTACTACTCATGTTGGGAACCATGATGATCTCAAGTCTAAGGATTCTACATAAAAACTACTCGAGACCAACTCGATGACACATGGAATCTCTCGCAGTTGTCTCATGGCGAGTCTATCCAACATATGTTCACTAACACATATCCATATTATTGATTTGGTATCACCATACCATGATCCATGAGACATGATCATCAATCAATACATATGCTGATTTTTGTCTTTGAATCATATTTGTTCCTCATATGATATACGATCAGAGATCATTTAGAAATAGCAACATTTTAGTATTTAAGAGTCTCATGAATAAGTCACATACTCATTGATCAATAATGATGATGTCTATTCCAAGGAACAAAGTAATGTATCATAAACATAGTATGTGATATATACAACATCTCCATGTTGCCTCTAGGGCATATCACTAACATCGATGAAAATGGCTCACGGGTGTTGATTGAGATGGTGTGCGCGATTTGGGACCGACAGCAACGGCTTCTCGCGAAGGTGGTGCGAGGCAATAATCGGTTGTACATGCTACACATCAATGTGGCGTGGCGCAGCCAATCTGCCTTGCCGCCTGACGCGAGGACGTGGCCTGGCGCTGGCATGAGCGTTATGGTCATGTCAGCTTCGAGGCGCTCCGGCAATTGGCGCGGCGACATGGTGAGAGGTCTTCCCAGCTAGACCACATCGACTGGGCTTGTACGACACCTACATCATCACCAAGCAACGATAGGCGAGCTTCCCAGGTCAGGCGAAATACTGCGCATCTGATCTCCTTGAACTTGTTCATGGTGACCTGTGCGGACCAATTGCTCCGACGACTCCTGGTGGGAAGAGGTATTTTTTGTTGCTCGTAGATGATTGCAGTCGATACATGTGGATCATGCTGCTTGCATCCAAGACAGACGCAGCCTACGCGATCAATAGGTTCCGTGCCAAGATCGAGCTCAAGAGTGGCGGCGGTCGCACGCTCTTTGACCGACAATGGTGGCGAAGTTCATCATCGCTGAATTCGTAGCTCATCGCGCCGACAAAGGAGTACGCCGCCATCCGTCCGCACCATACCATCTGCAATAAAATGGCGCCGTGAAGCGTGCAATCGACGGTGATCGCGATGGCGCGCAGCTTTGTCGGGCAAATGAGGTGTGTCGACGATGTTCTAGGGCGAGGCCGGTGCACCGCAGTTGTACCGCTGAACCGCACCGACCAAGAGCCTTGCCGGATGACGCCGTTCGAGGCCTGGCATGGACGGACGCGATGACATCGACCGCACTGCCAGGCGTGCCCGCCACCCCATCTACGCCCGCCACAGAGAATGCTCCCGCGCGGCCCTGGCACGCTCCAACGGAATTGGCGGATCTCGGGGGCCGTGAGGAGCATGCAAGAGGCTCGCCCGCCACCCCACGGTGGTCGCGCGAGCACACTCGAGAGAGCGGACACCGCGACGCCCAATCTCCAACCGCTTCACTACGACGCGCGGACCCGAATCCCCATTATCGCGGGCCTACAACAAGTACCGTGGCCGAGGATTTCAAATTTCCCACTGTACACACGCATAAGGGCGACACGGACCCCGAGAGTTCGTGGCGTGTACGAAACCGCCATCGAGGCGGCAGCGGGACGACACCACCAAGGCGAAGGGCTCCGCTCGCATAAGGAGTGGTGCTTTCATGGTTCTCTACCATAGAGCCAACTCCATATATGCATGGTAGCAGGTACGTGACCGCCTCTATAACAACTTCTAGGGGAACTACATTGAGCGCGTCGACGCGGACCAACTCTTCGCCATCAAGCAACATCCATCGGAAAGGCTCCACGAGTATTTCAACGCCGCAAGGTCCGCCGCCAGTCAAAGACGCCAACGAAACAACAATAATCAACGCAGCAAAGGGGTCTTCGCCAGGCCAATGGCCACATACAACGCGCGCAAGCCGATTATGACAAAGGGCAAAACTTCGACAAGATGGAGGAATATGCTCGGCGAAGAAGATGCGGCGGCGCCAGACAACGACACCGACGCCAACTCAGCGGAAGCGCCGCGAAGAGCGCCGACCCATCACAAGCAAGTTCCTCGCGAGCAAGCCGAGCAGAGATGTCGAGGACACCTCCCGGCATAATGACACGCCGGTGACAAGGCCCATCGCGCCGCCGACGCCCCGCGAACCAAAGACGCCTTTGACATTGAGGCCGCTCGAGGACAACGCCGCCAACCGCGGGGCTAGGCCCGACGAGGCCGGGCGAGGCCGAGGACGGGGCCGCGACGGTTGGGCCCGAGCGGAGTACGGCGACCAACAGTGCCCGCAGTGGTGCGAGGTGCATAGTCAAGGCAACCATGATACCCGCTCCTGCACCACCATCGTAGCACTTCGCCAAAGCGTCGCCAGGGACAGGATCTCAAACGCGATCACCCGCCGCTGCGCACGCTCGCCAGCCATCGGCGGCCCTCGAGGATTTGCGCACCAGAGCCGCAGCCGTGGAGGCCTCGCCGGACGCAAGCCTGTGTACGCGAGCCTCAAAGAAAGTCCTCGCGGATCCATATACTGGAGGGCACCCCGCGTAGGGTCATCAACGTCATCTCCAACGGTTCCTCCTTGGAGTTTGCCTCGAGCGACAAAAGAAAGCATACGTCGGGAGGCTACACCACGTGGCGGCATACCCAGCCCACCGCCGCCAGAGTGGGCGCAAGATTTAAATCACCTTCACGCCGGCCGACGCCGAAGGTGTGGAGTTCCCATCAGATCCCCTAGTCATCCGTGTCGCGTCGCCGGGTGCGATGTCCAGCGCATCCTCGGTCGACAGGCTGCCCGCGGCGCCCTGCTCGCGACAGCCTTCGACCGATGGCGATCCCTGAGTCGCCAGGCCCTCACTTAATCCCGCTGGGGGCTTCGAGGCCAGCCCTATTGGTGTTGGGTCAAATATGTTTACAGTCTCCTTCGCCAAGACGACAACGCGGTGACCAGGACGCCACCTTTGATGTCGCCGACATCCAGCACTCCCTACAATGCCATCCCGCGACCAACTCTTAACTCCTTTGGGGCAATACCGCACCATGGCTTCCTATGTGTAAAGCTTCCGGCCCGCGAGGTGTCATCACCATTTTCGCGATCAAGACGCGGGTCCAAGACTGGAGCATGGAACCCAAGCCCAAGCCCGGAACCCACCGCGATCCTTAGGCCGACGCGCCGCACACACCCTACGCAGCCCAAGCACAAGAGGCTTCAGATCTCATCGCCACGCAACGAGTCCGGTGGTTAGTTCATATCCCGTTTGTACTCGCTCACCCGCGCAAACGGGAATTTAATAAAGTTCACCGTTTGCGAGGTTATTCGTGGTTCCCCTCCCCCCACCGCCACAAATGTGCGGAGGCTCGCCCCCGCACGCACTCCACGGAGTATAAATAAGACGCGGATGTTTTCACTGCGCACTCTACTGAGTATAAACAAGATGCGGGATTCCGCGCACACACTGGTGTTGTCACCACGCGTACTCCCTGGAGTATAAAGACGTGGTCGATGTTCCCACGCATCGCACGGAGACCCACCTCCGCATGAGCACCACATGGAGACTCACCTCCGCACACGCAGGCATGGAAACCCACCTCTGCACGAGCACCACATGGAGACTCACCTCCGCACACGCACTCCACGGAGGTCCGCCTCCGCACGCACTCTACGGAGTATAAATAAGACGTAGCGATGAGGTCTGCCTTCGCACGCACTCTATGGAGTATAAATAAGACGTAGCGATGAGGTCCGCCTCCGCACGCATTCTACGGAGTATAAATAAGACGTAGTGTCGAGGTCCGCCTCCGCACGCACTCTACGGAGTATAAATAAGACGTAGCGATGAGGTCCGCCTTCGCACGCACTCTACGGAGTATAAATAAGACCCAGCGGGGGGACGCCCCCGCGCGCACTCTGCGGAGTATAAATAAGACGTGGATGTTTTCCCTGCGCACTCTACTGAGTCTAAACAAGACGCAGAAGTTCCGCGCACGCGAGGGCGTACCCTCCGGAATTTAAATAAGTCGTGGTTGATAGTCCCACGCATTCTCCGGAGTACAAACAAAGACGCAGATGTTTTCCCTACGCACTCTACTGAGTCTAAACAAGACATGGAAGTTCCGCGCACGTGAGGGCGTACCCTCCGGAACTTAAGTAAGTTGTGGTTGATAGTCCCACGCATTCTCCGGAGTACAAAAAAAGAAGCGGATGTTTTCCCTGCGCACTCTACTGAGTCTAAACAAGACGCGGAAGTTCCACGCACGCGAGGGCGTACCCTCCGGAACTTAAGTAAGTCATGGTTGATAGTCCCACGCATTCTCCGGAGTACAAACAAAGACGTGGATGTTTTCCCTGCGCACTCTATTGAGTCTAAACAAGACGCGGAAGTTCCGCGCACGCGACGGCGTACCCTCCGGAACTTAAGTAAGTTGTGGTTGATAGTCCCACGCATTCTCTGGAGTACAAACAAAGACGCGGATGTTTTCCCTGTGCACTCTACTGAGTCTAAATAAGACACGGAAGTTCCGCGCACGCGAGGGCGTACCCTCCAGAATTTAAATAAGTCATGGTTGATAGTCCCACGCATTCTCCGGAGTACAAACAAAGACGCGGATGTTTTTCCTGTGCACTCTACTGAGTCTAAACAAGACGCGGAAGTTCCACGCATGTGAGGGTGTACCCTCCGGAACTTAAGTAAGTCTTGGTTGATAGTTCCACGCATTCTCCGGAGTACAAACAAAGACGCGGATGTTTTCCCTGCGCACTCTACTGAGTCTAAATAAGACGCGGATGTCCCGTGCATGCGCCGGTGTCCTCGCCGCGCGTACTCTCCGGAGTATAAATAAGACGTGAACGATATTCCCACGCACTTGCCGGAGTCCACATACAACGGCGCACGGACCCCTGAGGTGCCACGCGACCTCGGTAAGCCGTGCGAGCCGCACGGACGGGTGGCTGCGAGTGCAGGAGCGATGCATCGGAGCTCAACGTGGGGCCCGCGCTTCGCGCTTCTGCATGCCGATCAAGCAGGCGGCACAGGAGCTCGATGGCCAGCGCCTCCACAGCAGGGCCGAGCAACCAAACGCTCCCGGTAAAGGCGCCCTGCGGACCTAGACCCTCAAGACGGGGAGCACCCAGGGCCGGCGCCCGCCCTCGAAGCAGCGTGGCTCCCTGCAGCACCACAAGCCGGCCCCCCTCCCCTCCTTTCCTCACCCCAAGCGTCCACTAGCTAGGGGAGGAGACGGGGGGAGAACAGGTGCCTGTGCGGGACAGCAGGACAAGACGAAGCCTCGCCGACGCGCCATAACAATCTACTCCTAAAGTTAGGAGCGGCCCGGATGAAGTACAAGTGAATTGCCCACTATCCCGCACCACCCGCGGCTCTTCGGCGCGCAGGTGGGGGGAAAACACATCGTGGCGACGCATCTCCCAGCAGAGGCTGGACACCCGACCTCGCGACCGCCTAGGCGGCATCAGCCGCCTCCTGGAGCCCCCTACACTATTGAGCGAAGTTGGAACAAAATGAGTATAGGTGCGGCGATGGAAGGCGAGTGCCGCTCCATTTGGCCACCCGCCCCTTTTAAAGAGCCCCAGGGCCAAGACCACGGGCAGTAGCCGAAGAGTCCCATCGACGCCCCAGGGGCACGTGGTGCGGCAAGGCTACCCCATTCCATGCGTCCCCCATTTTGCGGGGCCCGGAGCGAGGTACGATGGCCAAGAGACACCTCCATTGCAGCTGTACCGCACCATGTGTGGACCTCAGGTGATCCTGCCTCAGCTGTCCCATCGGCGCTCGAGAATATAGCGAAACAGCGCCGCTCGTGAGGTCCTCCATTGACCACCAAGGAGTCGGGGATAGGACCTATGAGGCTAGGCCCCAATCCCTCCTCAGGTGTACCCTGCCCTACCCAGCGCAAGCGTCTAAGCGCCACTACAACGGCTAAGGCGCCAGCTGCGCTGCCACCACTTCGGAGGGTAGGGGATGGAGCGCTTGCGCCACTACATCGACTAAGGCGCCAGCTCCGCTGCCACCACTTCGGAGGGTAGGGAACGGAGCGCTTGCGCGTCTACATCGACTAAGGCGCCAGCTCCGCTGCCACCACTTCGGAGGGTAGGGGACGGAGCGCTCGCGCCACTACAACGACTAAGGCGCCAGCTCCGCTGCCACCACTTCGGAGGGTAGGGGACGGAGCGCTCGCGCCACTACATCGACTAAGGCGCTAGCTCCGCTGCCACCACTTCGGAGGGTAGAGGACGGAGCGCTCGCGCTACTACATCGACTAAGGCGCCAGCTCCGCTGCCACCACTTCGGAGGGTAGGGGACGGAGCGCTCGCGCATCTACATCGACTAAGCGCCAGCTCGCGCCACCACTTCGGGGGTAGGGGACGGAGCGCCGCGCCACTACAATGACTAAGGCACCGCCTCACGCCACCACTTCGGATGGTAGCGGACGGAGCGCTCGCGCCACTACAAGGACTAAGACGCCAGCTCCGCTGCCACCACTTCGGAGGGTAGGGGACGGAGCGCTAGCGCCACTACATCGACTAAGGTGCCAGCTTCGCTGCCACCACTTTGGAGGGTAGGGGATGGAGCGTTCGCACGTAACAGCAGCCACGCCCCACCTCCACCTCTACCCTAGGCGTCTGCCCCAACCAAAGAACTCCACCACGAAGAAGAAGCAAGCAGCGCATCCATAAACAGCGAAGGATGCATTTCCCAACTCGTCCACTACAACGCTGCTATATTTTTATAAAATCCGCCGGGCCGGCACTACTCGTCTGGCTTCGCTGGGATGGCCCTTCACGCCGAAGTTTCGCCCGCCGAGGATCGATTCGCCCAGAAGTCAAGGGAGTCTTGACCCGCCACCGCCGCGTAAGCGCGCCGAGTTACAATGTCGTAAACCAAAGAGCGTCCCCATCAGCGCAACCGCCGCAGCAAAGTGGCAAGATCGATCAACAAAGCAAAGCGGTTTGCAATTCATTCCCGGCATGGCGTACGTAAGGTTACAACACACACCAAGCGTACAAGAGCCCGGAGTCACACCTACTTTGGGCCGTTGGTCCCGCCATCGTCGCGCCGCGCAACTTCATCAAGCCACTCACCCAGGTTCCCCTCGCCATACATGTTCCGCCGCAGCTCCACCTTCGCTGCGGCCTCCCCGATATACTCCCAGATCCGCTCGTGAAAAAACCGAACGGTGGGCCTTACGGCGCGCACGGCGCCGGACATTACCCCAGCTCCAGCGGGCATCTCCAGCTGGGGGTCGCCCAGTTCATCAAAATGGTGGCAGCCCCAGTGCCGGAGCAGAGCGCATACCAGGCAGGCAGTCACGTAGGAGCAGTGGTTGCCAAAGGACGTCGCAGCCGGCTGAGCGAGATCGGCCGCTTCCGCAATCCGTCGGAGAGTTCGGGGAAGCTCTTCGGGTCCGAAGGAGCGGGGCGGCACCCCGGCAACAAGATTCTCAAGGGCACCCTCCAGGGCCAGCATAGCCTCCCATGCCGTTGCCGAAGCGGCACCCAGCGCCTCATCCCGCTCCCTCAAGGCTGCAGAAAGGCCGTTGCTCCCTTCGGGCTCCGTAGGCCCCCCGTGCTCGAGAAACGCCGTTGCTGTCAAGGCACATGAGGGTCAGCTCTGTGAATATCTACCAGGTCACAGTCAAGGAAATTCTACCTTCAGCCCCGCCCGAATCCGCGAGGACTGTTAGTGATATGCCCTAGAGGCAACATGGAGATGTTGTATATATCACATACTATGTTTATGATACATTACTTTGTTCCTTGGAATAGACATCATCATTATTGATCAATGAGTATGTGACTTATTCATGAGACTCTTAAATACTAAGATGTTGCTATTTCTAAATGATCCCTGATCGTATATCATATGAGGAACAAATATGATTCAAAGACAAAGATCAGCATATGTATTGATTGATGATCATGTCTCATGGATCATGGTATGGTGATACCAAATCAATAATATGGACATGTGTTAGTGAACATATGTTGGATAGACTGCCATGAGACAACTGCGGAGATTCCATGTGTCATCGCTGGTCTCAAGTAGTGTTTATGTAGAGTCCTTAGACTTGAGATCATCATGGTTCCCAACATGAGTAGTAGCTTATTTTGGGACTACTAAACACTACTCCGTGAATCGGGTAGTCATAAAAGTAGTCTTCGGGTTTGCCATGAAACATGTAGTGGGATGTGAATGATCAAGATAGAATTTGCCCCTCCTTATGGGAGAGATATCTTCGGGCCCTCGATGTAATGGATTATGAAAGTGCATGGCCATGCCAAGGTGATTGAGGAGTCAATCACGAGTTTATAATCCATCACGGAATCGAGAGAGTGATTGAGCTATTAAGAGGATGACACAGTCTCGCCTTGAGCTCAATCTATATCGTGAGGCAAAGGGATTCGTACATGAGAGAACATTACGAGTTCAAATAGATATGATCTTTACATATACTTTGGGGTTAATATGTCTTACTAGAGGCCGCTATTAACATGGTAATCGAAAGGCGTTTCCGGTCACGACCAAGTATACGTGAACCTCTGTGGTCGCACGCTTAACGGGTTGGAACACTAATTCGAATATGATTCAGATATGGGCTCAATTCGGATAGAGATCCGAATAGACTCCTATTGGGCCTCGGTCCACGAGGCCCACGTGAGGAGGTCTATATATATGGAGGCGAGGGCGGAGGGATTCGTCCCAGCTAACATCTAGCAAAACCCTAGCCGCCACCTCCCGAGCCAAACCCTAGCCGCCACGAGTGCTAGTACACTCGCGATCGGCGCCCAGCCCCGGACGTGTGGATACCGGTGGAGGCGCTGCTCGTTGCAATGCCGATCGGCGTGGCGTGGAGGAGACGATCTGTTCGGGACGATCGGCTACTTCCACTACTACCTCGACGCGAGATTGGATCGGTTTCCAATTCTTCTTCGCATTGCGCTGCTGCCTAAGTGGTAACGATCCATGATCCTTCCTTAGCATGATGTTCTTGGAGTGCGCGGTAGAAAAGTTTTGTTTCCGCTTCCGTAGCCTCACGCCAGATTCCAATAAGGACCTTCGCCCTCGCCGCCTCGCCACCGGGAGCTTGTCGGAGCTCACCCATCAAGCCCTACGCGGGCACCGTGAGACTCGGTCGGGCCGCGAGGGCACCGACGCTTCGGTCTCGAGTCGAGTCCCATAGGGCTCCGACCCGCTCGCTAACAAAACCCCACCCGACCGGCAACCGCGGGTGTGCGGGTCGCTTTGCCGGGAGCAGAAGACGGTCCCGCGATCGGAAACCACCGCAGACGGAGGTCCCACGGCCGCGAGCACGCCCGCCCCAACATCCTCCGGAGTACCGGTTCCGCCCCAACACCGGGCCGGTAGCGACGCGGCACTCACTCTTACCTCCAACTCTGCATGCTCCACCGAACGGAAACCCGCCTCCGCTACAACCCCTCCCCGCGGCATTCCGTCGAGGTGGGCTGCAGGCGTTAGCCAATTAGCAACGTTGTTACCTCTTTGTAAATTAAAGGATTAAATGAAGCTAAATTAAATTGTTGTGAATGCATGCGGGACCCGGCAGGGGCACCGTGGTTGCACTGGGCTCGGCGCTACCGGTGGGCTATCGCCGACGCCTCTGTTCGATCACACCGGCGCGCGGCCGACATGGTGCAATTCGGCGGCGAGATGGTGAACACGCGGTCGCCGGGTCGCACACGCCGACGCAGATGGGTAGCGCCGCTTCCCGGCGAGGCTACGGCGCGCCGCTTACTTCCGCAACGTGCGGGTTGTTGATCGACAACAACCTCATCCCGCCGCCGCCTCCGCTCGCCGACCACCCGGCTGCTACGACATCGCCGGCGGCGGTGCGCGCGCTGGGCAGCTACTTCTACTACGGCGGGCGGCAGAACGCGTCCGATGCCCGTGAGAACGAACGGAGCGGATGTTATTGTGACTTTCTCTCGGATTCTAAAAACTTCTTTTCGGTTTTTAAGTAATTAACTTTTAGATGAAATATTTTTCAGATAAAATCTGCAAGTTGATTATAGTACATACTATAACAATTTTATTTATATCGGTTAAAATCGTGTGAGTTTACATTAATCCGCACCATTCCTTACCAATAGTTTAAAAATTTATAAGCCACAATTAAAAACTATAAACCGAAATAAAAATAGATCCACATACATATGATGAACAACGGATGCTAATTAATTCCAACAAATATACAACAAAAGCTTTTAACTTCTTTCTTTGCATGCGTGATTCTTGGTGTGCATATGTTCGCCGAGTTTTGTTCGATTTGATTCATGTATATGTTTGCATTGCGAGTTCTCCGTCTCTGCGTGCATGTATATGCAAAGGTGGATCGATCATGGAGTTCGTGGATTTCACATTGTTTATGAACTTAGTTCATAAAGGGGTAAAGGCCACGAGAAGATGGTCGACGGTATTGGTGTAGAGAGAGACGAGAGATTATAGATGAGAATAATTTTGTTATTTCTTATTTGCTTGGTTACAATAGCATACGGTAGCCTTTTTATATAGATGGGCTCCTCTAACAAATATAATCTAATCTTAATCATATCTCTAACAATTAGTAACTAATATCACATCTTTAATAGATAGAAACTAATCGTTAATTTCCTAATAAACCGATGGGCCTAGGGGCTACACCTATGACATTATATCCCTCCCTGATATGTAGCTCGTCCTCAAGGTGCTGGCCATGGTTACAGCCCCCGTGGAGATCCTTGTTGATGACAAGGTTCACGCCTCGACTTATTTTGCTGCCCCAACACGCCTGTAGTTGGACCCCACCCTTAAAATCTTTCTTGACCGAAGATCCCAGAGGTAGACACACTTGTCCTCCGAGCGACTGACAATATACTTGCCATTGGTGATTGTTGATGCTCTTTGGAGTGCAGTATTTTGTGTTCACATGGCCAGCGATGTCTTCGTAAACTTTCTAGCCGAGAAATTCTAGAGCCTCAAGGTGCTACCAAGGGTGGCGGCAAGTACAAACTTGCTGTTGGGTGAGAACTTGGCAAAGGACACGGGCGGGCTCTCATCATCGATGAGGGTCTTGACGTCATGGCCGGTGGCGGAGTCCCAAACGCGGCACATCCTATCATAGCTCCCCAAAACAATCATGGTGTCATCGCGGTCAAAATTGATGGCGTGGATCGCCTCAGAGTGGGCTGGCAACACCTGGAGGCAACGGCCTGACCTAGCCTCCTACACGCACACCATCTCATTGAAGGAGCACGAGGCGAGCACGTTGCTGTGGGGGCTAAAGGCTACACAGGAGAAGGAGAAGTCAGATACACCCTTGCCGTGGCTGGCGAGCTCAGCGATGGGGGAGAGGTCGGAGGAGGATCGATGTGGAGGAGCTTGTCGACGGGCCGAGGTGAGGAGGTAGGCGAAAGATCCGAAGAAGGTGGTGGCGATGGCATCTAGTGACGGATGGAGGCGATCGACCGGATCTAAGCAAAACCAAGCCGACAGGGTCTAGATCTCGCGGATCCAAGGCGCGGGCATGGAGACAACGAGGGGAGAAAGCTGGAGGCGGCCTGATCTAGGCATGAGTGATGATGCTTCGGGCGGTGAGCGTTGGATTCGGCTTGGAAAATGCTCCAGCGATGGCGGCACGAGACGGGGTGACCCAATGGCAGAAAGCGCTGGATCTGGCGGTAGCAACAATGGGATGGGATGGGCTCGCGCAGCTACGGTCCAACATGGTGGAGACGGTCGGCAGCGAGATACAGTGGCGGATGGAGGTGGCCGGCTGGGTCCAACGCAGAGAGGAGGGTGGAGAGGGAAACATCCGTGTGAGAGGAGAGCGTGGAGGAGGAGAAGGCCGGGTGTAGGATCAAGGATAACCGACTATAGGAAGAGTGAATAGAAGGTTTCTAAAAATTCTTATCTTCTAAAATTAATTACCACAAAATGTAGCTAGGCAAAATTTCAATGCAATTTTAAACCTACACAATTTTAGAAAGACTGAAACACCACAAGCAATAATCTCTAATAATTTATTTCTAGCACAAGTAAATATGACAATCTTAACGATCACACAGCTAGAATCATAAGTGTGAAAAGTAGAGAGAAACAAGTAACCAAATGACACACGATGTTTTACCGTGATGTACGAAAACTTACCAGTTTCCCCTAATCGACATTAAGGAAAGCCCAAATGACTTGGATCGGCTCCACGAATTAAGCCTCAACTCCTCAATTCACTAGTGGTTATCTTTCCTCCACTCCGGAGATGGTGAACACCAAACCACTCACAAATCGGCCTGGACCTCTTCACAATCTTCTTGAAGAGGTCACTATAATCTCGATTAAGCCGTCTAGGTGCCGGCAAATACTAAGAATAACGAATCACGCCTTCTTTTGACGGCGATAAAGTGCCAAGGATCAATCTAGAGATAAAATGCACTCGATTTGGTTCAACTACCTCAAATAAATGTGCAATGTAAAAATGAGGTGTGGAGATAATGCTCAGACTCAAGGATATTCAATAGAGTCTCTAACTTCAGTCCTTAAGTGGTGGGAAGTATTTATACACCCACCAACCAAATATAGCCATTGCAAATAACAATCCTTAAAAATCAGAGTGAGTGGTAGTACCATTGTACAATTTATGGAACTACCACATATATATCGTAGCAACATAATGGCTATATCAGTGTCGAACTAGCCATTTAAATTCAAGACAAGATTACCGCCGTTATAGGTGCGGTAGTTCGATCTTCTGAAGTTCGAAGTTTTGGCGTGATACTTTGTTTGCTTCAAGGCCAAAGTTGGCGCTCTGAAAAACCATAATGGCCGGATTTTCGAGCTTCTATGTTCGTTAGTTCTGCTCAAGATGTGCGATACTTGTCGGGACCCTGAACAACAACTCCGAGCCCTCTCGTAAATCGCACTATCCTGTGAAAAGCTAGTGCACACAAAGTTTAACAAAGAATGTACATCATGCAAAAATGACCACGAGATATTATTAAACGAAAATACACCTTAAGGCCAAGTCTTACAATAAGGGCACAAGGCCAACAAAATAAACAAAAACAATGGAAAGATAGTAAAGGTGGCAAAGACAGACCCATCCAGCCTCCACGGTGAATGATCAGAAGACGCGCCCTACTCGTTGAAGTAGTCCTCACCGCCGTAGTCGCCCTCGAAGTCTGGCAACAGATTTAGCAAGGTGAGTACAGAAGTACTCCCAAGGTAAGCAAGTAAATGCTTACGCAAGTTACACCAGGAATCATAACAGAGTTGATGCATGCATAAGGGATTTCAAAGGAAAGCTTAATAGGGCAATGTGCGGAAAGCAATACTTGAATGTAAATACAACAATGTAAGTACGAAAAGCTGGACTTTTAATACGGTATATGAAACATTATTTTTAACAAGTATTATCGTTAGTGTAGGCTCCAACCCACACTAACCTATCCACGGGAATCCACCCGGACTGGAACCAAACCATCTTGTGTTTGCTCAAAAACCAGGTTTATAAAATCCAAGTCTAATCTATGACAACTTTACTCAGCATGTCCATGACCGTGGACACGGCTATCTAGATAGGTTTTTAACTCTGCAGAGGTGTACAACTTTACCCACAAGACATTCCCTCTCACTTGAGCCACGCGATAAACACACCGCCTTAGGTGTGCAAATGAGAGTTCATGACAAGGCTGTTCGATGATCCATAGCCAAAATAATCACGCCGCCACTAAGGTTTCACCACAACTCGAATCCACGAGTTGGAGCCCTCTGTGCCATGTGAGACTTCCCACAGCCTACGCCGCGCTCACATTCAACCTATAGCGAGACTATGTTTGGAACTTCACAAATTACTTAGCCAGGTCCGTCCCATACCGGACTTGTGGTAGTACGAAGTGACTTCGTAAAATGAATCACAGAAACGGTCCTTATGTTGGTTTAGGCCCAACCACATTTCCCCCGTGTACGATAATCAACCAGGTGTCACCAAACACGAGGCATACCGGCACCCACCACCTAACCAGTAGCCTAAGTCCAAATCATAAGTTTCTATTTTCATTTTTAAATAATTTTCATAAGCCATTCTTGACTCATCGAAGTCAAGTCTTTTTATTTTTATATCGTCATTCCATGTGAAACATTTGATCCCACCTAAAGTTATACTAAGCCAGGCTAAGCATTTCTATAAAATTTTCTAGTCAATACTATGGTACTAACTAGTTTTCAGCTAGGGTGACAAGGTATAGGAATTCGAAATTCAAATTGGCTATATACAAAGGATCATGGGAATATCTAAGTTTCAAATCCAATTTGAATTATACTTGAATAAAGATACGCATGCATATACAGTGAAACAATATACATAATTTAAAATATTAGGTTCAACATGGTCAAAGGTGTAACTTGCCTTGATCGAAGTCTTGCTGCGATTCGTTGAATTCAAACTCTCCGGAATCGTCAATATCTAACGAAAGAGCCAATTCAAACCAAAATTCAAACGAAATCCAAATAACTTCCAAAAATTATAAAATAAATTGGGAGACAGAATTTTGAATTTTGGATGTGGACTAACAATTCTTGGAAAGGAATTGAGGCTTTTAAAAGAAATTGAAAATTTTAATTTTAATTTAAATCTTGGGATTACAAAACATATTCAAACAAAATTTAAATAAATTCCAAAAAATCAAAATTATTCCAGAAATGGATAGATCATGATTTTAGAAAAATTTAGAAATTTGAATGGGTCAATTTGGAGTTAAAATGCAAAAGTTATAGCCTTCCAAAGTTTAAATTCAAAATAAAAGAAAAAGGGGTATTTTCTGGATTTATTTTTAAACCGAAAAGGATTTATGACGTCAGCACGAATTATTTTTCTTAAGGAAATCACAGTTTATGACGTCAGCCCTAGGATTAATATATTCGGGCAGAGGCTGACATGTGGGGCCCGGGTGTCATGGACCGAGTCCATGGACCCGAGAGGTGGGTGAGGTGGCAGGTGGGCGCGCGGAGGCGGGGGTGGCGCTGACGTGGCTTCCACGCGGCGCCGCTGGCACCACGTGGTCGCTGCGTGGCTCGCCACGCCACGCTTTATGCCGGCGCACGCGCGCGCGCGCGAGGTGGCGGGGGCGCGGGTGGCGCCGCGCGTGGCGCCGACCGCCGCCACCGGCCGCCACGCAATCGCCGGTCGGCCCGACGGCCGACGTGGCCCGACCGGCGGCGGCGGCGCTCGGGGCGATGGTCGCCGAGTTCCGGTGGCGGCACGCGCCGAGGGTATCAAAATGAAGAGGGGACGCGGGGAGCACTCGGGTACCTTCTGCGACGCCGGGAGGACCGAACGGAAGATCGGTGGGAGGGGCGGCGTTGGAGGAGGGTTCACGGCGGCGGAGAGGTTCCGCGACGCAGCACTGGGGAGAGGTCGCTGTGTTCGCCTGGCACCGCAAGGTCGGGAGGCACCAGCGAGGAGCGGGGAAGCTCGAGGCGGCGGCGATCGCTCGCCAGAGTTGCTGATGGCCGGCGGGAGAAACAAGCGCAGGGGGGCTCCGAAGCTCAATTTCGCGAATTGGAGGCATGAGGGGTAGCGGTGTGGGTAGAGGAACCTCGGTGCGGGTTTTATAGGCCGGGAGGGGGTAACGGTTACGCACACGACCGCCGGTTTTGAAACGGACGGGAGGATGAATGCGCCGTGAAGGGGGCGAATTGGGGACTTTATGCCCGCAATGATCGGGGGGGGTTAATTTGAATCTGCGGTGATGTGGGAAATGAATTGGAAGAAAAGCTTTCAAAGCTTCGGTTTTCAATCAATGGCGGCGGCAGCGGCGGCGATCGCGCGAGGAAGAAAGGAAAGGGGCGGGGACGAAGGGTCTGTCAGGTGGGGCCCGCACGTCAGCGAGAGAAGAAAAACGGAAAGGACGGGGGGGCGATGGTCGGATGAGCGACAAGTGGCAAAGGGGAGGGGCGCGGGCCGTTGGATCCGAGCGAACCGGTAAGTGGGAGGGGAAGGCCACGATTCAATCCGGCAATGGGGAAAACATCTGGGCCGCTGGGTCTTGGGCGAGGGCTTAAGTGATTGCGGACGGGCGGGATGTAATCCGACAACGGCGAACGGCCCCGATCAAACCACGTGGCGGCAGGAGCGGAGAGGGGAGCGGTGAAGCGGTAAGTTGGTGCGGGCGGCGAGGATTAAATCCGGCGCGGGAGTGGACGGTCCGATGCACGACACGCGTCGCACGCGGAGAGAGGGAAGGCGGGATGAGGGTTTAAGTCAGATCGGACGGCTGAGGGGGAAACCGGCGGCGCGGGGCGGCCCGATGGGCGACACTTGTCAGCCCGAGGAGGGTTTTAGGATTTTTCTTTCTTTTTGATTTTTCAGAAATGCTATTAATCTTTAGAAAACTCAAAAAATACCAAATAAATTTTGAAAAATCCAGAAAAATTCAGAGAACCATCTGGAGCTATTCTAGATTTAATAAAAATATTTTCCACTCATTTTAACAAGTATAATTGGTAAAAGTACAATTTGATTTTAAAAGGGAAGGTTTTAATTCTTTCTAAAATCTGGAAAAATTAATATAATCTCATGTTTGACTTTAGGAAGCTGAAATACATTTGTTTTAACTTTCATTAATGTAATAAATTCATTTTTGACTTTTATAAATTAAAGTTTATAATTTTTCTCAAATCAGGACCTTGACATAACTCCAGAAAAATCCAATAAATTCCATATTTGATTTTTAATAAAGGAACAAAATTTTGGGATGTTACAGGTACTTTCGTTCTACAGTAGTTTGCCGTTGAAACTTCGGTACTTCCGTTTTCCAAAGAGACGATGCTCTCTGGAAAATGATTCCGAGGGTGCTCTCTGGAAAAAGTGTACCACCCAGATTTTTGGAGCTTCTGTGATGTGGAAGTACCATCGGTTTTACACTGGTACTTTTGAAATGTGGAAATACTGCTGATTTCACTCTAACACTTTCGATATTCTTGTCAATGCACAGTTTGCCTATCAATTTTAGTTTTAAGCACATATATGATCCTAAATTGATCCAATGGCACAAGAATATTCTATCAAGTTACTATCCATAATCCCTCTTAATAGTACGGTTTTTATCCTATAATCCGATCTACCACCTTTTCTCCTTAAACCGGTAAAAGCAAAAAAAAGGAAAAGGACCCTAGACTAATTATAACATTTGTCATGAGACACATTGATCTTCATGTTGATCCTTAACATGCATCTCACATTTATCTTTGGGGCTAAATCTTTTAAACACTCAGTAAACATGTTAGTGCCATATTCACATGATATCATTAATTACTAATACTATTTTTAGGGGTCTAGATGCTTTTAATCTCCCTCTTTTTGGTAACTGATGACAACACAAACATTATGTGAGAAGAATTAAGTTTTGAATATACCACTAATTTGAAAACGAGTTGTATATTCTTTTGTGACTTTGAAAACAATTAATTCTTGCAATGAGCTTAGATGAGTTTAAAGAATCAATTGCTTTTTAAAGTCAATTCAAAGAGAGCTCCCCCTAAATATGTGCATATAGATGACAAGATACATCGCAAGCACATGTTAAGACTTAAAAAAAAATTGGTGGAGTTTTCTTTGTTTGTTGAACTTTGAGGGAATAGACAATTGCAATGATACAAATTATGAACAAATGAGCACAAGTTGCAATTGTATAGAATAACCACGACTTCAAGTTCAACATAATCATAACATAGAGCATTTACAATAAGCATAAATATTCCAAAGCATTACCATGATCCATACTCGTAATGACAAAGTGCACAAGTTCAATACATCACAATACAAATATATATATATATATATATATATATATATATATATATATATATATATATAGTAGCCATAGATATATAGGCTTCTTGATTCTTCTCCATATCTTTTCCATGCCTCTAAACTTTCTTCTCCATGTCTTTCTCCCCCTTAGCATCAAAATACCAAAAAAGGCTACTCCTGAGGTACTTGAGAAGAGGGGCTGCGACGATGACGGCCATAGCGGACAGGGGAGGGAGGATGAGCTATTGCATGCTCAAGAGAAGATTCCCATCCCCAAGAGAAGAGACAGTGATAGTCAAAGATGCAAGTTGAGCGGAAGTCTCTATCTGATGCTCCCCTAAGCTCAGTACAGCAGAGTATATTTGAGAAAGAGTGACAAGCTTCTCTTCTGCTTGTGCGTCTGTAGCCTCTGCCTGTTGAGCTCGAGGACGGGGAGCGCCAAGGATGGGAGGATCTGCTCGTGGCATATAAGCCTTGTGAGCTCCACCCAAGCCACCACGATATTCAGTCTTTTTAAGGATCAAGGCCATGATGTATGAAGCATAATTAATTCTTTTGATCCTATCATTCTTGGATGAAGCTATTTCCCAGATAATCAGATCAACCATATCAAACTTCTGACCTTGCATAACATAGTCAATTAGGTTCCATGCATAGCCTCTGATAGCATCACAGTTCCCACTCTTAAGAAGAATGGTACGGTTAATAATCTGGTTTACCAGGCTTGGAATAGGAAGAAGTCCGACAAGCTTGCCTAGGATGAATCTAGTACTCTGATCATAATACTCAGATATGGCAGGGAGTTCAAGTGTAGGCCTGTCATATACCTTTTCATGCGCACTTGACTCTGTCTTGAGAGCTAGCTCAAACTCATGTTTGTTAGAGTCCAAGTACTGATAGCTAGTCATCCAAGAAATATATTGAAAATTAGGAGAGATATAGAGAGTAGCATAAAACTACCTGATTATGTCTTCATTATAATCTGATTAGAGAGCCACAAGGTTTTGTATTCCTGCCCTCCGAAACAGCCTATAAGTCCCATCATATTTGTCAATTGAGTTCAGGTGGTCCCAATCAACATACTTGTGATAGCAAACTGCCTATTTGGACCAGACAATTGCTCATATAGCTGCTCCTGAAATTTGGTGTGAGACCTTGGGTTGATGGAATTGTTTGGGAGCACAAACTGGTTCCCATAGCATAGGCATGCATACTCTTCTGCTGTGATTGTTTTGAGATCTATTTGAGGCTCTTCTTACTCATGCATCTTCGCATCTGATTGTTCAAGAGGTGAGATCTTTTGCTGTGCTGACTCGGTCTTAGACTCAGATGCAATTGTCTTGCCTCTATCTTCTCTAAGCTTCTGAGTGGACTCTTAAGCAGATTGGGAGGGAACTAGAGTTGAATGAGAGTCTTGATGAGAGGAAGCTTGTCCTGAAGATATGGAAGAAGAGGTGTTTCTGGCATAAATTTTGCGACCAACATTCCTTGTCCTTGGTATCTTTAAACAAGGAGAAAAGATACTAGTGATAAGCTGGGAAACATCCTCAATAGGCTTAAAAATATTGGAATAAAGTTACTATCTTTATCAGGGAAATCGGAAGTACCCACATGAAACGGGCAGTAGTTTCTGGATCCGGTAGTACTACGTGTGCCGAGTGGTAGTTCTGCTTTCTCTGAACCGTTTCTAGGGCAAATTAAATAGTGAGGTTTTTGGTGGTTTTCTTGTATTGAATCCATGGAATTGATGCGCAAACATCATTAGACACCAAATGTACCAAGTTTCCTAAGAATACATTAACAAATCGTTTACATTATCAATCAAAACTTAGAGGAGACCTAGGATTCTGGAACAAGGTAAAAACAAGGATTTTGATCCTATTTACCTTGTGAATCAAAAGAGTCAAACCCTTAAGAGTCAAGGAATCACCATGGGGAGAAGAAATCCTGAGAAAATTTGAAGATTTGAGGATTGGATTTGAGAGACTTTGGAAGAAGGAGAGCGAGGGAGGTACTGGCACGACCGGCGGAGAGGATCAAAACTTTCGTTTGGTGAGAGAGAGAGGGGGAGGAAAAAAGAAGGTTAAGGACCTGGCAGTTAATGCAAAAATTAGCCGAAACCAGTAGTTCTGCAATTAACACACCGGTAATTCCACAAAATGGAAGTATCACAAAATCAATGTCAGTAGTTCCAATTTTTCTAGGACTTTTCAGATAGAGAACTTAGATCAGGGAAATATACAAATGAACCCTAGTTTTGCATTCAAATAAGGATCAGTCAAGATCATTATGCATTAGGAAGACTAAAGAAAACCTTTGAATATAGTTTTTATGAACATAGAGATTTTTCACCCTTTTGAATACATTTCAAAATATCTCAAACAACACCAAATGAGCATGAAAACATGGGGTAAGAGTTCAAGAAATATTTGAAAAGTCTATGATATTTAATTCATTCCTCAACTTGCAAAAATGGCTTTCATCTATTAGTTTGTTGAAAATATCCACTAATTGATCTTCGGTCCAGATGTGGTGAATTTTGATATCTCCCTTGCTCACATGATCTCTCAAGAACTAGTGGCGTGTGTGTGTGTGTGTATATATATATATATATATATATATATATATATATATATATATATATATATATATATATGGTTCTTGAGTGTTGGGCTAGATTATTGGCTATTTTTACCACACTATCATTATCACATAAAAGAGGTATTTTATCAAATTTGATCCCATAATTCATCAAAGTTTATCTCACCCATAGCAATTGAGCACAACAACTACCCATAGAAATATATTTGGCTTCAGCAGCGGAAAGTGCTATGAAATTTTATTTCTTAGAAGACCATGACACTAAAAACCTTCCTAGTAATTAACAACTTTTCGAGGTGCTCTTTTTATCCACTTCATAACCTACATAATCAGAATCCGAATATTCAATTAAGTTAAAATTAGTACCTTTAGGATACCAAAGCCCTATGCTAGAGGAATGCTTTAAATATTTTAGAATTCTCTTTATGACTGTTAGATGGCACTCTTTTGGAGATACTTGAAACCGTGCACATATACAAACACTAAATATAATATCGGACCTAGATGTGGTAAGATAAAACAAACTTTCAATTATTGATCTATAAAACTTTAAATCCATTTTTAGGGGTCTAGATGCTTTCATAGGGGTGGAGGAGGGAGGCGGCGAGGTCGGGTCGGTGGAGGAACACGAAGCGGGAGGGGAGAAGAGGGGCTGTGAGGTGTGGAGGTGCGAGAGGGCGGGGTCAAAGAGCACGGAGGTGATGAGTGAGTGGATGTGGGCTAGGTTGGTGCCTTCTGCTGCCGTCGGCATCGTATACATGTCCTTCTTGGCCGGGAGGCATACTGGAACAATGCCTTTCGCTGTCGATGCAGATCGTGCAATAACTGCATGTGCCTCCTTCTTCTCCATCATCTTGGCCACCATAGTCGTCATGTCAACCAAGATGGCTTTCATGTCATCTACGTTGACACTCATCTCGTTGAGGGTGGCCCTCATGGTCTTGACATTCTCGATAGTAGAAGCCATGGAGTTGGCTCTGATACTAAATTGTTATGAACTTTAGTTCATAAGGGGGTAAACACCGCCAAGAAGATGGTCGGATGGCATCAGTGTAGAGGGAGACAAAGAGACTATAGATGAGAATGAATTCGTTATTTTTTGCTTGCTTGGTTCCAATAGCACGTGGAAGCCCACTTATATAGATGGACACCCCCTAACAAATAAAATCTAATTTTAATCATATCTCTAATAATTAGAAACTAATATCATATCTCTAATAGATAGAAACTAATCATTAACTTCTTAATGAACCGACTGGGCCAGGGGGCTACACCCATGACACACATGGTTTTCTCCACCTTTTGTTGTGCAGAAACAGGTGAATTTGGTGTGGAGTTTCTTCTTGATTACATGTGTGTATCAGAGAAGAGAGGGAGAAAGAAACGCAAACGTCTTGCTTTTGCTTTCTACCTCTAACCAACAGGAACAAGGGAGAATCTTGTGACATGGGTTGCAATTTGCAAATGAATTAAGGAGGAACATAGCCCTTGGGATTTGTACTGTTGAACCCTATTGGCACTCACCTACGGAGATTAACGAGGCACACTGCCTAAGCCCAACTCTGAAATGATATGAAGCCCATTGACCTTCTTTTAATTTTTTTTACAAAGAGATTAGCCTTTTTAAGCTTTTAGAAAACAAACTTGTTACCAGTAACATTTGACAACAGTACTACAACAAATGCTCATATTACATGATGGAGTGGTGGGAGTAAGCAAATCCAAGTGCCTACTTTTACGCACATACAAGTGCATCTCAACGGGAAAGCACGTGCGAACTTTTGTATCATCATGGATTTATCTTTGACCTATGTAATTATAAGTGTGTGTGGCTCTGGTGTGCATTGCTAAAAACATATTTCTGATGATAGTTTTTCTGTATTGATAAGTACAACTAGCGCATCCTTTTTAAAATTCGTGCACAAGATTCAAAATTTGAGTGCAAATATTGATTGATTGCAATGTCATAGAAAAAAATCATTATGATTGATTGCTAAATTTTACATGATCATGCTTTTTGAAAATGGTTTGATCATTGATGCATTGCTTTCTTATGAATGTCCCCATGTTGCTTGCTAGAAGGGCCCTATGCATTAGATGGTTCAATCCCAAACGTAGGTCCCTTTTATACAAACTAATCCCCAACTTCAGAAGAGCATCCGCTCATGTACCACAAACCAAGATTGGACCATAGACAAAAACAAAAGAAATGAGACAATAGGAATAAGAGGGGCATGTGCTCCCTTTGACAAACATCTTCACTGATCACATAGGCAATTATTATTATTTGGATAATTTAAACTAACTTTCATTGCATTATACTCCCTTCGTTCTTTTTTACTTGATGTTTCTGACTTTTCACGGTCTTCGAGATGCGATTTTGACCGCTACTTTTTATAACTTTACATTAAGATATACTGATAAAATTATATTATTATAAAAATATTTGTAACGACAAATCTAATGGTATAATTTTTGTATAGCCAATCTAGATAGTTTTAAATCTATTGGCAGTCAAATTTTAAAAAATTTGATAGCACGGATTTTAGGACGTTAAGTAAAAAAGAGCGAAGGGAGTACCCTGTTTATGGTACAAAAAGTTAGTGTCATTACTCATGAAACCTCTAGGAATATCTATGATCACTAAATCCTTACTGCATTTGTAGCGAGAAAGTGTGCCCCTAACAAAACGACGCAGCCCCAACACTAACTGTTAACTCAACTCAGTAGTGAACAGTAATCTATCTTTTCTATGAGTCCCCCAAGGTATACCCTCGGTTGCTTGGTCAACATCACAATGCTACTAGGCCCAGTCACCTCAGACTATTGCTTTGTTCATATTATCTTCTGCTTAGAAAAGACAAAAGTCAATATGAACACTCGGCTTCTCGAAGCGACTCCTCACTTCTCTGGGTACCATCTTCGTTAGCGCACACTTCTATCGCGCTCCACCTTCAACTCGCATGCGCACGCCTGTGTCTTCGCTCCTTCACGTCCGGCACATGCGCTGTGGCTTGCTGTCCTTCTCGATCTGGTCTTCCGTTCTCAGATAGGATTCCGAGTTTTCGTTCTCAGACCCGATTACGTATAGTACTTGTACTCGGTCTTGTACAGTCCTATATATAGGACTACATGCTGTAGCATGAGATATCAAGCAATATAGAATCAATTGCATACGATTTCATGGTATCAGAGGCAGGATCTCCTGCACGCTTCCGCCTTTCCCATCCCCGGCGAACCTAGTCGCTGTTCTTCTCTTCAATGGCCTCCCCCGTCGACGTCACCGCCGAGGCTACAGCTGCCGCGGTCTGTGCCTCCCTTGCGCCCGCACCTGACGGCACCGACGCCACAGCCCCCACTCTCAACGCCGCCGCTCTTGACGCTATCGCCTCGGCCGCAGCTGCTGCCGTGCGTTCGGCCCTCTCCAGCACTTCTTCTTTGACCTTGACCGGTGCTGCTTCAATGACGCCTGTCATGCCTCTGGCCACTCCTGCCATTGCTGCCCAGCTTGGACCGTCTTCCTTGACTCCCGATGCAATCGCCGCCATACACGCTCAGGCGATGACCATCCTCAACGTCAAGGCGCTCGTCCCTGTTACCCTCGACCTGGCGGCCTCCAACTACTCCAAGTGGCGCGGTCTGATGCTCGTGGTACTTGGAAAATATGCCCTCACTGATCATGTCCTCATCGACACTCCAGAGCCTGGCCGTCCGGACTAGGCACGCATGGACTGCGTTGTCCTCTCTTGGTTCGTGACACTATTTCCACAGAGCTTCTCGAACTCGTCGTGGGTGCTACGGTCACCGCGCGCATTGTACGGCAGGGGCTCGAACACCAATTCCTCGGCAACATGGAGAGCCGCGCGCTGCACTTGGAAGCCGAATTTCGCACATTCAGTCAAGGCGCCCTCTCCATCTCTGATTACTGCCGTTGCCTCAAAGGGATGGCTGATGCTCTTGCCGATCTCGGTGAGACCATCAGCGATAGGACGTTGGTACTCACCACCCTTCGTGGCCTCAACGAACAATACTCTCATATGGCCACCTTCCTCCACATGCAACGCCCCTTTCCCACCTTCATCGAAGCACGATCCCAACTTTTGCTCGAAGAAATCAACCGCTCCAAGCGCCCTACTGAGTAGCAGCAACAGCTGCCAACTGCGTTTGTCTCTACCAGCTGCCCCTCAGCTGGCCACGGTGGTGGCTTTGGTGGCTCAACAAGTGGAGGCAATTCTTCCAACAACAACAACAACTATCGTCATGGTCGACGTCACGGTGGCCAGAACGCCGAAGGCAATAGCAATTTCTCCGACGGCACCGGCGGCCAAGGCTTCTCCAACACCAGCCGCCACCTGGCACCGTGGCCTTCCCCCCACAATCCCTGGGCCAAGACAATTCAGATGTGGCTCGGCCCACGTGCCGGCGCGCCTGCTCCTAGTCTGCTGGGCCCCCGTCCAGGGGCTCCCTTCACTGGTGCAACGAGCCACCTTCCGCCAGCACTTCCTGCCACCAGCACTCATGCTACACCGACTTGGACACCCCTTGGCGGCACAATGCACCGACCAGCAGGCTTTGGTCAACGATTCAACACGGCGACGCTTACATCCACCATCGTCGGGTGAATGGTATATGGATACGGTGCCACTTCATATGACTTCGGATGCCGGTATTCTCTCCGTTGCCCACCCTCCTAACCACCATACTCCCTCCTCTATTGTTGTCGGCAATGGCCATTTACTCCCTGTTACACATACTAGTGCAGCTAGCTTTGTTACTCCTACTTCTAACTTTCAACTTCACAATGTCCTAGTTACTCCCCAGCTTATTAAAAACCTTATCTCAGTTCAACAATTTACTATTGATAACTCTTGTTCTGTCGAGTTTGACCCATTTGACTTCTCTATGAAGGATCTTCAAACCAAGAACGAGATCGCCAGGTGCAATAGCTCCGGACTTCTCTACCCCTTTTGCCTCCGCTCGCGCGTGCCCGAAGCCCTTGTCATCCACACCTCCAACAACACCCTGTGGCACCGCCGCCTCGGCCATCCCGGTCGAGAGGCCCTTTCACATCTCTCTAGCTATTACGGTCTATCTTTAAACAAAGGCAAGACCGGGTCCATTTGTCATGCTTGTCAACTCGGCCGCCATGTTAGATTGCCTTTTTCTTCTTCTAGCTCTCGAGCCACTGCAAATTTTGATCTTATTCATTGTGATCTTTGGACCTCCCCCATTGTCAGTGTATCGGGCTACAAATACTATTTAGTCATTCTTGATGATTGCTCTCACTTCCTGTGGACCTTTCCCTTACGTCTTAAGTCTGACACTTTTACTACCCTTTCTCATTTTTTCTCTTATGTTCGCACCCAGTTTGCCACCACCATCAATGTTGTTCAGTGCGACAACGGCCGCGAGTTCGACAACTCCGCCTCCAGCTCCTTCTTCCTCTCCAATGGTGTCTACCTTCGCATGTCATGTCCCTACACTTCTTCCCAAAATGGACGCGCTGAACGCATCATCCGCAGTACCAACAACATCGTATGCTCCCTATTTTTTCAAGCCAGTCTTCCCGCCGCCTATTGGGTAGAAGCCTTACACACTGCCACCTACCTCCTAAATCGACACCCGACCAAAACCTTGAACTTTCAGACACCCCACTTTTCCCTCCATGGCACGCACCCATCCTACGATCACCTCCGAGTTTTTGGTTGCACTTGTTACCCCAACCTTTTTGCCACTGCCTCTCACAAATTGTCCCCACGCTCCACTTTATGTGTCTTCTTGGGCTACTCTTCTGAGCACAAGGGTTATCGCTATCTAGACATCTCCACCAACCGCCTCATTGTTTCCCGGCACGTCGTCTTTGAGGAACACACGTTTCCTTTTGCCCTTTTACCAATGGCTAACACTGAGGCTACTAATCTTGATTTTTTGGAGATTGATTGTGCAGACTTGCCTCCCCCCCATAAGCACTCTTCGGCCCCCTTCGGCGGTGGCACCAACACCCACTGACACGACCAACGCGCCCGGCAGTCCAGCCTGTGCATCTCCTTGGTCAATCACGCATACTGGGGTAGCTGATGGACCAATCGCAGCACGCTTCTCTGGGCTGTCTTCCACCCCAGTTGGGCCTCCTCCAACTACACAGCCCAGCTTGCCCCCTCTGACGGGGGTCCTCCCGACCTCCGCCGAGCCGCCGACTACGGCTGTCCAGCCGAGCGCGACTCCTCTACCGACTACGGCCATCCAATCGAGCATGACTCCTCTACCAAGAGAGCTTCCAGCCTCTGCTGTACCCGCCACTCCAGTTGTCAACACTCACGGCATGACTACTCATGGCAAGCTCGATTTTCGACAGCCCAAGTAGCACTTCGACCTCCATACTGAGGTGCTCTCTCTAGTGCCACGCACTTACCGTGCCGCCCTGGCTGATCCTCATTGGAGGGTGGCCATGGAGGAGTACTCTACCCTCCGCTCCAACAATACATGGGAGCTTGTCCCTCGTCCGCCCAACACCAACCTCGTTACTGGCAAGTGGATCTACAAGCACAAATTTCATGCCGACGGGACTCTTGAGCGATACAAGGCACGGTGGGTTCTTCGGGGCTTCATTCGACGCCCCGGCAATGATTTTTCTGAGACATTCAGTCCAGTGGTCAAGCCTGCTACCGTCTGTACCGTCCTCAGCCTAGCACTCTCCCGCAATTGGCCCATTCACCAACTAGATGTCAAGAATGCCTTCCTTCACGGCACGTTGCAAGAGACAGTCTACTGCAGTCAGCCTTCCGGGTTTGTAGATCCTTCTCATCCGGACTATGTCTGCCATCTAAACAAATCTTTATATGGGCTCAAGCAGGCACCTTGGGCGTGGTTCAGCTGTTTTGCCACCTATCTTCAGTCTATTGGTTTTGTGGAGACTAAATCAGATGCTTCCCTATTTGTTTGGCATCGTGGGACTAACCTGATATAGCTACTCCTGTACGTCGACGACATCGTTGTCACAGCGTCCACCCCGGCTCTTCTTCAATGGGTCATCTCCTCCCTTCAGTCAGAGTTCTCTATGAAGGATCTCAGTGAGCTGCATCATTTTTTGGGTGTTTCCGTCTCGCACCATCCCGAGGGCCTTTTTCTCTCCCAACGCCAGTATTGTCTTGACATTTTGCACCGTGTTGGTATGACTCAGTGCAAGCCGTGCAGCACTCTGGTCAACACTCAAGGGAAACTCTCTGCCGATGGCAATCCGGTCGATGACCCCACTGATTATCGCAGCATCGTTGGTGCTCTACAGTATCTCACATTCACTTGGCCAGACATCACCTACGTCGTTCAGCAGATTTGCTTGTTTATGCATGATCCACGCGCTCCACATATGGCGGCCATAAAGAGGATTCTACGCTACATCTCTGGGACCCTAGATCATGGCTTACTGCTTCACCGTTCCTCCTCTGCGGATATGGTTGTCTACTCCGACGCGGATTGGGATGGCTGCCCTGATACACGCCGGTCTACCTCAGGCTATGCTGTCTACCTCGGTGATAATCTCGTGTCATGGTCATCCAAACGTCAGCTCACCATCTCCTGATCAAGCGGAGGCGCAGTACCGCGCGATTGCAAATGCTTTATGCTGCGTTTGCCGCTATGACAACTTCGCCTTGAGTTACATCTTCCTCCTCGTCTACTGCGACAACATCAGCACCGTCTACCTCTCCACCAACGCAGTGCAACATCAACAGACCAAGCACATTGAGATCGATTTGCACTTCGTTCGTGAACGTATCGGCCTTGGCGAGGTCCGCGTCCTGCATGTGCCTACCGCCTCCCAGTACGCCGACATCTTCACCAAGGGGCTACCCGCGTCCGTCTTCACCGACTTTCGTTCCAGCCTGAACGTGCGGCCAGCCGCAGCTCCATCTGCGGGGGGGTGGTAGTGCACGCTTCTACTGCGCCTCCACCTTCAACCTGCATGTGCATCGCCCAGGTCTTCGGCTTCTTCAAGTCCGGCACATGCGCTGTGGCTTGCTGTCCTTCTCGGTCTGGTCTTCCTTTCTCAGATAGGATTCTGAGTTTCCGTTCTTAGACCCGGTTACGTATAGTACTTGTACTCGGTCTTGTATAGTCCTATATATAGGACTACATGCTGTAACCTGAGATATCAAGCAATACAGAATCAATTACATACTATTTCAGTCTTGCTCTAGGGATAAGGTAGAAAGTCATGGGTTCATCACGCACCCCACTCATTTCACTCCTATCATGTGCACGTATCTCTCCCTCACTTTTTCCACCGCTCACTCCTTTCCTAAAAGTCACTTTTTCAATCAACTATTTATTTTTAGCCAAAAACTATAAATCATAACCAAAAGCCATCAGCAAAAGCCAATACAAATACCCCTGTCACTCCTATTTTTTGAGTAGGCCCAAGGTGCCTAGGATTGGGCTTGGGCCTGGGCCTGGACTAGTCTAGTGAGAGCCATCAGTTTGGTCAGTGAGATGGACTACTTTGGTTTGGCCTATTTCCTCGCCTCTGTTTCGATTTCAGCTCCATTTCCAGCTTTTCGTGCCTTGCACCATCGTCATGGCGGATGCCATGTAGCAATGCCGCCACATCCTTCATGGTCGACTAGTCCTCGGGGCGTGGGCTGGCACATAATAGTACAATGGCAGCAACTCATCCCAGCAGTTGGACAATGTTGCGGTGGCGCACTCAAGGGAGCACGCTGACCTCGCAGGTGAACGCGTCAACGGACACCTCGTCGCATGACCGAAATTTCTTCACGGCGATCGTGACGCCAGTGGACGGCATGCTTGCACGGTACACCCATCAAAACTCTAGCCGCCACCTCTGATAACCCCTACCATATATGCTGGTGCTAGCACAACGACGCACGGTGTTCCCCCTAGACGTGTGGACCTTGGTAGAGGCATTGCTATAATTGCAGCGCTGATCGAGATGATCATGAGGTGGAGATGGTTGGCGGACGATGATTGACTACATCCACTACATCGACGCGCTCTTCGTTGAATCAGCTACTTCAACTCTACTTCCATTACACTACGCGTCTAGTAGTAACGATATATGATGTCTTACTCTTATGGTTTTCCAGTTTACGTAGTAAAAAATTTTAATTTACGCTAGTGCAGTCTACCTGTATCCTAATAGGTTTGAGCCTAGATCAAGGAAGCCAAGGTTTCCAAGCATACTGATTTTGTCCAATATTGCGCCGGTGATGTGTTTGCCACTTGCCTGGAACTGGATGAGGGACGTGCAGTTGCCAATCTCCGACGACAACTTACCGAGCAGCTTGGACACCTGCGGTGGCCAAAAACGCAGCCACAGGATCGGCCTAGCCAGAGCATTCTTTGGCAAGTTGAGAGCCCTGAGACTCGTGCATTGGTCAAGCTCCGGCAGGATGGTACCTGTCAGCTACTTGGCCCACAGGTGAAGCATGTGCAACGCCGAGGTTGGTCCGTTGGTGAGGTTGCTACACCGGCTGAGCTCCAGCGAGACTGCACCAGAGATCTTTTTCACACTGAGCTATAGACAAGGTTAACTCTTTTGGTTTAGGAAAATTCAAAAGGTGAAAAAAGAACCGAAATGGATGAAATTTCAAATTTTTGTCCAAAATTTTGGGCGAAATTTTCAAATACTGTTTGAATTCTACGATGGAATCTAGGTGAAACCAGAACAAAATCCACCCAAAATCTGGACGAAAAATGTCCGAAAAATCCACCAGAAACAACTTTTCCATCGCTAAGCTGTAACATCCTAAAATTTTATTTCCTTTTTATTTGATTTTATTTGAATTATTTTGGATTTTATTTCAAAGCCTGGAGTGAGAAAACTTAATTTATCTATTTTCCAAAAGTCAAACATAATTTATTTTATTTATCTAGAGCTCCTCTAGATTTATAGTATTTTCTAGAATTTTGGGAGTTATTTGCTATTTCTAGAGTTTTTAGAAGCTTCCTAGTATTTTTGAAAATTAAAAACAAAATTTAAAGCTAACTCTCTCTCCCTCCGACATGTGTCACGTCAGAATTCAATCTCGGTTGGCCGATCTAATCTCGGCCGTCCGTCTTCACTTAAACAGCGTTGACGGTCGGGATCTCCTTGAACGCCACATGTCGCTCATCTATAACACCCCACCCGTCCCACTCTCTCTCTCTTCTCCTTCTCTCTTCGACAGGTGGGACCCACCTGTCAGGCCCTTCTCCTTCCTCTCTTTCTTCTTCCTCCGGCCACCTGCCATTGATGACCACCGAAGCTCTTTAAAACTTCCGTTACCACCCGTTGCCTCGAGTAATCATTTACATTAGTAGCCCTAATTCACCCTTTAAATGTTCCGATGGTTTTTCCCTCCTTAAAACCCCGTTAAATCTCACCGTTAATCACCACTACACCGGCCTTAAATCAGTGAGCCGCTTCCCGACCATTACCCTTCCCCACGCCTATAAAAACCCTCCACGAGCTCTCACTCTGCACACCACCCCTCTTCCTCTCCTCAACTCACTTTTTTGTGCACTCGAGCTTTCTCGCGCCCTACTTCTTCCCCGCCAGCTTAGGATGAACTCCGGCGAGCAATTCCGGTGAGGTCGGTCCTCCCTACGCCTCGCTATCACCGCCTTCGCCTTCGCCAGACGTGTACAAACCCCCGCCACCCCTCCACCAAGCAAAAATGTCATTGGAGTCCCTCCCCCACTATGAGCTCTCGCCGACCGCCGCCAAACCTCGTCGCTGGCCAACACCAAGCCCCTCCAAACACTGTGCTAGGGTGAGTTGAGATCCGGGCCACCCCCTCTTGCCATTTTTTGACTCACCGGCCTCCGTCGAGCGCCGGAGCTCCAACGACCTTCGGGTCCTGAGCTCCGCCCGGCCGACTAAGCCACATCAGCGACTCGAGCCCACGTGGTAGCCACGTGGCCGCCATGTGGTGAGCCACATCGGTTTCAATTGGCCTCGTTAGCAAAAGCTTACCATATTAGCATTTCTCATTGAAAAATAAATTGGTCAAAAATATAAAACTGATGCTAACATCATAATTGATTTCTCTTTACAAAAATAATTCCATCCATTCCCTGCTGATATCATAATTCCATTTTTAGTTCAACAATAACTCCAGAAATCAGCCTTTTTCTTTTTTTTAGTTTTAAACTTCCAAGAGCACGTTCTTCTTCATCTTAGCTCCAATTGGACCGTTCAAATTTCTAAATTCTTCTAAAGTCCTAAAGAACCTATTTGTAGACTCTTTTTTAATTTTGAATTTTAGTTGAATTTTGTTTGAATTTATTTGCTTTGGTTCTTCACGTATAAATTACAACGACTTCGAAGAGTACAATTCTGATGATTCGCAACACCAATACTCCGAGCAAGACAAGTTACTCCTTTGATCATGTTGCTCCTAATAATTTATATTATTTATGTTGTTTTTAAATTATTATGCATGTGTACTTTTATTCAAACATAGTTTAAATCTGATTTAAATTCTAATTATGCCCAATTCCTTTGTGTAAAGCCAAATTTGACCTTAAACAGTCATGTCTTATCACCTTAGATAAAAACTTTGTTAGTACAATAGTATTAACTAGAAATTTTATAGAATTGTTTAGCCATGCCTAGATTAATTTAGGTGGGAATATTTATTTTACATGAAATGTTGAATTCTAAAATCTATTCTTGACTTTGGTGAGTCAAGATGGTCTATAAAATTTTAGTAAAAATAAAATTATTAAAATCTAGTTTAGACCTAGGTTAATGGTTAGGTGATAGGTGCATGCATTGTTGTTTGGTGACACAATGTTGATTGTCAGGCACAAGGGGTATGTGGTTTGAGACTAAGTCAATTAAGGATCGGTGCAGTGAGCTCATCACACAAAGTCACACTGTACTATCACAAGTCTAGTATGAGACAAACCCGACTAAATAATTTGTGATGGCGTGGCGTGGTGTAGGCTACGACAAACCCTAAACTTTGTTTCACTATAGGTTGAATGTGAGCATGGCGTAGACTACGAGAAGTCTCACATGGCACAAGAGGGCTCCAACTTGTAGATTCAAGTTGTAGTGAAACCTTAGTGGCGGTGTAACTAATTTGGTAACATAACATTGTAACAACCTTATCATGAACTCTCAACCACACACCTAAGGCAGTGTGCTAATCGCGTGGCATAGTGAGAAGACATGTCTAGTGGGTAAAGTTGTACAGCTCTGCAGAATAACAAACTATCCTGGATAGCCATATCCATGGTCATAGACAAGCTGAGTAACAAACTATTGTAAATGAAATTTGCTTCATACTGAAAATAACTTAGCATAAAGTCTCATCTTTTGACAACCTTGCATATATGTATAATTTTGCGATACACTATAAGTCTTGCTGAGTACACAATATACCCAATCTTGCTTAAATTATTGTTGATCAGAGAATGAAGAAAGATACGTGCCAGACGACGCATACTTTGCCCCTGACACTAGAGAATTCAACAATAGGTTTTTCTAGAGCCTAATCTCCAGTCGGTTTCTTGTGAGATATGGTGGCATACCACTAGGATCTTTTGCTTATTTACTAGTCTTCCGATGTAATTGACCTTTGACTCTAACATTTTACTTGGCTGGTCAGCCCTATGTTGTAACCTCTACTATGCATCTCTTATATATCACTCTTTCATTGTAAATTAATTATGTACGATATGTATGGATGTGATCTCGATGTTATAAATATATGTAATAGCCACTGATCATAGAACTAGTACAGAACATATTCAATGACTATGGGTATTCTCGCCCGGGGTCCCCACAGGTTTCTTGGTGCAGGTGGGCGCTGGTTGTTGGTAATAATCAAGTCTTTGCTGGAAAACTAAGTTTTGTCGGAAGACCAAGTCCCTCCAGAAGACCGAGTTTGGCACCTGAAGTTTGAAGCCGTTGGTACCCCTCTGAAGCTTCGGCTGCGTACAAGTCAGGCTGAATAAGTCTGCTGAAATCTGCATCTCCGATTCAAGTGGATCGAGTTAGTTATGGCGGGAAGTCAGGAGAGCCGTTAAGAGTTAGTTAGTTTATCGTAAGACTTTAAATTTCCATTGTAATCTGTTGTTTCGTTACTCTGAAGTTCAGTTTATGTTTTATCTTTACTACTTTAAAAGAAGGAGTTGGTGGTTGATGAGTCCTCCCTCATTTTTTTAGCCATTCGATCTGATTATGAGATAGAATCTGAACCGTTCTCCCCACCACCCCTCCTCCTCTCCGCACTCCGCCGCCCGATCCGCTCCTCGCTCTCCCCTGCTGCCCGATCCGCTCTCCCCGCCGCCCGATCCGCTCCCCTCGCTCTCCCCCACCCTCCCTCGCTCTCCCACACACGCCCCCCCCCGCCGCCTCCCCTCGCTCCCCGTCCTCCCTCTCCCCTCCCCGCCTCGCACGCCCGCCCCGCCTCCCCTGGCTCCCCCCCGCCGCCTCCCCTGGTCCCCCCGTCCTCCCTCTCCTCCTGCCTCCGCACGGCCGCCCCCCGGCCGCCGCCTCCCCCTCGCTCTCCCCCCGCCTCCGCAGATCTCGCTCTCCCCGCGCCCACCGCCTCCCCTCGCTCTCCCCGCCTCCCCTCGCTCTCCCTCGCCTCGCAGATCCGCCTCTCCCAGCGCGCGGGCTCCTCCCCCCCCGCGTCGCCACCCTCTCCCTCCGTAGCGCTGACCTCCCCCCACCCCGTGTCGCCGCCGCCTCCTCCTCCTCCCCACCCCGCGCCCCCTGTGCCGGAGCCTTCGCGCGCGCGGCGGCGACCTGGTGGTGCTGCTATTATTGCGGTGGTGTTGATTTGCAACTTTGGATCGAAAGTTCTTAGGGAGACTCTTGTTGTGCCTTAGGGTTTTGTAGCGTTCGAAATCCATGGCGAGGAAGATGCTCAAGGACGAGGAGATGGCCGTCGCCGACGGTGAGAACTACGACTATGATCTCTTCGTGATCGGCGCGGGGAGCGGCGGCGTTCGCGACACTCGCACCTCCGCGTCTTCCGGAGCTAAAGTTGCTTTTTCCTCTTTCTTTTTTCTTTTTTGGTCCTACCACGCGTATGTAAGCAATCGTGTTTGCCGTATGAGTATATTGGGTTTGTTTGCGTGCAATTTGATTGGTTGTGAGATGTGGTGCAGGTTGCGATTTGCGAGCTCCCGTTCCACCCCATTAGCTCGGATTGCCAAGGAGGGCATGGCGGGACGTAAGAATCTCCCGTTAATTTTGTGCATTTCTGGTGTTGAATACTTGAACGTCTAGCTATTCATGCTTGGGGATGTTGTTACATTCTAAATCTATGAGCTCATTGTTATACTAGGTGTGTCATTCGTGGTTGCATCCCTAAAAAGATACTTGTGTATGGTGCATCTTCCGGGGAGAATTTGAGGCAAGTGGTCTTACTGCCCTATGCAACCCAACTGTTGCCGATACCGAAAAATGGGTTGGAAACATCATTGTTTACGCTCTGTGAATGAAATTTGACTCGCTAGATAGCGTTCCTTCCTCAATTCATCAGAATTCTGCTATACAACTTTTGATCCATAATCCATCAGTTTATCTATGTACTTGAATTCAGATAACCTATTCATTTCAAAGCTTGTTTGTGCCTTCATAAAAGCCATCCTTCTAAGGAATATGCTGGTTTGCTGTATTTTAACTACAGTTTTGTTACAAATGCAGGATTCAAAGAATTTCGGGTGGGAGATTAACGGGGATATTAATTTCAATTGGAAAAAGCTGCTGGAAAATAAGGTCAGGCCAAAACCTCATTTTGTTTTTTCTCAGCACATTCTTTGTGAGTTGTGAGCACTTTATAGATGTCGTACTGCCCAAGATCCTCAAAATTTTCTTCCATGCAGACTCAAGAAATTGTTAGATTAAATGAAGTGCACGGAGGATCCTCACCAAGGCCGTGTGACGATGATTGAAGGGGCGAGCGGTTTAGTTGATGCCCATCTTGTTGAGGTTAGCCACCAGATGGTTCAAAGCAAAGGTACACAAAGAAACACATTTTGATAGCAATCGGCAATGAGCTCAACGTGTCAACATACCTGGAAAGGTTAGTTAAGTTCTCTGACAGCTTTTGTAATCTTGTTTATTGTGTTGGCCAATGTTACTAATACTTGTTTGTTACCTCCTTCACATTCATCAACCTGTCTGTCTGAAGCCTTTGGATTGACCTCGAGATGTGGAATTCTGCATGATCTGCTTTATGACTGGATTTGACATTACAAGTTTGAAAACTTATTAGTTTGGTACAATGGTACCTTTCATCTTCGTTTGAGCCTGTTTGTGAGGCACAAGCATTACCGCCATTTATGTGCTGCTTCAAGTTGTTGATTTCATTTTCAGTTAGTCTTTTATGTGTCTTGGTGGATTATTCAGTTAGTCTTTTATGTCTTTTGGTGGATTATTCTTACATTAGTGAGAACCCTCTTTTGCAGGAGTTGGCTATTACCTCAGATGAGGCCTTGAGTTTGGAGGAGCTACCAAAACGTGCTGTAATCCTTGGTGGCGGGTATGGTGCTACAATATATTTAAGTATCATGCATCGTGCTTCCATACCAATTCTTTCTGTTCTGACTTATCTCTGTTCATGTGCTGATATTAATGTTTTACAATGAAATGTCTGTTACTGTTAGTGTTTCTGGGATTTCGGTATTAACTTGTACCTCTGTACCCTCTTACGCTTTCGACTGCCATATATTTAACATTGGAGCAGGAAAACAAGTTCTGAAAAATATAAATTCGCTCGCTTTATTCTCCAATATAGAAGTGAATCCACGCCCAGATGAGACAAAAGAAGGGGGTATAGTAGTTGAAATTAAGCTGAAGGAACTAGAACCAAAGTCAGCTGAAGTAAGTACCGAGTGGAGTGTTGTACCTAGGCGTCAAGGCCGACCAACTCTGGTAATGTACCTACTGATTTGCAACCTTTTGTTCTTTGTGGAATCTGTATTTAAAATTGTCAGATAACATTATAACAGCATGAATAAACCACGCAGCATTGTAATCCTGTTGTGCAACCTAATATCTGATGGAAAATTCCTTTTAGGCATCCATTCAACCTGGAGGAACTGTGTCATTTGAGCACCGCAACATCTATGGTCTAAACAGATCTATTGTTGGTTCTGTTACATCCAGCAACCTGCTCAACCCTCAGGTTAGTTGCTAATGAGTGTTTTTCCCCTGTATCTGTGTTGTTTGTTGCTTTTGATTACTGTTAAACCAGTCATTTGGTGCTATCTACATGTAAGAGGAATGATGTTTAGGAAGAATTCACAGGGTGAGTTTAGTGTGGTATTATTGATTGCATGTTAGTTTGTTTATTTCATTACACTACCATATTAGTTTGTTTAGTGTGGTAATGATGTTTATTTCATTACTAGAGAATCCACTTTTGGATTTTCAGAGCTTCACACGACAGAGCAAATTCACTTATGGCCTTGTGGTGGAAGAGATTACATCACGTGATGAAACTAATAGTATCTGTACACATGGTTCTCGAGCAATGCAAAGTGGCGGCTTGAGCATGGATGGACCTCCCACAACTCTCAGTGGTACTGGCGTAGATCGAATGGCATTTCTACAAGCAAATATTACTCGGGACAATACTGAGTTTGTAAATGGTGCAGTTATTGGCGACAGATGCATTTTCCAGGTATGCTGATATGTACCTTTGTGGTTCCCAAAACACACAGTATACCTTCAATTGTTGCCTGCTTTTGTTTGATTGATCTTTTGCTTCGCATGAGTTAGTATAGTTTATTTGGTTTTCCGTTGCAACGCACGGGCACCTTACTAGTCCCGCCATCGCTCACCGTAAGATAATTGCAATACTGCGGCGCTTTAGCCTTGATCGTATTCGATCTTCGATCTCATTCTTCCGTGTATTGTCTACCTCCTCCAAAACATTGAGTGATACTCTTTATCCGTGAGATAGTGTCACAATTGGGCGTATTTTCATCACTGGTGAAGGACTGCGAGGTAGCGAAGAAGATGGTCTACTTCGTCGTCCGGAGCACCATCGGACTCGCAGCTCCACGCCACCAAGATCCTCGTCGTGGTCTCCGACGCCTACAACGACTTTGACGTGCTCTCGTCCTCGCAGCTCCGCCTCTTCCACTTCGCGCGGCGGCACATGGCAGGGCGCTGGCGGGCCCTGCACGCCGCCGTGGCGGCCTCTGGCGCCTTCAGCCTGCCGGAGGAGACCTCCGACCACTACAACTTCACCAAGTAAACAATGACAGCTTACCCTGGTAATGTAATTAACTACACTCGCCATTGTTATATCCTATAAGAGATGCTTGTAATCAAGTTGATCTGATTTTCATTGTATGAAACTCTGAATTCTCTTTCGATTTTATTGTAGCATTCGAGTGGCTGCGCTGCGAGAATGAAGGCGTCGACGACTGCGCCGGGTTCCTGCGCGGCCACAAGATCGTGGCTCGGGGACGGGAGCAGTTCGGAGGAGACGCGAGGTGCGATAGGGTGAATATGCTGGACAGGGACAGAGTGTTTGAGACTCCTCTATAACATGAGAAGGGTATTGTACATTTGCACTGTACACTTGAGCTCGTTCTAGATTGTGGGAGTCAGAATTCATGGGAACTTTGCATCAAGTGAATCAAAGAATAAAATGAACGGAGAGGATTTAATTTGATGTAATTTTCTGATCCTTCTTTTTCAATGTTCAGTCTCTTCATTTCTGGTAGAGATCGATGTGAGTTTTCCCATTTATTTATGCATGCAGTCTAGGCTGAATATTGTCAATCACTGAAGTAGAATTAGCAATCATACTAATTTCACATACTCTAGGCTTGTGAATGCTGATGGCGGACTACAAATTGGTGAAAGGAGTGTGTTGTGTTTGACAATAAGCGCACAATGAATCCTGAATTTTTTTGATAATTATGAAGCAAAAATCTACATTACTGTGGGTTTTTGAAAACATGTGACGGAATCATGTGCACTTAGTTTGTTTTGGCCATTACTTCATTTAGTTGCATGGGAATGCAATGCAAGGAATAAATGCATAAGTTATTTTCAATCTGTTCAGTGCTGCACATCAATGCATAAACGCCTCCACCACTACTATCGTTTCCACGTTTGGTGTTGTAAGTTACTGCATGTACTTTCTATATATTAAGCAATGCAATGCAAGAAAAGCTGCAGCTTTCGCAGCACCAAAAATCGTTCTGTGTTCCATTGATCGCGTGAGTTTCTAGTGCGTTTGTTTAGTGCCGTTCTCTGACGAAAATCTGGCACATTGGAGTTTCTACTCAAGCAGCTGAACTGCTATCATTTGGTATCAGAGCCAAGTTGACGCGATTCCGGCGATGTCGCTGCCGGCAGGAGATCGGAGCAAGACCTCACAATGCCGCTATTGAGGGCGTTTACCATCGCCGGTGGGGCACCGGTGCCAACAACAACGGAAGGTCGTTGTGCTGCTCACAGTAAGGGAGGTCGGAGGATCGGCATCATTCTTGAGCCTGACATGCACGAACTACGCAGAATGGAGCCTGATGATGAAGGTGATGCTGCATGCGTGTGGCCTTTAGAACACCGTTCAGCACAGCATTGACGACGAGCAAGAGGATCAAATGGCGATGGAGGCCATACTGAAGGCCGTCCCTCACGAGATGATCCAGACGCTGGCGGTCAAGTCGAGTGCCAAACACGCGTGGGACGCGGTCAGGGCGATGAGAATTGGCAGCGACCGCGCACAGAAGGCCAAGGCGCAATCTCTGCGCAAGGAGTATGAGGCAATTGCGTTCCACGACGGCGAGACGATCGATGACTTCACGCTTCGACTCACCAATTTGGTGACTAACCTCTGGGAGTTCGGGGACGACATCGACGAGGTCAAGGTAGTAGAGAAGTATCTACGGGTTGTTCCATCTAAACACTCGCATATAGCTCTATCTATCGAGACCTTGCTCGACCTCTCCACCATCACCGTCGAGGAGGTCACTGGGAGGTTGGAGGCGGTGGACGATCGGGATCTGGATATGTCAGCGAGCGGCAACCTCTACCTCACCGAGGACACGCTTGGAGAGGCGTTGGAGCACCTCAAGTTGCGGCACCATGGCGAGTCATCCTCAAAACCGCAACGTGGCGGTGGTGGAGGACGACATCGTGGGTGTGGAGCGCGCAGGAGATCTCTCGGATGACAAGTGCAAAAATTGTGGTCACCTTAGCCATTGGGCTAGGGACTACAGGCAACCCAAGAAATAGCAGCTACACCTTGCTCAGGATGATGACAATGATGATGAGCCGGTGCTGATGATGGCGCAAGTGTGCGCACTCACGACGACGAGGCAAAGCAGTGCCTCCCTGCTTCACCTGGAGGAGCCATGAGCCCAAGTCTGTCTGGGCGCTGAAAACGACAGAGTGCACCAAGAAGGCTGGTACCTCGACACGGGGGCGTCAAACCACATGACGGGGCAAAGAGAATTCTTCACCGAGCTCGACATCAGAGTTGTCGGCACCGTCAAGTTTGGTGACGACTCCGTCGTGGAGATCCGTGGCCTTGGCACCGTTGTTTATGTCGGGCACAGTGGCAAACATCGAGCACTCACTGGTGTCTACTTCATTCCGAGGTTGAAGAACAACATCGTGAGTATTGGCCAACTCGATGAAAATGGCTCACGGGTGTTGATTGAAGATGGTGTGCTGCGCATTTGGGACTGACAGCAACGGCTTCTCGCGAAGGTGGTGCGAGGCAATAATCGGTTGTACATGCTACACATCAATGTGGCGCAGCCAATCTGCCTTGCCGCCCGACGCGAGGACGTGGCCTGGCGCTGGCATGAGCGTTTTGGTCATGTCAGCTTCGAGGCGCTCCGGCAATTGGCGCGAAGCGACATGGTGAGAGGTCTTCCCCAGCTAGACCACATCGACCAGTTGTACGACACCGAAGTCATCACCAAGCAACGACAGGCGAGCTTCCCAGCTCAAGCGAAATACTGCGCATCTGATCTCCTTGAACTTGTTCATGGTGACCTGTGCGGACCAATTGCTCCGACGACTCCTGGTGGGAAGAGGTATTTTTTGTTGCTCGTAGATGATCGCAGTCGATACATGTGGATCATGCTGCTTGCATCCAAGACAGACGCAGCTACGGCGATCAATAGGTTCCAGGCCAGCATCGAGCTCAAGAGTGGCAGGAGGCTGCGCGTTCTTTGGACTGACAATGGTGGCGAGTTCACTACTGCTGAATTCGTAGCCTACTGCGCCGACAAAGGAGTACGTCGCCATTTGTCTGCACCATACTCACTGCAATAAAATGGCGTCGTGAAGCGGTGCAATCAGACGGTGATCGCGATGGTGCGCAGCTTGCTGAAGCAGCGAGGTGTGTCGACGATGTTCTAGGGCGAGGCTGTGTGCACTGCAGTGTACCTGCTGAACCGTGCACCGACCAAGAGCCTTGCCGGGATGACGCCGTTCGAGGCCTGGCATGGACGGAAGCCAGCCGTTCACTTTTTGTGCACGTTCAGGTGCGTCGTGTATGTGAAGAACCTACGACCACACCTGAAGAAGTTGGAGGACAGGAGCTCTTCGATGATCTTCATTGGCTATGAGGAGGGCGCAAAGGCTTACCGTGTGTACGACCCACGGTCCAAGCGAGTCCATGTCACCAGGGATATGGTCTTCGATGAGGATGCTGCCTGGAGTTGGGAGCAAGCCGAGGACATCGGAGTCGCACCATCAAGCGATTTCATCATCGAGCACATTTTGACGCAAGGGCAAGTCCAACCTACTCCAATCCAGGGTACACCGGAGCCCTCCGATCATATCGAGGATGTGGAGTTGCCAGGCGCTGGTGCTGATGAAGCAGAAGGGTTGGGCACACCACACGACGCCACGGCACTAGGTGGAGTTGAGTAGGGAATGCCATCCTCGCACATCTCCAGCAACCTTGACGTCGACCATGACGACGCATCGATCCGTTTCCGCTCCATTGCGAATATCCTGGGCGATGATGGCCTGGCCCTGGGATTTGCAGTACAGGGGCTGGATGGCAAAGAGCTGAACCTCATCAACAGCGATGAACCTCATACGTTCGTCGAGGCAGGAAAATATCCTACATGGCGTACGGCTATGCGAGATGAGATGGCAGCCGTTGAGGAGAATGGCACCTAGGAGCTGACTGCACTGCCCACCGAACACCGCCCAATTGGCCTGAAATGGGTCTTCAAACTGAATAAAGACAAGGCAGGCAATGTGATCAAGCACAAAGCTCGTCTGGTGGCCAAAGGGTATGTGCAACGACATGTGTCGACTTTGAAGAAGTTTTCGCTCCGGTGGCCAGATTCGAGTCGGTCCGGCTATTGCTGGCATTGGCGGCACAGGAAGGGTGGCCAGTCCATCATATGGACATGAAGTCGGTGTTCCTCAATGACGTCTTGACTGAGGAAGTCTATGTTGTGCAGCCGCTTGGGTTCGTTGTCGCTGGGCATGAGGATAAAGTCCTGCATCTGCGGAAGACGCTCTACGGCCTTCGTCAAGTACCGCGCGCGTGGTACACCAAGTTGGATGCCACGTTGAAGAAGCTCGGGTTCGAGCAATGTGCGCATGAACCGGCTGTCTACGACTAAGGACACGGGGGCGTACGACTGCTTGTTGGAGTTTATGTGGATGACTTGGTGATCACCGGTGCAAATCAAGCTGAGCTCATTGCCTTCAAGAGGCAGATGTGCCTGCACTTCAAGATGAGTGATCTCGGGCTTCTTTCCTTCTACCTCAGTATCGAAGTACATCAGGGGAGCTCGGGGATCACACTTGGGCAAGGACATTACGCAGAAAGGATTCTTGAAGCAGCAGGGATGTAATACTGCAACCCGTGTAACACGCCCATGGAGGAGCAATTGAAGCTGAGCCAAGACAGTGAAGCACCGCTCGTCGACGCCACCGAGTATCACCGGATCATTGGGAGCCTCCGGTACCTTGTGAACACTAGACCTAATCTGGCTTTCTCTGTCGGATTCATCAATCAGTTCATGGAGCGCCCAACCGAGGATCACTTGGCGGCTGTGAAGCGCATCCTCCGCTATTTGGCAAGGACGATCCATCTCGGCTGCAGCTACACCAAAGGAGGACAAGGATGCTGGCTGGTGGGTTACAGTGACACTGACCACGCCGGCGACATTGACACAGCAAGAGCACAACTGGTGTTCTGTTCTTCCTAGGGGACAACTTGATCACTTGGCAATCTCTCAAGCAAAGAGTGATAGCTTTGTCCTCCTTTGAAGCAGAATAAGTCGTTGCGACTACCGCTGCAATGCAGGGCATCTGGCTGGCCCGATTACTTGGCGATTTTGAGGGAAAGGGCGCCGATGCATTCCAGCTCTGGGTGGACAGCAAGTCTGCCCTTGCACTTAGTAAGAATCCCGTTTTTCATGAGAGGAGCAAACACATACATATGCGTTATCATTTCATCAGGGAATGCATAGAGAACGGGAGCATTGTTGCTGATTTCATTAGCACAAGAGACCAACTCACTGACATATTAACGAAAACATTAGGGCGAATGAGATTCCAGGAGCTGCAAGCAAGGATTGGAATGGTCGACGTCAAGACGCCACACAAGATTTAGGGGGCGAATTGACGGAATAAATCATGTTCACTTAGTTTGTTTTTGCCGTTACTTCATTTAGTTGCATGGGAATGCAATGCAAGGAATAAATGCATAAGTTATTTTCAGTCTATTTAGTGCTGCACATCAATGCATAAACGCCTCCACCACTACTGTCGTTTCCACGTTTGGGGTTGTAAGTTACTGCATGTACTTTCTATATATTCAGCAATGCAATGCAAGGAAAGCTGCAGCTTCCACAGCACCAAAAATCGTTCTGTGTTTCATTGATCGCGTGAGTTTCTAGTGCGTTTGTTCAGCACTGTTCTCTGATGAAAATCCAGCACATCGGAGTTAGGTGACTGAACTGCTATCAACATGCAGACAAAACCATGTTCAGGTTTATCCAAAGCTCTCTCAAAAACATACTTCAAGATTATATTTTATCCAAATCTCTCTCAAAAGCATACTTCAATATTACGTTTCATCCAAATCTCTCTCAAAAATAGCATCACCTGACCATCTATGGATCTAATCATTTGATTTTTAAACAAGGTAGCAGATTATGACAATGCAGCATTGTCATTTCATCAAACAAAAAATTTGTGTGCATGCTTGTGTTGCTATGTTTCTGATTCTGATAATGTTTCTATTGTATCTAAAGAAAAAAGGGACCATGTTTCTATTGAGCAAACAAGCTGATTGATGCCAATGTTATCTATCTGCTGTTAACCATTATTAAGCAAACAAAGCATATTGGTACAGCATGCACATCGCTGATTAAGAATTGTAAACAAAGCACACGGCTAACAGAGATTGATACAAAGAGAGTAAACTTAAACCTCAAATTGATTTCTTGCTCCTGATCTCATCGTCCATCATGCCCTAATTAACGCGTGCCTTCATCGATCACTTCATGACGGCGAGGCGATTAACGAATATGTTGAAGGCTTCGTCGGTGTCGAGCATACTGACCCTGACGACCTTCCCATCTGCTCCAAATTTCGCTCCGCCGCGAGTAAGTATCTTGTGTTCGCGCAGGAAGCCTTCGAGGTCTTCCACTCCTTCCTTCTCGCAGCGCAGCCACGCAAATGCTGTGGTCAAGAAAGAAAATGAGAAGAAGATTAATTCAGAGGAACAAGAATCAGGTTGCAAATCAGCATATCTGCAGATAAGGTGCAACAATGGCGATTAATTGGAGGTGGTGCAATGTAGTGTTCGTACGGGGATTGGCCGTGACGGTCTCCTTGGCGAAGATGCAGTAGCCGAGGAGCTCATCAGGCAGGGTGAAGATGCCCGAGGCAGCCACGGCTGCGCGGAGCGCGCACCAGCGCTCCGCCATCTGCCGGCGCGCAAAGTGGAAGAGGCGGTTCGTGTCGCCGGCGGCTGGTTGGTGCTCGTAGCCATCGGCGACCGCCCTGAGGATCTTGGCAGCGCGGAGCTGCGAGTCCTTGGACACGCCGATGGTGTTGAGCTCCATGAACTTGCTCATCTTCTGCGCAACCTCCTCGCCCTTCACGGCGCCACTGCACCACCCATGCATCCATGCATGCAAGAAACCATCAAATCGAAGTAATTAACCATCGTTTTAGGTTCCAATTAGAAACGGTAAAGAGAGCATTACCCTAGCCTTGTGCCGGCGTGGCCGGTGCACTTGGAGACGGTGAAGAGCATGACGTCATGGGCGGCCGTCTCGGTGATGGGAGTGTACGGAGGCCAGTAGTAGGCCAGGTCATGGATGGCCTTGCCGGACTTGGACTTGAGGACGGCCTGGCGGACGCCGCCGTCGGGGTTGTTCGGCGAGCAGACGAGCTCGATGTAGGTGTCGCCGTCGAACGTGTTGGCGTCGCCAGCCCACCGGTAGAGCCCAGACTTCAGGAAGTCCGTCACGGCGGGGTACGACTGCACGTGCAACGCCAAGATCGCATCAGAATTCAGATCAATCAATCAACATCAGAATCCACATTTCTAATTAGAAATGGCAGCATGTTCTATTACCGAGTAGTACGGGGCTGGGGAGACGACGCTCATGGGCGCGTTGGCGCCGGGGCGAGCGCGTGAGAGCGCAGCCTGGAAGAGCTGCGTGGAGCCGGTGCCGACGAGCAGGTGGTAGCCGTCGACGGCGGCGTTGCCGACGAGGCGGTGGAGGCGACGTACCTCGCGTTCGAAGCCGGGCTCGAGGAACCAACTGAGGGCGCCGACGTCGGAGAAGTAGCTCATCGTCTGCCACCCCGGTATCACGAGCGTCGCGAGGTCGCCCGTTCCGCGCCAGAAAGCCTCGTACATGGTCGGATCGCCACTGCAGAAGACAAGAAACATTCGCAATGTGTACAGTAGCATGCACGGATCGATGATCATGGAATCACAGAGGATGGGCATGCAAGAAGAAGAGATCGCAAAAATGATCAATCGATTCTTGCGGCCGGGGATGCATGGCGAGGAGATGGATCAGAGATCGCGTACTGATCTAGGTTGATGACAGAGTCAGGTGTCACCGGTGGCTTGCCGTTGGACGGCGCCACCACAGCCATCTTGCTGATCACCTTCTTGCCGTCATCGCCGAAGTAGCGGCGGCGGAGGTAGAGCGCGAGCGCGGCCAGGTTGAAAGCGACGGACACGACCACACCGAGCCGCCCGGCATGCGCCGCCAGCCTGCTACCCTCCGTGGCCATCGCAGTCCACCACAACCAAATTGTACCCACTCTATTCCTCTCTCTGCATATATATAGATTGGAAGGCGAGTTGTATCCGGAAAGAGGACGGCACGGCGCCCCGACGTATGTTTGTCTGCTTCCTCTCTACCAAAAACGGCAGCCGAGAAAGCCGGGGGTGGGGGAGGGGGTCCAGGTGACCGCCGGCAAAGCGCGAGCGTTTCAATACATCCTTACCAGTTACCATGTTTGGTTCACAAAGATCGATGGTTCGTGAATCATCAGAGGGGGCTAAATTTGCTGGTTGTTAATTTGCATGTTCCTGAAAGGAAAGAACTAACTCACTGACCCATCGGGTTTAGCAGATAAAGATTTGGAAGCTTACTTTGGCATGCGATTACACTCTCAAAACTGATTGCTTACCAAAGAGGATGACAAAACTAATTGACAGCCGTATGAACAAGGTGATACAAGATCAAATCTTTCTCTTTTTTAGATAGGGAGTATAGCTACTAGATGAAGTCGCCATCATCTGTTTCAGATCTTCCGGCGTTGCCTAGGGTGACGTTCAAATTGTTTAAATGTGTGAACGGAGCGCAACGATTTATGGTTAAACTGGCGCATCATCTTGTTGGAGGGCGGCGCTTGCGTCGTACAGCTCACTTTCATCATCCTATCTGCAACCAATCGTCAGATACACGACAATCATCATCCGCATCTCTTTTCATAGGTGTCCCATCCTGGGAAAATGTCCTCCTCTTCCGCTTTAAGATTCACTCCAACTTCAATCACTAAGCTAACTCAAAAAAAACTATCAGCAACTAAAATTTTGTGTTCTTTACCTCATTATGGTTGATTCATTTTTTTTATTTGTTTATGCATGGGATGGATGTGATGATGATGATGTCCCATGGTTAAGTAACTATGATCAAGCTCGGAGGTCCGCATGCACCAGGGAGCATGATCGGGCCTACCAAGTGTGCACCAAAGGTACTCCGCCAGTCGGTCATCACCGCTATGAGCTGGCAACACTACTCATCATAGCCCTAACCGGCTGAGGTGAGAGCAAGCTCCCTCCTTGTGCTACTACTACACTCAGTTGCTGATATTATCAAGATGTGTGATGCTAGTTGGGTGAGATGTGGAGGACAAGGTGGGGTGACCTACTTGATTTGGTCATGTTGGGAATGGGGAGTAGTTTTCAAGGTGGAATTGAGCAAAAAAAATTGGCCTGCAATCATTGAATTGACTAGACTATCCTTTTTTGGTATTAGTGTTATAAAAGATCCATTAATAGACTGTAAATTGATTATTCCTCGGTAAAAATCCTCATATAGATCATAGAAATCTCGCTTTATAATATGCCATTATTTTTTAATAAAATCTCCATTAAAACCATCTGGACCTGGGGATTTATCTGCAGGTAACTTACTAATCACATCATCGATTTCAGCATGAGTAAAAGGGTCTTCAAGCCACCTCATATCCGAATGCATGGGAACTAACTCACACAAATTAAAATTCATAATTGTGTGTTCTGAGGTTCCAAGTCTTTCTTTATAGATTGTCCAGAGAAGCGCAGCCTTTCCAAAATGATCAAAAATATCATAACCATCCTCATTTTGTAAAGATGCTATATGGTTTTTCCTCCCCATTTTCCTTTCCAATGGCATCTGTTCATTGCTGTAGCATGAAAGAATTTAGTATTTTCCTCCCCAAACTTTACCCATTTGATAGTCCCACATTGTTTCCAGTATATATGTTCTTTGACATTTAAGAAGATTATTGAGATGAGTCATGAGAATCTCTCTAGAATTCTATCCCATGTTGTTTATTGACCTGAATTCCTCAATGGAGTCTACAAGAAAAATAACTTCATTTGTATTTGTCAAAGATAGCATGTAATCCTCTAATTTTGGCATTGCTTCTTCTATATTTGGAGTGTAGGGATTGTATAGCAAGTCTCTAATCACCTCCCATCCTTTGTAACCTTTCCCGATTATTCATACTCCGAGTTATTTAATTGAAATCGGCCCGTACTGATTGTACGTGAGCTGAGCCAATCTCCCTCCCTCTCATTACTTTTGCATGGTATCAGAGCGGGATTGATCCCGCCATTTCCTTCTCTTCCGCTACACCCATGGAGAATTCTTCCTCTCAGCTTCCCACCGGCGGCACTATTCCTCCTCCTCCTCCACCTCCTCCTCCATCTCCCAAGGATGCTGCCATCACCCTCGCCACGGCACTTGCTGCCGCCCATGCCGCGATTGCCGCCGGCAACCACGAGGATCTCCTGGCCGCCCTAGCCACTGCGCAGGCTGCCCAAGATCTCATCACGGCACCAACTTCGGCACACTCACCAGCCGTCTCCACGGCCATGGTGATCCCGCCACACGCGCAGAACGTCGCACTCGTCGGCGTGGCACCTGCGCTCTCTCCTCCGACGGCCGGTGCGCTCCCGCCACATGCGCAGAACGTTGCGCTCGTCGGTGCGGCACCTGCGCCTTCTCCTCCGACGGTCGGCGCCCTCAGCATCCCTAGCGTCAAGACGCATGTGCCCGTCACCCTCGACATGAAGAGTCCGAACTACAACAAGTGGAGGACCTTCTTCATCGCTTTCCTCGGCAAGTTTGGCCTGCTAGGCCATATACTCAACCCGCCTCCTCCGGTCGACGCCACCGGCACCTGGGCGCAGGAGGACTTCACCGTCCTCACCGCCCTCTACTGCTCCATCGCCCACGACGTCCTCGACATCGTCATGGAGCCCACACAGACGGCTCGTGATCTGTGGGTCGCCGCCGAGAACGTCTTCCGCGACAACCGCGAGACAAGGATCATCTATCTGGAAACGGAGTTCCGGAGTCTTTGTCAGGGCGACATGTCGGTGACCGACTATTGCCGGCGTCTCAAAAACCTCGCTAACTCCCTCCGGGACCTCGGCGAACCCGTCTCCGACTGCACCCTCGTCCTCAACCTCATCCGTGGCCTTAGCTCTCGCTTCGCCACCCAGGCGGAGCTGCTGCCCCTTCAAGTCCCCTTCCCGACCTTCGCCAGCGCCTGTTCGTCCCTTCTCCTGGCAGAGATGCGCCACCCCGCCAACGGCATCGCCATTGACAACGACACCGCCCTCTTCATCGCCGCCACCCAAGCCAGGCAACCTCCAACTACAAAGGCAAGAATGGCAAGGGCAAAGGAGGCAAGGGGAAGAACGGAGGTGGCGGCAGCAACGATCGCAGCGGCACTGGCGCCAGCCGTGGTAGCGATCACTTTGGCTCTGGCGGCTCGAAGTAGACGCCACCCCCGCCGTCTGGTCCATGGGTGCTGATGGCCCCGTGGTCTCCTGCGCTGTGGGTCGGTCCACAGCCATGGTCTGCCTCCTGGAGGCCCTCCGGTGGCCCCGGACTTCTTGGCCCGCGGCCCAACCTTCCGGTCCAGCAAGCTTTCCACATGCAGCAACCTCCCAAACCTGCCATTTGGACCCGGCGCCGCCCAGCCAAGCGGGACCAAGCGGCCTTGTCGCCAAGATCGAACAACCTGCACATGCAGGGCCAGTCCAGTGGTGGCTGGGTAATGGACACCGGCGCCACCTCCCATATGGCTTCATCCGACGGTATACTTCTCTCTTCCCGAGCACCCACCTCACCCATGTCTGTTACCGTCGGTAATGGCTCCTCGATTCCAGTTTCTCGTATTGGTCATACTACCCTGTCTACTCCCTCTTCCTCTTATGCACTTAACAATGTCCTCCTTGTTCCATCTCTCATACAAAACCTTCTTTCCGTCCGTCAATTTACCCGTGATAAGTTTTGTTCTGTTGAATTTGACTCTTCTGGTTTCTCCATTAAGGATCCGCGTTCGAGGACCGTGATTCTTTGCTTCAATAGCTATGGAGACCTCTACACCATCCCGGCCACCTTCGCCTCTACCCGTCCACATGCCTTCTTGTCGACTACGTCGCTCCCAGCAGTGTGGCACCGTCGTTTGGGACATCCCGGCCGGGATGCTATCCATCATTTACAGAAAAAGATTTGCTATACCCAGCACTGTTTCCTCTTTCAGTTGTCATGCGTGTCGTTTAGGCAAACTTGTTAAGCTTCCCTTCACTCGCTCTCGGAGTGCCTCCACCGCACCCTTTCAGTTATTACACTGTGATTTATGGACATCTCCCGTTTTGAGTAATTCAGGGTTTCGCTATTATCTTATCATTGTCGACGACTACTCGCATTACTTTTGGACCTTCCCTCTTCGCCAGAAATCTGATGTGTTTTCTATTTTCCAGACCTTCGTTCCGTATGTCCACACACAATTCCAACTTCCTCTCAAATGCTTTCAAACGGACAATGGACGCGAGTTCGTTAACTCCGCTGTCCTCTCCCTCCTTAATACCCATGGCATCCTCCTTCGCACCTCCTGCCCTTACACCTCGCAACAAAACGGCAAGGCCGAACGCTCCATTCGTACCACCAACAACGTCCTACGGTGCCTCCTTCTCCAGGCTTCTATGCCTCCCTCCTACTGGGCAGAGGCCCTTTCCGCTGCCACATACCTCCTCAACCGTCGGCCTTCCCAACCTCTTGGTTTCCTCACTCCCTTTGAAAAGTTCTTTGGCACCACCTCCGATTTGTCTCACCTTCGCGTCTTCGGTTGTTTGTGCTACCCTAACCTTTCCGCCACCGCTTCACACAAGCTCGCTCCCCGCTCCACCGCCTGTGTTTTTCTCGGTTACCCCACTTCCCAAAAAGGCTACCGGTGTCTTGATCGCTCCTCTAACCGAGTCATCACTTCCCGTCACGTTGTTTTCGACAAAACGTTTTTTCCCTTTTCTACAGATGAATCGGCACCGGCCCCCTCCGACTACGACTTCCTGATTGACGACATCGAGCCGTCGGCACCCGTAACGCACGCCGCTGTCCCTCTGGGGATCGTGACACCCGTCCCGCTCGACCCAGCCACGTGCGGCTCGGCCGCGCCCTCCTCTCCGACTGGGCCCCATGTTGGGCCACATGGCTCGGCCGTGCCCATCGCGCAAGGATCGGCCACACGCGGCTCGGTCGCGCCTTCCTCTCCGGTCGGGTCCCATGCAGGCCCGCACGGCTCGGCTGCACCTCCTTCTCAGACTGGGCCACCCGCTGGGCCACATGCCTTGGCCTCGCCTCCACCTGCTGGGCTCCGCAGGCTTTGGCGGTCGGCCTCCCCACCCTACTCGCCCAGGCCGGGTGACGCTGGACCGGTCTCGCCTGCGCCAGCCTCACCCGCGACGCCTTCCTCATCACCTGGCCCGTCCACTGGATCACCCGTCCTCGCGCCGGCCTTGCCCGAGTACTCAACGGCAGCCTTTCTAGAGATAACGGTGGCACCCCACCAACGCCACGCTCTGCCAGCCTCCCGTCCAGCGCCCGGTCCCCATCCCATGGTGACCCACGCCAAGGTCGGTATAGTAAAACCAATTAAGCGCCTTAATCTGTCCGCGTCTTGTTCTCCAGCTGCTTCACCACTTCCAAAGACGTACCGCACGGCTCTTCAGGATCCCCAGTGGCTCCACGCCATGCGCGACGAGTATGAGGCTCTCGTTCATAACAAAACATGGACCCTTGTACCTCGTCCCCCCGGTGCAAACATCGTCTCCGGTAAGTGGGTCTACAAGCACAAGTTCCATGCCGATGGCTCCCTCGCCCGTCACAAAGCTCGCTGGGTCGTCCGCGGCTACTCCCAGCAACCCGGCATCGACTACGATGAGACTTTCAGCCCCGTCGTTAAGTCGGCCACCATTCGGGTCGTCCTCAGCATCGCCGCCGGCAAGTCTTGGCCTATTCACCAGCTAGACGTGAAGAACGCCTTCCTTCATGGCACCCTCGACGAGACGGTCTACTGTCAACAACCGTCTGGCTTCGTCGACACCGACCACCCTGACTACGTCTGTCATCTCCACAAGTCTCTCTACGGCCTCAAGCAAGCTCCACGAGCGTGGTATCATCGCTTCACTACCTACGCCCGCTCCATCGGCTTCGCTCCGTCGGTTTCTGACACGTCGTTGTTCATCTACCGCAATGGCCCCGACATCGCGTACCTCCTCCTCTACGTCGATGACATCATCCTGACGGCCTCCTCTTCGCGTCTCCTTCGCCACCTTTCAACGCGTCTTCATGACGAATTTGCCATGACTGACTTGGGCGATCTTCACTACTTCCTCGGCATCTCCGTCAAGCGCACCGTAGCTGGTCTCCACCTCTCCCAACGACAGTATGCAGTCGATCTCCTTCAGCGCGCCGGCATGGCCGAATGCCATCCCACAGCTACACCGGTCGACACCAAGTCCAAGCTCTCTGCGTCTGATGGTGTTCCTCTCCGCGACACAGAGGTGACCGAGTACCGCAGCCTTGCTGGGGCACTGCAGTACCTCACCAGACCGGATCTCTCCTACGCCGTCCAACAGGTGTGCCTCCATATGCACGTGCCGCGAGATGTTCACATGGCCTTGATCCGCCGCACTCTGCGTTACGTCAAGAGCTCGCTGGACCATGGTATGTTTCTACATGCCTCTCCGTCCTCTTCGCTCACGGCCTACACCGACGCGGACTGGGCGGGTTGCCCGGATTCCAGGCGTTCCATCTTCTAGCTACTGCGTCTTCTTCGGCGACAACCTGGTCTCTTGGTCCTCCAAGCATCAGGCCACCGTCTCTCGCTCCAACGCTGAGGCGGAATACCGAGCTGTTGCTCATGCCGTCGCCGAGTCATGCTGGCTTCGCCAACTCCGAGGGGAGCTCCATACTCCCCTCGCCTCCGCGACGGTGGTCTTCTGCGACAACGTCAGCGCCGTCTAACTCTCGGCTAATCCCGTGCAACACAAGCGCACAAAACATATTGAGATCGACATTCACTTCGTTCGTGAAAAGGTAGCTCTTGGCCAAGTCCGCGTTCTCCACGTGCCCTCCTCGCACCAGTTCGCCGACATCATGACTAAAGGGTTACCTGTTCAGCTCTTCGAGGATTTTCGATCCAATCTCTGCGTACGGGAACCTCCCGCTGTGACTGCGGGGGGATGTCAAAGATAGCATGTAATCCTCTAATTTTGGCATTGCTTCTTCTATATTTGGAGTGTAGGGATTGTATAGCAAGTCTCTAATCACCTCCCATCCTTTGTAACCTTTCCCGATTATTCATACTCCGGGTTATTTAATTGAAATAGGCCCGTACTGATTGTACGTGAGCTGAGCCAATCTCCCTCCCTCTCATTACTTTTGCAGTATTTGCTATGAGTGCTTTTAGATTAGATACCTTTTTTTACCAGTCTTTAAGCATTCTTCTAAGATACTTAAACTTAGTATTGATGCGTTTAGCACTATCAGATACCATCACTGGCCTTCTCCAAGCTTGCTCTATTACAGAAAGAAAGTCACTATATGCTCTGACCAATAATTTTCAAATCTGAATAGATGAGATTTTGGAATGGAAGTCCCTATCTGAATCACACATGGCACATAGTCATAAGTTGTTTTTGCTAGAGGAAAAGCCATAGTATTTGGGAAGTGAATAGTCCAACTATTGTTAGTGAAGAATCAGTCCAGTTTTTGTAGCAGCGGTACTTGTTGCATGTTGCTCCATGTAAAAGCTCTTACTTTGAGAGGTAATTCAACCAAGCCAAGCTGATTGATAGCTTCATTAAACAAAAACATATTATTGAAGTCTCCCCTTGGTTGATTCCTGTTATGAGGCACCCTAATGAAGTTGAAATCCCCAACAATCAACCAATGATGTCAACAGTCGAAGATCCTTCTAAAAGAAAAATAATTTTATTTGTATTTGATACGAGTGCTTTTAAAATAACTTCATTTGTATTTGCGTATACAACAATTGAAGATCCTGCTTTATAATGTCGTTCACATTATTAACTTAAAGCAAGGAAGAAGCATACGCAATCACATATTCTAGAACAAATTTCCGTAGCAATATGGTAAACAACTACTATGTTTTTCAGTCCTATCCAACGAGTACCATATGAAGACAAGGTGAACATATATGCAATTTACTGAATGGCTATAATTATTAGGTACTTTGAGGGCTTGTTTAATTACCACATAAATACCTAATCATTTTCCAAGAAGAATGACAATGTAATTTAGAAACAAATATAATCATCACAGTTGGCTGGCTGAAGTGTGTTGTGATAGACGTTACAAAGCACTGCAAGAAGCCAAATAGAACAGAAGCCTTTTTTCCTTCAAGAAACTATGAAGACGACAGCAAAGCAAAAAAAAAAAAAAGTAATCATTGGAGGTTTGTAATCCAGCTGCAAATCATGAAAACAAGTTCAAAGATAAACATCATCAAAACAATAATTTTATGAAGGATTTCCTAAAATAACTATCATCTGCTAACACATTCGTTCACTAGATTGAATGTCCTCATTGCAACTCTCGGCCAAGTAACCTCAACCAACAATACCACTTCTTTTTGGACTGAGATTGTGGCTGGACTATGCCATGCAAGGCAGATGTGCATTCGTGTCTTTTTTTCCGAGGAAAATAAGGCAATCGTTGGCGTCGAAGACTCGATGAGACCAATGTTAGATTCGTTTCGCCGTTTTGCATTCAGATCATTTGGATTCATCCCCCGAGAGGAGGTGATCGTCCATTTACCATTTTTTGGATTCAAAAAGTCCATCAAAGGGGTGCTCTGGTTTTGCGATTCAAATCAACGATTTTTGTATTCGGAGGCATTTGGTTTGAAGTGTGGAATGGAAACAATTTTGGGGTTCGGAGGCATTTGGTTTGTGAGAAGAATGCAAACCATTAGGAGGCATTTGGTTTGAACAATAGAATGAAAATGAATGAAAAAAAGTCTACTTCTCAACCTAAACTGTGGCATCCGAAAAATTTTCAACCCGCAACTTCAAAGTCGCTCGCTTTACAACCTTAAACTCTTAAAACCGTTTAAAACACCCAAAAAAAACAATCCACAACGGTTTTTATCTGACGTGGCGTCTGTAGCGGCGGTTTTGATGCTCAAGCTTTTCAGATGATATAACTGTTACGAAACCAATTAAGGTTTTTGTGGATAAATACTCAAAATGCCCCTGGAGATTTTTATTATAAATAAAGGTGTAATCCCCATTGTAAAGATACTCAATTATTAATGAAAGCTACCTCCTGGTATTCTACTATTCTTGTGCTCGGTGTTCATTGTGTGATTGATTGTCCCCACTGGTGATTGGATTCGTCAATTGTGGTGCTGTTCATAGATCTGTATTATTTCGCAACAATAACAACCTATCAATGTAACAAACTAATAACAAGTAATTACAATGCTGGTTCACCGCCACCTCAAGCCCTCCTTGGCACCTTGCTTCCTCATGTCTCTCTCCCATGTCGTTCCACAAATCCAGCACCACCTCAAGCACGAACTTGCCCGGTCTTAGCTCGTCGCAGCGGAGTCTCACCACCAGTTGCCGATTTTGTTGCATCTTCTGATCGTCCACACGTTACCTCTGGCCAGTGGCGTAGACAGCTGCGGACGAGGCCTCAGGTCTAGTCCACAAAAATTTTGATGTTGCTACAGTATACTAGTGTTGCTACAGTGTTACATAGTAAGGATTTTTGAGCTAGGCCTCGGGCCATTGCCCCAGAGGCCCGAGGCCCAGCTCCACCTCTGCCTCTGGCAGACGCACCAACATGTTGCCCCGAGTTCAATTTTTGATTTTTTTTTTTTACCTCTAGTTTATTTAAACTCGAAACCATTTAAATCGCACCGGTTTCTAGTTTCGACTTATTTTAGTTTTTTTTTGCTTTTCTTTGTTTTCTCTTATTCCTTTTTATTATCCATTACCATATAACAGTTTTTTTAATTTTTTATATTTTTCTTAGAAAAAACTAACAGTCACTGCAGTATAATTTTAACAAAAAAATCACAACCACAAGCCAATCAGAGCATATGAACTCATGTATCTCCATATAGACACCACGTCAGTTAAAATCACCTCTCCGAGTGCAGAATTACAGGAGATGACACGTGACAAATCTCGAGGAGCGAGGAAATAGTTTCCACGGCACTATAGTATGGTTTTTAAAATTCCATGAAAATAGTATTACCACATGCGGGTACTTGCTACAGTAGAAAAGCTAACCTACATAACCACGGATTTGGACTTTTCACACTAGGAGACTAGATTTGCACAAAAAAATAAGCTAAGGTTGCAGAAAAAAAAAAGAGTGAACAGTTTCGTTTGTTCAAAGCTCCGACTCGATCGGTTAGGTTCCCATTGAAAAGGTTTTCGAGGTTTTAGTTAGAAAACAAACAAGCTAGATTTCAAGGTTGAAAAAAAAGACTGAACAAGCCAACATATAGCTTCACAACCATACATTTTAACCGCAGCATACGGAAATAATTTGACATGTTAAAGGAGTGTTCTGACGTTAACTTATGACTTTTATTACTATAACTAACTTATTTTTTTACTATAACTAAATTAGTTTATTTGATATAATTAAATTTAAAAAAATAACAATAGAAAAAACATATTAACCCATAAAAAAACCTAAAATAAAAAATCAGAAAAAACAAACGACGAACAATGAAAAAAAACTGCCGGCCCACCGCACAACGCCACCGCTGACTTGAGCGCTCCCTAAGCAATCCGCAAAATTCATCATAGACCCAGAACGAAATAGCAGTAGAACCACCACGATTAGGAAGGTAAAAAATGAATGAATTCGACAACAGCGCATTCCATGTAGTAGACACAAAACAGATCTAATTTATCTCTCGGATAAAGATGTTCAACACAGGACAGGTTCAGACAAGGCAATATAGCACCACAGACACTTGGAAATTCAAGTTCCACAAAGCAAAATAAGGTTGGATAAAACAAAATGCCGTTCCCACAGATACAAGTCTAAGCAGCAATGTCCTCTGCCAGGAAAGCTTTCCCAGGGGCGCGGGCAGAAAGTCGGCCATGGCAACCAAGCAGCTGCACAGCAGAAGACATAATAGAAGTTAGATTATGCATACTAATTCTTACGAAAAGTATTGCAATCTTCTTTTCAAAAGAGAAGTGCAGACAAAAGTCACAAAACAGCACATTTCATAAATAAGCCATGTATTTGGTCATCTTAGGATGACCAAATAGTAACTGAACATGCAAACTGTAAGGCTAAAACTAACAACAAAAGATGCTGCAGCCTGACACATATCAAGAGATAAACATTGGCTAAGGAAAAAGTATAATTACCTTAGCATTGACACCATCAGGCACAATTCTACCCTCACTCTTGTACTTGATGTAATCATCACGGCTGAACTTGGTGAAGCCCCTGAAAAAGATAGTGCAAATTAAAGAACTGGCACATAGAACTTTTCACAAGCAGGGCATCGCACATAGAACTTATCACAAGCAGGGCATCTCAGCAATTGAGGTGTTGTTCAATTGGATAATTGGACCTCTTTGGTTCGTACCACTTTCTACTTTCGATGATCTTTTGGCGGCCAGGGAACTTGAACTTGGCACGGCGGAGGGCTTCGCTGGCATGGACAGCGTTGTTGGGCTTGCACCGGACAGAAAGTAGGACCTGGCCAATATCAACCCTAGCGCAGGTTCCTTGTGGCTTCCCAAAAGCACCCCTCATTCCAGTCTGGAGCCTATCAGCCCCGGCACACGAAAGCATCTTGTTGATACGGAGCACGTGGAATGGGTGAACCCGGACCCTGAGGTGGAAGGCATCCTTTCCTGCGGACTTGGTCATGTACTTGTTGCACGCGATACGGGCAGCCTCAAGAGCCTCGCTGGAGACATTCTCCTTCTCCCAAGAGACAAGGTGCACACAATGGGAGAACTCATCCACGCCCTTCTTCTTCATTCCAACATCGTAGATCCTGATCTTGGGATCAGGAACACCACGGCAGTACCTTGACTTGGGGTATGGCTTGTTCTTGATTTGACGATAGCACCTCGCAGGTCCTAAGCAGAGTGAAGCCACAAAAGCTTGTTACTGACAACTCAAGAGAAGGGGGAAAATGCAGTGTACCATGGCCCCTAGTGTGGGAACTCAGTTCAAACGATTGATATATATCACATAATACTGAAAAACACACCATTTTAGTTTACACAGGGCATACAATACTAGTTAGAAACAAACCTGCAGAATCAGCCTGCCCTCAGGCAGATTAAATGAGATTCACTACCATGATTCGCATGTCCAACTCACGAGATAGCCAATTTTAACCAGGAAAACATAGCACTCTGTAAGGCCTACAAGCACTACCGTAACCATCACAAGACAGTTCAATGAGATTCACAAGAAACTACTAACTGTCTTATCCTACCAATTGACGCAACCACCGGTGTGGTACAACTTTTAAGCAATACCATACGGATCTTCATTTCCTAACAGACTACTAATTCACATCCTAGAAACCAAAGATTGCATTTTCGCTAGCTCTAAGATGTAAGCAACCAACTAAATTAAGAAAACAAATGAATTCGGCGCAACTTTAGTAATCACAGAATAGCTATGCTCCCAAGTTCTCACGAATCAACCGCAAAAAAACCAACTACGCACATGAGATTGGCTCCGCAAATCACCCAAACACAGACCGGAGCAATTTTGGGAGCAGTATTTGTCAGATTTCGCACGACTACGACGGATCTAAGGAAGAAACACCCCCACTCAAACGCTTGCATCGAACATCGCAACGACCAAAGTAACACTAGAAATCTAGAATATCATGTATGGGCGATGTAGAGGGAAATCGAGAGCTTACTTCTCCCCATGGCGGGCGGCGGCGGCGGGAAGAGACGAGGGAGCTATGACTAGGGTTTGGAGGAGCGCAACGAGGCGGCTTATATAGAGGGATTGCGAGTGAGGCGAGGGTTTCCCTCACGCGTGACTGACAGATGGGGTATTAGGCCTAAGGAGAAATTGGGCCAGGGCGACTATTATGTAGCCCAGAAGGTGTGGCCCACCTTGTTTTAGATGGAGAGAGGAGATTTGGCATATGGGCCGGATGCATACTAAGGATATTGTTTTTCTCTTCATTCTTTTTGGATTAAGGATTTTTTAAAAAACAATAAAATAAGGGGTTTTGGCAATCTTGGCTTACAGCTATTAAAATCTTCAATCCTAGCTTTTTTTAATCCCATTATTATGTTCTTTTTCATTCTTCTATGTTGTGACATTGTCGTTGTCTCGCAGCTAGAGCTCTCCATGATCATACATCACAGAAATATATAAAAAAAGAGTAAATTGCATCACAGGTACACAAACTTGTGAGGTAGATGCGTCTAGGTCAATGAACTTGTTAAACCATATAAAAGAGATCCAAAAGAGATTTTGCAAGGCTAACAAAGCATCAATGTGACGCTAATGCTTATGTAGCGTTTATATGGCAACTCTTCTCCTTCTTTCTCTCTTTTCACCCACCTTTTCTCTATAAACATCGAACACCAGTTGGCTACCGACGAGGTTTCTTGACCAAGTCAATAAGTTAATAGGAGTCAAAATAAAAATCCTTTTCTAGGCCCACATAGCTAGAATCTACTAAGTACGTTGTCTAGCCTACCAGCACATAAAAGAGAAAGTTTCTCCCTTCATAAATAAAACTAGTCAAAGACCAGTTACACCCAAACGATGACCAGTAACTGTTCATTTTCTTATGCAGAGTATTAACTAGTCAGGACTGATACAGTTTTCCATGTAAGTGTTTAATTCTATATCTGAGAGCGGCTAATGGTGTTTTTGATAAGTTGTGATATTAGACAAAGGGCATAGCATTTCAAGACACAAAAAAGACTTGTGCGTCAAGACAAGAGGCATCTATTCAACCATTAACTTCCACCCTTTAGATTTATATAAATAGGGAGGCCTACGTGCCTACAACAATTGTCGGGGGTCAGGTCCCTATAGGACTAGGGACGAGGTGGCATCTCCCCTAGAGAGGCATAGAGGGGGGCGTCTCCCATGATCTCTTCTCCTCCAGAGAGGCATCGCACGGAGGCACAAAGCATCGCTCCCTTCTCCTCCCACGACGCCACCATTTCGTCTCGATTTTGCTTCCTTCTCTACTCCACTGCCACCATCGATGGTGTCCTCGACATGGCGCGTCACCTCTGCCTTTCCCTCTTCTCGATCTACGTCAAAGCTTACTCCGTCCCAAATGTCCCCAAACCCTAGAGCCCAAGATAGTAGGAAGACCATCACCTCCACACGCCGCCTCCTCCTCTGCCGGTTACAAGCTCATCCCCTCCACCAGCCTCGAGAGCATGCTCTGCCTTCGCGAGCACCACCTCTGCCTCCTCCGTGAGCTCGTCCACCATCACATCCTCCGCCGGCCTTGAGCCTGTGCCAACCACCAGCCATGAGCCTATCCCCGCCGCCAAGCTAACGGACGACCACCACAGCCATCTCTCATGGGGATTGGTGATTTGGGCAAATCCTAGCCCAATCCCCATCATCGTTGAGCTTTGATGATGCCACAGCCGTGGCCGAGTTTCGAGTAGAAAACCATTCTTTTACATAGGTGTTTATTGAACAGCCTTACACATTGTAGTGTTTTTCTCCTTTTCATCTTTTTAGTAAGTTGTCTCTACAGCTCGTGAGATTTGCACTAACCTGAAGGTTGGCAATGGACTGACATATTGTGCAAAGATTAATGTTCTGAATGATGAATGTTAGTTCATAAAGTATTAGCATTAGTTTTTTTGCCTTTCTTACACTACTACAGAAAACCTAATACTAGACGCCAAATCACAGACAGTTTGAGAAAACCGTCTGTGACCGACATTAACACAGACGGTTTTCATTTGAACACCGTCTGTGTTGATGGCGTCGAAGAAAACGAGTGTCACAGACCGTTCTTACCAATGAACCGTGCAGCGATATTTGATATCCTGAGCGGTTTTATTAAAAACCGTGCGTATAATCTGGAATTATCACGAGGCGGTTTTTATTTAAAACCGCGTGACAAGCTGCTTATCACAGACGGTTTGTATTACAAACCATCTGTGATAATCTTACAATTATCACGAGCGGTTTGTAATACAAACCCGTGCGTGATGTTATCTGTCCGATGTTAATATATAACTTCTGAGCGGTTTGTATTACATGTTGCTTCTAATAACTTATAACCTCTGAATTATCGAGACAAGAGATCATAAATTAAAGGGAAATTTATTACAAAAGTCGCACATAAAGAGATTCCCAGATTCTAATCTTCAGGGCTTCGTACGCTTCTTCTTCGACTTTAGGAGTTGAATCAGCCGCTGAGTTCTCGAACGCCGTTAAGATTGTCCTTGCCCTCAGCACTTCCTCCTCCAGCCTAGGCAAATGATCAGTAGCATAGCCCATAATCTCGTAGAGGATTATTGTAAGTTTCCTCAGAATCTGCCGTTTCTGCTTGATCGGCAATGCTATCCATCAGTCTGTCCAATGCCACAAGAGCTTCTTCCGCTCTGTGCACATTGTTGAGAAGAACCAGGGTGAGGGCTGTTTTCCTTTCTTGAGCGGCAGCGAGACGCCTCCGTCGACGGTGGATGATCAGGTCGAGCTGACGGATGCAAGAAAGTTGGGGAAGGAGAGCAGGACGTGTGCGGAGAAGCTGCTCCAGATGTAAATTGCTGGCCGCCTGTGTAAGGTTTCGGCCGAACAACTCTTGATGAACAAATGAGAGGAAGGAGATGATCATTGAAGCCATATTGCATGTACTGCGTGAGAATTAGGCTGGCGTGCATATTTAACCTTTAGCAGAGACGATTCGTATACCAAACAGTAAAGATCGAGACGGTTCGATCGTATGCCGAGACGCTTCGTATAACGATAGTCGCTACCGAGTCCCGATGGAGCTATCACAGATGATTTTATTTTGGAGACCGTCCGTGCTGAGTATCACAGACGGTTCTTACAAACGAACCGTCTGTGATAATCAACCATCACAGACGGTTTTTACTAATGAACCGTCTGTGATAATCGGGAATATCACAGATGGTTTTTAACAAAAAACTGCCTGTGATGGTTGATATCACAGACGGTTGTTTAGTAAAACCCGTCTGTGATATCACAGACGGTTTTTAACTACAAACCATCTGTGATAGTCAAGTATTACAGACAAGTTTTTTAAAAAACCGTCTGTGATAATGCTGCTATGTATTTATTGCGCCGCTCAGACCGCATCTGTCTTCATTTCGATCGGATCCAGTGATCTCTGCGGTGGAGGCGGCAAAACTTCGAGCCTTTTTGTGGAAGGAGGCTTATTTGGCAGGAGATTCATTGAGTTCTTGGTTGCCCTAGATATGGTTAGTAATGAAATTTATTTTTGGTTGCAATATCAAAATAAGTTAAGTTGATCTAGCTTGTTAATTAATTTTCAGTGAACTGTTATATATATACTTTGAAGATCTAGCTAATTTAGATGTAGCTAGCCTCAATGCATATGGTATATATGTAGTAATAATTAATTAAATTAATTTTAATACTAAGTTGTTATATATGTGCATAATATAGGACCAAAAATTGGATGTATACATAAGCCGTGTGAGTGAAGAGTACATTAATAGCGTGTCTGCTTTTACAAGAGTTGCCGAGGAGGATATGTTGAATAAGAGAGCAGAATATATGTATTATCCATGCGCTGATTGCGAGAATTTAAAGATATTTAAAAATCGAGAGCAGATTGAAGCGCACTTGATATGGAGGGGTTTCATAAAGGGGTATACGTGTTGGACCAGTCATGGCGTAGTCAAGATATGCCGCCGGATGACATCGCCGGTGAAGTCAATGATATGTTGCCGGATGATGATTGTGGTTCGGATTCGGATAGGCTGCACGATAACAATCTGGATCAGATGCTTCGTGATGTAGAAGAGAACTATGATGAGAGAGAGTATATTAAATTCCGAAGCTTGATGGAGGATTCAGAGAAACCTTTGTTCACGTGCTGCAGGTCAAAGTACACAAAGTTGTCAGCTGTGCTTGAACTGTTGAAATTGAAGGCAAGCAACGGTTGGTCCGATAAGAGTTTCACGGCGCTACTAGGTCTTTTAGCAGACATGCTTCCAGAGGGAAATGAGTTGCCTAGAACCATATATAAAGCCAAGAAGGTTCTTTGTCCATTAGGAATGGAAGTAGAAAGAATACATGCATGTCCGAACGACTGTATCCTCTACCGTAAAGAGTATGCAAACATGCATATCTGTCCGGTGTGCAACGCACCCCGATACAAACGTAACAATCAATCAGATGATGATGCCGAGGGAACAAAGGTGAAGAGAGGACCTCCTGGAAAGGTGGTATGGTATCTTCCTATAATTCCCCGTTTGAAACGGTTTTTTGCGAATCCAAAGGAGACAAAACTGCTGCGATGGCACTCGGAGTAGCGCAAGAAGAATGGAATGCTGAGACACCTTGCTGATTCCACCCAGTGGAGAAACATCGATAGGTGCTTTGCAGATTTTGGTGCAGAACCGAGTAATATAAGGTTTAGATTGAGTACAGATGGAATGAATCCGTTCAGTAGCATGAGCAGCCGACATAGCACTTGGCATGTGACTCTTTGCATCTATAACCTTCCTCCTTGGTTGTGTATGAAGCGAAAATATATTTTGCTGTCGATACTTATCTAAGGGCCAAAGCAACCTGGGAATGATATTGATGTGTACCTAGCGCCGTTGGTGGAAGATCTAAAAATCTTGTGGGACGAAGAGTGCAGTATGGGATGCATACAAATAAGAGAACTTCACTTTGCGCTCCTTATTGTTGTGCACCATAAATGATTATCCTGCCCTTGTTAACCTGTCGGGCCAGAGTACAAAAGGTGCTAAAGCTTGTACTCACTGCTTAGATAGTACCGAGAGTGTGTGGCTGAAACACTCATGCAAAATCGTGTACATGCGTCACCGCTGATTCCTTCAGAGGGCTCACCCATACCGCAAGATGAAGAAACAATTTGACAGAGAGAAGAAGGACGGTTCAGCTCCAAGGCATTTAAGCGGAAAAGAGGCTTATAATATGGTTAAGGATTTAGATGTTGTCCTCGGAAAGGGACGTAAATTAAGGGGTCGTGAGAAGAACATCTGGAAGAAGAAATCAATATTTTGGGACTTATCTTATTAGGAGTACCTAGATGTTCGACACTGCATCGACGTCATGCACGTAGAAAAGAATGTATGTGACAGCTTGATTGGTCTCTTACTGAACATTCGTGATAAAACAAAGGATGGCGTCAACGCACGGCTTGACTTGGCTGATATGGACATCAGGCGTGAGTTAGCACTGAGAATAACAGATAATGGGCAAACATACCTTCCCCCTGCGTGTTACACTCTGTCCAAGGCCGAGAAAACAGAACTGTGCCTGTGTTTGCATGGTGTCAAAGTTCCGTCTGGTTACTCCGGTAATATGAAGAAACTTGTTTTGATGCAAGATTTGAAGTTAAATAGAATAAAGTCTCATGATTGTCATGTGCTGATGACACAGATGCTCCCTATTGCAATTCGGAATATTTTGCCGATCAAAGTCCGAGAGACAATCACGAGGTTATGTTATTTTTTTAACACAATTGCTCAGAATATCATCGATCCTGAAGGACTAGATGCTCTGCAGGACGAGGTGGTGATGACTCTATGTCATCTTGAGATGTATTGTCCTCCTTCATTTTTTGATATCATGGTCCATCTCATTGTTCACGTTGTGTGGGAGATAAAAATGTGCGGACCCGTATTCCTACGTAGCATGTACCCGTTTGAGAGGTTCATGGGAATTCTCAAGTCCTATGTACGGAATCGATCTCGGTCGGAGGGCAGTATTGTCGAAGGTTATGCAAGCGAAGAGGTCATTGAGTTTTGTGTCGATTATATGGCTCATATTCAACTGATAGGTGTGCCTCAATCTCGTCATGAGGGGAGGCTCAAGGGTATCGGAACTATAGGAAGGAAAGCAATCACTCCAGATATGGACGCGTATGCGCAAGCCCATTTCACGGTCTTGCAACACATAACTGAAGTGGCCCCTTATGTCGATTAGCACAAGGATGTGCTTCGGCAACAGAATCCAGAGCGGCCCGAAGTTTGGATCATGAGACAACACAACAGTCGATTCAACCAATGGTTGAAGGAGCAAATCGCTAGGAGCTCGTCAAGTGAGATGCTGACATGGTTGACAAAAGGTCCAACATTTACAGTTGTGACATGGTAAGGATATTACATAAATGGGTACACATTCTACATACAGGCTTAGGATGTAAAGAGCACTAACCAGAACAGCGGTGTCCACATAGATGCGTTCAGTACTGATGGGGTGAGAAACTCGTACTATGGGTTCATAGAAGAGATTTGAGAGCTGGACTACGTGGTTTTCAAGATCCCCTTATTTCGCTGTCGTTGGGTGCATCTCCCACAGGTGAAGGTTGACAAGTACGGTGTTACTACCGTGGACCTCCAACGTGTCGGGTACAAAGACAAACCATTCGTACTCGCCAACCAAGTTGTTCAAGTTTTCTATGTAACCGACCTGGCAAATAAGAAACGCCATGTAGTTCTTCATGGAAAAAGGAGAATTATTGGAGTAGAGAATGTAGTGGACAAGGAAGAATACAATCAATTTGACGAGTTACCTCATTTTGGAAATGGCATAAGGGTCGACGACGAACAACGTGACGAAACTAGTTATGTACGCATTGATCATCATGAAGGGTTAATTTTTAAAGAAAATAAGCAAGTGGAATGAGAATGACGACATATATGTGGGCATTTGCATTAATGTATATAACAATGCATGTATGGGATGTAATTATATGAATTGGCATTTATGTATAAGTATAAGTGAAAATGTGTGATATATAGGTGAATTTTGAGAATATATGAGTCATATAAATGTATCTCTATGTTCATTGGGCTGTTGTAAAAAAATATACTGGGTTGTTGTAAAGAAATAACTACAGCTGGGCAAAGGCTTATTGAATGTTGGTTGGTACAGTTATATTAATGGTTAACTACAGCCCGGCAAAGACTTATTACAGACCGTTGTAAGTTTAAAACCGTCTGTGATTATTATTACAGACGGTTCTAAGTTTAAAACCGGCAAATAGTTAGTATCACAGACGGTTTTAAACTCCGAACCGTCTGTGATATCATAGATATCACAGATGGTTATTCTCTCATAACCGTCTGTGATATTTATTATCACAGACGGTTCTAAACTTAGAACCGTCTGTAATAAGGCTTTATTTAAATCCCCAGCTAGGGTTTTGTGCGTACACTGCCAGTTATTAGCAATACCAACCAATTGACTTCGTCGCTTTCCCGATCCCCCGAGCCCGTCACCGACCGCCTTCGTCCCCCCGAGCCCGTCGCAGCCACCTCTGTCGAGTTAAGCCCGTCGCTGTCCCCTGAGCCGGTCGCCCTCCTCCTCCGCCGGCCGCCGGCCGCCTCCGTCACCACGAGCCGTCGCCGTCCGCCTCCGTCGACGGTCGAGCCCGTTGGCCGCCTCTGTCCATACTCGAGCTCCTCTCACATCGCCAGAATCCCCTCGGTGAGTCCATCTTCAATTCTACGTATTGATCTTTTCTGTTATAATCAATATTATTCATATCAAATGAATGTTAGATTGATTATGGTGATCTTTTCTGTTGTCCAGTATGTTATATTCATAATCTGTTAGTTTCTTTTAATAGAAAATTTTGATTTAAGCTCAAGATCTAATATATAGTTGTGATATAACTATTGCATAGCATTATGCTGATTTTAGATACATGATATTTATGTTGTGTATAAATTTCTACTTGAATTAAAATGTTTATATGTGTATATGTTGATTAAGTCATTTTATGCCTCTGGTATCATGCATGTTGTATATCTCGGAAAGAATAGGCACTTGAACATATATTCTTGTTATTTCATAAATCTTATTGTTGTTAAATCTTATTGTTATGCATATGCATATGTATATGTATATATATGTTACTAATGAACTTAAATATGTATATGTATACTTGAATATATGTATACCTATATTGGAATTAAATTTAAGTATATGCTTATACCGCACTATTTACGTATATATGATAAGGCTAACATGTCATCCGCGCATTCTTCAACATCATCGCCGGAAGCGTCCGCTCCAAAATCAACACGCAAAGCAAGAGGACTATCGAAAAAGCCCGAGGGCCGATTTACCATCACAGATGTCGATAGATCTGGGACCCCTCTCCTTTCTCACAAAGCATCAAGGGCATTTCGAAGAACGATCGGAATAGTTGCACGAGAACGAATTGAGATCACACTCGATTCGTGGAAGAGCGTGAGTGAGACTCGGAAACGTGAGCTGCTGACAGAGATTTTTTGCATCGTTAGAGATCCCAGAAGAACACCACGACTCCGTGCAACAACATGCGTTGGCAGCGGCGTGCAAAATATAGAAGAACTTCAAGAGCGTGCTTGTCAAGGACTATGTGCAGAAGGATCTAACGCCCTTTGACAGGTATCTATTCCTAGAATCACAATGGGACGAGTTTAAGGCGATGAAGACGACCGAAGCTTTCAGAAGTGCAAGCGCGGCGCACAAGGCCCTCCAGGCAAAAAACACACATCCCCACAGACTCGACACAGCTGGATATGCGGGTAAAATCCCGCAGTGGAGGCAAGAGGACGAACATTCAATCTTGCGGAACACCGCCCCACCATTTGCCACGATCCCGGATGAGCGCGCTCGAAATTGGATTAGAGCGAGGTCATCTACCACGTCGTCGGGGGATATCTCCTTCCGGAACCCTACAGACTAGGAAGTGTCCCACTGCCTGGTAAGATATCGAACTACGTACCTTGTAATTACTCAACTACTTCCCTGAAAACTAAATGACATATCGGGCTCTTGCAGGATGCACTGAGTGTCGGTCGAATCTTCCCAGGGATCATTCCAGTCAATTAGGGAGAAAGATATACTCTCCGCAGCACTGGGAAACAAGAAGCACCCGGGTCGTACGAGAGGCCTTGTGTTTTATGTTCCTTGAAAACAAGTTTTCTCAGAAAACCCCGAATTGTATCGGAGTAGGACGAGAAACAAAGCCGAGCGTGATGCACGGCTACGAGAGGAGATCAAGGTATCTCTTAGAGAGGAGCTTGCTGATTACGTCAGAGATGAGGTGCGAAGACAAACAGAAGAAAATCAGCGCGCGCGCGCTCGCGTGCTAACCAGCCCCCCAACCGTCGGAGTAGCTGCACGTCCAATCCTACGACGGAAAACGAGGGCAGATTTCCTGTGGACGACATCTTGCAAGCTACGAAGTGCAAGCTCTAAGTGAGATATGCCTCCGTTGCCTTGTGCGCTGCTTGGAGCCTGGCATATCCGTCCGGTGAAGGGACCATTGTGCACCGTGCACCTTTAGCCCCAGGCTTCGGAAAAGTGTCTGTGGATGGTGTGCATGCCAATTTCGATGTCGTCCCGCTACCGAAGCCCCCCAACGACGAGATCGTGACTCTAGGGTAAGCCATTGAGTGACTCTAGGGTAAACCTTCATCCAGTGGCCCAAAAGCGACATCTGCCTGGAGGCTTCTTCACCGGTGGTAGGTTCGCAAGGGCAAGGCGAACCAGAGCGACTTGCACTAGTGCTATCTCCACAAGGTCTACCTCCACCACTGCTACCTACACTGGTGATGAGTCCACGGGAGCTATTCCCAGTGCAACAACTTCCACCGGTGCTACCTTTACAGTTGACCTACAGCCGAGGCAGCAAGGGCAAAGCAAAGAAGACCGATGATGATATCCCGTACTTGCCATTGGCCCGTAAATTCGTGCTTAGCGAGCCGATGATTGACCCGGTGCAGCGCCTCCCACTCCTATCAGTAAGTTGCAACAAATTACACAGTTGGTATATGGAACAATCCAATAAGCCAAACAAAGAACGGTGCACAGGTATCACTGTCAAATTCAGGTATCATCATTTCCAGCACGAATTTCAAGATGGTGTCTTCGTAGTGACCTTCGACGATTTATTTAATCTTTTCACGCTCAACGCTCTCGACGCCTCACTCGTTCGATAAATGTCATCTATAATTTGTTGCTTTCGTGTGTATATATATAGATACATGGTGACTGAAGCTAGATTATCTAAATCATCGGTTGGTTTCTTGGACCCACATATGTGCGCCAGTTATACCATCAACAAGAATGCTAGCGTCGTTGAGAGGTACATTGCAGCATCACTGCTGGCTTACCGCGATAAGGAATATGTACTGATACCCTACAATCAGGAGTTTTATTGGATTTTAATAGTAATTGTACCAAAGTGGAAAATGGCAATATATCTTGATTCCCTAAGTAAGAATAAAACCGACTGCACAGTTGTCGGCAAACTAATCGATAGGTAAGTACATTTTCTCCATATATACCTATATTGTACTCTTTCTTTCCTTCCGAATGACTAAGGTCAACTTTTTTGAATCACGTAGGGCGTTCACGACGTACGTTGAAATGGCACAGTTCTCGACGCAAGGGGCCAAATCCCTGACACATGATCGAAACTTTAAGATATTCGCTAGTATATATTAATTAATCCTATGCAACAGTTGGTAGTATTAATGCTTCTTGAATTAACATATTCTATTTTTTGCAGTGCCATCAGCAGAAGCCGGGCAACACGTGTGGATTCTACGTTTGCCACTATATGAGACTACTCCTCGATTCCTCGAAGATCACCAATCCCAATTCTAAGATTTGTCAATATTCCCATAATTACTTCATACTTATCAAGTTATATATATACATACATTGATATTCCTATCGACAGACTGCGTCCATTCTAAAAACTGCATTGTCACAGGCCAACCTTGAAGGAATTCTAGGAGAGTCTGCGTACTTTTTGGTAGCTCAAGTCCTAAATCCAAAGGGAGAGTTCCACAACCCACAATGATTTTTTTATTGCTCTTATCACAATGCATTGTATACATGTACATGTTGATCTGCGAATGCAATGTAGATCTTTTGTAATTGTGTATTTGTTAATGGATATTTTACTTCATTTCAATTAATTGATTTGCGAAATGGATGTTTTATGTTTGTTAAATGAATTGAGATGTGAATTGGATGTTATATGTTTCTGAAATGAATTGAGATGTCAATTGTCTGTATACATGTACATGTTGATCTGCTTATTTCAGAGTGCATGGCTAGCATTTCCTGAGGCTAGCCAATTAACAGAAATAGATTTAGGGATAGGAAAGAATATCACAGACGGATTTTAGTTACAAATCGTCTGCAATATTTACTTCACAGACGGTTCGAAAACCGTCTGTAATAACCTTCGATTATCACTGACCCATAATTCAGACGGTTGAGAAAACCGTCTGTGATTACGTTTTTGAACCGTCTGTGATGACGTTTTCTGTAGTAGTGTTAGTTACTGTTGTATACTGCTCTATGCAACATGGCTTTAGTTATACGAGCTAGTTGTTAAAATGCTACAATGTTTGTACTATTTTTGACCTGGAAAGAAGCAAAGATAATCATAGACCTGAGCAAAATGTGTTATTGAGGTGTTTGTTGAAGTGAAATGAATTTGGATTGGGCCTACTAGTGTAATAACACCTCATAAATTTTATTTTCCCTCTAGCCTGGCCTAATCAGAAGTCATAACAGCAGCTCACCTATGAGTGACTTCATCGAGGAGAGACTCCCACAGCATGCAACTATGCTTAAAAGCCTGTACAATTTACATGCATGACCCAGTAGGCACCAGACAACAGCCTATGTGGTAGAAAGTGTCGACCCGCACGATCCTAAGTGAGCGTTTGTATTAACTTTTACTGATGTCTTTTAGTTGTGGGTTATGTTTTTTGGCTGAAAATAATAGTAGTAGTGAAAAAAGTAGTTTTTAGAAGCAGAGAACGAGTGGTACAAAAGGTGAGAGAGATGTATGCACGTGATAAGAGCGAGATGAGTAGGGTAGGTTATGCATCCGTGACTCTTTGTCTTATCCTCGGAGCGAAACGGTAGTGAGAGAAGTAAAAAAAATCACTTCAAAAAGGACAGTTATTTATATTACCTTTTGATTTTTCTAAATATAAGTCAGAACCAAAAAATCAATTCGAATATGGCGTAAGGGTCTATAGGGCAAGGACGGAGTGTGGAGCGGGCCGAACCATTACCCGCTTTGCATGATTGCATCCCCGTGGGCACCGGTCGATGGTTGGCAAGAGCTCTTTCCCCTCCTGCTTGGCGTCAGTCGTCGGGCGACTTGTGTTCCCGACTTGACCGTCTCGTTGTTGATCCTCCGCCCAGTTTCTGCCCGCGCACTTGGCCACGGGCCACCTTCTAGCCGCTGTCTTGAAGAGGCTCGAAGCGAGGGGAAGCCAGCTTGCTCCACCAGATCTGAAATTCACCATCGGAGCTTCGGGCACAACAGGTTCAGGATGTGAGCGTGTTTGTTCCATGCTTCAAGCATAATCTCCTAATGTGATTGTCTTGCATCCAGAGAAGGGAACACAGATAATTTCGTGGATTTTCTACCTGTTGCATGTCCTCTCTCTCTCTCCTTGACGAGCAACATTTCTTGTTTTACGTTGACTGACGATGGTTTGAGGCTTTGGACTGCTATGGAGCTCCGACGCGCGGCGGCGGCAGGGGGAGAAGCGGCGGGCAGCCATGGCCGGGAAGCAGGCTTGGGCCGCTGTTCACTTCGGTTGTGAGGAGCCGACCGCTGATTTGGAACGGACGGTGTAGATTGAGTAAAGGCAAGGTTTGCCTTTAGAGGACAAAGGCAGGCGATACGCTTCCGGACATCGCCTGGCAGGCGGCGACCCTCCCAAAAGACACGGCACGGCCACACGGAGCGATCGAGACGTTCTCCGCCTCTTCTCTTCGTCTCCACCGTTCGCGTCCCCCTTCTCCGGCGGCCGGCGCGGTGAGCACCAGCTGGAGATCCCCCGCCAACATCCTCGTGGGGGATCATTTCTTTGCTCTGAGCCATCTCATCCAAATATTTCTTTCTGGGATGTATTCTCCAATCCATGCAGTTTGTTGCGCGGTGGAGTACTAATTAGCGGTTTGTTTTCGCGAAAATTTTTGGGGGTTCAACCGAACCCCCATGCCCCACGTTAGGCCCGCCCCTGTCTGCTTGTAAGTTATCATAGGCAAAATAGGCCATCTAGTGTTCCTGTTGATTGGAACCATGCTATGCTAGGAGTTTTGCACTGCGCTCTCTTGCCTGAATTATGACCTATTGTTGTTTCAAACGTAGGGTCATACCTTGTTGAAATTTATTGTTCTTGTAATGTCTTCACATTTTTTTTAGTTTTAGTAACACAACTTCTTTTGGATAAGACCATGACAGGTTTTGCCATTTTGCAGGAAGGCCTTTTGTTCAGCGGTGTGTGCTAGCTTTGTTGATTAAAGTTCACAATGGGAGGCTGTGTGGGCAAGGTGAGCCCCTTCTGAAAGCATATTCAATCCTTAGTAGTTCGTGTCTGTTACTAAATATATGCTACCTTCTTTGACGTGCAAGTAATCTGTGATGTTTCTTTTATCATTCTATTTTTGGTCAGGAACGTACCGATGAGGAAGAGAAGCTTGATTTCAAAGGTGGAAATGTGCATGTCATAACAAGCAAAGAGAACTGGGACCAGAAGATTGCAGAAGCAAACAAGGATGGGAAAATTGTAAGCAAACTTGCCATTTTCTCAAGGGATTACAGATATCCTTTGCTTCTTATGTTGTTTGTTATGCAGCACTTGGTGTTTACGTTTATCAGTTTACATCATACATGCAAACTGGTTTAAGAAGGCTATATCCATACCCTGCTTACCACCATGCCCCTTTCTAGTCCCAAAAAAACGCCCCTTTTAAAAAAGACACTTATTTGATGAGACTGCGAAAATCAGACTGAAATCTTAATGAGACACTGAAGCAGACGGTATAACCACTTGTCAAGCAGAAAATGTGCATGAGAAGTGATTATCTGTTAGAAGCACATAAGATAGTGAGTCTATTTACATGAATGCTCAGTGGCTCCACGATTTAAAGTAGATGGCAGGACGTAGCTTTCTATAGCTTGTTTGTTTTCTTATTTGTGCACTTGAAATCATGGATAGGACTACTAAAGTAATTTTTTTCACCAAAGCAGCTTTGCTTAGGGAATCTGTAGTTGGAGTCGGTGGCAGGAGGAGGGGGTGTATTTTCCTGGTTCTGTCCCTGACTCTGGCTGAAAGCGAAGAATATACTAGATTATTTGCATTTTTTCATGGTAGGACTTGACATGCATACGCTTTAACCCCAATCTCTATGCTTACCATTTTGTTTTGGGCAAGGTATGTGAACCAACAACTAACGATTCTCAGTGCAATTTCCAGTATCACATCTCCCGTACTCATTGATTTCTTTTGTAGGTTGTGGCAAATTTCAGTGCTTCCTGGTGTGGGCCATGTCGTGTCATTGCACCTGTTTATGCTGAGATGTCAAAGACTTATCCTCAATTCTTGTTCTTGACAATAGATGTTGATGACTTAATGGTAATTCTATCTTAGTTCTTAGTTCGAGCCAGCTCCTGGAAATATACATTATTTCAAAAAATTTTCTGAACCAAGAACACCACTATGACCCCATTCGGCCTTTTCTTTTGGCTTTTGGCTGAAATGTCATTGTCGCGGCTGTTAGCTTTGTCTAAGGCATTCAACTAAAGGAAAATGAAGAAAAATGAGGAAAAATGAAAAACCTCGTTATATCTCCATGGACAATGCAAAGGAAAAAAGGGGGAAAAAAAGAAAAAAGAAGGCTGCGTTAAGAAGCCAACGTGTTCCAAACGGTTTTTGGCTTCTGGAAGCTAAAAGCTGTTTGGAACAGGGCCTTTGATGCTGGTAATTTTGTTGAAAGTGTTATTTATCGGTTGATCCTATAAGCATTTATCAATAAATTTCATTGGTGAAGGGTTAATAAACAGGACAAGATTGTATACCTAAAGGCAGCATTGACAAATTGTCAAAGGTTTCAGCTGTATTGAATTATTCACTGGAGGATCGAACACCCTAAATATTCCCGTTGACATCCTACTCAATTGACATAGGCATTACCACGAAAACTCTGAATGCTGACCGGAAGTCTAACAAAGTCACAATTTTTCGACCAAACTTCTAAGCAGTTTAACATTGTAAACCTAGCATGTTACCATTTCTTGTTTTGAAGAAATAAATAAACAGATAGGCATGTGTGACATGCCAATTGTGCTTGAGTTAGCTGAAGTGTATCGTCATCCTGGTAGCTCTGCACTTTTAACATGTTTTGTAGATAACCCTGTGAGGGGCTGCGTGTTGCCCTGATGCTTCCAATATTGACATACCTTAGTAATTCTCTTTCTGAATTCTGATGCTCTGCAGGATTTCAGCTCATCATGGGATATCCGTGCAACACCGACGTTCTTCTTCCTCAAAAACGGGCAGCAAATTGACAAGCTCGTCGGTGCTAACAAACCTGAGCTTGAGAAGAAAATTGAAGCACTTGCTGAAGGCAGCTGAGCCAAGTGACAGAACTAGAACTGAACGAGCCTGACATGGCCTATATGTCTGTACCGTCATGCTTGTGTGCCTGTGTGCTGTGTGACAGTTTTTCAATTTAGTTTCCGCGTTTTTGTCGAGACGATGTTTTACAATTTTGCCTGTAATATGAACCTGTGCTGGATTTAGAGCTGTAACATAGTTTTGGAAAGATGGTTATATGCTGGAGTATTCTGAGTTCTGTCTTGTGCAAATAAATGAGTGGGTTTTGTGTTGAGAAGCCTAGATTCACCTGCCTTGCCTGTCTCCTCCGTTGTCGTACCTCACTCCGTCCAATGTTTATGCCCCGTCTGGAGTGCACGAGTTTGGTACGAATCTTGTGGGATTTGTGCTTATTTCCAACCATTTCGTTCTAGGCTCATGAACAATTTGTGCTAAGCCTATTTTTTCGCTTGGCCCTAATTGCACCGGATTTTAGTTTGGCATCTACTGAAACTGTACTGAAATGCACTTTTGGTAAACTTGGAATTGGCTCTGCACTGCCGAAATTGAATTAGCAAAAGAAACAACCAAACCAATGAAATCAGCCATTGATTAGCACGCAACTAGATTAGCACGCAAGGTGCAGCCTGCACCACTGCTCATATCAAAAATCAGAAAAAAGTCTACCTCCAAATCAGCCATTGATCAAAATTGTTTGCAATCTGATTGTATTCGGTAAAAACAGGATACCGTCCATCAAATAGTTGGAAGTGCACTACCATCATTTTTCGTCAACGAAAATGACTTTCCATTTAAAAAAAAAATCCCAGAACGCCGGACTTAATGTGACATTGTGACTTAACTTAAATAAAGGAAACTGGTTAGACTTATTTGCCTCTAACAACAACAACAACAAAGTCTTTTATCCCAAACAAGTTAGAATAGGTTAGGAATAAAACCTCTTCAAGATCAAAGGAACGAGAGTCTTGAAAATCTACAATTCTAAAACCCAAAGCCATACAACCTATCAACTGAGCCGAGAGCCTAAAACACTGCCCCTAAACTTTCTTATGGTTCAGGTACGTAGATTGCTAACTTCTATACGCTTCTATTGAAAGCTAATTCTTTATATACATTTCAATCCTTCAAATCTCTTTTAACTATTTCCTCCCACGTCAGTCTTGGTCAACCTCTACATCTTCTTACGTTTTCAGTATATCTTAAAATTCCACTACGTACTAGTGCCTCAAAAGACCTCTGTTAGAGATGTCCAAACTATTTCAAGCGATGTTGGATAAGCATCTCTTCAATTGGTACTACCCCTATCCTATCACGTATATCATCATTGCGAATGCGATTCTACCTTGTGTGACCATAGATCCATTGCAGCATCCTCATCTCTGCTACACTCATCTTTTGTATATGTTATTTTTTAGTCACCCAACATTCTGCTTCATATAGCATCGTGGATCTGATCATTGTTCTATAGAACTTACTCTTTAACTTTTAAGGAATATTTTTGTCACACAGGACATTAGATGCTTAGCGTCATTTCACCCATCCCACTCTTATCTTGTGGCTCATGTCTTCATCAATCTCACCGTCCCACTATAGCATCGATCCCAAATGACGAAACATGTCCTTTCTAGACACTACTTGTCCGTCCAGCCTCACAACCCCATCATCTGCCTTAGTACCGCTGAAATTATACCTCATATACTCAGATTTAGTTCTACTAAGTCTAAACTCCTTCAATTCTAAGATCTTCCTCCACAGCTCTAAATTCCTATCAACACTTATCCTACTCTCATCAACTAGCACAACATCATCAGCGAAAAGCATACACTAAGGGTTATCTCCTTATATGTCCCGCATAACCTCATCCATCACCAGGGCAAAAATGCATAAGCTCAACGCTGACCCTCGGTGTAGTCCTATCTTAATAGGGAAGTCATTAGTAACACTATCACATATTCTAACAATAGTCATAATATCTTCGTACATATCCTTAATTAGGATAATATATTTTGTTAGGACTTTTTTCCTTTAAAACACCCACCACATGACCTTCCTTGACACTTTGTCGTAGGTTTTCTCTAAGTCAATAACACCATGTGAAAGTCCTTCTTTTGCTCTTTATGTCTCTCCATCAACTGTCGTAGCAAGTAAATCGCCTCCATGGTCGACTACCCAGGCATAAAACCAAATTGATTTGTCGTCACACTAGTCACTTTTTTTAAACGGTGCTCAATCACTCGCTCCCAAAGCTTCATTGTGTGGCTCATAAGCTTAATTCATCTATAATTAGTACAATTTTGAATATCTTCTTTATTTTTGAAAATCGGTACTAATGTGCTCCTCCGTCACTCGTTTGGCATCTTGTTCAACCTAAAAATGCTATCGAACAAATTAGTTAGCCAAACAGCAGCTACTTCTTCTAGGCATTTCCACACCTCGATAGGGATATTATCAGGCCCCAACGCCTTATCCACTTTCATCCTTTTTAGGGCCTCTCTTACTTTTGACTCCTGGATCTTTTGAACAAACCGTCTATCGATGTCATCAAAAGTATCATCTAATTCAATCATACTACCCGTCATTGTCATGATTGAATAGTTTATCGAAGTAATTTTTCCACCTATCCTTGATCTCCTCATCCTTCATCAAAAGTCTATTAGTGTCGTCTTTGATGCATTTAACTTGGTTGATATCTCTTGTCTTCTTTTTTTAAAATTTAGCCATCTTGTAGACATCCTTCGCACCCTCCTTTGTTCTTAGCTTCTGGCAAATTTCTTCATATGCTTTGCCTCGTGCCTCACTCACCGTTTTCTTTGCATTTTTTATGTTGCTTTGTATTTCTGTATGTTGTTATAACTCCTATCAAGATGCATGTGTTTGTAGCATATCTTCTTCTCCTCGATAGCCTTTTGCACTTCTTTATTTCACCACCACGTGTCTTTAGGTTCGTCTCTTGTCTCTTGGGTCACTCTAAACACCTCTATAGCCACCTTCCTAATACAAGTTGACATCTCTGTCCACATACCATTCGCTTCTCCCACGTCCTATATCCCTTTCGCGATCATTCTCTCCTTAAATGCCTATGTTGTGTCCCCTTTGAGTTTCCATCACTTTGTCCTCGTAACTCTAGTGACTTTAGCCTGTCGAACCCGTAACCTAAAATGAAAGTCGGAGACTACCAACTTTTTTGCCTCCCATCAAAAAAATTGTGTATAATGTAATAGCCTTAAGGGCAAATCCAGTAGAACTTTTCTCAACCATTTTGAACTCTTTTCCTAATTTTGCTGTAGAAATTTGAAATGACTTATCTAATTTTTTTTCTCAAATATGGGATGACCAGGTGGGGAACTAGGAATGGGTGAAACTTATCTATTTTTTCTCAAACATGGGACTGGGATGGTATCAACTATCCCCCCATTCCCGTGGGTGACATAAATGACCACAACAAATGAATGTGAACTCAGTTTCCTAAGATTCAATGCAAACAAGTTTATCTCCACCTTCAGAGCAGTGAAATTTATTTATGCTTGAGTTGAGAAAAAAGACATTAATTCAGTTTTGCATTACATTTAGTTATGTTGGATAATCACTCTATCGATTGTTTTCTGAATGAAATTGATCACATGGTGATACTGCTCTAGATATCATGCCTTCATGTGTCAACCCTGCCATGTTTTGTGGATCCCAAATCTTCAATTATAATGAATCGACTAGTCTTTAGTGTTTGCTTGTTAGGTGAATAGATGTTGACAAGGACATTTTTGGTTACAAGTTTACAACTTCTTGTATGAATCCCCAAGTTTTGATCAACGTGGGGTAGAATTTGTGTTGTCCATTCTTCTTGTTTATGTTTGAGTTTGTTCCCAGTTCACTGAATCCAGTTCCCTGGCCTACCTAACAGGCACAGAGTTGTAGTTGCTGTGTCTTTTGCAGTTGGACATCTGCTAGCCATGTCCAAGCCAATTTATTGTGTAAATAAGTTTTTTGAACTAATTGCCAGCTACAAGATCTAATCAACTGCACTGTCATCTGTTTTTGAAATATGCTAATATACATGTTATATTTATCTATTTTGTCTTAAGAAAACTGGGATTATGTAAGCAGACTATTCATTTGTCACTTGTGCTACCTGTAGGACTAAGAATGGCGACTAGAGTTGGGGGTGTTGAATAGGAGCCCAAATTAATTCAAGACTTTCTAAAATCTTTTTCTTTTAGCGAAAGCAAAACTCTTCACTCCAGTAGCTATGGAATATACGAAGATCAGAGACAAACAATCACAAGGAAATATCATATCAAAATCGAGCAAAATGTGCTTTGATGTACCCCGGGCGCTCTGACCAGACAAACAATACCGGTTAGACTAGTGAACAGTAGCGGCAAGACCGGTGAACAATATATTCAACACAGGAACAAGGCAGTTTCAGTACTATTTCAAAACCAAAAATCGATGAAACTTTTGATTCACAATTCTAAACGATTTGAAACTTGAACCAATGCTAAATCATGACCTTAAAAACCTATCCAAACCAAATATAAAGAAAAAACCTAAAAAAAATAATGATATATCAGCTTTTGATCCTCTGTTGCACCAAAATCGGGCTAAAACCACAAATTGGACTAACTCTCAAATCAAAACTCCAATTCACTTGAAATTTAGTATGCACCTTATTTAGAATCTCAGAAACCTATTCTAATCAACGATTAAGGAAATTGTTGTTAAAATTCTGGCTTTTTGCTGTTTGAAGATAAGTTGCATAAAAAGGGCAAAAACCTAAAACAGTGAATATGACTTACTCTTAGGTGGATGATAGTTAAGATAGTTCTAGATATGTTTTCACATGTTACAATAAGTAAGAACACTAAAGGAATCGAGATAGAAACAACTGAATTAAGAAATCACTCAGAGAGACCAAAAAGAGTAAAAATCGGGCAATTTCAAGAGCATGCCAACTAGGTGCCTAGATGGACGGGGATTGATTTTTAGGGGTTATTTTCATCTCTTACACATTCTTGACTTAACAAGATCAATAAGAGAAAAGAGAAGAATAAAAAGCCAAACCAAATCAAGATTTCATAATTTGAATACAAGAGAAAAATACTTAGATGAATTTTGATCTCTATCGATACTTAGAGATGAATATTTATAACCACACACAGAGCTTAAGGATGGCAAAAAGCACAATCACAAGAGTCTCTCATATCTCCCATAAGATTTTATCTATGAATCCTAACTCTTCTCTCAAAGGCTTGGACTAAACTCTCCAAAAGCTTATCCTAGCCACCTCCCTCCCTCCTTATATATGGAGGCTCATAAGAGAAACCCTAACCAACACCTCTAGTTAGGTTTCATCCACTTACATGAGCTAACCTGTTAATCCAACACCATATTGGGTTTTATACTTACACATACAAGCTTCTCAAAGTGTTCACATCCATTAATCCATTAGTGAATTAATATTTGATCCACTTCACATTTTCAGTACATACAACTATACAAGATCTAAACTACTTAGGTCAACACCGTGGTTTTATACACTACCATTTTTCTGGTATTAGGCAATTTACTAAAATGCCCCTTTACCGCTTTCTATGAAGCTTTCCTCTTTCTTTGCCATGAAACATCGCCTATGCTTCGCCATCTTCTATGTGTATCCAATGACTACCGCCAAGCATCTCATACGCCTGGATCCCACCGAATCGTCATTGCTAGCAAACAACCTAAGTCACTTGATGCACCACATACTTCTCCTCACATATAACGGCACCTGCCTTCCTTGATCGATCTGAATCTCGACTCCTCTTAGAGCTTAATTCCTATCCAACTTGCCGCTGCCCATTGCCCATGAGACACATGATCTGCTCCGGTAGTATAACCAAAGAAGCCTTAACAAAGAGTAGCGTTGGATCCATGCCCAAAGCAGGAGGCCTCTTCAAGTGGACGGTCCTAACAAGTAACAACATAAACCAATGTTTTACTGTCCGATGATACGGATTATACCGATCTAACGGTTGAGGAGTAGGTCTTCTTTTCCTCTCTCTTTTACTGCGCTCACAGTTTGGCAGGGTCAACTGATCCGCATGATTTCTTCTAATTGGCTGTTCCCTGTCTCCATCTCATGGAAATGGGTCCAAGAAGAAAACTATGGGGACCTGTGGGGCTGCCTTTTGTTGGCTTGTGTTGCTGACCCAACTTTTGGTCAAACTCCCGTCAAATCTATAGTTACATCTGATCATCTGGTGCCGAAACAATTCTGAATATTATCTGTACATTTGAATAGTCAACGCTTAATGGCTATGGCTGCGCTCAGAAGCACGATAGCGTCTGTGTCCAGCGTCTGCGGTGACGTTTTTTTTACTGTTTGGTTTTTTGTTTTTTGGTTTTTCTGTTTTTTACGTATTTATTTATATTATCTGTGATAAGCTAACATATTTTTTTTCTATTTTTATTTTTAAAATTTAATTATGTCAAATAAGATAATTCAACAACAGTAAAAAAAATTCATAAGTCACTGTCATTCTGAACACCTCATAGTCCACCGATTTTGAAATGGATTTATTTTTTTTGAAAGAAAACACCAGTAGTATCCTGAGTTGAGTTCATGTTTTGGTGGAGACTGAGACAGCACCCATATTTCGGCGTCGGCCATTCGAGGTTCCAGCTCAACAGCACAAACATTAGGCAGCAGGACCATAAGAGTACGAGGATCTTTGCATATATTCATAGCCCATTAAGGCTCCATTTTTGTTTAGTAAGGTCAAGACGATGACCTTATCAAATGATTTAAGAGATAAAAGTGAACATGGTTTGCTAGACAAGAGAGAGGATAATAAGTGTCCGTTGGGCGATATAAAGAAAATATAGAAAAATATTTTTTTTTTGAAAACCAGCAAAAACAACCCCCTAAGTTCTGTGGACCGGTATGTAAAAGATGTATATCCTTAGCTCACCAATCTAAGGCTGTGCTCAGCTATGAAAGAAGCTGACGTTCGGTAGCAGTGGTAAGTTTTTTTTGTATTGTCTGTTATGAGCTAATATGTTTTTTTTATTTTTAAATTTTTTAAAATTTAACTATGTCAAATAAGTCAATTCAGTTATAGTAAAAAATTATCTGAACGCTACCTAAGTTTGAGTTGTGATGGTATGATAAGTCATGTGATTAATTTTAGTTGCATACAAACTTTGTAGAACCAATCATACCAAGCGGGTTAACTTTTTTAAACAAAGTAGCATTTATGTATTGTACTGGTTCGATCTGGATGTACTGGGTAACGTACTAACGTAAGAAAACCTCCTTGCTAAAACTATTCTTCAGTCTCCGAGACCCTTGAAAGACCTACCAAAATTATTTTTCAGCTTCGGAGACCCCTAAAAGCACGCTAAAATTATGTTTTCCAATTTCAAAAACCCCTCACAATTCTCCCCTTCTTTTGTCAATTTTGAACGGAAAACACTACACCATTTTAAAGAAATCATCACTACACACACAAAATCTGCAATGTTGGAAAACAAAAAGAAGGTAGGTCCCATATTTTCACCTTGAAAAATTATGAATATTTTTTTAAAAAAAGTCAATAGCTACGTGGGATAAGTCCTGTGTGCCTAGCTGTAGCTGCATACAAAGTACAAACAAATAAGTCAATAGCTGTAGCTTAAGCTGTCAGCTTAAATTATACTATTTAAGGATTTTTTTTGCGCCGTAGCAGTTGGAAGCGTTTCAATTTAATTAAAATTAAAAAAAGACACGAACAATACAAAGAAATACTAAAACAAATACGAAAATATAAAAAACCAAAAAATCAGGAAAAACACGAAATAAAGAAGTTGAAAGCTAAAAGCTAGGGGCTACTCATTTGGGCTTTTTTTTCACTATTTGGTATTGTAGCCGACTTATTTTGTACTGTAGTTACTGATAACTTTTTTTGACGTAATTAATTTTTTTTAAAAAAATTAAAAATAGGAAAAAACAGGTTAGTCCATCACAGACAATGCAAAGGAATACGAGAAAAAATAAAAAGCCAAAAAAGCTAAAAAAAATAGAAAATGATGAAATTATAAAAGTAAAAGTTAGAAACCAAAAGCCAGAAGGTAAAACCAAATCGAGCGGGGCTAAGCTCACTTGAGCAAGGTCAATGTATTGGTTCGAGCTAGATGCACTTAAAAGTATATTAAGATAACCTCCTTGATAAAATTACTTTTTCAGTTTTACGAGACCCTTAAAGTCCTGCTAAAATTGTTTTTTAGTTCCAAAAACCTCTCACAATTTGCCCTTTCTTTTGTCAAATTTGAAAGAAAAAACTTGCAAAATTAGAAAAAATGTAGGTATTTATTGCAAAGTCAATAGCTAACTTCGGATAAGGGTGAAAATGGATCGGATATCCCCCGACCGACTCACCGCTGAATTCGAATCAGGTTGAATTTGGATAGTCATGTCAGATAATTATCGAATTCGGATAGTTAGATACGAAATCAGAATCGGGAGAGGACCATCCGACTGATACAGAAACTATATGAGATTTTATCGGATAATACCTGGATGTATTTACCGGATATCCGGCCCATCAGCTAAATCATCATTTTTAGCCCAAACTGCCCATCAACCCATTAGTTAATCCAAATAAATTCTAACAAATCCAATAAAATGCAAATAACCCCAAAAAATTTCAGCAAATTCACAAAAATACTATAAATCTAGGAGAACTCTGAAAAGTAATATAAACTATTTTTAGCATTTAGAAAATAGTTAAAATAAGTTTTCTTTCTCTAGACTTTCAAATAAAATCCAGAAAAATCCAACTAAATTCCAATAAATTTAATAAAACGCAAATAACTCTAAAAAATTCTAGAAAATTCACAAAATACTATAAATCTAGGAGAACTTTTAAAAGTAATATAAACTATTTTGAGCTTTTAGAAAATAGCTAAAATAAGTTTTCTTACTCTATTCTTTCACATAAAATCCAGAAAAATTCAAATAAATTCCAACAAATCTAATAAAATCTAAATAAGTTTTCTGGAAGTGCAAGAAACCTAGTGGAGCCACCTTTGAAATATTTCCTACCAGAATCCTCCTAAAAAATTTCTTTACAAATACATGGTGGGTGTCGTGTGAACTATATATACTCTTTGTATTCTCGCGTAATATCCGACTAGATATTTTTTTATCATATTCGCAACCGCTCTATATTCATTCCGTATATGTGACAACTCTATTCAAATTTATTTTTCTATCCAATACTATTCATATTTAACTTTAAATCTAAAAAATATAAAATAAATAATATCCAACTGAAATCGATCTATTTTCACACCTGCCGGACAAGCGCCACCAACTCACCGACAAGACGACCAGGCATAAAAAACCTCGCTCCCTCTCCCCGCCTCCCCTGATTCGCAAGACCAGAGGGGACGAGCTCCACAGCGAATCCCCCCACCGATCCCGGCCGCCCCTCCACAGATCTCCCCGCCATTGCGGACTCCTCGCCCAGATTCGCGCCCTCCTCGCCCAGATCCGCCTTCTTGCGCAGATTTCTCGAACCGAGACAAGAGCGGTAGGTTTGACCGGGAAGCGCCCGTTTCTTGGCGCTCGCTTGTTGTTGCGATTCGCTGATCGAAATGGGATCCTTCTTGCCTGCAGGTGCTGCGGGCAGCGTGATTCGGGCGGTTTGATCAGGAAGTTTTGATCTTTGGGGTCCGGCGTTTGTTTGTTGGTGTTGTCGGAGGGTGGCGGAGATGGTCGTCGGAGGGGAGAAGTTCCAGCTGGGGACCGTGGGGGCGCTGAGCCTCTCGGTGGTGTCCTCCGTCTCCATTGTTATCTGCAACAAGGCCCTCATGAGCTCCCTCGGGTTCAACTTTGGTGTGAGATCTAACTGTTTCTTTCCTCTTAGTTTCTTGATTTGTTACGTTATGTATATGCTTTATTGGATGCTTTCTGATCTGTGTAGATCTATGCGACTCCATTCCGGTTGCAGGTTTGGTGCAAGAGGTGTATGTGCAGGGTTCAGATGATGTTGAGGGGTGCCAATTGATTTCTCTTTTTAGAGGAAGCGTCATTGGTGGAGTGTTTGACATGGCAACTTGCCGCGATGTAATGTAGAGATGAGAACACGATTGTAGATGGTAGAAAAGTGTGGTCTCTGACGGTTGCCGATGTTCTGGATTAGATTTTTAGTAGTGAACGAGGTTTAATATGTCCTGGTTGCTTACTGCGTAGGTTGCTTGACACATGGGAGTAGTATCCTTGTTTGTTCTAGTGCTGCAATTTTGAATTGTGTTTGGAGTGCATGTACTCATTTACCGTATGGAAAACTTTTTTGGACTTGCGCTTTTATTCAGAATATAAGTTGACTTTTGTTGATGTTTTTGATTGTTGCCTTTTTTGCTTATTAATCCTGGGAATTCATGTATGAAATGCAATGAGAAATTCTATTAGATTAACACATCTAGAAGTATGTAGCTTCAAATCACCTCTTAACGTTCGTAAAACATGGAACTGTGTTTTGCAGCCACTACCTTGACGAGCTGGCATCTCCTGGTTACATTCTGCTCCCTTCATGTAGCATTATGGATGAAGCTCTTCGAGCATAAGCCTTTTGATGCAAGGACTGTTATGGGATTTGGAGTACTTAACGGCATCTCCATTGGGCTCCTCAACTTGAGTCTTGGTTTCAACTCTGTTGGTTTTTACCAGGTACATAGTATGCGATCTCTTTGCTTTGATTCTTGTATCAGTCAGAACTTCCTAGTTAATTCACTGCATTCCTTCACTTATTACTTGTCTAGTACAACAGTAATACTTGTTTTGTGAAGCGGTACAACAATAGTTACTTGGAGGTACAGGTCACAAATTTTTTTTTGTCATTGATGTCCTGTAGACCTGTACTATGTACGCTGTTTAAGCAAGAAACATTTTAGAGAAGGCTTTGATTAGAGTAGAAACATTTTGTGCAAGCATTTATTGCAATTAATGTCACCCTTCCTTCCACACTAATCAATCCACCTAACTGATGCTGAAATGTCCTTTACGCTTCTAGATGACGAAGCTGGCCATCATCCCTTGCACTGTTATTTTGGAGACTCTTTTCTTCAGGAAGAAGTTCAGGTATGTGTTTTATACATTTTGTGCATCCTTTCGATAATATCTTCAGCTGACATTTTTCTGGCTTGACACCACAGCCGGAGTATCCAGCTGTCCCTTTCTGTGCTCCTTTTTGGTGTTGGAGTTGCAACTGTCACTGATCTGCAACTCAATGCTGTGGGATCCATACTGTCCTTGCTCGCAATTATCACGACCTGCATCGCTCAAATTGTATCCTTCAACAGCAGCCTTTGTTTTTATTAAAAAAAAATTGAAATTCAGTCAAAATTTTTAATGTCATCCATATGGTCACACTTGATGCTGATTGATTATCCCACTAGTCAACAGATCTTGTTTATATTTACGTCATTACATGACATGATATCTGCCAGCGTTCTCTTACAGAATCTACTTTTGTAACTAATTTTTGGACATTTCTTTTGCGCTTCTCAAAACGATTTTGGCTTTTGCTACAGTATCTAACTTTCAAACGGAGTATTTTTTTAAGATGGAGTTTATAAGTTAATTATAGTACATGTTAAAAGCTTAACATCTGTACTATCCAAAATCGTAAGCGAATATATCTCTTTCTGTAATCTTTGTTATAAACAGCTAAAATTCAAAAATTTCAGCCAAAAACCATAAGCCGCAGCAAAAAAGAACATACCCTTTTATTTTGCCATTTGAACACAAGAACAAGTCACTGAAGATTTTATCCTATTAATTGGTGTCTTTTTCGCTAGTGGTAGAACTATATTGCACTTGAGTATCACTATGTTTTGTGGTGTGATTCCATAGACCATAGTCCTTAACCAGCTATCAGATGACAAACACTATTCAGAAGAAGTTCAAGGTTTCTTCAACCCAACTACTATACCAGTCCTGCCCTTACCAATCACTGACCCTGTTTCTTATTGGTCCGTTCCTTGATGGATTTTTGACCAACCAAAACGTCTTCGCTTTTGATTACACATCTCAAGTTGTGGTAAGTAGTGAAGCAGCTTCGGCATACATTTGTCGACATTGTTTCATTTAATTCTGATTTTGCTCTTATTTCATGTGCAGTTTTTCATTGTGTTGTCATGCTTGATATCCGTTTCAGTAAACTTCAGCACTTTTCTTGTGATCGGAAAGACATCTCCAGTTACTTACCAAGTCCTGGGCCATCTTAAAACATGCCTAGTTCTGACCTTTGGCTATGTTCTGCTTCATGACCCATTTAGCTGGAGAAACATACTTGGCATCCTAATCGCTGTAGTTGGAATGGTCTTATATTCATACTTCTGCACGGTTGAGGCCCAGCAAAAAAATGTCGAAGCCTCCTCGCAGCAGGTACCTTTCTGTTTGAATTTCATTGCATGCAGATAGTTTCGCGTTTGATTTTGCAACAATTTTGATTATATAATATTTCCTATTGTAATTTGAAACTTATGTGTCTGATGCCATGATTAAGAAATATGCAAAACTGAAGCATCAAGACGTAACTAGATTTGGTTATGCTTCCATCTTTTCTTGGCCACTTGCGTGATGGAACAGGCTAAGCTATACTTTTAGTAGGAAAAGTGGGGTATTTAACCTTTAAGCCTTCTTTTCTTCAAATAATGTCAGCTGCTTCATTGGTCTTCTAGCTTCATTAGTTTTAATTTCTTGTTTATAATTCGCCATCCGTTTTCCGCATTGCAGGTGAAAGAAAGCGAGTCGGCTCCTTTGATCTCAGACTCTTTGAGCAAAGTTGAAAATGGAGGTAGTGTGGCTGGCGATGAGCCTCTGAAGGTACCGATGTGGAGCTCAAAGTATTCAAGGGCATGAAAATTTCTTCCTCTAGGCGGTGGCATTATACAGGATTCAATTTAGTAGGCACATAGTTGGGTTGGAAGTCAATCCAGAGTGTAATGAACATTCGAGTTCCATTTTTGGGTTTCTTTAGCGGTACTACCTACTAGCAGTAAAAGGATCTGTTCTTTGGAGGATTTTTCCTTCTAGATTGCAGATCTACCATGATACTATACATCAGATATTGCATGATCGTATCTGGATATGCTCCACATCTTCTCACTTCCTATTGGGAAATAGATCCACAGTGTAACATCCCATTTTTGGCCTTCGCAAAATTTCTTGGAATAAAAGTTGAGTTGTGCATTTTTCAAAAAACTTGGTCAAGTGATTCAAATTTGAATTGAAATTCAAATTTAAATCTTCAAAATAGAAATTCAATTATAAAAAAAACCCCAATCCTTGGGGCGCCCATTCCCTCTTTTCTTTGCAGCCCACCGTTTGGTCGGGCCTTCCCTCTCTCTTTTTCTTTCTCTCTCCCTCTTTCGGCTAAGCACTGTGACCAGCGAGTACCGCCGCAGACCCACGACTTGCATTTTGGTGCCATGCCGCGCGGCTATCGCCATGCCATGCCCTATGCTTGCATAGCGTTCACCGCCTTCTCCTCGGCTATTTAAGCTGTCTGGCCTCCTCTACTTTCCTCTCACCTCTCCTCACTCCCGTATCTTGTTGTTGCTTGAGCCAAGTTGCTCACCTTTGCTGTGGAGCTCCGATGTGACCACCTCGTCGTCCCTGTCTGTTTGACGAGCTCCTCGCCATTTTGTTTGCGTTAAACTGAGCACCTTAGCATCCTCCTCAATCCTCCTCACCCGATTTTGGTTTCATCCACAGGAGCTCGCAGACACCACCATCTTCCTCACCTCTGGCCACATCCGCCTCCACCACCGCCATTCCTTCCTCGGTGAGTGCTGACCCGATTGCCCCCGATTCGAACACCCCCCCACCTTTCTCTTTCTATACTCTCGGCTAATTTGAGTCGCCGTCATCTCCAGCTCACCATCGCCGTTGGAGACCGCCGCGCCACATCAGGTCGCCGTTGTTGGCATGCCTCGAACCTTGTCCTCTCCGGTGAGCTCCCTATGACTTGTAGATGTCTATCATGCCTTTCTTTTCCTCGCTGCACCACCACAACTGCATTACCATGGTGGCCATGATCCACCGCTGTTGTGCGTCATCGCATCACCACTGTAGCTCACTGTCAGCCATGCTGTCACCATGCATAGGTTCGTCGGGGTCCTAGCAACCCATTTTGGGTGTCGCTATTGCTCACCACACCTGCGACGCGCTCGGCTAGCTCACCTCCTTACCTCTGTGCGCAAGGGAGGAGATTGTAGCATTAATTTTAATGATGTCATTAGGCTATAATTAATTAGGGTTAATGGCATTCATTAGTTTAAGTTAATGAGTCACTGATATGGAGACCTAGGTCATTAAAAAAATCTAATTAAAGCTTAGGTTAAGTTATGAGTCTATGACTTGTGGGCCACCCCTACTGTAGCCTCCACGTGGTCTTTGGCCCACGTGTGAGCCACTCTAAACATTTTCTTAAGGCAAATAATTCAAAAAGAAATTAAAATCCTTGTGGCTCCACTTGTCAGTCTCTAATACCTTTTCTAATAAAAAATAAATCAAAAATAAATTAATTTTATAGGCCCCAGCTGCCGAAATTTTTCTATTTTAGCCCTTTTTTGAAAAATATTCACATTTAGACCCCTGGCAGTTTTAATTCCATTTTTGGACCCAAAGGTCGGCGCCGTGGGACACGGCGCCGAGGTCGCGTACCCACTCCAACGCACCGGCCTGCGTGGCACCGTGGTGGCACCACCTCGGCGCCGTGGGTCGTGGCGCCGACCTCGGCGCCGTGGGTTGTGACGCCGACCTCGGCGCCGTGGGATGTGGCGCCGAACTCGGCGCCGTGAGTCTTGGCGCCGAGCTCCTGAAACCTAAAAGGGCAAAAATCCCCCTTGGGAGGGTGGGAGGCCTTTGGATGGTTCCTCTTCTATGCTGGGAATGTAGCAGCAACATTTGGCTCAGCTTACTATCACCTCAAGCCAGATGATGACCGCTTAATTTAGGACAGGTTGCCAGTATCTAAATATTTCTTAAAGGTATACACAAATGCCCCATACTTCTTCAGTAATGTTTCATACGCTAAGATTCGTCAGTATCTTGGGACAAAAAGTGTGGCAATTCCTCCTCACTTTTGTCTATATTAGTAATTAAAAGAGTTGATGAGAGGGCTGGGTTATCTTGTTTGATCTCGCTCGTCTCCCATACTAGTGAAAGGTATACACAAATGCCCCTGTTTAATGTGTTGTTACGGTTGATCACAGAATTCTTGATGATTTGCGATTATGGGTGGTTCTAAATTTTGTTCCTGCATCGCGATTCTGCGATGCTATTCTTGTTCCTCCAAAGTATACACATTCAAGATTTTGGTTTCTTGCTACAGGTATGATTAATGAACTAATGCATTGAGATTTTAAACTTATAAAAACACTTATTTGATTGACATCACAGTGCGGACTTTTACCTTACGGCAAGATTGAAGGCCTTCTTGTGAAAAGGTTTCTGATGTGAATCGATACTTCATTAGCGGCCATTCTTTTGAGCATCTTTGTTTTGCCGTGGAACTCATCTTGCTAATGTTGAAATTCCACCACTAGTCCTAACATGCATGCCTTAGGAAAATAACTTGCTGGGTCTATTACATTTTGTCTCTTGGGTGTAGCGTGGTTGTTTCCCCTTTTGTCGCATACGAAGATGGCTCAGCTACATCCTTCTTCTGTCACTCTTGGTCTTGAGAGCTGCCTCACGAGCTTGAAGCTCTTCCTCCCGACGCTTGATGGTGCTTCACGTGACTTAAGCGCTCCTGCCTCCTTTGCGGCTCATCCTCCTTGCCCTTGAGGCGGTTTGGTCCACCCTCACACGCGCTCTTGCTCAAGCCGCATCATGCCGTTCCACCTCGCGAGCTGAGTCATCTTGACAAAGTATTGTCCTTTGTTTTCCACCGCCTTTGCCGGTTACATGGCCATGCGGCGACACCCGATCCACCCATTCGATGAGCGTGCAAGCCTCGTGTGGCGTGGTAGATGTCATGGATAAAGTTGAAAACGATAACCGAAACAAATGATTTAGTTGTCGTCGTTACCACGAAGTCGTCATCGGTGCGGACGCTTGAAGAACCTACGGCGTATTTGGCTCGTTGTACTCGATCCGTCGGGCGCACAACATCGTCAAAGCCGCAATGGCACTTCGGGCGCTCATGCCACTCCGGCACTCCAAATGGGTCGGACCTCCAGGAAGACATTGTTGTGTAGTAGTATTGAGATGTCTTGAGGAGGAGATGTGGTATGGAAGACATAGGATGCCTTAATGTAGGCAAGTTATCTGGTGCAGTGGGCATAGTCCATGGAGAGGATCTTTTCGCTTTTCCTGGATTCCAGCGAAGCAATAAATGGCTCTATGTAGGCTTTTCAGAGACTATAGTCTCGAAATAAAAGCGGCCCCATCTCGTCTTGTCTCTGCGTAAAGCAGGCCACTCGTCCCCCTCGCTGCACAAAGCTGCCGAGTCTTGTGCTGACACTGCGTAATGACATGATGACACCTCCTCGGGCCTTTTCCATCCGCGTGCACAGTAGGGGCCCCCGTTACTATCCGGAGGTCGTGAACACGTGTCAGCTGCGTCATTAAGGCATCCAGCGAAGGAATAAATGGCTCTATGTAGGCTTTTCAGAGACTATAGTCTCGTAATAAAAGCGGCCCCGTCTCGTCTTATCTCTGCGTAAAGCAGGCCACATAAGAATGCCTCACCTTGAATGGCCTTTTATGAATCACTGAATACTCCTGCAGCCACCTTTTCAATGCAGACATGTCCTCAAACATCATGCCCTTCTCAATTGTCATGCTTGACCGGCCTCGGGAGCATCTAGCAACTCGTCATCCCTTCATACGCATAAGCCTCATGAGAATGCCGAAGATCGCTGGTTCATGAGCCGATGGATCTGGCGGGGCAATAACGCCTAATCACTCGATATCACTTTGGTCGCTCTCCAAAGGCGGTCATCATCGAATCAACGGCCCTTCGATCTCGTAAGGCTCTAGATCATCCACAATTTGAACATCCACCTTGTTGGAGTCCCTACGGACTTCTTCAACGTTGCGGATGGAGCAACGGGAGGAACACCACATTATCAAGAATGTCTCTGCATCATAAGCACAAAAACGATGGGATCGAGACAAAAGAATGGAATGACTGGAAAAGGCTAAAGTGTTGCTCGACACTTACTGGGATGATCCATAGGGGCCGCCACGACACATTCAACTCGAGCTGGTTGAGAAATCTGAACCTCGTTCGGGGCAGATAGAGCATCGGGCACCTCAGGCACTTCTTCCACATCCACCGTAAGGTCCGGTAACGGAGGGTCAAAGGGTGCCTGATCACCTAGTTCCGGTGAATAATCATGAGGGGTGGGATCAATGGACACCTTCCGCACAACAAGGTCCAAACATTGGAACTCATTCCTCATAACCAATTTGACATATTTGTCCCACTGATCCTCACAACCAATTAAGATCAACCGCCTTAGAATTGTGTCTTTCGAACCGAAGTGAAGTAACCCCTCAACTGTGATGCTCTCCTTGTTTGCATGACAATGTAGCTCCTCCCGGGCCCTAGCAACCAACTTACTAAACGACGGCCTATCACTGAATATCAGAGGCACCCTTTGCATCTAACAAATCGAACATTTCCATAATCATCACTTGTCACACTGCCTCCATGATATAGGGTGACTAGGTTGTCCATCTACTTCATACAGAAAACATGTTGAATGGTTACTATGAATAATAGAAGGTAAAGAATGATACACTATATCTTGATCATACAGACAATGAGTGTATGATAGAAGGTAAAGAATGGTTACTATATCTTGATCTATTATAGCAGTTATTGTGTTGCTTTCAAAAGTAGCAAATCAAGCAAAGTAGTGTAATTTATTTTAGTTTAATTGCTAGTTTTGGTACATCCAACATGAGCTAGTCATACATCCATATCATGTCAAGTTGCCCTCCTAATCTGCATAGCTTGGGCCCACCCTATGCACGCTTCTCATATGAAGTTACCATTCACGCGATCTCAAAAACACTTGTAAACCATATATCATAGAGCCACGGATGAATAATCCATCCATTCATCATTAATTCTCTTGTAAACTCATCCACTTACAGTACATAGACTTGTAAACTCAACTAGACAACGATACATAGACTTACAACATAATTCTCTTGATAATCCATCCATTCATCATTAACGAGAAGATCACGAAAGATAATCCATCTAGTTCTCCTTACAGAGTAGAAACCATCTAATTTTCCTAACAGAGTTACATACTTTCAACAACAGATCACATATCATAAATAGTTTGCTCATATCTTCAGTAACAACATTGCTCATATGAAAGAATAACAAAAAAGATTAGCATTTCTTAGGGACAATAGACATATAATGTGAATGAACTTTTATGAAATTTGATGAAGCTTAGTTAGCCACTGGTTTACTAGTTACCTTGCCGTAGTTGGCGAAGTTGGTCCTGAGGACGTACTCGACTACCGCCGGATCGCACGTGTATATCTGCCTCCGGCCGGGTGTGAGCAGCCGGAATGTCCTGTGCTCACGTGTATATCGCACGTGTGGTAGTCGTGCGGCTGCCGGACGTGGGAGGAGGTGGAGGAGGAGGCGGCGGGAGGCGGGAGAGGAGGGAGGCGGCGGGGAGGACGGGAGGGGAGGGGTGGGGAGGCCGGGTGGGGAGGGAGGGTGGGCGGAGGGCGGGAGGGGAGGGGTGGGGAGGCCGGGTGGGGAGGGAGGGTGGGGCGGCGGGGAGGCCGGGTGGGGGAGGGAGGGTGGGCGGCGGTGGGAGGCCGGGTGGGGAGGAGGCGCGGGGAGGCCGGGAGGGGAGGCGTCGGGGGAGGCCGGGAAAGGAGAGGGCGGCGGGAGGCGGCGGGGGGGGGAGGAGGGGAGTCTAGGAGGGGGCGGGGGCGACGGGGGGAGGCCGGGAGGGGGAGGGAGGCGGCGGGGGAGGCCGGGAGGGAAGGAGCAGAGGGTGTAACATCCTGTTTTTCTGAGATTTTTAAAGCTTGGATTTTAAAAATGAATTTTCTGGAATTTTCTGAATTTAATTGAAGATTCAAATGAATTTTTAAAGTTTTTAATGATTTAATATGATTAAAATAAACATTAACATAAGTGGGAAATATTTTATTTGTGTTCCTCAGGTCTCAAGGAATTTTCTGGTATTTTTGGAGAATTTTTGGGATTTATTTGCTATTTTCTAGAGCTTTTAGAAGTTTATTTGAATTTCTGGAAAAAGAAAAGAAAAGAATTAAACCTCAGCCGCCCGATCTCCCTCTCTCCGCCACACGTCGGCCATCCGCCGCGCGCACGCCGCCGCCGTACTCCCGCTTTCCCACTCGCGCCCGCGCCGCCCGATCCCGCCCCGCGCCACACGTCGCGCATCGCGTGGCGCCAGCTGGCGGCGCACCAGCGCCGCCGCCCGCCGCGCCAGCTGCGCCCTCCACGCCCGATCGCGCGCGCGCGCTCGCGGCCGTCGCTCCCGCTCGCGCGAACCCTAACCCTAACCCTAATCGCGCTCGCCCGTCCGATCTTGCCGCGTGGCCACATCCTAGCCGTCTAACCCGTCCGCGTCGTGACCGTCGCCGTATCCGGATTGGACACCTCGGTTCGCGTGATAAAACCCGCCGTTCGTCCTCGGTTCGCGTCGCGACACCCAAGCTCCGCCGCCGCGCTCCTCGCCGATCCTCGCGCGCGTCGCGCCGAGTTGCCGCCGCCGCCGTGCGCGTCTCGCCGTCGCCGAGTCGCCGGGCGATCGCCGTCGCCGAGACCGCCGGTGAGCCCCCGCCGATCTCTTCACGCGTCGCTGCGTCGCCTCCGCGTCGCCGGACGCCTCGCCGCGCTTCGCCCGGTCGCGCGCCGGACTCCGCGCACCCGCGCGCCGCGCGCGCGCGCGATGCCTCGCGCGGCGTGCCCGCCGCGCGTCGGCAATCATCGCACCGCCGCATCCGCGCCGTCCGTCCCAGGTCGAGCGCGAGGCACCAGCGCCGCGCCACCGTCGCCCCTCCACCGTCGGATCTCGGCGCGCCTCCGCCCGCGCGCTCCCGCGCGGCGCCGTGCGGCGAGCCGCCGCCACGTCGCCGTCGGATCGCGCCGCGCCGCGCCGCCAGCATCCCGCCGTCGCCTCGGTCCGGATCGAGATCGGATCTCGCCGCGTGTCGCCCTCGCGGCCGTCGGATCCGGCGCCGCCGCCGCGCCGTGCGCGTCGGCCGCGCCACGTCAGCGCCACGTCGGCCGTGACCGCCCGGTGCCACGTGGCGCCACGTCGGTACCACGTCGGCCGCCACGTCACCATGCCACGTGGCGGCATATCTCTTTGCCGCGTCGTAGCGCCCGCCGCGTCGACCGCCGCCCGTGCCTTTATTCGTGGACCGAGTCCACGGTGGACTCGGAATTTCGTGGACCGGGTTCACGGCCGCGATAACTTTTCCGATTTTCCCGAATTAATTTTAGAATTAATTTTCCGGGAGCCCGTTCTCCTCCGTCCTAGCTCCGATTGACCTCGTTCTTTTTTCTAAATTCATCTAAAATCAAGATCTAGCTGTTGGTTCTGGTTTTGTGAATTTTGGAGTTCATTGCTTATCATTTTATGTGTTTCTTTGTTTTGGTCGTTTTCTCTCGTTAGATTCGGATTCGGAGGAGCGGGTTTCGCGCTGTAAGACCGGTAGTACCCACGAGCATAACGAAGGCAAGTCGTGTCCCTTGATCATGTTGAACCCAATTTTGCAAACTATTATTTAATTATTTTGTTTTAAATTACATTGCATTGCTATTTTTATTCAAACCTTTGCACAGGTAGTTATTGTCCCAATTGAAATTATACCTCCTTGATACTTTGGAATACCATGATGCCATTGTCACCATAGGTTGGGTAATCTATTAGTGATGCTAGTTTATTTGTCACATGGGTTGGTGCGATTTGATTGCTTAGCGGTTTATATTTACGATTGATCTCATCACACATGTTAAATTATTAATTTGACTTAATGACATATGGAAGCGTGGTTGGTGCCACGTGTATTAAAATTTGTACCACGTCATTGGTGTGGCGTTGGCTTGGTTATACAAATTGGTTTTGCACTCGAGCGAGTGATCGTGCGATAAGGGGAAATCTGATTGTACTTTGGGGATGTGGTAGTCTCGCCCGGGTAATGTTAATGACTTAACTTTGTGCGCCATTGATCTGAGCTTAATCGTGCAAACCACATGTCTATTATGGGATGGATCTGGCTGATTAATTTGTAATATTTCAATCCAATTCTGCCATTGTGATGGACATGGTTGCTGAGTTCCATGTGGCGCAAGAGGGTGTGATCACGAAACCCTAGCGGGCGGGATTGTGTTGAGGTAGAGCATTGTAAAGGCCTTGTTGTGATTTCCTTAGGCCTAGGCTAATCACATCGTGTGGGTACAATTGTGCAACCTCTGCAGAGTGTAAAACTATTCGAATAGCCGCGTCCTCGGTCATGGACATTGCTCGGGGATTTCACACGAGGGTTAGTGTTTCATTTATAACTTGGTGGATTATGTTGGTAGTGGACAGGTAGTCCACTGTTGGCTTAACTTGTGGATTGGTGTTCACAAGCGGTTTATGTTCATTCCTTTGATTATTCCTTATTACTGTTTCTAGTTAACTTTCGCTTTCAAGATTATTTAATATATTTCATCAATAAATGCCTTTATGCAAATTAACCTTTCAGCCTTCCATTGGTAAGCCTTCCATATTATATTGCATTCATTGTTACAAACAACTTGCTGAGTACCAATGTACTCACGGCTTTACGCCTATGTTGCTCAGTTGAGGGAGAGTACTATCAGCAGGAGGTGCCAGAAGGAGAGTACTACGACGACTTCACGGATTAGGCCGTTCTCCACTCGATAGCTTTGTGGCTTGTCGATTGGTCGCTACGCTTTATTTTGGATTTCATTGCTATTTTTGTTAAGCCCTTAGGCTAGAGATATTGTAAGCTTGGCCATAAGGTCGTACCTTTGATATTTTATCAATATTCGAGTTTTCCTTTATTATTGTCGTGTGTATGACTGTGATAACATCTATGTTTGACTGTGTGCACTAGCGTGATCCTGGACTAGTGCGGTTTACGAGAGACCGAATTTGCATATTCGGGTCTCGGCGCAGGGTCGGTCGAGGCGGCGGGTGCAGGGCGGGAGGATTTTGCTCTGTTTAGGGTTTAGGAGCTCGGCGCCATGATCCATGGTGCCGAGCTCGGCGCCACGACCACGGCGCGCGAGCTCGGCGCCCACGACCCACGCGCCCGAGCTCGGCGCCACGACCCACGGCGCCGAGCTCGGCGCCACGACCTGGCGCCGAGATGGTGCCACCACGGCGCCACGCGAGCGATTACACCGGAGAGTGCAGCGACCTCGGCGCCATGGACCACGGCGCCGAGGCGTTTTATCTCGGTGCCGTGTCCCACGGCGCCGATCTTTGGGTCCAAAAACGGAATTAAAACTGCCAGGGGTCTAAATGTGAATATTTTTCAAAAAAAGGGCTAAAATAGAAAAATTTCGGCCCCAGCTGTCAGTGAGACTCTCCTCTGTTTATTTTGGGGATTTTTCCCTAATTTAAATTTTGGAAAACCAGTTCTCACTCGTTTGAAGTCCAAATTGAACGAGACTTGTTTCTAAATTCATCTAAATTCAAAGAGTGAAACCATGAATTTTGTAGTTCATTTAAATTTTATTTGGATTTATTTGCATTCTCGTGTATTTATTCAAATTTCAATGCGATCACTCGAATAGATCCTGAAGACCCAGAAAAGTAGTAGTTAGAAACCAACCAAGACCCACAAGACTGTGAACAAGACAAGTAACTACTTTTATCATTTTGTACCTACTTTTTGAATGCAAATTATATTATTTTAAATTATTAAATTACATGCTTACTTTACTATGAAATTATATTTGCGTTAGCTCGTAGTTAATTCCCTTCTAATAATTGTGCTATTACATCCCATTCCTTGCTCTGGACATAATCCCTTATTGCCTTAGACCTAATGATAACATACTAGTTATAAATTTGTATCTAAGTGTCATGCTTAGCCTTACTTAGATACTTGTGGGCTTTTAACTTCTCTGATGAAAGCATCTAGATCCATAAAAATAGTTTTGATAACTAATGACAATATATGAACATGAGACTAATGTATTTGCTGAGTATCACATAGGTTCAGTCCCTAATGATGAACATAACAAATTAGAAATGTAAGCTAAAGGTCAACATGGTGATCAATATGGTTTAAGACAAAGGTACAAGTAATCTAGGATCCTTTTTGTTTTTACAGGTCTTAGGAGAAAGGTTGGAAGACTGAATTATAGATTAATTACTGTACTAATAAGAGGGATAATAGAAAGTAACCTGAAAGAATGTTCTTATTCCATTTTGATCAATTTAGGATCATACATGCACTTAGAATTAAATTTAAAAGCCAACTGTGCTTTGTTAGGAAAATCAAAAGTATCGGAGTGTGTTTAGCGGAACTACCAGACTCCGGAAGTATTGGCGTGTACACAGCGGTACTACCGGAACTCGAAAGCATCGGCACTTTAAGCGGTACGTTTTTTCCAAACAGTACCCACTTGAACACTTAGGCTCTTTGATATCGGTAGCACCGAAAAATAAATGGTGGAATTATCGCAAAGCGGTATGACCGCACTCTAAAACGGAACTACCGGACCTCAGAAGTACAAAAAATTTGGGCGGTATGTTTTTCTAGAGAGGATCAACTTTTGGTCTCAAAGCAAACGGTAGTACCGCGCCATAAATCAGTACTACCGAACATCGGAACTACCACGATTTCAACAGAGGTAGTACCACACCGACTTTCAAACTACTAGTTCTGGCACTCTGACATAGCCGTTACTATTTGCTACAGTACAATGCGGTAGTTTCGCAAATTGAACCATAGTACTATTGATTTCCCTGATTTTTCAAAATTATTTTATGCAATGGCTATATTTGGTTGGTGGGAGTATAAATACCTCTCCACCAGCTCAAGGACAGTAAGAAGACACTCTATTGAACATCTTTAAGTACTAAGCATTCTTCCCATACCTCAATTTCACATTGAGCATTCATTTGAGGTAATTGAGGCGTATCAAATGCATTTCATCTCTAGATTAATCCTTGCCACTTGATCGTCATCAAGCGAAGCTGTGATTTGTTACTCTTGGTGCTTGCCGGCACCTAGACGGTTTGGTGGAAGATTACAAGGTGACCTCTTCAAGAAGATTGTGAAGAGGTCTGGGGCCAACTTGTGAGTGGTTTGGTGTCCACCATCTCCAGAGCGGAGAAAGGACAACCACTAGTGGATTGAGGAGTTGAGGTTTAATTCGTGGAGTCGGTCCAAGTCGCTGGGGTTTTCTTCAACATGGATTAGGGGAAACCGATAAGTTTCTGAATACCACGGTAAAACATCGTATGTCAATTGGTTATTTCTTTGTCTCTCTTTCTATACTTATATTTTTAGCATATTGTGGTAATCGTGATTGCTTAATTTGTTTGTGCTAGAGATATTTATAGAGACTAGTACTTGTGGTGTCTTAGGTTTACTAGAATTGTGTCGGTTTAATTTGTATTAAAATCTTGCCTAGTGTCAAGTTGTGGTAATTTGCTTTAGACGGTAAGAATTTTTATTACCTCCTATTCACCCCCTCTAGTCAGTTATTCTTGATTTTACACCTGGCATCATTGAAAATCTCAAAATATGTTTTGGGCAGCCATTAGAGAGAAATAGCTAATATTCTGAACTAGAAAGGATATTTTGTAATACAAAACTCTAAGTTTGCTTCATACCTGGGCGAATGGTAAGTTGGGCAGGTGCAAATAGAGCACAAGTGCTTGGTATGTGGCAGAACCGTCTAGGTAATTTAATGAATGAATCTTGTGTTGACCTCCCCACATTAATAGTGTGGCTATAAATCTATAATGGATATGACCTGATTAATTACTCTGACAAACCTTAGCATTTATGCGGTGGGCTGCAGCAATTGGTGTTGGATCTTTTTGTTGGGGGTGCAAGTGGTGTGTGATCCACTTAAGGAAGTGTGGAGGGAGAGACTCCGATGGCTGGGGGCACCATTATTCACTCAGGTCAAGGAATAATTTCTGACACAGCTTAGGGTTCCTCACTTCGCGTGCAAGTAGTGTGTGATCCACTTAAGGAAATGTGGAGGGAGGGACTCCTCATGGCTAGGGGGTGCCGTTATTTGCCTGCCGCAGTGGGGAATAATTTTTGACACAACAAGGATGTCTCATCGAAGTAGGAGGGCAATAACCCTAGAGCGGGTACATGCAGACCTTGTGATGATTTTCTTGATTTGCATGCCTAAGACAACATGTGGAATAACCAGTTGAACATTTCTTGTAGGTAAAGTTGTGTAACCTCTGCATAGTGTAAAACTATCAGGATAGTCGTGCTCACGGTCTTGGGTGATACGTGAGAATTTACTTGAGTTAGTGTCTATTTTTTAAAATAATATTTGTGGTTGGGATGAAAAACATGATAGGTGGATGGAACCTTGACTTTGATTTTTCCTGGGTAGATGGAGCCCAATGAATGTAATGGGTAGATAGGGCTCAGTGAGTATGGTAGGTAGATGGAACCCTAGTAATAAAAATAGCATATAGTGGATGCAACCATACTCTATAACAAGTGGATGGAACCTGCACTACAATAATTCTTGTATACTCTTACACTCTTTAAAAACATGATTTAGTTAAAATGCTAAGTGTTAGTATTCCTACATACCGTAATTCAACCATGGTATTTCTCAAATAAAAGAACGTGAACCTTCCTTATATAATATTACATTCTGTGTATTGGCTCGTGGAGCACAGTTGTTTGTGATCATCCCCGCTCGCTAAAATAACTCAGTGCCTTCTAATCAAGACCCCTACGCCTACTACGTTACATCTGGACTAGACGGAGAACAAGATGGTAGAATCTAAGCCATTCTCGCGGTCTCTCATTCCTACCTTTGCTCGGACAGACTTTGACGGTGATTTTGTGCACATCTATTATCCAGTCCTTAGGTGGTAGTTGTCGTACACCTTTTATCCCTAGTCGCTTGTCTGTGGGTATTATGTTGGCCTCACCTTTGCTTTCTGCTACCACTTTTGGTTCTCTATAATATAATATTTAGTTTGGTCAGCCCGTTATGTAAAACCCTACCCGGTATGGGTTATTTAAACTCTATTGTGTAATATTAATGTTTGTTATGGTTTAATGCGATGTATGTGTGTGATTCAGCAATGTAATTATGTGCACTAGCTAATAATCCAGTGAATAGTAAGGTGAAAATACAGAGGGTTCCAGATTGCAAATCTGGATCCGACAGATAGACTCCATTCTTTTTGTATCAAAGCTCTAGAGAACTAGAGTTGTGCAAGATTTGAAACATTTTTAGGTTCAAGTTTGTGACTGTAAGTTCAAGTTAACTTTGGCCCTACCGATGCAAAGTGTTGTACATTTAGGGCCAAGGGGGAAAAACAAAACCAGATGTTCTTTTCCTTGTATTTTCTATGCAACGACATAAGTATTCTGTTCTCCTTTCTTCTGTAATTTTCCTATGTAATAACACTAAATATTATTTTTAGATTTGTTATAAGTTTAACGAGCTGTGAAAAAAACATCACATCGCGCTAGCTATCACTTAGATCGAAACAGTTTGATGCGTGTTACTATATTATTTCAACTTCATTATTATCCAGTTGATTTTATGGCATTGCTATTTACGTTCCTGGAATTATTTTACGCAATATGTTATTCTCTGCTTATTTAATATTTCTGGATATTATTTATTAATTAGCAAAAAAAATTATTGCTAGAAAATTCCAGGAATTTATATGATGCATAGTTAATTTCAATACCTTGCTGATTTTGCAATATCCATGCTGTTTACCCGAAGTAAACTTATAATTGCACATGGATAATATAGGTAATGTCTGACATCGCCAAGAAGGAGTTCGCCGAGCTTGCCCTTGATGGTAGCAACTACCTTACGTGGGCCATGGATGCTAAGATCAACTTGACGGCCAGATCACTCGGCGCTACCATAGCTTAGCTTGCAGCTGGGGCTCCCGCCATTCCTGCCGCCGCCAAATGTGTAGCACTGCATTTTTTGAGACACCACATCCACCCAGACCTGAAGTCTGAGTATCTTCTGGAGGAAGACCTGTTGGCACTATGGAACTCTCTGAAGGAGAGTATGATCAGCAGCGGTCCATCATGCTGCCTGAAGCACAACGTGAATGGACCAACATCAGGTTTCAGGATTTCAAAAGGGTGTCTGCATACAACTCTGCCATTCACAAGCTTGTTGCTAAGCTCAGATTTTGTAACCAGGAGATTACAGATGCCAAGATGATCGATAAGACCTTGAGCACTTTCCACCCTACTCACAGGATGCTCCAGCAGCAGTACCGTCAGGCCAATTACAAGAAGTACTCAGAGTTGATTACCACTCTTCTCGAGGCAGAGAAGAATGATGAGCTACTGATGAAGAATTATCAGACTCGTCCTACTGGGTCACAGCCATTGCCAGAAGCACATGCTTATTCCCGGAGGATAAGTGGTAGCCGTGGCCGCGGAAAAGGCCTTATGCAGAGAGGTGGACAGTGGAAGAAGTAGAGTGTACAAAAGGATAATGGCAAGTCCCGCTGGATAGGGCGAGGTAGAGGCAAGGCACAGAAGCAAGATTTGGGCAACAAGAAGACCTACCCCCCTGCACCTTGCTACAAGTGTGGTTGCTTGGACCATTGGTCCCACACTTGTTGCACCCCAAGGCACCAGGTTGAACTCTACCAGGAGTCAGTTGTTGTTGCAAAAGGCAAGGCGACACTAGCAAAGAAAGCTGCAGAGACACACTTTGTTGATCAGCCTGATGCTGGCAACATTGATGCCCCGAGTGCAATGATGGAGCTCGATACTGCAGTCAGGAGTGATCACATGGAGGATGACTTATATGGCGACCTACAGTAGGCCATAGGCTGTCTCCTCGAGAAACTTTAAGATGTCATAATTTTCTTAAATCTGCTTTATCGGTTTAGGTTATTCAAAAGAATAATGGATTGTTCATGCTCTTCTAAAGCATTAATTGTTTAAGATTTAAACATTATTTCGATGAATAAAGCGAGTTGCCTATTGTTTTAAATTTTTATTCCTGTTGTATCATTATTTAATTATAGTACACTTTATATGGAACCATTCTTCAGACCCGATAGCGGAGGAAGAGATTTGTCTGGTAGACAGCGGAACCACAAACTCGATACTAAGAGAGACAAAGTATTTCCATACGTTAACAAGGAAAACAGGAAATGTTATGACCATCGCCGGAAGCAATGCTCTAATTGTTGGCACCGGAAGAGTCACAATTATTCTCCCTATGGGTACAAAAATAGTAATTGAGGATGCTCTTTTGTATCCCGAATCAAAACGTACCCTATTGAGTTTTAAGGATATTCGATTGAATGATATCCATATCGAGACTTAAAAGGAAGGTGGTGCAGAATATCTCCTTCTAACCAAACCTGACGGCAATCGGAAAGGAGTGGTTGAGAGACTTCCCTCCTTCTCCGGGTTATATTACACCTACATACAACCTGAAGAATATGCAGCAATAAAAATAGAGTACAAAGCCTCGGAACCTTTTAAAATCTGGAATGATAGATTCGGCACCCTGGGATAAGTATGATGAGAAAAATAGTGAGCAATTCTGTGGGTCATAACTTAAAAACTCAATCCTTCACTAAACCTGAAAATTTCTTATGCCCAGCCTGTGCTATAGGAAAATTTATCACTAGACCTTCTTATTTGAAAGTAGCAACAGAATCACCTGCTTTTCTTGAAAGAATACAAGGTGACATATGTAGACCTATTCAACCCCTGTCGGGTCATTTTAGATACTTTATGGTGGTTATAGATGTTTCTACTAGGTGGTCCAATATATGCCTATTGTCTACTAGGAATCATGCCTTTGCTAAACTGATAGCTCAAATTATCAAATTGAGGGCAAACTTTCCAGAAGAAAGAATTAAGTCCATTCGGATGGATAATACCGGTGAATTTACATCCAAGGCATTTAATGACTATTGTTTAGCATTATGTATTAAAGTAGAGCACTCTGTACCACATGTTCATACTCAAAACGGCCTTGTAGAGTCATTTATCGAAAGGATTAAGCTAATTGCTAGACCTCTACTATAGAATAGTAGACTCCCTACCAGCTGTTGGGGACATACAGTGTTGCATGCAGCAGCACTAATAAATTTAAGACCAACTGCATACCATGAGTTTTTTCCCTTACAATTAGTGCGTGAAAAAGAACCTAGTATTTTCCATCTGCGTAAATTTGGCTGTGCCGTATATGTGCCAATTTCACCACCACAACGGATAGCCATGGGGCCCCACCGGAAGTTATGAGTATATGTTGGATTTGAGTCCCCGTCGATACTCAAATATCTTGAGCCTACCATGGGAGATATGTTTATGGCCAGACACGCCGATTGCATCTTTGATGAGAACAATTTTCCGGCATTACGGGGAGGAAAGTATCTAAAGGATGATAAATATCGAGAAATAGACTGGAATGTCTCAAGCATTCAGGCTTTGGATCCACACACCACAGAATCTGAACTAAAAATTCAGCGAATAATAAATCTGCAACAAATTACAAATAATTTGCCAGATGCCTTCACTGATCAAAAGAGAGTAACAAAGTCTTACATACCGGCAGCAAATGCTCTAGAGAGAGTGGAAATACCCCAGAAGGATATTCGAACCATTCCAACCTCTCATGTAAGGAAGAGGGGGAGAGCACCGGAGAATGAGGCTTTAGTTCCACGGAAACGTCCGCAGAAATCGAAACCAAATGAGAATAAGACATCTCCCATATCAGCTGAAGACGCTCAACCTGAAGTTGATAGAACCCCTGAAGGGATTGATTCTGAAGATCATAACCCCAGTATGATTGCGCGCGCACAAACTAATACTGGGATTTCGGAACAACCAGACTCCGTCGCTGTGGGAAATCACGAGGAGCTGGATAAGTTAAATAATGAAATATCCACAAATTTTGTTGAGTCAGGAGAACTATACAAGAGGAAAACTACAATTGTCGACATCTATTTCGCCTCAATGATTACTAAAAACCTTGAACTGGATCCAGAACCAAAGACCTTAGCTGAGTACCAGAAGTATTCAGACTGAGGTAAGTGGAAGGAAGCGATTGAGGCAGAATTGCTCTCGCTAAACGAAAGAAAGGTGTTTGGCCCGATAGCCCGAACACCACACAAGGTATTCTCTATAGGATGAAAATGGGTTTTCGTTCGGAAGATAAACGAAAACAATGAAGTGGTGAGATACAAAGCGAGACTTGTAGTACAAGGGTTTACGCAGAGACCCGATATTGATTATGATGAAACATATTCTCCTGTTATGAGTGGAATAACGTTCCGATATTTGATATCAATGGAAGTAGGTATGGATTTAAGTATGCAATTAATGGACGTAGTAACAGCATATCTTTATGAGTCACTTGATTCAGATATTTATATGACACTCCCAGAAGGAGTAAAGGTTCCGGACCAAGGTAAGTTGAATCGAAACATGTACAACGTTAAACTATAAGGGTCGTTGTACGGTTTAAAACAGTCTGATAGAATGTGGTACAACAGACTTAGTGAATTCCTCCTGAAGAAGGGATACACTAATAGTGAAGACTATCCCTGTGTATTTATAAAGAAATCCTAGAATGAATTCTGTATTATTTCAGTATATGTCGATGATCTGAATATCATCGGGACAACAGAGGACATAAAAGAAGCAAGTTCCTATCTTGTTAAAGAATTTGAAATGAAAGACATGAATCGAACCAAGTTTTACTTAGGCCTGCAGGTTGAGCATCTCCCTGAAGGAATCTTAGTACACCAATCATCATATACCAAGAATGTATTAGAGAAATTTAATATGGATAAATCATATCCAGTGAAAACACCAATGGTAGTTCGATCCCTAGAAGCGGATAAAGATTCTTTTAGACCAAAGATAGAAAATGAGAAAAATTCTTGGACCAGAAGTTCCATACTTAAGTGCCATTGGAGCACTAATGTACCTAGCTAACTGCACAAGGGCAGATATTGCCTTTGCAGTAAACTTGCTGGCTAGGCACAGTGCAGCTCCGACCCGAAGACATTGGGCTGGCATTAAAACCCTATTCAGGTATCTTCAGGGTACACAAGATTTCGGATTATATTACCCGAAGAATAAAGATTTGACTATAGTTGGGTATACAGATGCTGGATATTTGTCTGACCCACATAATGCAAAATCCCAGACATGATTTGTATTCCTTTGTGGTGGTACAGCTATATCTTGGTAGTCATTCAAACAGACATTGGTAGCCACATCCACAAACCACTCAGAAATAACGCATTATACAAAGCCTCACGGGAATATGTTTGGCTTAGACGAATAGTTAACCACATCCAGAAGTTATGTGGCATGAGCACTATTACTGACCCCACTATTATCTATGAAGATAATGCCGCTTGTGTCACACAAATGCAAATGAGCTATGTTAAGAGTAATATCACGAAGCATATTATCCCTAAATTCTTCTATCCTCATGAGCTTCAAAAGAACGGGGAAATAAAAGTATTGAAGGTTAAGTCTTGTGATAATCTTGCAAATTTATTCATAAAATCACTACCGGCCACCAGTTTTCATAAATGCATTCGAGGCATTGGTACGAGGCGACTTAGAGAGTTACAAAGTTCAGGGGGAGTAAATCCCTGAACCACAGCCCACGTGTAAGGTCGGAAGACTTACATGATCCTAAAGATCTACAAGTTGCGCTCTTTTTCCTCTTTGTGAGTTTTTACTGAAGTTTTCTCATACAAGGTTTTTTAATGAGGCAACAAGTGACACAAGTAACGGATGCAATGCACTTTTTTCTCTATCCCTTTTTTCTCATTGGGTTTTTGGGAAAAGTTTTTGACGAGGCATATGCATACCGTAGTATTCACTTAAGGGGGAGTGTTACGGAGCTTTAGGGTTTTAGTTATAGGTAAATACCTAAACTACCCCTGGTCTACTCTTCTATAAATATAAAGGCTGTGTACCATGTAAACAATGCATTACAAGATCAATAAAGCCTACGACCTGGTACTTCATTCTCTGATATTGTGTGTGTACTATTGGATTACTCTTGGAGATTGTATTATGGATTGCATTGCCGTTCATCGATCTACATCATTATTCAACAGGAACAAGTTACGAAAATACGATACCACATCACGCTAGCTATCACTTGGATACGTGTCACTTCAACCGCAGGCCAGTAACTGGTGGTTAGGGTCGCTGGTAATACGTGCACATGCATCAGCCCAAGGAAAAAATAAAAATCCACGTGGATGGAAGCACTAGCCAGAAAATCCCCTATCTTTAATATCCGGAGTATGCCGCCTGAACTGATTATCCTTTCTTGGTGAGGGAAGTACCGGTACACATTCGATAATCCAACATCTCAGCACATGTAGGCATCATTCACGGATCATTCACGGAGCTCAAAGCAATGTACTACTAACTTATGAAGTAATGTACGTTAGCACAAATTTATTTAGTACGCATGTATATGTACTAGAACATAAACGTTTTACAAGCAGAATGAAATATTGCACCATAGCTGTTTTTTACTACGCATTCTACAAAACGCAGAAAGACACAAACAGATCAGATCAAATTCTTGCACTCAAGTCTCGGATGATAAATCAACTGTGATGAGCTAGTAGTCAATTTCCTAGTTTGCGAAAAGCGCCACACAAGGGGGGAAAAATTTCACAGTCCATCTCTCTCCCCGCTTGTCATGTCATATAAACTCATAATAGCTAAATTGTTTTCAATACATGTATAAGTAATAATCCACTAGTTCTTGATATGCATGTCTTTGTGTAGGCATTAGAAGCCGCACACCAAGAAATTTGGCTGCCCATGAGATGATAATCTTCTGCCAGTCTGGATCAATGGACAGATCAGTGGATAATTCGACAGCTCCTTGTGGAAAGATCACTCAACCTTTGCAACCCCTCCTTGTGGTAGATTGCTATCGGCAACTGCTTCTCGCACAAACCTGCAAAGCAGAATTTTGTGGTGTCAAAGAACACATTTCCATTCCCGTTTGAGTTACTGCATCCAAAGCATTTTTTTCCTTGTATGTAGAGACCAAAGTGAGAGATAGCAATGGTTGTGACGGTAAATAAGCTAGCTAACTATGAGCGATGCCTACTGTTGAGACAAACGATAAACCACAAGCATGCAGGATGCCAAAGAAGATAGAATGCCGTTGTTTCAATCTCTTATGCTGTTTACTTTTTACCATGAGAACATATTATTGGCCAGAAAGAATGTCTTATATTGTTTACTTTTTACCATGAGAACATATTATTGGCCAGAAAGAATGTCTTATGTAGTTTACTTTTTACCATGAGAACATATTATTGGCCAATCCTGAAAACTAAATGAACGATGAAGAGACATACCTTGTCAACTTTTCCTGAGATGATTGCAGGACGTAGATTGCAAGGATGAAGGACAGAACAAGACCTGCACATCAAAGTGATTTTTTTAGACCCATATGTGAAACCAATTACAATCTTGTCACACTTCGCTCTATGAGCATAAATTGTATCAGAGTATTCGTTCAGTTGTTTATGGCACAAGGGAAATTCCAATGGTAATAGAGCAGGTCATAATATGCAAGATAGCATGGCAAAACAAAAAACTATTTGATTTATCCAATGAACTCACCAGATCCAAACAACACATAGAATCCTCCAGCAACATCTATCTCTGATTGTTCCTCCCTTTACAAAAGAATTATTTCAAGTATTAATGTCTTGCTTCAAAGTTCTCCCACACTAGTTCTTTATAAACAGGTCTCCAGGAAAGGTCATAAAATTTTATCATTGCAAATTAGGACAGACAAGTTTTTACCATGTATATCTAACAAGAACATATTTTGGCCAGTTCTGTGGATCCCAGAAATTCTTCTTTATGTCAGGATGAACTTCCAGATCTGCCCAGTGTAACAAGACTTGGTTACTGGTTAGCAACTAGGGTAACCAATTCAGAAAATTAAGGCAAAAAAAGATAGTGAATATACAATTTACTACATGATAAAAGAAAAAAAATGCACTTTTAAGATGCCTTCATACAAGGCCCAAACATTGTTGTGGCAGACCGATCGCTATTTATAAATAGATATGAGGGAAATCATGAACATCTGCTGATGCTCACATAGGCTGCTTGATTAGCACACCACCGCTTGACTACCAAGTAAAAGAAATTGACTACTTGACTAAACTAAGTAAAATAAATCTGGGCATTTTCCCTTTAACTCTTAACAACATTTAGGATAAGTCATTACATTCTCATTGGATCAAGATGCTGATGATGAGTTATAAGAAAGAACTAGGGATCAGCAAGACAGACAAGGAAAAGAATACAATCTTATCAAAGTATTGTTGCTTAGTTGCGTTGCGCGGATACTTCGCAAAAGTCACGTACCAATATCAGATATTGTACCGGATACAGGTACTGCCCCGATACGCTCTGATATGTATCCTGCGCATATCCTTTAATTTATGATTATTCAAAAAAAGAAAATAAATCCCGATACTTCTCCGATACCTCGTCGATACTTCCTCGATACAGTAAACCTAATAAAGTCTATCTCTTCAGTTTGAGATCCAGATCCAGATTCATTCGGCCTCCACACACGCCTCCACATTGGCCGCCTCCCTGCCGCCTCCACGCCCGAGGCCACACCCCGCCGCCTTGACGCCATCTCAGCCGGTTGCCTCCACATCGGCCGCCTCCACGCCCGTAGCCTCAGCCCGCCACCTCCCCGCCGCCTCCACGCTCGCCGCCTCGACACCGCCTCAGCCAGCCACCTCCACGCCCGCCGCCTCGACACTGCCTCAACCAGCTGCCTCCATGCTGCCTTGGCACATCGCCTGGACACCGCCTCGGCCAGCTGCCTCCACACCGTGTTGACACCACCTCAGCTAGCCGCCTCAGCCCATCGCCTTAGCCAGCCGCCTCCACACCGCGTCAACGCCACCTCAACCAGCCCCCTCGGCCCACCGCCTGGACGTCGCCTCGGCCTGTCACCTCCACGCAGGCTAGCCCCCTCGGTTAGCAACTTAGCACACATTAGCTATCACAGTGTCTTCATTAGCTTGTTTATTTGCTATATTTTGTCCTGGCTAAAGAACTATGAGCTCATTCGATGTTTGAACTTGTCAGATCAGATCATGGCATCTGGTGGTGATGGATTCAAAGGCTCATGTGCATCGTGTAGCAGTGGTACTAGTGTGTGTCCTGCCCCATCTAGTGGAGCCACCTTGGCCAGGAACATCCTAAATGCTGCTCATGTGGTACCTCTAACTGACAATGAAAAGAAGCCACTTTGGAGGTATATTGAGTTGCTATAAAAGACTGGGAATAGTGCAGGAGGGAATGCACGGTCTAGATGTAGACTTTGTTATCACATTATCCATGGGAGCTACTTAAGAGTTAAAGCACAACTCTTGAAGATAGGAAATTATGGTGTGAAGTTTTGTCCAAAGGCTACAGTCGATATTCTTGCTCAACTTCACAATGAAATTGCCAAAGCGGAGGCAGTGACTGCGAGAAGCCTGCTAAGGGAAGTTTCACTGCCAACAGAAGGGTTGAATGTGAGGAAGAGAAGGGGGATTTCGGCCATTGAATCAAGCTTCCATCACGAAGGTCATAGCCAGCTTGACGCTGGACCTATCTCAGTCTACATCAGATGTTGGACCTCCAGTCCAATCAAAGACAATTCTACAGGATGGAAGCAACAATTAGACTACACATTTGTGTCACATGCCTTTTATCTACCTATCTTATTATGTAATAGTTATGGTTATGGACTTATGGTTGTTGAACTTGAACACTCTTTTGGACTTGTGTGGTACTATGCTCTATGATTATCACTTTGATAATGTACTAAGTGTATGGTCCGTCGAATACTTACTATATGACTAATAGACTATCTGTGATTGTGATTCTATTAATTTTTTGCCTATATGATACATGTACTTATTATTCTCTCATTCTTCGCAGATGGTTCATTATATTGGTTTAAAGCTAGAAGGGAGAACTGAAGAACCAAGCAATTTGCTACATCAATATGAAGGTATTAAGACTATTTGTGATTGTGATTCTATTAATTTTTTGCCTATATGATACATGTACTTATTATTCTCTCATTCTTCGCAGATGGTTCATTATATTGGTTTAAAGCTAGAAGGGAGAACTGGAGAACCAAGCAATTTGCTACATCAATATAAAGGTATTCTCGATTCCTTATAAGAATTCCTTAATTTCTTTTTTTAATCTTTATTATATATATAAATGTATCGCCATATCGGTATTTTTGGGGAAATGGCGAATCACGATATCACTGTATTGCGTATCCGTAGTATTGGCATATCTAGGCAACACAGTTGCTTAGCAAAAGAACTATTTTGTTTCTTTGTGGAAAATGGAAACACAAGAAAACACATGAAAACTTCAGAATGGCAAAATGAATGCTTTATCTTTCAACATCAAAGTCTTGGTTGAACACTTCATCACATCAACATGCATGTACATGGTGCTGTCTTACATGAGAATAACAGCATCACTACAGATGCTGGGAATAGAAGTGTCTAAAATGACATGTGCAAAAGATATATTGCAAGGACAGGTGATAACATTACTTACAATGGTGAGGCATGTCCACTACTTTGGCCGTTACACCAAGTAAATCATTTCCAGAGTACTTCTGCATAATCAAAGGCACATGCTTATAAGCACAAAGACAGTGTTCCACTGGAATTGTATACACTAACAGTTAGACAAGGGGCTCACCAAATGGAAATCAATCAGTGGAACTTCAGAGCTTTTGCGATTTATAACATAAAGCCAAGGAACATGGAACTTTTCGTGTCCAATTTGAAATGTTCTGCATGGTTAGAATCAGGTAAGACAGACAGATTTCTGCAAGCATACTCTCATTTAAAAAACTCAAAAATATTATAAAGGGCATATTGTTTTTTAACAGGTACTACATGCCAGCAACCTTACCATTTTCCTTTACTTCATTATTTCCGTGACTAATTTCAATATGTTTTAATCTAACAAGTACCACTATCTAGCATAAATTCTGTATAACACAGAACCCTCAGAGTTGCAGAATGTGTAAACATGAATTAGAAATATGTTGCCCATGGCATTTTGCACCTCATCAGCTCTTCAGAATTTTCAGAGTCGTAGTAATAATATCACCAATTAATATTTGCGAACTCAAGACTTTCAGAAAATGATTGTATGAATTCTCCACAACAACTTGCATTATGAAGCAAGCAGACCTACTCACGTTAGTCATCATGTGCATCGACAAACACCATATCACAACCAGCAAAACCTCCATTCAAACGAACGACATGAGACCTCAATCCACATTTCTCGCCCGGCACCAATTCTTCTGCAAAATCTACGAATTCTAATATCTTGCAGTCTTGAAACCAATCTGACTAATTCACACAATTTTACTCAACAGTAACCCTAAATTTGACTAATCCACACAAATTTACTCAAATGCTGTAGGATAGCAGTGTAAAATAGTGTTCAAAGACAAGTTTAAGCTGGAAGATTTCAAGCAAATTGATAAAAAAAAATCTTACATCTTGTACGGATCCGCACCAGTGAACCCCGTCGGCTTCGGGATCGGCATCAGCACCTGCACGAAAGAGCGAACCAAATCACCCAAACTCCCCATAAGAAAAGCACCAAAGATCGAACCTTCAAGCTGTTCCAAGAAACCCTCACCTCATGGTTGACCGCGAAGGCCGGGCAGTGGCGGCCGACGACGTCGAACCACACCGACCTCGACTGTAAAATCACGCAAAGAAACGACACGGATCAGGCCGAGACGAAACGAACTAGCTTCAAAACCTCTAGCCTCGAGGAAAGAAGGGGATGGTTCGATCTGATTACCCCGTGGTACTGGCCGGAGCGCAGCATAGGGACGATGTCGCCGGGGCGGTAGGAGGCTGCGAAAGGAAGGAGGGACGAGAAGAGCAGTAGGAGGGAGAGGTGACGGCGGTGGGCGGCAGCGGTGCTCCGGCGAGTGGCCATGGTGTGGTCGCCGGAGTTGGGAGTCGGAACTTGGAAGTAGAGATGGATCGTCAGATTTGGTGGCGGTTCATGGGCATTGGCAAAGATTGGCCCATTTGTTAGCCCATAAGAAGATATTTTATTAGGCTTTCGAGCCCAATTATAACACCCAAACCACAAGCATATGCAGATCTGCCCAACGGGCTATACCAGACCGGTATGACACAGATCAGAGCAGACACGACCTACTTAGGTATAATCCGTTTAGACATGAATAACAAATGGGTCGTGTCGTATCGGCCCATGGGCTAAGAATTGGGCCCAGACACGGCTCGTGACCGTGTCGTATCAGCACTGGCATGATTAAGACTAAACGGGCTGTGTCGGTACAGTTGATCCGTTTAGCCTGAAAAAGGAGGAAAATCAAAAAATTATAGAAAAATATAGAAAATTAAGAAAAAATTGTAAAAAAATTATAAAAAAATTATACAAAATTATAATAAATGGGCTGTACCAGCACAACCCACGACCTAAACGGGCCATACTGTGTCGACTCGGCGTGCCGGTCGTTCGGCCCAAGCATAGCATGGTCCGCCGAACCGTGCTAGCACGGCCCATCGTCTACACAAGCCGTACCATGCTTAGACCGGGCCTACAATGACAGGCCTCAAGCCGGCCTACAACAGCACGGTCTATTTAGACAGCTCTAAGCATATGTAATACTGTTTTGGCAGGTTCCAGTCTGTACTTTAAAATTTGGCGTTTTATTTACTACCCATATCACTGTAATTTTGGCACACGGTGTATATTTTTACCTCTGGAGATACGAGGCCAGCTGGTGAATTTCAATCTTATGTGCACCAAATTGAACCCATGGATTGTAAGGCGGAGCTTTCTCATCTAAAATTTCTCTTCCCTGCGTTTCTGATTTCTTCCTACCGCCAAAATTGACCGCGCTCATGTGTGCTACCAGCTGTTTTACGATGCGACTTTTACAACGTAGCATATCTATGCTGTGCCTTTGTAGTGGATTTGTTGTGGTGCTAACGATACAGATAAGAGCATGTTTGACGTTTTTTAGATGGATTTGATGCTGTAGATGCGATAGCCATGTCGATGCTGTTCACTAGTGGATTCAAGGATAATAGCCCATTGGATTCAACGCAACACAAAACACTTGACATGGATGGAAAAGGCTTTCTCTTGTAAGTTCGTTTGGCTCGTTTCTCAGCGATCAAACAAAAAAAAACACTGTGTTTTATTATGGAGTGTAGTGCAGTCTCTTTTTGTCTTTTCGTTGAAGAAAGAAAGACCTATGGCTGAGTTTGAACCGGCTTTTGCTTTTGGCGTATGCACTTCGCTACGGTAACTAGATTTTAAATAATATATCTTTTCAAGACGAGTGTCTATAAATTGATTGTAGTAGATATTGTACTGATTTCAGCTATATCTGCTAAAATCGTATGCAACTGTCTCTCTTCGTATACAGATAGCTAGAATTCAAAAGCCATAAGTCATATCCTAAAAGAAACCTATAGACAATCCTCTTTTTTTTTCTCTGCGATAGTAGACACGCATCCTATAAAACTTAGTATGTCTATTTTTAGTGTTCCCTCATCCTTCCTAGCTTGCCAGCTCACTTCGGTTGCCATGGGGTGGTACGTGCGCCTTGGTCTTCCTTGCAGGTATAGTCATGACTCATGACTAGTCCTAGGAGTTGGGCCAAGCCATGCGGGTACGATGGGCCTCGGGCCATGGTGGGCCACGGTGATATAGCACGACGAGCTTGCTAGGTCATGTTGTGTTAGCACGGACAGCCACTAGTGAGGCCCAACATGGCACGATGGCACGCTGGGCCATCATCAGGCCGTGTCGGCATGGACACGACACACGACGCTTGTGTTAGGGATAGACGCATACCTTGGCCATCGTCGGTGCTGCGCCTGTCCGCCGTCGCCACGGTTGCCTGTCTCGGACCATCGGACATCGTCGCTGTCGCGCTTGTCTACCGCCGCTATCATGCTCTTGCTCGCCTTGGCTGCCATCGCCGCACTTGCCTACCTTGGCCGCCACCGCATGCTTGCTAGACTCCGCCCACCCCCGCCGTGGTTCCTTGCCTCTACCCACCCTGGCCACCACCGCACACTTGCCCGCCTCCGCCCACCCCTGCTGCGGTTCCCTACCTCCACCCACCTCGGTCGCCATTGCATGCTTGCCCTCTCGGCCCACCCTCGTAACAGCCCAGCTGTTTATTTCAAAAATTTTAAAAATATTTAATTTAAAATAAAATATTTGCTTTTGGTTGCATAAGTTTTTTAAAAATTTATTTGCCTGATTTTTTGCTTTTAAAAAGGGGTTTTTCTTGTGAAAAGTAATTTAAAAATAAAATAAAAATATTATTAAATAAAAGATATTTTGAATTTCTATATGAACTAATTCAAATTAATTATTTGAACTCATTTAGCTTTTAGTTGGACTTTTTGTGAATTTTGTGGATTTAAAATTTAATTTTAAAGTTAAACAATATTTTATTATGAAAACTAAATACCAAAATAAGTTAGAAATATTTTTCGTAAGTCTAGAATGATTCCAGAAAATTTTTTGAATTTTGTTTTGGAATTTTTGGAGTTTATTTGGTATTTTTCCGAATATTTTTGAGCCTCCTAGTATTTCTGGAAACCCTAAAAAGAAATTAAAACCCCAAACCCCTCTCGGGCCAGATCCACCGTCGCACGATCTAATCCCCGCCATCCACTCCCACTTACCCCTTCAGCCGCCTTCCTCTCCCCTCTAGCTGACATGCATCGCGCATCGGACCGATCAGCCCTCGCTAGCTCTAATCTCAGCCGCCTGCCTTCACTTAACCCTTCCCCCACCTCCCTCTCTCCTCAGGCCGAGAAGTGGCGCGTATCAGGCCGATCTAGCACCACCGGTTTTGATTCGAGACGCACACAGCCACTTACCCCGTCGCTCCTTTGTGAACGGCTCTGATTTAATCCCACTCGCCCGATTAGATCGTGACCGTTTCCGCTCACTTACCCCTTCGGTCCTTACGTGAGCGGCTCCGATTAAACCTCAGCCACCGATCGATCTCAGCTGCTAGCCTTCACTTACCACTTCGTTCCAGAATCAACGGCCGCTATCTCTCACCCTTGCCACCTGTAGCAAATCCGAGCTACCGCCTCCCTCTTTCCCTTCTTTCCCTCTCGCCGACAGGCGGGACCCACCTGTCGGACCCGCCTCCCCCGCCGCTTCTTCCTCCCCGCGACGCCACCGCTGCCGCCATTAACAGCCAAAACTAAAGCTTTTAAAGCTTCGGTTTCCCTCCATTTTGCCCTCCCGCGTTAATGCACATTACTCCCCCATTTCTGCCGTACCCGATCTGAGCTTTACTTTCCTCTTTAAGCTTCAATTACGCCGTCGCATTGAAGCCGCCACGACCGTTCACTCCGGCGACGATGCGCACGGCCGTTATTGCCCCTCTGGCAATAAAAATCCCTCCCCGAGGTCCCCCTCAGCGCACTAGTTCTTTCCCCTCACCCAATTTCTCTCCGCCAGTTCCCAAGCGCCCTCGCACCATGTCACTGCCTCGTTCTTCGCCGGCGGAACTCCAGCAAGAAATCCCCGCCGCCTCGGGCATTTTCATGCCACACTGCCACCACTCTGAGCTTCAGCAAGGCAGGGTGCACCTCCTTCACCGCTTCCCCGAGCCTTTCCGTCAATGGAGCACCCCTGCCGCCGTGACCCCCCTCCAACCGCCACCCTTCGCTGTCGCCCACCCTCTCCGGCTACCCTCGGGATCCGTGCAAGGTACCAGATGACTCCCCTCGCTCCCCTCGTGCTCGTGCACTGCTCGGCTGACATCAGCGCCCATCGGAACGTCGGCGACCCTAGGGTCCTGTACGCCTCCCTCCGGCCGACCGTGCCACGTCATCGGCCGCACCTACGTGGTAGCCAATGTGGGCACCAGGTGGACACCATGTCCGCCTCGGCCACACCACGCCAGCGCCACCTCGTGCTTCGACCGCCCGCGTGCCACCTCAACTGTTCCCCGGTCCGTGGACTCAGTTCACCGAACACCGGGCCCACATGTTAGTCTCTGGCCAAATTTTTAAATCCTAGGGATGACGTCATGCTTACGTCATGAACCTAATTTTTCGTTTAAAATTAATTCGGTTGAAAACTAATTATTATGATGATGTCATAATCCCAAATTTTCTTTAGAAAATTAATTCGGTAAAATTTGCCTGCTGATGTCATAAATGCTTTTTTAGTATAAAAATAATTCCAAAAAAATAGTCTTTTTCTTTGTATTTCATCTTCTAGAAGCCATAACTTCTTCATTTTAACTCCGATTGGACCTATTCAAATTTCTAAATTCATCAAAAATTCCAAACTATTCATTGCTGCCATCCTTTTAAATATTTGAATATTATTTGATGATCCCAAGATTTAAATTCTAATTCTAGTTTATTTTCAAAAGCCTCAATTCCTTTCCAAATTTTCAGTTCTCATCCAAAATTTAAATTCAAATCTTGCAAAAATTCAAAATCTCTATAAAAAATATTCAATCTATTTTCCTGAGTCCAAATATTCTCCTGGTATTTCTCTCTTTCAAAAAAAAAGAAAAGGTTCCCGAAGGGTCACCCATCCAAGAATTACTCCACACCTAGCACACTTAACTCACTGGTTTTTCCAACCATGCAACCAACATTTCTCTCTCTTTCCTATTTCTCTTTTTCCCTCCCTTTCCTTTATTCCCTCATCAATCCGCTTCCTGTTCATCTTCCAACTGGTTCGAACTGTGCTGCTGCTTGTCTCTCTCGTATTTCTTTCTTCAACCGAGTCACCTAAGCCATGCAATCAAGAATCAATTCCTTCCCACTAAAGGAATTAAGGGCAATAAGAATGCCTTCCTCCACTGCTAGCAATCAATTTTCTCGTCGGTTCTTGGCCATTTGCATCCACAGTAAAGCCTCCAACTCAAACTGTCCTCCAACTGAAACCATTGACATCAATGTCATATGGCTCATCAAAATTCTTCTCTCCTGTGAAAGCTATAAATAGGAGCCACTTCCGACATTCTACTCCTCGTGCCATCCCCGGAGACTCCACGGCCTTGTGTGTAGTTCAACTAAAGCCACCGTCGTCGCCATTTTATTTTGCACAGCAGCCATCACCGTGGACCACGCCGACCAGTGCTGCCTCAGGTCATCTCCTCCCTGGGCTTCCGTGGTTCCATTTTGCCCTCTCACCATGCCACCCACTCTTTCCTTCACCGGCGAGCCACCACGGCCAAAGTCATCTCCATGCGTGTTGTGGTATGCATGCTGTTCTTAGTGAGAAGCTATCTATACTATCTCTTCTATTCGAGTGCTTGCCTTGCGTCTATGACAAGGTGGCCCCTCATGTCAGCATGTCTTGTTTTTGTTTCAGCCAAACGATTGGGATATTCCCTCCTTTTCTATTTTCGGTATTTTCTTGTCTAGCCAACTTTAGAAAGCTTGTTCTCCCTCATTCGAACTCCGAATCCAGTGATTCAAATTTCTAAATTCATCTAAAATCATAAAATTTCTTCAGATATATATTTTTATATTTTTATAATTTTATTTGTATTTATTCTTTTATTTGCATTTATCGTTTCGCACGTAGAACCCGACGTCGCCGAAGAATTTTCCGATCTGCAGCAAGAAGTTCCAGACCACGTGCAACATGGCAAGTTACACCCTTGACCATATTGATCCTATTATTTTAAAATTATTTATGTTGTTTTACTGTATATGCATGCGTAATTTTATTCAAGTATAATTTAAAGACAATTTGAACTCTAGTTAATACCCATGTTCCCTTGTAAGGCCAAATTTGATTCTCGCTATCACATACCTTGTTACTTAGATAAAAACTTATTGGTACAGTAGTATTAACTAGGAATTTTTAGTAAATTGCTTAGCCATGCTTAGAAGAATTTAGGTGGGATCAACTGTTTCACATGAAATGATGAATCTTGAAAATACATTCTTGACTTCGGTGAGTCAATGATAGTTTATAAAATAGTTTGAAAATAAAATAGAAAACTTTGGTTTGGACTTAGGCTATTGGTTAGGTGGTGGAGTGCCGACATGCATCGTGTTTGGTGACACGTTGTGGATTGTCGAGCACGAAAATTACGATTGAGCCTAAGTCAAGTTAAAGACCGTTTCTGTGAACTATTTTACAAAGTCATATCGTACTACCACAAGTCTGGTATGGGACGGACATGGCTCAGTAATTTGTGACATTCCAAACATAGTTTCGCTATAGGTTAAATGTGAGCATGGCGTAGGCCGCGAGAAGTTTCATATGGCACAAGAGGGGGCTCCAACTCATGGATTCGAGTTGTGGTGAAACTTTAGTGGTGGCATGACTATTTTAGTTATGAAGCATTGTAACAGCCTTGTCGTGAACTCCCTGCCGCACACCTAAGACAGTGTGATAATCGCATGACTCAAGTGGGAGAACACGTCTTGTGGGTAAAGTTGTACACCTCTGTAGAGTTTCAATCTATCCTGAATAGCCGTGTCCACGGTCATGAACATGCTGAGTAGAGTTTTCACAGATTAGACTTGATTTTCATAAAACTTGGTTTGTGGGCAAACAACAATAGTTTAGATGGTCCGGGTAGGATACCCGTGGTTAGGTTAGTGTAGGTTGGAGCCTACACTAACGATAATATTTTGTTAAACTATTGTTTCATATGATGTATTAAAATTTAGATTTTGTACTTACGTTATTGAATTTAAATTCATTATCGCTTTTCCGCACAATTAACCATATTAAGCCTTCCTTTGAAATTTCTTATGCATGCATTCATTCTGTTATATTCCCTGGTGTAATCTGTGGAGTACTTTAAAGTGCTTACCTTGCTTAAATCCGTTGCCAGAGTACGACTCCGACGACTTCGGTGAGAACCGTGACGAGTAGGCTGCGTCTTACAGTCATTCATCTGTGGGCAGGCAGGATGGGCTGGTCTTCCATTTATTTCCACTGTTTTTATTTCAGTTGGCCATGGGCCTTTTATTGTAAAATTTGGCCATAAGGCCTGTACCTTTGCTTAATAATATTTTGTGGTTGTTATGTTTGATATGTATCGCTGTTAATCCTGTGTGCATTAGCTTTTCCTGAGATAGTGTGATTTACACAAAGGGATTTGGAGTTGTTGTTCCGGGTCCCAACAGAAACGCCATGGTTCCCCGCCTCCAGCCACCTCAGCTGCCATCACGTGCTTGCCCGCCTCCGCCCACCCTTGCCGCGGTTCACTACCTCCACCCGCCTTAGCCACCATCGTGCGCTTGCCTGTCTCCACCCGGATCAACTAACAGCGAGGAATGGAGTTGGAGAGAGAAGCTAAGGGGTGGATAGACATGGAACATCGGCACAAAGAAGGTAATAGAGGGGTTGGAGAGCTCGAAAAGGCAAGCAATTTCCCTTGTGGTAAGGGCCGGGTTGGTGGGGAAGATGACAACGCCAATGACCATAAGCACATAGTAGAGCATGGGGACATAGAGGCTAGGGGCACGAGGATAAATATAATATCACCGTGAGAGACACGGAAGTGCACACAAAGTGTCATGGTGAGGGCGTCGACCTGAGCGAGGAAGGTGGGGAAGGAGATGGCCTCAATAGTGGCAGAATCAAGGAGTGCGACGTGGGAGGGGAGCAAGGAGGGGAGGAGGAAGAAGGCGAAGGCCGAAAAGGAGAGCGACGGGCTGGGGGCAATAGTGGGACAAGGGTATGGAGGTTGTGGAAGGTCCTGGTGGAGGGCGCAGAAGCTGAAAAAAAAGAGAGGTGGGGAAAAGAAGAAAAGAAAAAGAAAGGTTGTATGAGAGAGTAAGTGGTGTAAGGTTGAGAAGGCTAACTAGAGAGGGGAGGGTAAATAGACGCTTTTAAAATTTCTCTTTGGCTAAAACTGAGTTTGCAATGCGGAAGTGTAACTCAAAACAGTTTTGCACAAATAAGACCTAAATCAACTAGTTTCACTTAAGTACACGAACACCCTCTATGTCAAGGTTTATAATTCTAGGGTGATAAACAATTAATTCAATTTCTTTGAATATAAATTACAAGTATGTAAATTAAGTACAAGAAAGCAAACCATAATTGACACAATCTCTTTTTACTGTGGTGTTCAGAGACTTATCGGTCTCTCCTAGTCTACATTGATGTAAGCTCAAATGAATTGCACCACCTCCATGAATTAATTAAACACCAAGATCGGTAAATAACTAGGAACACATTCTTAGGATATACTAGTTATACATTTGCATTGAGCATTCTCTTGAAACTTGATGACGAATATCCTTACTTCAAGTCTGAGTCCTTATTTTGATATGTATCAACCCATAATGCATCCTTCACTTGTCCTCCATTAACACATGATGGTCTTTGCTTGACTTGATGATCAATCCATGATCATCTTCTCTTTGAAATCTTAACTTGATGTTCATTAACACATGATGCCATCCTTCATCTCGAATCTTGTTTTGATGACGATCAACTCATGATGCCATCTAAAGTCTTTATCATCATGAAACATAAACTATTCATCCAACCTTATGAAAAATGTTAGTCCTACAATATGATTGTAATTTATTACCAAAATATATTATTAACTCATAATGACCGGTCTAGATTAAGCATATGAGAATATAAAACATGCATTCACAAGATCCATAAATCATTTTGGACAAATAGGTGAAATAGTTTTCTCAATATTTATATTTTACCCCTTTTTAATTAAGCACAAAATATTTAATAAGTTTTTTACCCAGAAAAACTTCCCCTTACATAAAGGTTCTTCCATCTTCTCCTTTGACACACAAGTGTTCCTTTCTCTCTTGTCATCTCCTCCTTTGGCCGATTTTCGGTTTCTCTCTCCCTACAACATTTCTCTCCCCCTATGTCATATGCAAGCTCCACTTTGTAATTGTACAAATCTCTCCCCCTTTGTCGTTGAACACCAATATTTCTTCTTTTCTCTATAATAGACGCTTTTGATTTTCTTGTGGTATTGTCCATTTATCTCTTCCAAGATATCACTTGTAAGAAACTTCCAATTTCACACATACCTCTTGAAGGCACAATTAATACCACTTGTAATGACAATTGATATCACTTTGTAAGAACAATGGATTTGGTCACTTGATTTTCTCTCGAAAGATTTTAGATCCCTGAGCACCACTTGAAGATAACACTTCAATAATGAAGATACTACTTGTAGATATCTCTTGTAAACCACTTGATACCATTTGATAAATCTTCAAAAATCACCACTTGAAGTCAAGTAATTTGGTGATTTTTTGATGGGTTAGCTTTTTTGAAAACTTTTGATACCAAAAATGTCTGAAATAGCCAATTCGAAGTTTTTGGTTTTGAACACCTTTTTAAATTTCTTTTAGAATTGATTTTGGGTAAATTTTTAGTTTAAAGCCAAAACAGATACCATATTGCTAGTTTTGGGTTAGAAACTCATTTTTGCTTGAAACTAGTTTTTCTGAAGTCAAAATATTTGAAAAACCTTTGAAATATATTTGTATTGATTTTGCAACTAGTTTTTCAAAGATATACTGATAATTTTGAAATTTTTGACTTTTGACTAAAAACTCAAATTTGAAAATTAATGCTAGCGCATAATTAATTTAGGCACAATTAGGGATGTGATGTACATGACTATGAATTTTGCACTCCCCCTTAATGTGCCACTTCCTATCTTGCTCAAGATTGTAATAATGAAGTTTTTGAACAAAAGTAGGAGCACCCTTTTGAAAAAAAGATTTTTATGTAATGCAACCAACACAAAGCAAATAGCTAGATACTTCAATGTAAATATTTGTTACCGAGATAGTATTGGTTCTTGATATGAAGTGATCATCCTTATGTTTGGCTTGATATTTTCACATGTTATAGTCCACCTCTTTGTGAATGATCCAAGCCTCCAATGCATCTCCAAGTACCCATTTATCATTTAAGTAGTTTGTGATACACAAACTTGGTTGGGTTCATAAATATTAGTCATAACGGATTTGGGCATCCAAATGCCCCTAGCAATTGACTTATGTCAACTAACACATTTAGCAAACACATTACCATTTCTAGTCCGCCTAAGAAAATATTGGTCATTATAAATAATAGGCTTAAGAGTGTTACCCATGGGACAATCCTTACCAAAATGTCCATTCTCCCAGCAGTTGTAGCAAGTTTGACATTTTCATCCATATTTTGTCTTCTTGTCTTGCTTATTGCTGGCTTGCATATTCCTTGATGATATTTGTTTGTCATCTATCTTCGTAGGGCACACTGAGACCAAGTGACCATTCTCATTGCACATTGCATCAAAGCATTTGATGTTCTTTAAATGTCATGCATTGTGCCTTGACTTTCTATTTTTCTTCTTCTTGGGAACAAAGCCAATTCATCTCTCATCATTTGATTTCCTTTGATTGCTCAAGAGTTTGTGAACAGATTATTCCCTTTATAGCACCTTTCTCGATCATTGTTAATTTTCATGACTTGGGTCTTGAGCTATTCATTTTTTTCTCTACAAGATTAGTCTTACATCACATAGAGGAAATAGAAGCATCTAATTTAGATCAGCAATGCATATCAAGCAAATTATCGCAAGGGGTGGATATGCTAACCTTAGATAATATGCAAGGGCTAGGAACTATAGAAGACATGTTATCTAATAAATCATATGTAATGCCTAGATCCACATTAGGCTTAGGGAGATACTTGAGGATGAGAGAGTCATGCTCTTCTTTTAGCACATCATAATTATTTCGAAGAGAGAAATACCCTTTCTTCAAAGCTTTAAATTTAGCCTTCTTCTTCCCAAGGTACTCATTAAGCTCCCCTAGCATATGTATTAATTTATCATAAGAGGACTCATTATCATTTACCTCATTGTCACCTTTTACCATGAAGCGTGTAGACATGTCATAAAGTGATGAAGAATCATTATTTGTTGAAATTGTTGATGGATCCTCCTTGATAGCAAACCCGACAAAGTGTCTTCTTCTGCTATCCTTCTCCTTTCTTGATGATGACTTAGGCTCATCATTCTCCTTTTTGTACGGGTACTTTGAGGCAATGTGTCCTTTTTCTTGATATTCAAACACTTGATAGATTTGTAGTTCTTTGTCTTAGATGATAGGCTTCTTCTTAAGCCATCACCTCGTGAGCCACATCTCTTCATTATTTTCTTTATTTTCTTCTTGAGAGTGGCAATTTTCCCATCTGTGTCTTCATTTTGACATGCCTCGTCCTCATCATCACTTGACTTATGTTTGGCTTTGAATGTATGAATTATTTTACTTGATGATGAGGCTATCTTCTTGATCTCCTCTTTGTCCTTCTTACACTCATTAGTAATAAGATTTCCCAAGAGACTGGTAGACGTCATTGTTGGTAATTTGGAGAGTTGAGGAATAATATCACCAGTGTCTCATATTTCTCTGATAGGGGCCTAAGCACCTTACGCACAATATCATGATTGGTTAGTTCACAAGATAGGCCCTTGAGATTATTTACTATGTTATTCAACCTAGAATACATTTTATTAATGCTCTTATGAGACAACATAGTAGAGTTTTCATATTTAACCCTTAATTTATGCAATTTAGCTTTGTTGACCGAGGATGTCCCCTCATAGATTTCCATAAAGTTATCCAAATATCATGAGAATTCTCAAGATTGCTCATTCTATTGTATTCATTCGCATTAAAAGTGCTAAATAGAGCATTCAATGTTTGAGCATCAGTCGCAAATTTTGATATTCCCTTTGAGTAGGGTATCGTGGATCAATAGGTGTAGCAAAACCCACATCAATAATTTTCCTTATGTGAGGATATGTGGCCTTAAGAAATGTAGACATTCTAACCTTCCAATAAGTATAATTTGTGCCATCAGAGTGTGGAACCCTACCGGGGTGCACAACCTCTATAGTCGTTATCGTTTACTCTCTAGGCGGTGAAGTCTAATATAATAAGAGACCATGTTCTGATATCACTTGTAAGGTCGAGCAGGTTCACTAGAAGGGAGTGAATAGGCGCTTTTAAAAATTCTTTTTTAGCTAAAATTGAATTTATAATGTAGAAGCGTAACTCAAATCAGTTTTACACAATTAAAGCCTAAATCAACTAGTTTCACCTAAGTACACTAACAACCTAAGTCCATGTTAAGATTTACAATCATAGGGTGACAAGCAATCAATTCAATTCCTATGAACATAAATTGTAAGTATGTAAATTGAGCATAAGAAAGCAAATCACAATTGACACGATCTCTTTTTATTGTGGTAGTTGGAGACTTGTCAATCTCCTCTAGTCCATATTGATGTAAGCCCAAACAAATGAATCGGCCCCATGAATTAAGCCGAATACCACGTCTGGTAAAAGATAAGAAACACATTCTTAGACTATGCTAATTATACTTTTGCCTTGAGCATCCTCTTGAAACTTGATGATGAGTATCCTCACTTCAAGGCTGGGTCATTGTCTTGATATGCATCAACCCATGATGCATCTTTCACTTACCCTCCATCAACACATGATGATCTTTGTTTGATTTGATTATCAACTCATGATCATCTTATCTTCAGGATCTTGATTTGATACTCATCAACATATGATACAATCCTTCATCCCGTATCTTGACTTAATTATGATCAAGTCATGACACCATCTAAAGTCTTCATCATCATAAAACTTAACCTATCATCTAACCTTATAGAAAATATTAGTCCCATAATATGATTATCATTACTTACCAAAATATATCATTAACTTATAATGACGAGTCTAGATTCTTCAAGTGGGAAAAATAAAAGGAGAGGGAAAAAGAAAAAAAGAGGTGGAAAATAGTGAAATTTAAGTAATTACGCAAAATTATGGACACATAAATATTTGGAGAAAAATTGTGTTAATATTTTACAGGTACATTATTACTGTCTTATTAAAAAATTTACACCCTAGTATGGGGTTCCCCCGATAAGGAAAAGAGTAAAGTAACTACATACATGCATACATATTGTCTACTCCTCAATGTTGAGATCGGCTAACACCTGCGTGATCACGGGATCCCTCAATTGATGTTGCAGCCGCTTATCTGCGTTCTACTAATCCTTAAGGCAGGTTTGGGCCTCCACTGTCTCGGGCGTGAGGAACAATCTTCTTTCTTCAATTATTCTCTTGACTATGCTAAATGTCACCTCGGAAGAGACAGTTGACACCGGAATGAGTAGAATATCCCATGCAAATTGGCACAACGTAGGAAATATGCGATGGTTGTCTCTCCACCATTCGAGGAGCTTGACCTTCCCATATGAAAGGGTACAATCGGTGGCTGCAAAGTTATGGACAAGGTAGTTATTCAGCTTTGCATTAGGATTCCACCTTGTGGATGATTGAGTTGAAGAATTGAATTCCTTGCCCTTCATCCTCTTTCACAAGTGGGCCACCACACTTCCCTTAGAAGGTCGTGCCGCTTGCTCTAAAGTATATGACCTCGTCTTGCTAATGCCATACTTGTCATAGTACAAGCATAATACTCGAAAGAGATCATCTTTCACATGGTTGAAAGCTTTGGAGTAATCTAGATAGAGTGCCTTACCTATTCCCTCCATAGCAGTTTTCAAACCATCCAATTTCTTGTGTAGATAAAAAATGGTAGGAAAATAATAAATATGTGATATAGAACCAAAATATTTGAGAAAGTTTTTCTCCATAGGTGCAACAATAGGGCATAAAATTGCATCATGTCTATATTGAGCAAATGACGATGCAATTAGCCAAATATATCGATCACTAAGCATGAGGTAGGATAGTAAATATTGGATAACTCCTTAGTTGCTTTGTAGAAAGAGTATAAAAATATCAAAAATGAGTAACAATGGACCAATTCAAATCAGTAAGTATGAAATCATTATATTGAGCATTAGCATTGACAAAGATAGTTATAATTTTTTCATACCCTTCTAACTTCTTTAGGATGATTTACGTTGAGCTCCACCTTACTTTCATGACAAGGCCAAATTTTCTTGGGGTAATATCATTGGCCCAGCAATACTTCGTGAACCTAGCAGCCACCTGTGTGTTACTTGAGAAGAAACAAACAACAGGACGGTTATTGTTCAAATATCCACCGATTACCTCTACACCATCATGGACAATGAGGTTGATGATGTGACATACACACCTCTAGTGGAGAACATGTCCACGTCTGTATGAGTGCTATTGGGGGGTGAGGACCTCCATGGCCATCATATTTGCAAAAGTATTATCAAGAGTGATAGAAAGAATCTATTATCTATCTTAAAATCAAGAAGTACCTCAAGTATGCAGTCGGCAATAGCTTCCCCGGTGTGTGCCTCATTGATTAACCGAAATCCTTTGACTCTTGTATAGGTTGTACTCGTCATCTAAGTAATGGGTAACAACACTAAGGTAGCAAGTTCTCGAGTGAGAGGAAGTCCAAATATCAGAAGTTAAATAAAAAGAATGGCTAACTTTTAGGAATTTTTCGTTCAATGCAGCTAGCTCCCTATTGTAGATCACTATAATATCAAATATGGTAGTTATTCTACTCACATGTCGGTACTGTGGGCAGAAGCCGTGTTGGATTCTTTCAAAATTATGGCTCTTTCCATCCTAATAGGTAGATCTTTTGAAACTATAAAGCATGCTATTTTATTGTGAGCTACTTTGTGGTTGTATATTCACATACTTATAGTGCCGTGGGCTGAAAAGTTTAGCCCCCCTCTACACACCTCCTCCTTTGGTCTACCCCATCTTTTGTAGGCACTCTTTGTAGTGTTGGTTCAAATGTCTCGTCCCTCCACTTGAACGTATAGTCAACTCATTTTTGCAATAATTACATACTGCAATTACCTGCCTTTGGCCATCTACAATGTTGATCTGCTTGGTCATGTGCTTCCAGCACTTCGCCCTTCTACCGATGGACGGGAGGAGGGGTAGATGACGATCCTCCAATCTTGTTGTGTGACGATAGGGGTGAGAAATTCTCAAAGGCGACATCCTCATAGCCCTCTATACTATCCATATGATCGTCATCCATGCCCTAGTCTCCCATGCCCAAGGAGAGTTGGCGAGCATCGATGTGAGCATCATCCTGCCCAGGAGGAGGACTAGGGGGGTGTGAGGGTGTGCTTGCTTTTGTCTTGACCCCCCCGGTTGTCTTCTTCTTGCTAAACATATCAAGAGAGGATGAGAATGGAGAGGGTAGAGAACAGAGAGCTTGGTGGTTGCTGGTGTTGAGTTGTGCAAATATGAGATGAGGGTTGGATTTTATAGGCATGGACGAAGATGATCGTTGCTCCTTGGCTCCTTGATTGCTCTCTGCCTCCTCCATGACCGTTGCCTCATGATCTCTTAAGCTCTTTTGCCTATTTATTATAGAACTCGTCGTATGTTGTCATTGGTAGAGCCGACACAGAGCCATTCCTTGTTGCCCTCACCATCCGTTGGCCATGCCATCAACATGGTTCTCTCCCTCTCACTTAGTCAGTCAGTCTCTAACTCTCTCTTTCTCCCTCTCCCCTCACTCTCTCAGTCTCACTCCCACTTGAAAGCATCTAAGCCTCTAAAATTGGGTTTTGGTAATTAATGACTATTTACGAATTTGGGACTAATGTGTTTGATTAAAATTGTATAGACAAGATTTTTATGTGTGCAATGGACAAAAACAAGCTGCATGGAAAATGGACTTGAGAAGAATCAAGACAAAGGTACATGAAATATAGGATCGTTTTTTAATTTTACCGGTTTTAGTAGAAAAGGTGAAAGACCGAATTATAGGTTAGATGCCGTACTATTAAGAGAGATCATTAAAAGTAGCTTGATAGCATATTTTGGTGCATATTGGATCAATTTAGGATTATGCATGCATGAAAATAAGTTTGAAAACTCACTGTGCTCTCTCAGTAAAATCGATAGTACCGCAAGTACTTGCAGAACTACCGAACTACCGGAGTGCGGTAGTTTCGGCATGTAAACAGTGGAACTACCGGACTTCGGTAGTACTGGATTTTGTGCGGTACGTTTTTTCCATAGAGCACCCTTAGAGGGGACTTAGACTCATAGAAATCAGTAGTACCAAAATTTCAATGGCGGAACTACTGCAGTGCGGTAGTACCGCATGGTACTGTGGAACTACCGATTTTTGGTATATTTTTTCCAAAGAATACCCCCAGAAAAACTTAACTGGCTAGAAATTGGAAGTACCGGTCTTAGCACAGCGGAACAACCGCAGTACGGTAGTACCACGCTTATAACGGCGGTAGTACCGTACTAAAATTCAAACGGCTAGTTCTAACCGTCTGACATAGCCGTTACTGTGTGCTACAGTAAAGTGCGGTAGTATCGTACTTTGTACTGCGGTAGTTTCGATTTCCTTGTTTTTCCAGAATTAATTTTTGCAACGGCTAGTTTTGGTTGGTGAGGGTATAAATACTCCTCCACCTGCCCAAGGGCTGGGTGCTGAACTTGCATTGATCATATTTGAGCCTAGAGCATTCACTTCACTCTCTCTTCTCACTTGAGCATTCATTTTGAGGTGTTGAGAGATTTTCAAGTGTATTCATTTCTAGTTGATCCATTTGCACTTGAGCGTCGTCAAGCGAAATCGGTGTTCTATTCTCTTGGTGCTTACCGGCACCTAGACGGCGAGGAGGTTGATTACGAGGTGACTTCTTCAAGAAGATTGTGAAGAAGCTCAAGCCAATTGTGAGTGGTTCGGAGCTCACCATCTCCGAAGAGGAGAAAGAGCTACCACTAGTGATCGAGGAGTGATGCTTAATTTGTGGAGCCAGTCCAAAGGCGCATGGGCTTTCCTCAACGTGGACTAGTGAAGACCGGTAAGTCTTCGATACCACGGGAAAATGTCGCGTGTCTTATTGTGATCATCTCTTTACCTTCATTTAGTTTTTATATCTCTAGTTGAGCAATTTGATACTTGCAATATTTATTTATGCTTGGGATTGAATAGTTGTATAAATTGCTTAGGGTGACTAGAATTGAATAGGTTTAATTTATTTAGAGCTCTTGCCTTGCTTTCAGTAACCATATTTGTTTAATTAGGTGAGAATTTTTATAACCTCCTATTCACCTCCCTCTAGTCGGTCATCCTTGATCCTACACCACTTTCCCTCTCCGGTTCTCTTCTCTCCCTCTTCCTCACTCCATCTTCGATTCTCCCTAATGCGACGACACCTAGGGCAGCTTAGATCTGCGCCTCCCTTATCCCCCACAGGCACCGGTCTAGGCCCAGATTTGAACCAATGATGACCATGATGATGGGGCTAGCATGGTTTCCCTTCCCTCTCCTCGACAGTGATGTCAGGAGTGGCGCAACGCTTCAACGACATCCACGGCCTCTATGTACCTCCTTACTCCTTGACAATGATGACAACCACGGTGAGGTGTCTCTATCTCCCTCCCTTGATCCCCTTCCCTCTTCGCACCCCTCACTGGCGGTGGCCTAGGCCCAGATCTGAGCCGACGAGGACCATGAAAACGGGGGTGGCATGGTTTCCCTCCTTTGTCCTAGACGGTGATGAAGGTGGTGGCATGATGACGATGACCACAGTGAGGTGCCTCTATCTCCTTCCCCTGCTTCACTTCCCTTGTCGTGGCTGCTGATGCCAAGTTGCCAACGCTATCGTGTGCCACCATTGTGCCTGCATGTCATTGTACTGCGCCAAGCTTTTCGGGCCATGTTGGCCCAAGCATAGCCCAATACAGCGTGTTTTGTCATGTTACCTGACATACCCAATTCTTAGACCTGGCCTGCCCTAGGCCATCATGCTGTGCCAACCCGACCCGTACTATTTTGTACCATGTGATGGGTTGGGCCATGCATACTGGGCCTTGTGTCGGCCCGAAATAGCCTAGCCCAACTCCAGGACGACTTGTGACCATAGTTATCAATTCCATTCCGGATTGTCTTTTGGTATGAAATGCGCCGGTCTCGGTCCATTCCAATGTACCATTTTGGATTTTAAAATTTTAATATAATAATATATATTTATTCATAAGTATATGTATGTAATTATAGAGTGTAGTCCATACACAACAAACGCATGTTACTTTCAAGTTGGCGGGTAGTTCTAGTTGTACGCAACATGGGATGCAAACATAATCCTTCTCTAAGTGCTCCAGCATATAGAGAATGGATCATAGTTTCCTATATAAAATAGTCCTTGGATGTGCATGTTGTATTGTGGTTGAAAGAATGGAGACATGATCAGAGGATAGAGGCAAACAGGACCATTGGGTAGCCATCTTACCTAAAGACATGCACAAAATGTGGATGTTGTGACCTTTTGACTTGAGGAAAAGGATAGTTGGAGCAAAGAACCTGCATTGGTAACATCATGACATCCAATAATAAGAAATCAACCTAAGCAGAAACTAGAACTAAGACAAATAATACTATGCCACAAAGAATTCCAGTCAGCACATGGATTGGATCAGCGTCACTTTTTCTTTGTCCAAATCGAACAATAGGACATAGGATGATTTTAATGTGGGAATGTCCTCAAGTTACACAATTTCACCCAATGTGCACTATTTAATAAGATATCTGCCGATGCCAGACCAGTCCTATGTGACGTGAATTTTGTCGAGCACCTGGTGTGCAGAATACATGCAAAGGTTATCACTAGACTACAACACTTTGCAGGCACCGCCCTTGGGCTAATCAGTTTGCAACCCACACCAGGTGGCTGGAAGAGAGGGAGAGAGAGCGTGGAAGGGAGCGAGAAGGCAACATACATGGACTCTTTGTTGGGTGGGGGAGAACTAGAAGCATGTTCCTGCAGCTCCTATCGCCACGAAGAGGAGGGGAGGAAGTGAGGGCTCGGAGGTAGGCACGATGGCGCGGGAGATGAGAGGACCCAACCTAGAGAAATCACCCATAGGAGGATGGCTCGAGCTACCGAGACCATCCAGATCCATGCCATGAGGCCGGTGGCTAGCACCACTACTCATGTCTAGAGTCTAGACAGCCTCAAAACATACTCGATAGGTTGTGTGCGAGCGTGGGCTCGTAGGAGCGGGCAGAGAGCGGACTATCCACTGATGTGTTTGATTCGGGGGGAGAGGAATGAATGGCATGAAATGGTCGGTATTAGCCAGTATTGATTGGTATTAAGGTCAGTATGTGATTGAGGTTGCTGTGAATTGTTTTAGATGTCGGTATGGTATGTTTCGATCATTTTGATTGGTACCGAAATGGAATTGGTAAGTGAAGCACCTCAAAAATTCAAAACAAAATTGCTTTGTCATTTTTCTTTTGAATTTGAACTCTTGCCATTTTTGGAAACCCTAATCAAATCCTGCCTTCCCTTGTCGGCAAAGCCGCTTTCACCTTTCGGCCGGTGCATTCTTTCCCTTCCCTGCCTTCCTCCTGTGCCGCCTGACTATCTAGCGCTCTTGCCATAGTTCCCCGCTAAGGCAACTCAGTGTTCACACCTTCAGGACCTTGGCTTTGCCAGCGCAACTTGAGCATTTAATTCCCTACCATCCCTTTGCTGGCATCATCTGCCTAGTTGCTCCCGCCGCAATTTTCCACACCTCCTGCCCCTGTTAGCTCATGCAAGTGCAGCTAGAGGTCATAGTACTTCATGCCAGTGCGCAGCGCCACCTTGCCTGCAAGCCCCCCTCATCGACCGCGCCATCGCCACCTCCTCCCTCCACGCTCCGATGTCACCTGAGCTGGGTTCCTGCTCCCACCACCTCAACTCATCTTTAAAGCCCCTCTGCCTACCCATAGCACTTCACACCACTCCCAATTGCCAAACGCCACTCCCTTGGCTCTCTTCGCACCGCAACACCATCAGCCACCTCCCCTGTGCCCGTAAGCTCTCACTGCCATTTCCTCGATTTAGACTTTCATTCTTCAATTCCTTGCTTTGGTACCATCCTTGGGACCCCACTAGTACAGCCATAGTCTTGCCTTAGCCTTTCCGAGCCTGTGGATCGCATCTTGGACCTCCACCGGCTGAAGTGCCCCCCTCGTGGACATCCTGGTTGGGACCATCTCAACCCAAACTGCCACCACCTTTGACCTCCTTGAGTGTCGTGGATACTCTAGCCAGTCTTGCCCTTGCCGAAGAGTCACCAGAAAACTTGTGTGCCGTGGTAGTTCCTGTGAATCATTTTCTCACAGCCAGTCATTTAGGTTGATCCCTAGTTGCCTTGAAACCCTAAAATGGAGTTATCGAACCTTGTAGAGCCTGTCCACACAACCCTATGCCATCAGCAAGTCTCACCTGAGCCGTAACCAAGAGATCGACCGAGCCCTATTTTTCCACCAGAAAGAAGAAGCCAGAGGTTGAAGAAGGCATGGAGCGGCGACGTGGCTGGTTCTCGGCCGTCCGCTTGTCGCCCCTCAGGCCATTTGTGAGTGCACATGGGTTGTCGGGCCGAAGTGGCCATGCACACCATTGGGCCGAGTTGGCTGGCCAAGGGGCCATTTTCTTTTAATTCGAGTCAGGCCGCTCGAGTACTGTTCACACCAGGCCGGCCCAACACTGCAGACTATCGTAGCAATTACTATTCACTAGACCTGATAAATCCAAAAATCTAATCTATTAATGTTTGGCACCCGTCACTGTTCATGTTCGACTTGAAGTAAACAGTAGCTAGATCTATTACTGTCCACGAAACTCTAAAATAAAAAATATATCCATTTCAACCGTTTTGATCTAGTTAAAACCTTTCGGACCTCCTTTTCGCCAACCTAGATCCCAACAAAGCCCAAACACTGTTCCAAAACCAATCCTCCTCTGTGTATCGGCCTATTACTATTCATTCCAAAATATGTCCAACATTTTTATAGCTATTTTGACCCCACGAAACCCAATTCTAACTCTGTTTGGCCAAGTTAGACACCAAGAAAATACTAGACCACCTAAACACCATTTCCAACCTAAACCCGATGTTGTTCTTGCTATTACTATTCATCGAATGCTCATTAACATATATATAACCATTTCTACCGTCTCGAACCCACCTAAACCATTTCCAACTCCGATTAGCCAAACCACTCACCACCTAAACTCTAACCAACCAAACATATTCCCTTGCATCTTTTGTTTGTTTTATTGTATTTTGTTCCCAGCTTGCATTTTGCAAAGTAGAACTTATTTGAATTTGTTCTTTTACGTTAGCTTCCGGATTTGGCTAGCTGATCAACAGAAGAGCTAGAGGACCCATCAAGCAGTTGACATAAGCAGGAGGACTACTGTAAAATAATCGAACTATGGATAAAGAGGTAATTCATATGTTTCTCATCATATTAAATAATTGTTATTTCATTACAATACTTAAATATTTAGAATAATTTAAATATTTAAACATGGCATTTCTGATCATTTTGTAATTTAAATAATTTAATTACAATATTTTTATTATTGTTATTTTTGCACTGTTATTTAATTACAATAAATATTTAGAATAACTTAGAAATTAGTTATGTCCTATCACCAGAAATACCATGTTTAATTTGAGACCATATTCATCTTGGCAAATCTTAGTAATATTTAATTACTATATAATTAATTGTAGAGTAGCCGAACCAAAATATTTATACTAATAAGTGACTTTGGCATTTTGCTGATAGATTTATAAAATTGTACTATGGTTAAGGAAGAATCGTGAAAAGCCACTAGATGGCTAAAGTCCATAACTTTACCCTAGGAAAGAGGTTTGGGATTGAATGGTGGCAATACCGTAGAGCATTGAAAATCTGGTTGTGGATGGATGCCTTGTGGTGAAAAGTAAGGACTAGGACCTTATGTTGAGTAAAAGACATAGAAATTGCTCAACCACAAGTATTGACTTATCAAACCTAATCTAGTAACTACTCAAATCAATTGAATATCTACAAGCAGGTGGGGTTTCCGGCGCGGGAATGGCCTAAGGGGAGTGATATGGGAACGGTAAAACCACACTTGAAAACAGTAGGTCCACCCAGAATCGAGTGGTAGCATTTCACATTGACCAGTAGATACCTGATAATATATGGTCCATAACCTACTAGGTAGAGACTAGAAAGAGGAGGGCAGTGAAATCTCTTGTTTTCTCAACTCAGTCACATATTACCTATTGTTGTAATGTATGCAGTTTTAGCATAAATTCAGAATTAATTCCAGCATAATTAAGGACAAAAACATGATACTAAGGTATAAAAATGACTTAATCAACACATACACATATAAACTTTTTAAGTCATTCAAGTAGAAATTTATGCCCAACACACACACACACACACACACACACACACACACACACACACACACACACACACACACACACACACACACACACACACACACACACACACACACACACACACACACACACACACACACACACACACACATATATATATATATATATATATATATATATATATGAAGCCTGTTTTCTACACCCGGGTGTAATTACACCCTATGTTATATCTCATACCGTAGGGAGTATTTCGCGTAATGGAGAGTATGTACGTATAGTATACGAGTATTTAAAATCATCTAGATGGTATGAACTATTTTTTAGAAGTGGTATGTACATTTTTTAAACATACTCCTTTTTATCTACGTATATGAAGGTATTTACAAAATACGCTAAAAACTATGGATTCCCTTGTAATTTTTTCATGTGATTCACATTGAAGTATCTTATAATTAGTATATGAGTATATCCAAAGTGATAAAGGAGTATTTTAAGTTTGTTTAGGTGGTATATTAGAGGTGGGTGTAACTACACCCAGGTGTAGAAAGTATTTTTCCTATATATATATATATATATATATATATATATATATATATATATATATATATATATATATATATATATATATATATATATCATGTGAATGTCAAAAACAACATAATGCTAAGACTGAATGTTATGTATTGCTCTGAGAAGACTAGATGCACAAGATTTAATCTTAGCCATCATAGCCATGACAAATATGCAATCTTGATTAGATATGACACCTTATAGATTAGATCTTGAGCTTAAATCAAACTTTGCTATTAAAAGAACCTAACAGATCATGAATATAACTTGCTGGACATCAAAACAGATCATAATAATCAATTTAACATTCAATTGATATGAACAATATTGATTATAACAATATAATAGAGTTCAGATATCAACTACAGTGACCGAAAAAGGATCACAGAGCACAGAATTGCGACAACATAGTGAGCAGCAAGTAATACACAACAATTTCAATGATCAGAGTATCACCAATAGTAAGTCAGTTGAAGGCTCAAGACCAATCTATACTCAAGTTCAATATAATTTCAGCTTTCATGTCATTTCATCATCAAACAATTAACCCACAACATTACTTTGCAATATCTCCTAGAGCTAGATTAAATCGAATCAATTCATACTAGCACAGCTCTTATGCAAAAAAAATGCAGAAAGGAGAAAACTCATGAATGTGATGGCACTCAAAGCCACTAAGATGAATTAGACAAGGCACATCAAATGACGCTATCCCAGAAAACCAAACGTCTTGCTATGCCATGCAAGAAGACGAGGTTGACAGAGACACAATGCCGGTCTTCAAACTTTGGTTCACCAAAGAGTGAAGTCGAGGGTCGGAGAAGATGCCACACAAGACCGATAGGTGCTCTGGCTAAGAGCACCCAAGAACACGAGGTTCAAGCCTCGATTAATCCTTCCTCAACTCGATACAAATCCAACCGAATCCAGCCCTCTAGAGTAAAATCTCCAAACTCCTCACTGCCAGATCTCAAAGAGAAATGGAACAAGGAAACCGCATGGAAAAACCTAGAGAAGGCGAATTCGGACTGTACAGTCGTCAGCACCGGTGGAGAACACGACGAGGCAGTTGCCTCAAAGCTCAAACCAAGACCTAGTCGACAGGAGTAAGAGATCGAGGTGGAAGAGGACTCGCTGATTTTGTTGCCGAAAGGAGGAGAGGGAGGCTGCGATATCTAGAGGAGTGAGAGGCAGCCGGCGGGCTGCAACCAACGACTGGCGTCGAGATGCTTGGGCTGGTGGCGCCTCCAGTGCCACCGCCATCTCTGCACGACCTGGTCACCAAGCAAAGTGGTCAAGCCGAGCTCTTCCCAGGTGCACGTGAGAGAAGGCCTCGGCCTTATCTCTTCCTCTATCCCATTGATAGGTGGGACCACCTATCTCTCTCTCTCTTCCTTTTAAATTGGAAAATTACCCAAATGCCCTCATGGGTTCAACACCTGTTATGTGTCTGGACATTGAGAGTTTAAGAAATCTTGTAGGTAAAATTGAACAACTCTACAGAGTATAACAAATGGTATTCGAATATGTTGTGCTTCCAGTTAATGAAACTATATTTAATGGGTGATTCCAATAACGAGGTATAAATATATTTTGAGAATTTGGTAATGGAAAGTATGGTTAACAAACCATTTTTTGTTAATTAAATATTGTTTAATTGTTTTAAAAATATAAAGTTCTTTTACCATTAAACTTGCATCCACAAAAAATAATGAATCCAACACATTTCATCTCTTAAAATGCTGGCAACTAGTTAAATAGCATTTTCACATGTGACTTGCTGAATACTTAGTGTAATTAATTTTGCTTAATTCCATCAGAATAGATACCGAAAGAGGGAAAGATACTTCAAGTTTTCATATTAGGGTTACAACTGTACTTAAGCGTTTCTGTGGAGTTTCATTTGGTTCTTCTGAATTTAAGTTAAGTTTTGAGTTTGAACGTTTATATTATTGTTAAAATTTATTATTAGGTCTTATTATTATTAGGTCTTATTTTTTTAACTAAGTTAATTCCTTTTAAATATTTGTAAGCAGATATGATATACTTTTTATTCACAATGAAACTCCTGAGTTATTACGAGATATACAATAATCTTGTTTTTAAAAACAGAGTGTTACAGTAAGTATGCTTGTGACTATCCTGATCGGCCATGGAACAAAGGAAAAGGAGCAGCCTTGTGGAAAAGCCTGTGGGCCCACCGCGATGGCCGAAACCATCAGATGCAATCCACGTGTGGGGGAACGAACAGGAATGGGAACACGCAATTCGAACAGGGAAGCTATGTCCGTTTCGAATGCACCCGAGCATTATCCAAAGGTAAAAAGGTACTTTTAAAATAGCTAGAAATTTAACTTAAGTTTTACTAGTGGCTTGTAAGATTTCACATCAATTTGGTCTAAAAAAAAAGAATTCGTATAAATTCAGGCCTTATATGTGGTATACCCACCAGGAAAGAAAAAGAAGCAGAAACAAAAGTCTTATTTTCCTTCCTCCATTTTCAAGCCAGAAAAAATAAACCGAAACAGGTAGTAAAAAAATCCCACGAATAAAATAAAAATAAAAATAAAACCCCTCCACTACCGTCCCGTCTTTCGTCTCCTGTTCTTTCCCCTTCCCATGGAGTCGTGCAGCTTCCGCACCGCCACCTCTCCTTCTCCGTTCCCCTCGGCTCCCTCCTCGTCCTCTCCTCGCACTTCATGCCCCAATCTCCGGTTCTCCGTAAGCAGTGCCCTCTTCTGCTCCAATTTCCGTAAATTTTCGCGAATTTTCTGATTTTTTTGGGTTTTTATTTTCGTGCAGAGGCCAAGAAATGGGAGGCGACTGGGGATGCGGAGGAGGGCGTCCGGGTTTGATGCCTTCCCGCCCCTCCCTGGTAAGGTCTTCGTCGAGGAGGTGAGGGTTTCTTGTTTTTTTTTTAATTTTTTTTATAAAGATAGCAACTTTCTCGGTTAGTCTTTTTTGTTTGTTTGGTTTCGAGAACGCTGACTTCCTCTAGGTGCAGTGCAAATGTGTGATTAGCTGCGCTTGGTGTTGAATTAGCTTCGTGAGAGCTCTGGACTAGGTTTCATGTAAAAAAGAGCGAGCGAGTGAATTATGAGAGTTTATGTTATGAAAACCGCACGGTGAGATAGGAAACAATGAAGAATAATCACGAGTTGTACAACTCCTTTAAGTCAGTTTCACTTATATGCCTGAAACGCATATGCTATAGAGTTGTCAGATCAACATCGGACAACCTAGTCGAGGCAACAGTAGCTTTCCCGACTAGGGTAGTGCCTCGAAGATGATAGAGGTTTGCTGTCTCCATATCATCTTTCATCACAATAAGAGAACATTTAGAGATCTTCAGAATCCTATATCTACCTGAAAAATATATCCTTTGATATCAAGAATACTCAACGAGATAAGGTTCTTTTTCAAATTTGGAATGTGTCGGACCTTTGATAAGATTCTGATGGTGCCATCAAGTATCTTGATCTGCATGGAATCGATACTTGCAATCTTGCACGGACTATTATTTCCTATTAACACCGATCCACTCGGAGTAGCCTTAGAAGTAACGAACTAGTCATGGTTCGGACTCATGCGGAAGTGCTGGATGAATCAAAAATTTATTTATCATTGGTTTTGGAATCACCAGCAAAAGCAAAAAGAATCTACCATTTGGAACCTTTTTTTGTGACAATGGTGGTCTTAGCTTCATCATCTTGTTGATCGTTCTTGAAATTATTATTCCTCTTATTCTGGAGTTTCCAGCACACAGAAATATCATGTCCACCCTTTTTGCAGTAGCGACACGACTTCTTAGTCTTTGACTTCGAGTGACCCGTGTATCTGCTCGAGCTTCTGCCTTTAGAATCACTGGTTGGAGACCTTTCCATTGGTATGTTCCGAATGGGCAAATCTTCTACATGCAAACTCGAGCTCTCGGTCAAAACTATACTTTTCATCTTTTCTTTAGCATACAGAGCTTCATAAATCTCCTTCAGAGTAAGTATCTCGACTGTAGAGATTTGTATCTCTAAGCATAGAGAACTAAACAACTTGTGAACAGAGCAAAATAAGACCTAATTTTTCATCATTGTATTTGACCTCCATGACTTCAAGGTAAGTGAGCACATCTTTAAACGTGGTCAGATGAACTTTGCACCCATTCGCCTTCAGCCAACTTGAGAGAGAAACTTCTGCTTCAGATGCTTTTGCTGGTCAGATCCTTGGTCATGTAGATCTGTTCAAACTTTAGTCATAATGCAGTAGCGGTGGTCTCCTTCATAATTTTCTAGAGGATATTATTAGAAAGATGAAGAATTTGAGGGAGTTTTACGATCTCTTCTTTGCTTCTCCCTAACGGACCATACAATGGGTATCTTGTCGATTTCTAATAACGCATCATCCAAATTAAGCTGTGATAGAACAACTCACATTTTGACTTGTCAGCGAGAAAATCTTATGTCGCGATCCAGCAACGGAAGATTATACTTCATTGATGTCATGTCGAGTATGCCCTATATTGATCGGGCGAAGAACCAAATTCTGATACCACTTGTTGTAAAACCCACATGGTGAGATATGAAACAATGAAGAATAATTAGGAGCACGAGAAAGATTTAATATGGAAAACCCTTGTGGGAAAAAACCACGGATGTACAATCGGCAAAATTACTATAAGAAGTTACAGAACACTCTTGGCGTATTACATGTGTATATAACTTGTAGCGCGCATCGTCTTCGTCATGCAGACTTACAAGGGGTATAAATAGCCTTAGGAACAAAAGTCCTAGACGAGGAAGGAACAGATTCCTAATCGGCAATAGAAACAGAGACCTACTTGAAAATTAGAACAGTAACTTGCTCGGACACAGGACCAACACCCTGCTTGGAGACGAAACAGTCTCAAAAGATGACGATAAAGAGTTGTAGTCGAAAGCGCCTTAAGTAGCCACGTCTGACTCCAGTTGTTGCAAACGCCTTTGAATACAACGTCTGATGTAAGTCGGTGTGAAGTCTATCACGAAATTGAAGATGATCCATATCATAACTTCTGACCAATTTGTATTTACTTACCAGTCATACGGATCGAAATATATCTTTTGAGGGAAATCTAATCGGATTCTTCAAATGGTCGGATTTGACCAAATTCGGATTACAAAACACAACAGTTTAATAATGATTCCTTCCATGAATGATTCCTTTATGTGAATGTTTTCTAGTTAGCTACAATTGATTCCTTTATGTGAATGTTTTCTAGTTAGCTACAATTGTTCTTATAGGTTAGTGCTGTAGCAGCCAGTTAGGTGATTCTTTGATTAAGTGATGGTCTCACCTGCTAGCTGCTCGAGCGAGTGAGCACTGGCTAATTAGCCCCTCTAGTTGTGTTGCTTGGATAATAGCTGTACTTTGATTTGTAACGTGCTATAAACTTGAGAAGGCCCTTTCTCACGCTACATTTAATATTGGTCCATTACATTATGTGTTCTTTGAGGATACGAGTTTCTTGCTTTTTTCGTTTTGTTAGTTATAGATTAAATACACTTGCATTTGTTCTGGTTTGGTTTTTCAGGCAATTGGAGCTGAATATGGGGAAGGCTTTGAGACATTTAGGATGGATGGGCCACTCAAGGTCGATGTGGTAAGTATATATCATCATAAGTTGTACTGCCATATCTGATTAGGTTGATCTATCATTTGATAATATTTTCGTTGTTACTTTTGCAATAAATTTTCTTCTCAATGTTTCAGGATTACCTGAACGAAAGATTGCAAGAATGCTTCCTTCAAAGGATAAGGCATGCTATGAAGCCAGATGAGGCATTTGGGCTAATTTTCTCGTGGGACAATGTTATTGTGAGTTTTTTTTTCTTTTTCGGTGTTAGTTTAGCATACTGCAACGGTTAGTGTGATAACATTTTAGAACTTTCTTGTCTACAGTTATGAACTGCAAGGACAATGTAAATGAATTCTAGCTTATACATAATTGAACATTTATCTGGCTGAATGCATAACCATATGATTTGGTTTACAGTTTTATTTACACATGCATGCTTGCATGTATTACTTATGGATATGTCATTATTATAGACATTGTTGCATCATTGATTGACGAAAATCTGATGTCCTCTATTCTCTTAGGCTGATACAGACTTGCTAAAGTTGGATGCCTGGAGACAGCTTGCTTTGGAGGAAGGTATTTATAGACGAAGCCATGTATTCACTATGACGGTTTTATGTAGGATATTAGTATATTACTAACTATACGTTACTAGTATATGTCTTCTTATGGCAATGGAAACTAGCAGGAATCATTTCCCTATTGCGTAGATTTATATTTATCTGTCTTTTTAGATTGCCAGTAATAATACTCATTGTGTTTAGTTCGGTACTATTTAGTAGATATCTGAAGCACATAAAAAGTTAGCTTCCTCTTAGACTGAGAGGGAGGGAACGGGGTATCTATTGTGTGAAGAGAAAATTTTGGTTGTTCATATTTCATAGTTTATTTGCGTCCAGTTGTGACAGATCTAGGATTGTCGCTAATCATTATGTTATGGATTGGTTTATGGGCAAAGACAAACTGTTTGATATGCAACCAGCTTCTTTGCACAGTAAAATTGTGGCAATATAATTTCCATGGGAATTTGGTTCAAGCAGATGTGGTGGTTCATCCATGGGATTTTGATTATTCCCTGCAGTTCTATTTTAATGTATAAGGGGCTTATTGTGCCCCTGTTTTTTTTCACCTTTCATTCAATATTGACCCAAGAAAGATCACTTCAGTTCATGTGGGATGGGTTCATGGAGCTATATTTTTGGTCTAGTAGCATTACCTTCCATCGTGGGTATTAACATGGACTTAGCTTTATGCTTATGCTGGCTTACTACACCAAAAACTTTTGTATGAACTTTTCATTGAAAATTGTGTTTATCTCCATGTTCATGGATGCTACCTTGATGTACACTTACTAATGTAATTTATCGTCTGGAACATGGATGCTACCTTGATGTACACTTACTAATGTAATTTATCGTCTGCAGGGAAGGATATCCCAAGTGCTGCTCATGTCCAAAAGAGTATTCTTCATGGTGCTGCCGACCATGTGCTTAGAAAGGTGTGAGTGTGCTTCTATATTCAGATGATTTATCTTTTGAATTTGTCACCATACCTACATCATCTTTTGCCTTCAGTATCTTTTCCTCATTTGAATTGGCCACTAAATTGTCTTAGCATCAAAAAAAAAAAAAAGTGGCATGTTCTCTCACTGGGCACCTCCTTTATTTCCCAATGTCTTTGCTCTGCACTCATTGGCACTTATAGCTACCCTACTTGTGCTTATCCAGGTTTTGTATTGGTCAAAAGAGGAAGATCAAATGGAAAAATTGAAGGCACGCCTTATAGAGTTGTATTATGAAAACCTCTTCAAAGTAACTTTTTCTGCTGTTTTACATAAAGAGATGGTTTAATTTACTACATGATCACCTCTGACTAACTGTTCGCTTCATTCAGCTTGATACACCAGTAGAAGGATTGAGAGAATGGTTGGATGCTGTTCAAACAGCAGGCATCCCTTGTGCTGTTGCATCATCCCTGGATAGGAGATGCATGGTTGAAGCTTTGGATCGCATGGCGCTGAGCAAATACTTCAAGGTTCTTCTTTGATTTTATCCTTCATAGTTTCCTAAGGTTTACTGACATTATTGCCCGAAAAATGTGCTTCTTAGGCATACGATGAGGATCGCAAGTTCATTTTAGTCACTTCCCTTGTCCACTGCAGGCTATTGTGACTGACGAGGATGATATGGAGTCCATAGCACACAGGTTTCTCTCTGCTGCTGTGAAGGCATGCTTCTGCTCAGCCACTAATCGATTGCTGTTGTTGAACTGTATTAAGAATATACTGCTAACATATTTGTCAAATCTTTTTCTTCTGGCAGTTGGATCGGAAGCCCTCGAAGTGTGTAGTGTTTGAGGACGACCCAAGAGGCGTTACAGCTGCTCACAACTGCACTATGATGGCAGTGGCGCTGATTGGTGCCCATCCAGCGTATGTGGTCGTCTTTGGAACTGCTGTGCTTGGAGCAGTCTTTCTTGTATTGAACTGTACATCCAAACCTATGCTTCCTACGTGCTAACTCTTTCTGATCACTTGCAGGTATGAGCTGGTACAGGCTGACCTCGCTGTCGCAAAATACAGTGAACTCTCGGTGATCAACCTTAGAAGGTTGTTTGCGCACAAGGGGATAAGCTTCATGGACGTGCAGAAGCAGGTAATCGAGAGGTCACCTCCCAAGAGGAAGCTGACAGTAGACACCATCTTCTAATGGATTCTTTCCTTCTATTAATTCCTCCCTGTTCTTGAGTAGCCAGTCAGCTTCATGTTTGCGCGTTGTGTGTAGCGTCGTATGTTTGGTTAGATAACATAGTGCTGATGCTATCTGATCTGTTGTGTACCCTTTTTCTAAATGCAGTAGTTGTATCGAGGTTACGCTGTTTCAGAAAGAGAACCCGCTTACAACAATACCGATGTTGCTGTAAGCTGGCATTATCCAATTTATTCATGATCTATATGAAGCTGACTAATTAGACACTGACGTGCTGAAAAGATTTGCACTCTGTATGCGTGGTACACTGGTATACTGCACATAATGCTAGCTTGTAGAAAATAAAGGACAGGGCTGGGCCGTTGAGCACGATAGCCATCACAATCCTATAGACGGTACATGTGCAACGACGAGTGGGTGAAATCTCAGATAGTGAGTGATCTGAGGTCACCACGCAAGAGGAAGGTGACAGCCAGGTTATTTAGGCGGTAAGATGAGGTGACCTATTTCTCTCATCTTTTAAGCGGTAAGACGTGAGGTGATATGATGTCTTACACATCCTAAGGCGCTAAGGGGCAGCAAATAAAATAAGTATTTTAGTGGCATATATGTACCTTGTTGTTGCCAATTCTTGAACTCATGTAGCATCCATCTTCCTATTCTAATTGCTCTTCTCCCATGTAGCATCCATTCCCTTTGGTCTCTTGCAAGTTTCAATATATAGATTGTTATAAATGCAATAGATACAAATTGTATTTTAATTAATTGAGTAAATACGGATTGAGTGACATACCTTGTTGACAATCTCTCCTCTCATCTTTTCCCAAGCAACAAATCACATGAAAACATAAGTCCACAATAACAATTAAGTGAATCCGAGATTAAATATGAGCAACATAACAAATTAACAAGCATGACATAAGCGACATAAGTCCATACAAATAACATATGTGATAAGTCCACAGTCTAATGGCATAATAGTAGTCCACATTCCACAACACAAAAGTAGCATAGTTGATAGTCCAACACTCTCATCTCTCAATATCCATCGTCGAATTTATTGGAATTGGTAGTAGAATCCTTGTTTTCTCCACCATCTTCGGTAGCATTGGGAGTTTCGTCACAATCGCTCATATCCGCATCATCATATGGATCTTCTTTCTCATCTTCTTCATGGCCTGGATCCAACCCTTGCTCTTGTTCATCTAAGCCATCTTCTTCAACCACCATTGTTGTAGATCTTGCATGCCTTTGGTAGGTCATAGTCTCACCATGACTATGCATATTAGCTTGCCTTGGAAGATTGCGACCTCGAAGCGAGCGTGATGCGCCAATGGCTTCATCAACATCATTCCATGTAAAGTCACACTCACGACCACCTTGAGGTGGTACAGCCAATGAGTCAGCTCATTCATTGTTCCAATCAAACTCCTCAATGACCAAAGGGTCATAGTTTTTGCCCACTTTCTCATGCCTCATTTGAAACCTAGTTTTCATTTTCCGGTTGTATGCAACAAAGACCAAATCATTCAATCTCTTGTGTAGTAACCAGTTTCTTTGCTTTGTATGGAGCTACAAAAGCACAAATAACAAGCAAAGCAAATAAAATGAATAAATAACTTGCTGAAATTAATAAGTACAAAAAAGCTACAAATTGAGTAGATGAAAATAAACATACAGAAGCTACAAATTGACTCACAAATTCAAAGGTACTCTAATTTCACTCACAACCGGATGATGAAGTACAAAGACTAACAACATGCTTAGCAAACCTTTGTAGTTCAATGGCTCGGCCACCATATGAACACCACCAATCAACTAGAATGGTAAATACATGCATATATCAGAAGTTAGGAATGAAATAAATATGCTGAAGACGAAGTTAACTTGTTGAAATTAACAACACTTACTAGAACTCCTTGACTCTAAGTTTTGGATTGCCATTTTGTTTGAAAAGACATCTCCTCATTGGTCCTCATAATTCATGGATTGTTCATCAATCTTGTTCTGAATATTCTCATCTTGTACCATTCTTGCAAACACATCACTGAAGCAACTCCTTAAGTCCCCAACATATTTATCATCTCCACTCTTTTGGATGGCAAAGAATTTCCCTGGGTTCAAATAGAGTGCAACCTTATACAATGGATGATCCATTTGTTTCACCCAACGTCGCTTAATAATGTTCATGATCTTCTTGAGCAAACGTTTTTGTTTTGGGTAGAGAAGCTAAGCTTGATTTTTTTTCTTTTTCATGAGCCATTAATGCTGCAACCTTTGGCATTGCGGGCTTCTCATCACCATCAACCACTCTAAGCACGATAAGAAGTGGGGTTGGAGCTCTAAAGTAGTCTTCAATTGAATTTCAGAACTCTTTAGAGAGCACAATGTCTGTCACATGCATGCCGGCCTCCGTCTTTGACAATTTGATGCTAGCCCATGATTCACTCATATATAGACACTTCAAAGCATCCTTGTGCTTGTGCGTGCCCTTCAAAGTAAGAAAGACTGTGGCAAACCGAGTGGCTGTGGGTCTCACAAGATCGATTCCACCTGTCTTCTCCCTCATTGCACTTAGAAGCCTCCCATGCCTATAAATAAATATGGTGACATGCTTGGCACGTGCAATAGGCTTCTTAAATTCCTTCAACTTTTCAATATCTTCTAACATAAGATTTAAGCAATGTGCAGCACAAAGACTCCAAAACAATATAGGAATCCTATCCATTAGAATCTTGCCTGCTGCCTTGTAGTTAGCATCATTATCGGTGACAATTTGAACAACCTTGTCTTTTCCAATGGCCTCAATTCTCTCCTCTAGCAAATTAGCTAGCATAGTTGCATCATGTTGTTCACCTAATGCATCAACAAACTTCAAGAAGTAAGTCCCCTCCAGGCTGTTGACAAGGAAGTTGATCAAGTGGCGCACTCTCCTATTGGACCATCCATCTGACATAAGTATGCAACCATTGCTTCTACACCCGCTCGTGCTCCCTCAAGGCACTTATATCCTTGACACAATCCTGAAAGCAATGGCTCCCTCAGCTCATACAAGTTATGAGGCTTATACCTGGAACCGTACTACACACTGGCCTCACAAGCAATCTCAAACTACTTTGAGTTTGCGGCATTAAAAGGTATACCGCACTCATACAACCACAAGGCCCATTGCTTATTCACATAATGCCTGTCATCCTTAGTTCTTGTCCTGGTCTCCATGGTCCTTTGAAAAGACCTAGAACGTCTTTAATCTACAACATCTTCGGGTGTTCTTCGAAGCATAGCAGCAACTGACTTGGTCTCCTTTGCCTTCGCTTTGCTTGATGCTGCAACCTTGAATGAAAAGTTAGCATGCCTTCTTTTGGCGGCTGTCTCTGAACTTGGCTTCATAGTGGAGTCTTGGGACTCGATGCCATGTGTTGTCACCTCCACATCTTGACCTCCCCCTTCATCACCATCATCATCTAGTAAGATCGGTCTACTCCTCTTGTTTTTTATTCAAATAATCTCTCATCTCTTTCCTAATTTCTGTGGTAGTATTGGGACACATATCCACATCTCAATAGCCACCTACAAGATGCTCCTTTAGCCTTTTAATCCCTCCTGTACTTGGGGGGTGTTACAAAAAAACACGTCACCTTATCTCGGTTGCCAATTTCTAGCCAATAGCCATATTTCCATCCCGGATCATTAGACTTCACCTTTCGTTTTGGATCGGTCTTTGGATCATATATGGCCTCGAAGGATGCAATACTTGCACTTGCATTTATACTTGCCATTTTTCTTCTTCTTCTGCGTTATAGAGAATGAGAGAGTTCAGCGAACAGCCGAGCAGCACAGTAGCGAGCAACACAGTACAGAGCAAATGAGCAATAAATGAGCCAGTAGGCCCAACACCGATGCAAGGGCCTCATTTCTCGCTCGCTCCGCCGCCCGGGTGTCCGCCTCACTCTCTCGCTCGCTCCGACGTAACCCTGGCTGCCCCTCCCTCCCGGTGATCCGGCCTCCCCTCGACGGCTCCACCTCCTTCCCCCTCCATCCCAGCGACCCGACCTCCCCTCGACGGCTCCCCCTCCCTCTCAACCTCCCCCTCCCTGTCAGCCTCCACCTCCCTCCCTTCTCCCAACATCCCTCTCCTAGCGACGACACGACATCCTCGCCTCGGGAGGCCGGGTCACCACTGGGAGGGGGATGTGAGGAGAAGGAGGGAGGTGGAGGCTAGCAAGGAGGGGGAGGTCGAGAGGGAGGGGGAGCCGTCGAGGGGAGGCCGGGTCGCCGGGATGGAGGGGAAGGAGGTGGAGCCGTGGAGACTGGGAGGGGGGAGGTGGGGAGAAGGGAGGGAAGTGGAGGCCGACAGGGAGGGGGAGGAGGTAGAGGCTGGGAGGGAGGGGATGGGCCGATGGATCATAGGGCATACCTAGAGTGGAGAGGGCGACAGGGATGGAGGTGGGACAATGGTGCAGCATGGCAGCGGTACTACAGCAGATGGCCGCCGGTGCATAGTTTCAGGGATGGAGGCAGCGCTAGGGTTCGGTGTTCACGGCTTCGGCTTCACGCGATAGGTTCCCTCACTGGCCCCCTCTCATCCCATCTCTTTATATTCTCCTTTCTTTTTCGTGTTTTTGGGGCGTCCACCTCAACTATCTAGACGTCTTTCTTTGCCTAAGCGACGCCTCGACGATGCCATGGCCGTGAGGCGGACGCCATAGACTCTCCTGGCAAGGCGACACCGACGCCATACATCTTCTCAGCGCCTTACTGCCTAAGCGATGCTTAGGTGACACCTTAATAACCATGGATGACAATACTATGCAACTTGTTCCAGTGGCATTTCTTCTTGGAGACTTGGTATACTACTCTCTCTCTCTCTCTCTCTCTATATATATATATATATATATATAAAGGGTATATAGTACAAGGATTCTGATGAATTTTTTTCAACCCAACGTATTAGAATATCTTAGAATTAATATTTAAGTGTACTGAAAGTGATAAAAGGTATAACACATTCTTTTAAATATTGTATTAAGTAGGAGTATGTACTCCCGGGAGTATAAAATATACACGCCCACACGTTGAGCAGGTACCTTTAGGTAGCCACACAATACCTAACCTAATTTTTGATATTGATAAGAGTGCTTATTATAAATCAATTCTTGTGATTCTTTTTCAAGAATTGATTTTTGCATTTTTTTAGGTGTCAATAAACAAAAGCCATCCAAATGGATTGTGTGGTAAGGAAAAATGGATAATTCTATTTATTTTTTTAAAAAATCTTTGAGATTATGTATCTCAAACTTTTTGTTTACACAATAGTGACATTGTTTGTTTCCCTGTTTTTCTTTGGATTCTTATCTAATGACCCATGACGTAATCCTGGAAGGTAGGAGTAAAAATCCATTTTTTTTGGAATTTAAAAATCCAAAATTTTTTGGAATTTTTCTTATAAATTAGATTTGCTTCATACATTTATCTATGATAAAATCCGAGGGTCAGAATTCTTTCTAATTCGAAAGTCCCAAATGATCTGAGGGGGCAGAAAGAGAGGGATTTGAACCCTTGATAAAAAAATTGCACAACAGATTAGCAATTCGCCACTTTAGTCCACTCAGCCATCTCTCCTAGTTCCAAATTGAAAGGTTCCATCATATGACAGAAGCAAGAAGTAACGATTGCAAAACAATCCTTCCTTTTTTCTTTCAAAAGTCCATAAAAATTATAATGCCAGTCCATTTTAGTTATATTCTTTTTTCTTAATGTTAATAAAAAGAAGAAAATTCTTGTTTTTTCTTTCTAAAATTTGATATTGGTTAAGAAACAATTAGATAGATTTTCTCTTCAGCGGGCATTTCCATATAGGACTTTTTATAATAAAATAAGCAAGTTATATGAAAAATAAAAACTTTTTTTTTCGATTATTTATCAACAAAGCAAAAAAGGTTCTTATCAAACCCACGATAAAATTGAAAAGAAACATTAGGCAGACCTAACTTCTTAAATGTGCCTCTGTCCGCTATTCTGGTATATAAATTCAGTATAGATGAAACTGTATAAACATATTTTTTATATTTTCTTAGACTTAGCGCCTGTTCATATTGACTACAGTTGATGGCTTTTGGCTGAAAGTGAATAGTAGTGGCTAAAAGAAGTGGATTTTAGAAGGAGGGTGCGAGTGGTGGGGACAGTGAGGGAGAGATGTGTGCGCAAGACGGGAGGGGGAGGAGTGATGTTTGTGATGCGCCCATGACCTTCTACCTTATTCCCAGATCGAAACAGGAATGAGAGAAGTGGAAAGTCACTTTGAAAAGTCGGGTATTCATATTGACTTCAAGCTTATCCAAGCAAAAACTAATATGAACAGGCCCTTAGACCATGCAAGGCAAGATTTTTTTTACTATTTATGATTTCATATTGTTGTTACTCGATGTTCTATAGGAATAAGAAAAAATCACAATTCCTTTCTGCTACAGATAAAAATTTATTTCAAAAGTCAATTTTTTCAATATCTTTCCTTTTTTTTCCTCAAAATCCTAGTTTTGTTCTTCAACCCATGCAATTGCGAGCGAGTGGGAAAAGAGGGGTTACTTTTATTTTCATTTCCCCTTAAAGGATAGGCATTGAAATAGGAGTCATAGAATAATGCCGAATTCAAATGTTTATTTCAATAGTATAAGAAAAACTAATCAAATCAAATTCATGGATTTACTATGACCTCGATTGTGACCCCATAGATAAAAATAAAAAATTTCTATCTTTGAGATCATTGAAAAAGGGCATTGAATGAGAAAGAAATCATCCATAGATAATTGAACTATCTTATGCCTTGGAAGTGACATGAGGTGCTCGGAAATGGTTGTAGTTGAATAGGAGGATCACTATGACTTGGTAGAGTTACTAAGAAGAAAATGATCTATTTGATATTATGTACGATTGGTTATGAAGGGACCGTTTTATTTTTGTAGGATGGTCCAGCCTATTGCTCTTTCCATGTGCTTATTTTGCTTTAGGGGGTTGGTTTACACAGACAACTTTTGTAAAATGTTGGCAAAAACAGAAACTAAAAACTTGTTATGCAAATTTGAGGCTAAAGATGGCCTATTTTAGGGGTCTTAGAGGACAACAAGCACAAGCTGGTCATTTTTGTGCATCAGGCTTGTCGTTAGCTTTCCAACGAGTACAAAAACGTCGAAAACAGACATCGTATGTAAAAGTTATGCCTGTTTTACTAAAGTTGCTTCAGAACGGAATCCTACTAGGACTTAGGTGGGAGATTATAAAATTTTAGAGGATTGCGAGACAGGAAACATATCATAGATGGTTCTTAATACAAACCGTCTGTGATAACTTCTTTATGACAAACAAGCTATAATACAAACCTCTGTGAAGTATCACAGACGGTTTAAATAAAAAACCATTAGTGATATTTGCCATTATCACAGATGATTTGTATCAATAACCGTTTGTAATAATCAATAATCGTCTATGAATTATCATAAAGGGTTATTAGTAAGAACAACATGTGATGTCTTACATTATCATAAATGGTTCATATAAATATTTGTCTATGAAAATATCACAGACAGTTATTCATATGAACCGTTTGTGATAGTTGTGTATCACAAACAGTACACAGTTATGCTTGTAAAATCGTTTATGATAATTACAGCTCAGACGGTTCTCCATAATGATGATGGCAAAGATCAAAATGGAATGTGGGGGGTACCTTGTTTGATGATGTTGTGCTTGATTTGGGGTAGAACCGAGGTTTGATTCTTCCCTGTTGGCTTGTGCGTGTCTTGATTGCTTTCTGATTGGTTGGTGTGTGGTTCGGTTACTCTCCAGTTGACTCTTGCGTGGTTCGGTTTCTCTCCTCCTCCTAGTGCCGCTCTTCCTCTTCACTGACTCATTCTCCTCCCAGTGCTGTCGTCCTCCTCTAGCTCGGTTACCGTGCTTCACTCAATTCTTCTTCTCGACAATGGACTGAGGATTTTGGGGAGAAGAAGGTGGATCTACTGGTGATGCTACTTGCTCTGGTGATGGGCATGGCCGGGCTGTGGGTGAAAATGCTGGACTCTTTCCCATTGTGGTCACTCGCGTGGCCTTATCCCTTTCACCTGTGGCGAGTGCTATGCTTGGGTGATTTTTATTGCCACAATGTGGGTGGTTCTGATACTTCAATAAAATCATTTTTACTAGGTTGGATGGTAGTGTAAAAATGAAATTTGGGAATGATTCAGGTGTGTTTCTAATGTCGAATGATGAAACTCTACAGCTGTGAGAGGTGCTAACTGGCCCTAGACGGTCTAGTATCTCGATGAGTGAAATGCCTATTTTTATTATCGTAACTAAGGTTCTGATAGCAACTTGTCTTTCGATCAATTATTTTATTTAGTCTTTTTCAGTCTCCTATATTGGTTCTTCTCGTAATTACTAAATGTTGGTTACTCCAGCTCATGTCCAATTTGAAGGTTCTGAAGTAATTGTATTCACTGTATTCATTATATGTCTGTACATGAATGTAAAATTAGTGAACTCGATCGGTTGTATGATATAGATTATATCTCTTTTTAATCATTCTTTTGCTTCGATTGAATTGTTGTACATTTTAACAATAGAAATGGTCTGTAATTTCTTTGTTAATTACGTTGCTAATATCATGTTTAAATTTAGAAGTTGCTAGTTAAGAACACGGGTGTTTCACACACCAAGACAAAAGCAAGCAGGAAAGATGAAGTATACAAGCCAAATCAAAGCCACAAGGAGTGGGATCAGAAGCGAGCACAAGAAGGCAACTAGGGTTTTGGGAATTTGCTTTGTATTGTATTTGTGTTGGTTTTGACAGTCTCTCAACTAGACAGCCATCCTAGAGAGAGACAAATTAATTGGCCCCGCTCGTTTCAGTTTTTTTTTCAGTTTCAGTTTCTAACTTCAGCTTTTTTTCACTATTCAGTAATTCATCTTTTTCTGAATTTTTTTTAGATTTTTTGGGCTTTTTTGCATTTTTCTTTTTTTCCCGTGTTCCTTTGCATTGTCCGTGATGGGTTAACATATTTTTTTCTATTTTTACATTTTTTTAATTTAATTATGCCCAAAAAGCTAAATCAGTTACAGTAAAAAAAAGCCAGCTACAGTGAAATTTCAACCAAAAGCTAAAAGTCATCGCTAAAAGCCAGCTACACTCATCTCCAAATAGTGCACCTGCTTCTCTCCAGATCTTTCTCTCTTGCTATTCCTCTCTCTCTTTTCTCTGCATGGCCTCTTATATTAAATTTAACTACAGTCAATTGTCATTGGATTCAAGCATCTAACAATTGCTTTGGGACACCAAAAGAATGAGAGTTTCACCAACCAGACGTAGTTTGAAGTCTCAAATATTACAAGTGGTTAAAATGCAAGAAAAAAAAAAGAAAAAAAAAGCTAAAGACAGTACACACAAAAGAGAAAGGGAAAAAGGAATGAAAAAGATCGTCGACAGCAGGGTTCGAACCTGCGCGGGCGAAGCCCAACAGATTTCAAGTCTGTCTCCTTAACCACTCGGACATATCGACGTCTGCTGCCCACATCCTGATCACAGCCTTTGTAACATAACATTATGCGGCCAACAAACCATTTACCATGCACAACTTAAGTCCAGTATATATATACCTCTGCATCCAACGACTCATGGATCTCCATGTAAATTGGACCGGTTGGTTTTCCATTAGAAGATGTTTTTCACTTGTGATATGTCACTCAATTGCCTGCCAGGATGAAGAACTGCTTGAAGCACACAATCACACATCTCTGCACTTTCCCAGCAACAAATCCTTTACACAGTGGCCCTGTTCTTAGTCATTTTTGGTTTTTGATTTCACATAGCAATCACTATTTATTAAACTAATAAATTATAACCAAAAGTCATAATTTACAACTCAAAAGAACAGGCCCACTAGTATCTTTGCATCCTGAGGTGAGAATTGTGCTATTTTTTTCGCGTGGGAATACTAGCTGGTTGTAAATTGTAAATCAGCAACTCTTTAGCAATATGGTAGAATGCCCAAACAAACATTTTAATCTAGGGCCGGAATTACATTACAAGACGACCGAGGGACGTAAAGCCCAATTACCATTATAGTTGGGCCTAATCAAATTGGGCTTACAAAAGAAATGGTGGCATCTTCGGAACACAAGAATTTAAATGAATTGTACCGATTTATATGAAATTTTTGTATTTTAAATACAGCCTAACACTCCAACTTCAGGCCCTATTCAAAGTGTTGTAGCTTTTTCTTGAAATGGCATTATAAAGGCTATTAGCTTTTTTAGATATATTTAATTAAAATAAAAAAAATAAAAATATCGTTATATCTCCACAGATAATACAAAGAAAAAAAAGAGAGAAAACCATGTTAAAAAAACCAACACATTCCAAATGAAAGCCGTCACTATTTGGAATGGCCCTTAGTTAATCGGTGTGATTCCACAATCACGATGAAGATACAGAAGGTCAAAATCATTAGCTCTGTTCTTTCAGTTTGTGGCTTAAAGCTTTCTCTGAACAAACAATGGGTAGCATCTTCTTTTTTAAGCAGATTATTGAGGTGGTCTTTTTAAATCAAGTTATCGATATTCGATTTATTCACACAAACACCTATACTAGGACAAAAAATCATTTGCAGCCGAACACACCTACTATTTTTTTTCCACTATATGTCATCTAAACAACCAAATCGGCGTACTGTATGCATGGCTCGTGTTTCTTGCTGTTGCAGCGTTGCTCAACACTCCACGGCTCCCTACTTTTTTTCCCCTTTTTGTCGTCAACGAAGCTTCCTCAATTGGGCCTTCATAACTCACAGTTTCTTTCTCTTTCGCCCTTTTTTCCTTGTAAAAGTAGAGTACGAAAGCAACCACACGATGATTGCCGTAACTAGTTTTTAACTTGGCTCATAACTTATAATTTATGTTATATTAACTAATTTTTAAATAACATATTTTTAAGATAGGGTGAATAGTAATATTATAATAAAAAATATACTAAATTCAATTATATATGCTAAAATCATATGCGAACATATTTCTTACTACTTCTTATGAATAACTAGAATTTAAAAAATTAAACTATAAATCACAACCTAAAAGAATCCATCAGTATATCGACAGATCACAAATGGTGTGGACTTTGGAACAAACGAACAAAGTTGCGTTATACGCGCAAGGACAAACGTATTATTGGCCTCATTATCGAGGGACACCAGTTCAGTAGCATCAGAGAAGCAGAATTAATTGGAGCTCACCAGAGACCCGACCTGCCAGATTAACTAAAACGATCAAAATGTACTCTGCTCTGATGGCATCTCAAATTCAGAGTAAACTAGTAATGAGTAAAATCCTGGGCCTCCAATAATTGTGCAGTACGTGCATCATGCCTCCTGAGACTGGTCATGCATGTGCACGCACTTGATGATCACCTGGCATGCATGATGCATATCTGCATCAATAATTCGATCTTGCCTGTCTAGCTCTTCCCTAACTACTCCAACTGTATTCTTGCTGCAATGAGCTTCTATTTCTAGCTTCTCACTTCTAATTTTTTATTTATATATATTTTTTTATTTTTTTTACTTTTTAGAGGTTTCTTTTACCTTTTTCTTCTAATTCCTCTATATTATTCATGGTGATATAATTTTTTATTTTAATTACGTTAACAAACTAACATCTGGTATAGTGTATTTTTAACCACTATAATATAAAAAAATAAAAAAAAACTAGACTTATAAACCCAAATAAATAGTGCGCACAAATCTCCGTGCATCCTTAAACACATACACCTACGCATCTCCTTGCAGTAGGGCACGCTCTGATGCAGCAGGTTGATCCGATCGATGTGAATTTCTTTTTTTGTCACTAATTTCTCTCTCTAACATACGGATAAAAACCAGAGGAAGGCATTGCTTATATCACTACCTACCTTTTTGTGAAAAAGAAAAGCAGTTGAATTTTGGAGCAGTGGATTAAAAATCCCTACAAGCCTACTTGTAATGCCAACCACATCCACTCCCTCCTCCTTTGATCCCTCGCATGCCCTGAACTAGATGCGCAAACGCGCCACTGCAACCGTACTTATTCATCTCGAAACATGTCGTCGTTGTTATAAAACCTAGAAGATTACGCTGTACACAAATATCGGAATTGATTTTAGCGGGCTTAGACTATAAATAAAGAGATCATCGTATCATGTAAACTGATCTAAAAATTAATAAAGACTGTATTCCGGTGTTCACTTTCATTGTGTCTCCTGATGATTGATCTATTGTGTTGTTCGTGATTGATTGCATGGATTGTGTTGCCGTTCATCTATTCTCTAACGATTTCTTAACATGTTATCAGCACGAATCGTTCTCTAAGGTGAAAGGTACGTGAATCACGAATCAATTTATTATGCATTGCAATTTCTATTCTAATCTAGATTGATACTAGATTTGTTTGCAATGCCATGATTAGATCAGACATGTTCTAGTGATTATAGTCTCAGATTAATCTGAAAATTACTAGCATGCTATTTATGCAATTATGTGAACATGTTAAGATGAATCTGCTAGAACTTAGATCAACCTTAGACAAATTAGTAATTGGGGGATATCGCACAAGATTTGGCCTTGTGGAGATCATCGGTAGATCGCCCAAAGTTGCGAACGACAATCGCTACTTTAAATTGTGTTGACACCACCAAGCTGCGTACGACTACTGCCGCATGAAGTCGTGACGCCGTCTCCGCTGCTGCACTGCGCCTGAAGATGCGCCGCCGCTACTTGGGTCTCGCGCCGATGTATGCCTGAAGTCGAAGCCACCGCCAATTGACTTCTTTCAATGGCAAGGCCACAGGCCAGACCCGAGGCCGGATGCCGCTGTTTCTCTGAAATTCGAGGCCACCAGTTGCTACTCGCCATGCCAGCCTCCTGCGCCCGACCACCCACCGGAGTGGCGACCACACCTGCACACGGAGTCGCAACCTCACCGGAGCTCTGCTCTGTTTGACGCCGATTGCGTCTGAGGACGCCACCAAGCTACCGCCTGACCACAAGTCATTAGGGCTGCCGCTCATCCGCCGGCACCGGCTGCTTCCGCCAGGCTGCCACGGTTGCCCGAGGTGGGTAGAGGCCACCCAAAGCCTTGTCGATCACACACGGTGGCTGCCCAGCTGGCACTCCTTCCATGCTTCCGCCCGAAGTAACCGACTATCGCACCCATGCCTCCGCCTAAAGTCGCTGGCACTCTCGATGACGAGGACATCTTAGTCTATGTTATTCATTGTAATTCAACAAGTACTTCAGAACTACAAAAACTTACTAGAAGAGTTAGAGTTGTGGAAAATAAACTTAACATTAAGGACATCACACTTTTGAAAACAAATAAGACTTCTCAACTTGAAGCAATAAAAGGGCCAAGTACAAGGACACGTGTACGACAACTAAATTATCAGGTGAACTCTTTTTTAGGAATGCATAACTGTTTAATGAAGAAGAGACCGCTACCTAATACATGTAATGTTCTTTTACTCAGGAACTTAGGAGCTGATCAAGCGCAAGGAGTACAAAATGAAGAGAAGCATGTGCAAGCAGAGTACAAAAGTCACCACATCAATTTGGTGCTAGCTCAAGGAACAACTCCAGTGGAATACATTTTAGAATCCAATTCGGCCTCCAGATCAATTCGAAGTCAGCCTGATAGGTCCAACTTCAAATGTACATACTTTTGCATACGAACTTCGTTTGAGGTGTGCGAGAACAGCATAGAAAGAAGAACTCGTCTACTTTCCAAAGGATCCAACCCTACCTCCGAATTCTTTCTGTGCGCATCGGAATCATCAAAACAATATGACGCTGATTCAGCCTGACAGGACCAACTTTAAATACTCATTTCGCATCAAGAGTCCATTTGGAATGTGTGAGTACAGCAAGGAAAGCTTATCTCACCCTCTTTCCAACGGATCTAGTCCCATCCTAAAATTTCTTCTGTGCACGGCAGAATCATCAAAACAATCTTACGATTTTAGAAACAGAGATAGAATCAGATATGATTTGATTACTTTCCATGTGTTGAAAATTTTCCATAAGCAAGGGCCAGCGTGCCCCTATAAATTGAGGCTCAATTGGCTATGTAACATAGACCACATTTGAGAATAAATCTACTATTGTTTGTACTTGATTTTCATTAGGAATTACAGAGTTTCTTCAGTCAATATCGTTCAGCATTTTCGCTGGGAATTAGGTGCACGATAGATCTTCGCATGGTGGTCGGCGAAATCGACCCGAGTGTGTTTTGACGGATTAAAGAGTGTTCGTCCCTTGTACTAGCATTGGAGGATCATTGCGATTCATCAAGACTCCCGCGAGTATCCACTCTACATCGAAAAGATCGGACGACCCCGTATCACTCGGCCACCTTGCGCTCGCCGCCGCTCGGCCACTCAACGCCCGCCGCTACTCTGGGGATGGAACTCGCCGCCATTTTTGGTTGTCTCAACCGAATGATTGGGGTGGCTAGTGTTAACCCTAACCACCGGTTTTTGATCGGGTCAGCGGGCCATACTGGGCCAAACAGGTTGAGTTAGCTTAGCCCAATTAGGGGATGCGGGTGAGCCTAAACCAGATTTACTTGGGCTAGTAGACCATATTGGTCCAAAATGAGCCGGTTTCGGTCCAAAGAATAAGAGAGAAGTAGAGATTTTCTGCCAGCGACATTTCTGCATTTTAGCCCCGTAAATTTAGAAAATTAAGGATATGTGCTGAAAATAGAAAATAATTGTAATACTAGCCTGAAGTCTGTTAAAATTGCAAATAAGTCCAGCAAACCGAATTTCTTTGTGCAGAAATTAATTCTTAGATTATATGATTTTTATTATAATCTTATTTAGCATTATTGGTATTATCATGTTTTCTAGATTATTTCGTTTAGCATTTGTTTTTGCTTATTAGTACTTCCAAAAATTGCTTATTAAACAGTAGAAATTCATTATAGATTACCAAAAAATTCTATAAAATCATAGAAACATGGTTTTTAGGTATATAAGCTTCTGTAAATTTGTAAAACCTTAGACTTAGCACACTTTCGAAGCATCATATTTCTTTTATAGTTTATTTGCTAGCACTGTATGTTTGGGAATTTATTTAATGGTTAGTAATTCTAAAAATTACTTAAATGCCTTAATAATTATCAGAAAATCCCAAATATTACTAGGAAAAATCTGGAAAATGATAAATTATATATTGAATAGATAAAAGTAAATCTTTACTATTTGCACTCATTTCGTGCACTTGAGATTGCTTACTAGAAATAAGCATGTAAAAAATTGCATCAATAATGTCGGACATTGGGCATCACTAAGTGGATATTAGCTCGCCCCGAATGGCTACAATCGTATCACCTAGGCTTATTTCATTGGTATATAGTGATACCACTGTCAAGCCGGATATTGACATAGCTGTACCCTTTTACCGCTGAAAGGTAAAAACTTTATAGTTTATGAGATAATACCTCTACTCTGCCCAGAAAAATGACTATATGATTTAGATAGATCCGTCGGACCTAAAGGCCTTCTCTGAAAGGATGGCCAAACCTATAAAATATTACTGGTGTCCTTGTAGGCACTCTGCCAAAATCTATTTTTATCTCTATGACTAGAAGTTCATGCTTACTCTGCCATGCACCATATTGTCTCTGGATAAAATTTAGGTAACCCATATGTTACTAATAAACAGGTGCATTTATAAGCAAGAATATGCCCACAGTGAATAATATGGAGACTAGTAGTATTTCTCTTCGTTATCTCTTAACTCTATTTAGATGACATTTTCCTACATGAGTAGCATCAATAATATAGATATAACTCCTGTCGAGCTTGATCTCACTTATGAAGAGCATCTCTTATCTTTTGCTGAAATTATACATTAGATAATTATTTTTCCAGATACCATGCATTCTGGCAAATATAGTCTGCAACTGTAATGTCACTAGAAGCTATAGCCATTTGTCTGAAGCAAATATAACTCTCAAAATACTAGATGACCTATTGGATTTTAACGACCCCGAATGATCTAAATCTGACACACTTATTTGGCATCTTAAACGATAACTGACATATAAATTACTTCCCAATTAATCACATGTATTCCTGAAGAATAATGGTTCCATCTGGGAGGTTAAATTAGAAGTATATTCTAGCCGAATATATATTCCATGCAGATTAATCGATAGTCGTGTTTTATGTGACAGTGTATTTATGCTCTTGTGAGTATCCTGAAGATGTCTATTATGCTGTCAAAAATATAATACTCTTGACCAAGTCAAACATGTTGCATTAACAAAAAAAATTGAAGTTTTGAGTGATCCAAATCTTTTAAAAAAATATTATAAGTAATTGGATCATAATATTGGGCAATATATAAGAAGCTAGAATATTTCTGCTATCATAGATTAATAACTCATTAGATATTTGGGATAATCCACCAGTAGTTCAGATGTGCAGTTTTCGTGCCACTATAGTAATAAATATCTATCTCACTACACTAAGAAAATGAACCCCCAATCAAGGATTAGTGTATATTAGAAGAACCAATCATTTCTCATATAATATTACCACCGTAGCATACACCATTTGAACCACCACCAGTAGCTGGGATAAGATTGGACCTAAACTTCCATCTATCATGTATCCATACTAAGGGGGTTTTGAAATATGCTATTAAGCAAGATCAAATACCGGCATCAGAGGGAGAGAAATGTCCTAAATCTTTGAATGTTATGATATTTTTCTGAAGAAAGATCTTTAGTATATGGTTTACGCACTAACCAAGCTAAATTTAAGTTTAGTTGATACTCTTGTATGCTAAAAGTGAGGAGACTACCAGATTTCTTTTCCATTGCATGGAGGAGTTATATACTATTTATTTGAATTAAATGCATTGCTAAGTTTGGAATACCTTAGGTTAAATAGTATATCCATCTTTGCGAAGTTGACTTATTGATCATTAATCTAAAGTCTACGGGGACACCTATGGATCCAAGGTCTTGTGACAGTAGTCAAAATAATTGTTAAACACTCTTTAATTACTCCAGAAGAAAACTTGCCCTGAAGGTGAAATACCTCATGAAGGGGATCATCATGAAGATGAAAATCCCAGTAATAATACACACGCATATTACAATACTGGAGAACACGGAATAACCAATAATCTTTTATTTGGGAAATGAAAAAAATTTGGTTGACATTAAAAGACACTCAATTATGAGGATATTTGGAGAAAAATTATTGGCAACCAATTTGTCCCTAAAATTGCTAAAGTTTCTCGTATTAGAACATATATCCAAAAGTAAAGTGTTTATATCGAGCACTTGAAGTGTTTATATTGGGTAAAAACAAAAGGAAGCAATTGAGGCCGAACCATAATCGTAGATAAAAGTCTTAAAACCTGTTAATTCAAACTTGATAGGGCATTATGAAAAATAAAATGGTGAAAGTGATGGTTCAAGGATCCCTGTAGAAATCGATATTCTCCTGTTATGAATGAAATAATGTTTCATTATATAATAACTCTGGTAGATAGTATGAATAAGATATGCAATTATCGAATTCTGAAAATCCTTGATGGGATCTCTGAAGGAACCAAAAAGCTTGATCCTTGATATGTATATAAAATTCACACTTGATAAACTCTTACTCGAAGAAAGAGTGTCTCCTAGAAGAGAAAACATCTCCCTAAAGAGAAGCTAAATCACAAGTTGATCAAAAATACACCAACGATTATGCAACCTCTACAAGTGGATAAGGACTCATCCAAGACCCCCCAAAAAATAGAATGAGAAAACTAAAGACCAGAAGTGTGTCATATAAGCCCATATGAAGTGCATCTCCTACCAGAAACTAATGGAGTGGTAATATCCTCTATTATGATAAAGGTATAATATACATTGGTGTTAATAGCAAATTTACTAATCCCCTAAGTACCAAAATTAGACTAGTTATATTGATTCTGTGGTGGTATGACCATACTTTTAGTTCTGCAAAATAGACTTTTGGTCATATAGGTACTACTCAGAGATGGCTGCTAAGTATTAAGATCTTGAAAGGTTTTAATGAGTCATATTATGAAGAAATGTAGCATTGCAATTGATTACCTCCATACCCTGCTCAGGATAAATATATTGGAACAATAAGACTTCACGGAAGTGGTATTCAGGGTGAGCATATACTAAACCTTTATAGTTATGCATGAGATTAAAAAAATCTTGACTTTAGTCTAATCTAGAAGGTATTGACTTGATGATCGCTAGCTTGAAGGTTAGTCTTGAATATCATAACAAATCTTGAAGATAGTTTATAAATCCTAAAGATAAATGTTATACTCTTTTTCTCTTAGTGAATTTTGCTCGTTAGGTTTCTTACTTGAAGGGTTTTAATAAGGTAACAAATGTAATACAATTTAATCTGTGCTATATACTCTTTTCTCCGTTCCTTTTTTCTCACTGGGTTTTGGAAAGAGTTGTTAACGAGGCATATGCATATTGTGGTATGAAGCATCAAAAGAATGTGCTTAGCTCAGACGAATGGTTAGCTACATCAAGAAGTCAAGTGGCATAAATACCAGTGATAACCCCACTATTATCTATGAAGATAATGCAGCTTGCGTGGTACAGATACAAATGGACTATGTTAAAAGTAATATCACGAAGCATATTGCTCATAAAATACTTTTATCCTCACAAGCTTCAGAAGGACGGAGAGGTAAAGATATTGGAAGCTAAATCTTCTGATAATCTAATAGATATATTCACAAAATCTTTCCTAACCTCTACCTTCCAGAAGCGCATATAAGGCATTGGGATGAGACGACTTAGAGAGTTACAAGGTTCAGGGGGAGTAAATCCATGAATCATAACCTTTATGTAAAACCAGATCACTTACATGATTATGAAGATCTAAATGTTACACTCCTTTTCTCTTTGTGAGTTTTTTCTTAAATTTTCTCACGTGAAGGTTTTTAATGAGGCAACAAGTACGTCACAAGGAATAGATGCAATGTACTCTTTTCTCAATCTCTTTTTTTCCACTGTGTTTTTGAAAGAAGTTTCTAATGAGGCATGTGTATGCCGTGATATTCGCCAAAGGGGGGTGTTACAAAATCAAAAAGGTTATGATGTGGGCAAATACCAAAATTACCTCTGGTGGGCTTAGACTATAAATAGAGAGGCCATTGTACCATGTAAACTGATCTAAAAATTAATAAAGACTATATTATGATGTTCTCTCTTATTGTGTCTCCTGATGATTGATCTATCATGTTCTTGCTGATTGATTGCATGGATTGTATTGCCGTTCATCTATTGTTTAATGATTTATTAACAGTTGCCACTACCTACCACCGAAAACCAAAACTCAATTCCTGTTCTTTTGGACTGTGACTAATAACTTTCGGTTATGTTTTTTGTGACGGTGACAAATGATAGAGACGCTGACACAGACGATGCATGCGCCGGCGGGCTCAGTAAGCGGACGCACTCGCACTATTTGTTTTAGCTTGGAGAAGCCAAAGCCGAAAGCCAAACAGAACAGGGCCAACATTGCCTCCCCCCTACCACCTGCAAGTCTGCAACCTTCTCCCTCATCTCTGTGTTGTGCAACATCAGCGCCATCGGACTGCTAAACCAGTGTTTGCCCTTGGGCCTGTTAAACCAGCGATCCAGCCTTAGGTAGTTGGGTCGCTATGCCTACAAGCTCAACCGGCAAAGCAACAACCTTATAAGTGATCTTGGACCATCTTTCTCAAAAGACTAGACTGATATGTGGGTAGACCTTCACCCTTATAAAATCGTGCTTTGCCTTCTCCCACAACCAATGTTGGATTATCCCAACAAAACTCCTCCTTAGACATTAGGTGTGCTCCTTGTCATCTGTGAGGCCTGAGATGTATCCAGAATATCTGAGCTCTAATGCCATTTGTTGAAACTGACACTATCCCTAGCACGAAAGAACAATGACAACAAGCGCAAAAGCACACAAGAGACACAAAGATCTTTTAAAGAGGTTCGACAATGCCTACGTCCCCAGGAGCTTATCACGACAGCTCTATCTGTATGTGGAGACTTTTTCGTGATTAGAACGGTATATATTTATACCTCGGTTACATATTGATTGGGACACTTAGTCTGTACCGTGGGGGCTTTTCCCCCACTCCTAGTCCGGTAGTTCAGTATCTTCCCATCGCTGCCAACTGCAGGGTAGTTCAATGCTCCGACAGCCCTAACCCTAACTCAACATGAAGACAAAGATCATCAGCTGGAGTTGAAGACAAAGACACCGACAACGGAGGAGAAACAAATATATCAAACAGCTGGAAATCGTGTGAAGTCTGGTAAGAAGTTGATTGGTTCTTATAAAAACAAAAAAAGGAATTCCTAGTTTAACACTACAAGGAAATTTGATTGTTGCAACGAAAATAATTGTTGCATTAAGACTAAAATCGTTGTAATGTGCACATTTTGCAATGAAATTAAAATCGTTGCCAAGTATTGCAATAAACCCTATGGTAATAGCTCATTGCAATAAAAACCAAAACATAGTGATAAAGTATCACATCACAACGATTGTAATGTTGCGATAGCATTCTATCACCACGAACAGAAGACGTTGCAACAAGTCATATTGCCATGATTTACATTTTGTGGTAATAGCTTAATGTAACAAGCTTGATTTCGTGGCAACATCTTAATGCAATGTGGTGGATTTTATGGCAATAGCTTAATACAACACATTGGATTTTGTGTCAATAGTTTAATGCAACACACCGATTTTCATGCTAATAGCTTAATTCAACACGCTAGATTTCATGGCAACAACTTAATGCAACGCATTGAATTTCATGACTGTAGCTTAATGCAACGCGCTATATTTCATAGCAATAGCTTGATGCAATGCGTTGGATTTTTTGATAATAGCTTAATGCAACGCATCAAATTTTGTGACAGTAGCCAATTGCCACAAATTAAATTTTACATAAACATACATATATAAAATTGTTTCACATTAATTATGCTGATATCATTTTATACTGACAATAGTATATAGATGATAACCAACAGTTAAATCAATTTAGCAACACATTCAAATCATTCAAAATAATTAGATGGTACTAGAAGCAAATAGCCAAGATTACATGTTCAAGCATTCATACAAGTTCTAGAAGTAATCATCCTAGATTATATATCTAAGCATTAATATAAGTTCTGGAAATAATAAAAAGAAATTTAAACAGTGCATTCTTCATGACTACTACAAAACAGGCTATACTGGACGGGTACATCACAGACGGTTTATACGGAACCGTCTGTGCTTAAACTATCACAGACGGTTCATACTACCAACCGGTTGTGATATTTTCACAGACGGTTATTAACACAAACCGTCTGTGATAATTGAGACAACACAGATGGTTCGTGTTAATAACCATCTGTGAACTTTCACAGACGGTTCTTAATACCAACCGTCTGTGATAATGGAGCCAACACAGACAGTTCGTGTTGATAACCGTCTGTGAACTTTCACAGACGGTTCTTACAATCCGTCTGTGATAATTGATACATCACAAATGGTTCGTATAACAAACCGTCTCTGATATTCATTATCACAGATGATGCGTATTAATAACTGTCTGTGATAAGTCACAGACGGTTATTAACACGAACCGTCTGTGATATTTTGTTTCACAGACTGTTTGCAGTTGGAACCGTCTGTGATAATCTGCACTATTAATTATTGACAATCCTATATCACACTTTGTTATAATGCCTGTAGAATTGACAATACCTATGTACGTAATTCTATTTTTGCAGTGCCACCAACAGCTACAGGGCAACGTATGTAGATTCTACGTTTGCCGCCATACGATGGAAATCATTGATACTAAGATTAATGATCCAGAGGTTTGTCAGATCCTTCCAATAATTATTATTTTCTGATTATATATGTATATATATACACACATACTAATTAATGACTTAACATTGCTCCTAGCGACAGTGGGTAGACTTCGACGAAAGTACATATGATCATGACCAACTCGTCAAAATTCGTGGATAACTCTTCGAATTTCTAGTAGCACAGGTCATAAACAAGGCTGAAGAGTTCTACTCCGGCAATGGTGATAATTAGATGTTGAAACATTGGATTCAATTGTAATGATTTTCATTCTATATAATCTGTGTAACATTAGATGTTGAAACATTTCTCAGATCTGTGTATCGATTTTCATTCTGTATATGTATGTGATCTGCTGGCCGTTTCTTACATTTTTAATTCACTTTGAGTTGCAATTAACTTATCTGTCATTATCTGTAATCTGCTTACTTGCTTTCAGAACGCATGGCTAGCATATCCTGAGGCTAGCCAAAAAATGCAAATAAAATTGCTGTTGCAATTGCTATCATAGACCGTTCGTTGTTGAAAACCGTCTGTAATATATATATTACAGACGGTTTCAAAGACTGAGCCGTCTGTGATATGAACGATACAAAAAACGGCCTTTGTTATTAACCGTCTGTAATATACACAATATCACAAATGGTTTTGTATTAAAAACCGTCTATGATATGATTCATATCACAGACGGTTCGTAACAAAAATTGTCTGTGATATTGTGTATATCACAGACGGTCTTTGTTATTAATCTTCTGTGATAGTCGAGTATCACAGACGGTTTTTAACAAAGGCCCCCCCCCCCGACGACGCTTCTGCGCGAGGTGACGACGCGAGGTAGGTGGCGCTCGGTGCCGCCCTCCCTCCCACCAATGCCCACACTACGCTCCTGCCGCCCGTGTTTTTCGCGCAAGAGGTTGGTTGGTGCTAGGGTTAGGTTTTGGGGCCCCCCTTCATATCTCTCGCCACGCGATCTCGGTCGCCCAGCTGCATCCGATGGTGCACGCGTGAGTTTTGGGCAACGGGGTGCGCGCGTGCGTCTGGGCTGCGGCCACGCGTTTGATGAATCGGGCATTTTGGGCCGCCCCCCACTCCCCCGCGCTCATGAGTGTGGGCCGCACACGTTTTGTTTTTGGGCCGACCAAATAATGTTTTATTTAGAGTTTTTTAGTGTATCTTCTCAGCATTTTTACTTTTATTTAGTAAACCTCTCGTGCACTGTTTTAATTACTCTTTCAAGATGATTATTTACAGAGTATCACTAGTTTACTTTTGTGCACTGTTTTAATTATTCGGATGATTAATTACGATGTATTGTTACCGTTTTATTATGTCTTATCTCTGATTAAAATTGAACAAACAAGATATTTTAATCGGAGATGTTATGTTTTATTTTGGCATTATGTATGCATGTGATTACTTTCCGACCAACGTTGACTGTAATCATATGTCGCCATAAAATTATCAAGTTCGTTTTATTTTCTGCCCAACAGTGATATGAATTAGAACTGTAGTTTTGTATGTTATTAATCAGACCAATGTACGGTTAATTGCATGCAATATATATATATATATATATATATATATATATATATATTCTTGCGTTATTTCTAATTTTGCCCTGTATTTTGACATTCAGCAACAAATGCTTCCAATGTTGCCGCCACAATTGACAATATTGAGCAGCTCACGGGGAGCAATTTTTCCATATGAAAAGAAAAAATCTATGTTGTCCTTGGAGTTTTGGACCTTGATTATGCTTTAAGGGTAACCGCTCCCGTTCCTCCCACCGAAGGTGAGGAGAATTATTATGAGAAAAAGAAAACTTATGAAGCTAATGCTGAAAAATGAAAGCGGTCCAACCGTCTGTCACTAATGATTATGAAGACCTCTATCTCAGTTGGGATCAGGGGAGCAATCCCCGATTCTGGAAATGTTAAAGCGTATTTGGTTTCAATAGAGGAGAAATTTAAAGGCTCAACTAAAGTTTATGCCAGTATTTTGATCCAGAGGCTTCTAACCACTAAGTATGATGGGTTCGAAAGCATAAGAGAACATATCCTGATGATGACCGATATGGTAGAAAAACTCAAAGGCATGGACATGGCGATATCTGATGATTTTCTAGTCCATTTTATCATGACTCTCTTCCTTCTGAGTACACAGCATTTAAGATCAATTACAATACTCAGAAAGAAAAATAGAGTATGAGCGATTTAATCGTCATGTGTGTCCAGGAGGAAGAAAGAATAAGGACTGAGAAGAGGGATTTTGCATTTTAAGTTGGTGACTATAACAAAAGAAAGTTCCAAGAGGACTTCAAGTCCAAGAAAAAGATTCAGTTCTCTCCTAATTCAGCTAAGTCGGGGCCTAAAGTGCACAATGCTCCTAAACCCCATGTTGCTCTCGCTGGAGCAACTAAAGGGGTAGAGTGTCACTTCTGCAAGCAGTTAGGGCATTTCCAGAAGGATTGTGCTGGTTTTATAAAGTGGCTCACTAAAAGGGGTAATGATATAATAATGTTCATTGATGAAACTCTTTATACTGATTTCTCTCTTAATTCTTGGTGGATTGACTCAGGTGCAACTATGCATGTTATCAACTCTTTACAGGGATTCCATACCGCGAAAACACTAAGAAAGGGGGAGCGAAGTCTTAGAGTCGCGGATAGAAAAGAAGCCGAAGTAGAATCAGTTGAATCTGTTTCATTAGTTTTAGATAGCAGCTTCATGCTTCATCTTAATAATGTAGTCTATGTTCCTTCCATCAGGAGGAATTTGATTTCAGTTTCTTTATTAGATGTTGATGATTTTAGATGTATTTTTGGTAACAATAAATGCATCATTACGTTTAATTCAAATAATGTTGGTCTTGCCTTTAAACAAGACAAGCTCTATATGCTTTCCCTTAATGAATCCCCTGTATATTTGAATGTGTGTGATACTAAGCGTAAAAAGGACGATGAGATTTCTTCGAAATTGTGGCACTGTCATTTATGCCATATTTCGAAGGGGAGAATGGAGCGTCTCATTAAAGAAGAATTATCACCATATTGTAGCAATAGTAATTAATTAATATAATGATTTATTTTTTTTATTACAATACAATTGATTTATTGCAACGAAATGAAATTATCACAATAATTTAGAGCTATGGCAATATAACAAACTGTGCATGGATGTACTTGGCGTCGGCAATATAACAACGAAATGTACTTGGAGTCCATCGGTTAGGATTGGAGACAATATCGCTGCAGGTCAGTCATCGGCTGTGTGCTGTGCATGGATGTCCTTGGCGTCGTCTTGCATTTGCAATCCGTACAGCAGACGAGCATAACCTGCAACAAGATGAGGCAAACGTTTGGAGTTCAGCAGCGGTCGATCTCTCTTGCCGCTTGTCGTGTTGCCCTGCGTCTGTGTGCGTGCCTGTTCGGCGTAGTAGGCTGGGCTTGTCATACATATTGATCAGATCGTTTCTTCTTCCCTGAAATTCTTGAGCCGGCTGATGGACTCCGAGGAGAACGAACCTCCTGTCCCAAAATGACATACTAGCAAAAATAATAAAAATATATTATAAAAGTATTATGCAAAATAAATTCAATAACATTATTTTTATTTAGTCAATTTATATAGTTTAACATATATTAATAGTCAATGTTTTAAAATCTTAACCATATGATTCCAAACGGATTTACATTGCGGGATGGGAGGTGTATACCCAAATAATCACCGGTAGTCTTCACAAGAAAAAAAAATTGATCCTATGACGTCTCTTTTAAATGGTACCCCAAATAAACGGTAGTACGCATGAGTTTTAAGACTTGATAAGAAATAAAGAAAAGCTGGTGTGCAATGTCACGCTATAACGAGAAATTAATGAGGGAAGAAGCAAGAGAACGGTACTAATGGATCAGATCGTTTTCAAGCGGCGGCGACAACCATCACCATAACGATCCATCATTATAGAACCATATCTACGTGAGCCATATCTACGTAAGGAACAGGGTGCTCGCATGGCATGGCGATCGATGGCGAGGCGCCATTAATTTACCAAACCGTATGTATGTACTAGTTTAAACTGATGTGCAAAAACAATTAACTAATTAAATACACTTTTCAACCACTACGAGTTAAACAATGGCATGCATGCGCGGTAAATTAAACGGCGTGACATGTACCATTACGTATACGTACTCAATGTACGATAAGAATATATATATATATATATATATATATATATATATATATATATATATATATATATATGGCCCTACTCATTTTGTTTTTTTCATTATTCAGCAATTTCGTTTTTTTCTGATTTCTTTTAGATTTTTTGGGATTTTTTCTTTTCTTTTTTCTCATATTTCTTTGTATTATTTGTGATAGGCTAACATATTTTTTCTATTTTAAATTTAATTATGCCAAATAAACCAACTCAAGTATAGTAAAAAATAAATCAACTATAGTAAAAAAATTATAACCCATCGTTATTCCAAACGCCCCCTATACCTTCTCGTATTAATTTGTTTGGACGGAGTTGAAAAACAGGGAGATAATTGGGCCTGTTTTTTTTTGCTGCGGTTTATGGTTTTTGGCTGAAATTTTTGAATTTTAGCTGTTTGTGACAGATATTACGGAGAGAGATACCCGCTTGCAATTTTGGATGGTACAGATGTTGGGCTTTTAACGTGTACTGTAATTAACTTGTAGACTTCATCTTAAAAAAATACTCCGTTTGAAAGTTAGATACTGTAGCAAAAGTCAAAAGTCATTTTGAAAAGCTGAAAAGAACAGATCCATTATCTCGGTTCTCCTTTAAAAAAAGAGAGATAATATCTCAGTTTTCTCTCTAAACAAGATAATATCTCAGTTGTTTTTTACCACATGCATGCTTACAGCAGCAAGCCGCAATCTATGTCTCATTTTTTTTCTCTAAACAAGATTATATCTCAGTTGTTTTTTTAATTATTTCTACCAACAATGCCGTGTCAGATGCTCGTTGGTCGACGGCAAAAGTCAGCTCGGCTCATGCCATTTTCTCTCTCTATCCAGTCATGCAGACGGAAAGTAGCAGCAGGAGGAAGTCACAGCTAGTACATCCTACTGTTCTCAATTGCAAATAGCTTTTTTAAAATGTAGTTGCAAACGGAATTGCTAGTGCGCAGTCACCTAAAAGTTGCTTAAATTTCAGTTGATTTTCTAACATTGGAATCTTGTGTTGAGATTCGTACTCTGACAAATATATCTTCCTTCTCTCATAATGTCACCATTGCCTGTTGCTGCTGGGTTAGAGTTTAGGTTCACCAGTTAAGGTTTAGATTCATTGGATTCCCGAGCTTAGCGGGAGGAAGGGGTGGCGGCGGTAGTGGCGTCTTAACCATGGGATGGAGGATGGTAAGCCGGTGACAGGAGCTGCTCAAGGATGAACTCTGATGAGGGAGGAGAGACGATAGGAGGTGGCGACGAATCCGACGGTGCCACCATAAGAGGTGACGGGGTAGAGGAGGAGGAGGTGGGCGACGCCTGCACCACTCTCGCTGTTGGCAGCTACATCTGGTGGTGAAAGCGGTGGAGGGTGGAGCTGGCCGGTGGGTCTCCCCAGTGCTGCCAGCAGCGCCAGCGAGGGGGTAGGAGGCGGCGTGTGGGGTGAGGATGAAGGTGGGATTAGCGTTAAGAGGGTGATAACGGGTTTATATATATGAGATGGGAGAGGAAATAGGAATGGCTAGATCTAGATCCAATAGCTAGAAAAATCGAAATTGACTTAGAATTGAAGAAAATTTCAGTCCCTGACGGCCCATGAATAGCCGATCTACCCACGCAGTGATATATATATATATATATATAACCACTTGCTATAGTTGCCACTGTACTGCACGCTCTCATTCTTAAGTGCCAGCTCTTCACTTCTCCCTCGCACACACCTGGCTCGCATCTCCCTCCCTCTCTACCAAGCTAGCCAAGAAGAGAGGTAGTCTAGTGTTGGCCATGGCGTGCACGAATTTCAAGGATGAGCAGGACCTGTACGTGAAGGAGGGGAGCAAGCTCTATTCCAAGATGCTCTCCAAGGAGGCGGCCGCCACCCTCACCGTGCCGTCCTTCCGGGTCTACTACAGCGTCGCCTCGGCCGGCTCCGTGCCCTTTCTGTGGGAGTCGCAGCCGGGCACGCCCAAGAGCTCGCCCTCCGCGGCCGCGCTCCCGCCGCTCACCCCGCCGCCCTCCTACTACACCGCCGGAGGCAAGGGCGCTAGGAAAGCGACCTCCAGGAAGCGCTGGCCCGGCGCCGGCGCCATACTCCCCAGTATCATCTTCCTCCGGAGGCTGGGGCGCCGGACGTCGCCGTTCTCCTCCTCCTCCTCCTCATGGTCGTCGTCGTCAACGTCGTCCATGTCGCCGGTGTTCACCGTGCAGTCGTCTCCCGCGGTGGGGGGCTCATCAGGCGCCCACAGGCGAGCGTTCTCGGCCGGCGACGAGGAGGAGGCCGCGGCGAGGTGCTTCGGGATGGAGCGCGAGTGCGATAAGGGGATGATGAAAGGGTGCGGCGTCGCGGTGGCCGTCAGGAACGCGCTCTCCACCGTCGTCGGCCACAAGCCCGGCCGCCGAGCCACCAGTGCGGCGGCATAGAGGATACATGGCAGTATGTGATGTTTAATTTGCTTAATACTCGGGGTGTGATTTGCACTTTGTCCTAGTAGTATATTATGTACTAATTACCTACGTGCCACGTCCAAGTCATGCATGATAATTAAGGAAGAGAAGTGTACACATAACATTTAATATTACGCGGTGTGTACGTATCTCGGTATTGTAACCGTATATACGTATATATACGGTCGTGTGGTCGTGCTAGTCTCCTGTCCTGCAAATATGTGTGCTTGTCCAAAAAAAAAAAAAATTGATGAGTACATCACCATGGAAATTAACGGAGATGGTCAGCAACGTAGATTTAATTAAAGATCAGCGGTACTCGGTCCTTTTTCTGATCATTTTTCACAGCATGGAAGTGCTCTACTTGTGTGATTTACCGTGTCTTTCCTCTATGGTCCCGCTCAACTGGGGCTTCGTCACTAGCCGTGGCGATTTTTTCGCTGTAGCAGGCATTGTAACTACAGTATCTGCTACAGTAAAATTTATTTTTCGTTTTTTTCCTATTTTTTTAAAAAAATTTACTTATATTTTTTTGTTTTTTGTTTTTTGTTTTTTTAAATTTTTTTACATTTAATTATACTCAATAAACCAACTCAGCTACAGTGTTTTTTCAGCAAAAATCAAAAATCATCGTTATTCCGATCACCCCCTTAGGTAAGCATATCTGTGCCAATCTTGAATTTCACTGCACGCGTCGTTAGTAAATTTCCTGCCTGTTCATGTCAGTAAATTTTTTTTATTAGCTATCCTTACGTAATTTACAGGACCCAATGAAGACATTAATGAGCCTTAGGAGAAAATTAAGCACGAATCTAGGGGTTTTGATCGATCCCCTGTCTCACGCTCACGGTTCATGAGACATGTCTCCGTCATAAATCTGCATACACTTGTTTAATTGTTTACTCCAGCTTGCACGTTGAAGAATGCAATATAGTAACCGGAGTCCTGAACTTGGTTGGGATATTTAAAGGCTGGCACAAAACTAATTTAAGATTCTTCGGAGGCCATGGATTTGCCTCCTTAGACATTGTACTTGGCCTATCAGGTGGGTTTTTTTGATTGTAATTTATAATTTAAATTTTTAAATTTTGACTGTTCGTAAAAGACAGTATGTAGAGAAAAATAGTCGCATACGATTTTGGTCGATACAATTGAACTCGGTACACTTTTTTCCTGTAGCATAACCATAAGCCGCGAGCCATAAGCCCAACCGAACCCGACTGATTAATTACCGTCTCTGTTCTTTTTTCCTTTGACTTTACAGAATTCGTGTTGTTAATCTTTTTAAAGTTTGACCACTAATAAATTTAAAACTATCCAGATGACTATACAAAAATTATATCATTAGCTTTGTTCTTAAAATACTTTCATAATATTATAATTGATTAGTATATCTTAGTATAAAATTATAAAAAAAATAGTGATGAAAGTTATACTTTAAAGATTATGAAAAGTCAAAAATAGTAAAAAGGAACGGAGGAGTTTTAGTTAAGAGTCTAAGAAGCTTCTTTACCCAGTCCATTGTTCCTGGATGGTGCTACCAAGAAGAGGACGCTAGTGGTTAAGTTGTACGATTCTTTTGTATTTTGGAACCCCGAAAAGAGCACTATTATAGAAATCATCATCACAGACGGTTCAAAAATATCATCACAGTCGGTTTTCTGAACCGTCTGAATTTATGGGTTAATGATAATCGAAGATTATCACAGACGGTTTATGAGCCATCTGTGATAAATACAATACAGACGTTTTGTAACTAGATCCGTCTGTGAAAAATATTATCACAGACGGTTCTATTTTTAGAACCGTCTGTAATGTGTGAGTATCACAGATGATTTTTGTTTAGAACCGTTTGTGATAGTGAATTACAGACGGTTTATACTACAAAAATATCTATGATAGTTCATTCTATACCTAAAATTTCTTCTATTTTTCAGTTGGACTCAGTAAATGTTAGCTATCAAAGCAAGAGAATATCACAACATTACAGACAGTATCACAAGATCACAACATCAGACATAGCGGAGAATATTCTATTTCTATTACAATCCACCATTACAACATCACAAGATTACAATCCACCATTACAATATCACAAGAAAACATATCAGAGAACAATATTCCATTTACATTACAAACCGAGAAACCCTAAACCCCACAAAGTAGCTCACTGCAAACTCTCAGGTAACCCTAAACGTCACAAAGTAGCAACACAAAGTTACAGAATCAAATACTAGAAGAAACAATGGAGGGAGCCCTAACCACAGAGAGGTTGATCGAGGAGGAGGACAGTGAGGAGCCTGTAGAGATTTTGAGTGCCTGAAGAGATAGTGCAGAGGTCAAAGAGGGTAGGGGATGGGTTCAGGTAAGTATTTATAGGGGAGGGAGAGGTGGGACGATCTGTGGGGTGTGGGTTGATCAGTTTCTATTGGCTGAAATTGGGTTGAGGAGAATTGATGCGCCCAGCGGTCAGAGATCAATTTATCACAGACGATTCTTGGTAAGAACCGTTTGTAATAGTATCACAGACGGTTCTTAACAAGAACCGTCTGTGGTATTGGCTATACATATACCGATACAATATAAATAACTAGTCTTAAAATAAGAAATAACAAAGTTCTGTGTGGCTTATATATATTCATTTGAAAGGTTTCGACAAGATCTACAACTTTACAGTTGAGACAAACCTCAAATTTTGAAGGGAAGATCAAAAATTTTGGCAAAAACAGAAATAAAAAACTTTTGATGCAAATTTGAGGTTAAAGATGGCCGATTTTGGGAGTCCTACATGGTGACTGGTGCAAGTGGGTCATTTTTTTTATCGGGCTTGTCGTTAGCTTTCCAACGAGTACAAAAACATCGAAAACGGACACCATATGTAAAAGTTATGCTCGTTTTACTGAAGGTGTGTCGGAACGAAATCCTAGTCGAACTCAGGCAGGAAATTATGAAATTTTAAGGATACGCGAGGCGGGAAACATATCACAGACGGTTCTTATTTAAGAACCGTCTGTGATTGCATTTAACACTGACGGTTTTTATAAACCATCTGTGATGAGGCGTCTATTATAAATCTTTTTGTAATAGTGGAGAAGACTAGCTTGTTGACGTGGACTAGAGATTTCAACATAAAGGCTCCGTTTTTGTTCTTTTGGCTTCACTAAAAATCAAAACAAATAAAATAGATTTTTTTGAACGGTTTTCTGAATTTAAAAATAGATTATGCAAACGTCTTCCCAAGTCTTAGATGTATTCACGCATGATGGATGCTGCATCAAGTGTCCATCCAGACAGTTATGGTTTGTGTGATGTTATCCGTTTGACTTGCATTTGGTTTGAGTTTATCCATGCACAGTCACTTTCTCACGTCACACAACTAAAGAATTTCTCGACCTTCATGCATCCTGATTTCTAATCAGATTGACTTACGAGCTCGTACCGTTCGTGCCATTGGATTGAATAGCAGATGACATGAATCCATTTATAACATGTACTTTTTTTTCGTGGACAGTTATAACATGTACTAAAAATTTGCTGACTTGTACACATGAATTCATTACCCTGCTCGTTTCTTCAGAGGAAGCGAAATGGTGCTCTGTACGCGCCAAACTTTCTCCATTGGAGGAGGTACTCGATGATGGCATCAACCATCATGGGCACCAGCTAGCTAGCTACCCTGGGTGAGGGCTCAGGGCTATTGCTGCAGGTTGCTCTGCCCCATATGAGGGGCATCAAGTGGTTGAAGAAACAGCAGGGAAGACACTGAAGCTAATGCTCCTGGGAGGACCAGCTCACCATGTGATGAAAAAACTAGATGTATATGGACCCAAGTTTCAACTTTCACTACATGCAGTAGTGATAAATTAGCTGGAAATTTCAGGTAGTTGCCGAGGCAATCTTGGCCAAAAGTCTGAAGTTTAATTAGCTAATAGGCACTTTTTTCTTTTTAGAATACACAGGAGAACTGCGTGCCTTTCCATTTGATAGATAGACAACGTTACAATAAGCACTTAATTTGCCATGAATAACTGAAATGTACAGTACTTTGAGAAATTTTGCTTAGCAACACTGCAAAGATATGAAATTTGGAAAATAATAACAAATGTGAGGCCACTTGTCAGTAAGATACCAATATTATTTTCCAACTTACAAACTCTATGTAGCGTTAATAGTTTTGTGGTGCAGTACTCAATAATTTGAGATCTATTTAATTTGCAGCTCGGGACCGACGTGCAAGGGCAGAAAATTAGGTGTAACTTTGCGGGATATAACAATCAACTAATCTGGTAGAAAATGCTTATGGAGTGTTTAAGACAGTTCAACACTGCCCTAAATGATAAGTTGCTCTTAATTTGTAGGTACCTTTCAAATCATAAATTAATTAGTCTTGTGATTAAGGACATCCAAGGGGGTTATTGGCAGTTAAGATTTACAATAGAACAATGAGCAGCATGTACACAATGACTTGTCCTGCAATGTGTAATTTCATAATGTTTACATCATTCATCATGAGCCTCAGCTCTGACTCCGTCAAATGAATTAGGTACGTTGCATGTGTAATCCTGAGTGTAAATTATTCCGCTTCTGAACGTAATCCCTAGTTGTCTAGTTGAAAAAGAGTCCTTGAAGATCATATCGTTGAAAAGTTGATTCGAATTCGTACCATATTCGTGTAAGACACTTCATCGTCTTATGCCAGACGTGGCATGATAGGTGTATGCACAGGTTGTATCAGACGTGGTATCAATCTGTAGCAGCTGACTCTGATTCGATTTCCTTTTCGTGTGGGATTCAGTTCTCTCATCCTATATATGTACCCCAGTAGCTAATAGGAAGAACAAATGCCCGTAATTTTTTCCCGTAAAGGTTTTTCATGTAAACATTCGTATCTCTTATCTCTATTTTTCTGTATATTATTTGCAACAATAACAAACAAATTTGTACATCAACTTGGTAAATTTGCTTTTGTCTTTTGTATCAAAGAGAAGAACTTTCTGAATGTGATACTAACGGACGCAAAATACTTTACTGCGCCATGGGGTTCTAGCTTTAGCTTCTTTTTTTTAACTATTCACTACACTATTCACTAACTCAGTTACAGTAAAAAAATTAGCTATAGTAAAAAAATCAAAAGCCAAAAACCATCGATAAAAATATCACCACAATAGCTAAGATGTACACAGGGCATACTCATAGGTGCAAGAAGTCAAAGCCGTAACAAAAACACTGTGCCCTTTGCATTTTTGTTACAGGGGAATCCAATAATTAAGCTCACAGCCGAGAAATTAAAGCTTAATCCTAATGGAAAGTTACACGGGACGACGTTGATCAGCAACTGATGTGTGTATGCAACTACAGTGTAATGCCAGACCTCCAATATTCTGATGGGCACCTTGTAACTGCAAGGTTGTTTCGGTCCATAGAGTTGTTGTTTTCAGCCTTGCATGCCATGCAGTTGGAAAGTACAATTCTGAAAGAGATCATTGGGCTGTATAAATCTTAATTCCTATGAAAAGCCACTTTTCTGCAGCAAATCTTTGTGCTTTACAGTGTACTACTGCATTCTGCAACTTCATGTACATTAATGTTTACTGCCTCAGTTATAAAACATATGCACTCATGAAGATGAAAATCACTATATGATAAGAAATTAAAAATATAAAGAATTTTGGTGTATCTAAACCATGCAACTGCAAAGGTATATATATAGGTTAGAAAACAAGAGTCCCTAACAGAGAAGAAAATCGAATCAAAGTAGGTTACGTTGGCCGGTGCCCATCTGACATGGCTCAGCGAACGTATCCTGCTTAGACATAAATCCGAATTTGGATCATATTTCAACAATCTCCACCTTAAGATGAATTTACTCCTGTACCTGAAATACGAAAATCTTCTCAAAATAAGTCTTCAACAATCGACCTTGTATCTCAAAGTCCATCAGATTAATCTTCAATAAAAAAAAACTAGAACAGTCTTCCAAACGCTTCTCACGAAGTAAAATTAAGCAAACCACCAATAGATCCAAACACATAGCTATCAGCAATGTAAACAAACAAATCTGTGTCTTCAATAACTCATAACCCCAGTAAAGTCTGAGTCTGTACAACTGATCTCCTAAAATAAATATTCAATCATCAAATAACATAAGCTAAAATATCACCTGTGGCGCTGGATAGATAGGGAAGAACTCATATCATGAAATCTAATATGCTTCACCTGAAACATAAAACTCAGCAAATAAGGCTCATTGCAAGAACAACTTTCACGTGTGGCCGTCACGTACATCAATCTACTATCTTCAAAGGTAACTAAATTCCATTACATAATTGAAATTGTTCATGTAAAAATATCTAGATGAAAAGAACTCAACGTGTAGTTAATGGAGTAGAAATTACAGTAGACCTCTTATATCGAGCTATGATAACTAAAACAATGTTATAATATCCACACAAAAGATTAACTCATTGCACTTAAATCATTCATCTCAGATTTAAATTGAAGTAAAATCTTCATTTTCAAACAACAAAACTTTAGAGAGTATTATGCTAACTACCATCAGGGTCTTATCAAACTTTTGAAATTGAATGTTGCCAAAGCCTCCAAAATGGTCGCATAAGCGATCCAAATTGTAACATATCTAAACGGTAAATAAAACATCAAATTCCGTTGTCTCCACAACAAACATTAATTTTTTCAAAGTCTCATCAATCGAGCGTAGCCCAAATTATATTGAAAACCTACAACTTCGTCTTAGACTCCTCATCTGCAAATCTTGCCGCAATAAACCTAGCACCTATTTTTACAAAAATAGTCCCCTCTCTGAACACAGAAGGCATGACAGGAGACATGTGTCACCTGCCGCGCCGGGGTAGCTCAGCAAGAGGCAAGCCACACAGCAAGTCAGGCCAGCGTGGGAGGAAACAGGCAGGCGTGGCAGGTGGGCAGCCTCGAGGCATTGCTGAGCCATCCTACTCAGTGGGTTGCTGCTGAGCAGCACTGGCTCAGCAGGCGACCGAGCTACCATAGAAGCATGTAGGCAAGCAGCTAGCAATCACGCGTGGGTAGTCCGCAAGTCGGGGCCAAGGAATCACAAGGCAGTGCGCGCAAGGGAATCGCATGGAGAATTACGAGGCGTGGTGTTAGATTCTCATTTTATTCATGCGTTAATGGCATTTTATTATCGCGCATGTGTATACAATGCGAACCCAGCGAGAGCGAGAGTGTGGTGCCTTCCAATCGAGCGAGAGTGCAGCAAAGGAGGGAAGGAAAGAAAAGAGAGATTTCCTATCGAGTGAGAGCGCAAGGAGGGAGCGCAGCTGTGATTTATGATCCTTTATAGTTGGAAGTATTGTGGAGCGGGTGAATACCTTTGGAAAAAGTATGCTTCATTCACCTACAAGCAGTGTGCTTAATATATCATTAGTGTTTCATTAGCATAGCTGTGATTTTGTAATGTAAAATGTGCTAGGTAGCTATATTTAGTTGACGGAAGTGTTTATGTAAGTAGCCATATTTATTTATTGTAAATAATTATAGAAATATCGGCCAAAAATAGCTAAAATATTTTTATGTGTGTCCGCACATATAATTTACCGCTTCTGTGCGATTACAGAATGGTAATTACCTAAGGACATAGTGTTATTTTCCTAAACTTAGAAGCAAAAGCTTCATAAAAAATATAGCACATTTTTGATTCTACTAACCACTCTTAGTTCTTGACTCACCTCCCTTCGTTATATCTTTAAACTATTACTAACACTCTTCTGTTCAATTGTAGATGGTCAAATCAACTGACATTGGGTCACGAGACTACTTCACACCATAGAGAGGATGAAAGAGAGTTTGCCCATATATTGTGCAAACTAAGAAAGTACATGTGTCACTGCCACCGTCCCATCTTCAGGGGATAGAAGATCTAGGAAGGAGATAGGAAGGTTTGGATGATGGAAGTCTTCCTATACACAGGCAAAGGCGAATACACCTCTCGCACCTTTGGCACAGAGCACCCGAGAAACACTTCCACCAATGCTCTTCAGGATGCCTCTCGCTTGGGTTGTTCTCACCTGTGCAAGATCCATGAGGCTGCCATGCTGACCTTCCCATTTTGCTACTATCCATCCCTTCGAGAAGGAGCACGCTATGGCGAGACATTCATCCCTAGCTCCAAAGATGACCCACTACTGACCCACCAGGTCCAGCTCTCCTGAGCTATGGGAACCACCTACACTGAGGCTCTAGGGGAGATCTCAGACCTTTGGTAGCTCCTCCCCACCAGCTACAACCAAGAAGAGACTCTTCGCGCTCAACTCACCAAGTGTAAGAATGCTCTAGCTGCAGTGAAGTATGAGAAGGATGCCACAGTCGCCAAGCTTGAGCGGACTACAGTTCCATTCCACACCAACCTCGCTCTAACTCAGCTACTCATTAGAGGACTATGCTTGAGGAGCACCACACATAAGAGCATGTGATGACCTAGCATGCTGATCGTCATCAACATTGGAGAAACCAGCTAAGGCCGCAGTCGTTCCCACTTCCGCTCCAGCTCCAGCTCAGCCAGCTATAGTCGCTCTTTCTCTCGCTCCAGTTCACTTGGTGTACCACCTGCTGTAGACACAACCTCATGGAGGAGCAGTGGCGGAGCTAGGAATAAAATTGAGGGGAGCTGAACTATTTATAGAGTTAATCTAAGTAGACACAAATTTAGTCTTTTTACTCGTATGGAATTTCAAATGCACACAGAAATTACACAATTGGATAGAGATAAATAATAAAAAAACAGAGAAATACAAAGTAGGTACCTCGATAATAGAAAGTGCACATCCAAAAATATATAATTATTTTGTCGTGCGTGCGGAGTAACGATAAGTAACCTATATATGAAACACATCAAAATTAGTGATATAATAGAAAATTATGAATAGTAATAAAATTTTAGATCATATGAACATACCAGAATTAAGTTAATTTGAATCACGAGATAAATTTGAATCACGGGGCAAATGCATTCTACGCGATTTCATACCTTGAAAGCGGTTTAGGATTTTGTCATTCTACAAATAAATTATTAATTTATGTCAATACAAAATTACAAATCTATAAATAAAGTACAAGGATTAAAATTGTTAACCATCTAATATTTATATAGTATACATAATTATATACTAAAAATATAAACTTAACTCTAAATCTAAAATAGTAATTAAAAGAGCAAAAACCTTACCACTTAGGCACTTACCACTACCATTCTACCAGAGTACTAGCTGACAGCTCCTGCCTGGCTGCCTACTGAGGAGCCGATGGCCGAGTAGTCAACCAGTCGCCACCTGCCCACTCAGACCCCAGTTGCCACTCACCACCAGAGATAAAACATCTCAGACGGACTTACTCGGACTCGCTCCCTCAGGCCTCCGCCTTAGTGATTCAGTTCAGTCCCTGTCCAGCTGTCCCTTCTCAGCCGCGCTCTCTCCGCTCGGGAGCTCGGACAGTCGCGCTCGGCCGCTCACCGTCCTCTCTCTCTCTCTCGCTCAGTCGGCCTGCTCCCCTTGCTGCCCTCACGTCCCGGCCTGCTCCAGTGCTCCCCTCGCCGCCCCCGCACCCCAGCCTGCTCCCCTCGCCGCCCTCGCGCCCCGACCGGCTCCCTCTACCGGCGGTGGCTCGCGGCCCAACCCTCGTTGACTCCGCCCCAGCGCCCTGGTCCGACGCCTTTGCCACTGCTCGGATGGCGCGGATCTACCGGCGGCGGCCCAGCGCTTGCCGTCAGGGGGCAGATCTGGCTCCCCCGGTGACCCGGTCGCCCCTGCGCCCCTCCCCACAGGTCAGTCCGTACTCCACTACTCCGTAAACTTCCAATTGCTGTTTGGCTGTATGCTAGGGTTTGTGATTTGTGAGAATGTGAGTTGATGACTTGATGGCTTAGTGGGCCGAGGGACTCCGATATGGATTTGTTGGGCTCTGACTTCTGAGGATAGTGGGCCGTTTTCATTTTTGCATTCCTTTGCAAAAACTGTCGGTCTCCCTGCCTCTCTGCCCGTCGGCGGCGGGGTGTGTTGTGTGGGCCCTAGGGGGCTTGCCACCGGCGAGGGTAGGCTCGAGCCTTACCAAGCCTACCCCTTGGCTTCGCCCTTGTGGAGGAGTAGCGTGACATACGAATTAGGTCAGCTCATAGTGCTTGTTAGGAGTAGATTTTTGTTTGTAAACACCCATGTACTAAACAATAGGCGTGTAATATGTAATATATTGTATCCACATGATAGAGCACGGCCTAAGTACTATATGCAACTTGACCAAAATATTATAAATATTATGTAGCCATGTTAGGTTTTGTGGTTTATTTTTTGTTTTTCTTATTCGCCTGGTTCTTAGAATCCTTTTTTCAGATATCAGTGAGTGGACAGAACACACCGACTTTTCCTAGTGATTTGACAATATGTATCAGCTTTTCATAGCAGGCAACATAAACTAGCGTTTCCAGCAATTTACAATATGTACTAGCTTTCCACAGCCTGTAGACATCACGTACCAGTTTTTCCAGTGATTTGACAGCACGTATTAGCTTTTTGCAGTGAGTGAACAGCATGCACTAGCTTTCTCAATGATTTGACGATACGTACCAGCTTTTTGCAGCGAGTGGACATCACGCACCAGCTTTTTCAGTGATTTGACAATATGTTTTAGCTTTTTCACTAAAATAATAACACATTCAAGCTTTACTCCCAAACAGTGCACACCAACCGTCTATAAAATTTGGCCAGCCCCCACGACCAGACCTAAGACTCTGATTGAGTTGATCTCAAAACTAGGAGAAGATGAGAGAGAGAAGATAGGAGAGATACAAGATGTCACTATGCCGCTGGTAGTAATGTCAAACTATGGAGAGATACTTCGTAAGTAGAAGTGGGCGGCCAAGAAGAAGGGATCATGCCATGATAATTCTTGCAAAAATGCACCTATTTCGCTGGAGTTTTCGCAACCACAATGTGACTGGAACAATCCAGCATATATCATTCAGTCCACTTACTTGACAATCGCCACCCGGGCGCACTTCACATGGTACGAAGTTCTTGTAAGAACATATTTGCTATTTCATATTGCATGTTCCATTTCACACATCTCTAACCCACTCCGTCTATACCGACGAGCGTTACTACTTTTTTCAATGGATAAATGGCATAGATATATACGATAAGGCATTCATCGTGTAAAAATATATGCTTTGATACTATTTATTATAAAATACATAATAAAAAATATATGGTCAAAAGAACAGAAGACACTACTTTAACATTAAAAATCTTTATGGGAAAAATTACAGATACATGAAGGCAAAAATCACTATATAAGGAGTGATTACAAGCATGAAAAACTTTGGCTTATCTAAATCGTGAGACTATAGAAGGTATGTATATAGGTTATAAAACAAGAGTCTCTAATGGAAAAGAAATCGAATTAGAGTCGGTTACGCCGACCAGTGCCACATTTGACATGACTTGACAAACATGTCCAGCTTGGACGTGTGTCCAAATTCGGATCACTTTAGCAGCTTCTAACACTATGGCTGCCAAATTAGTGAAAACACACAGTTCGGTCCATGCTTCTATGTGATTTGATGCCCAAGAGATAATCATTGATCTCCAGCTACGATCAAATCAAGCAACAAGCAAGTACTAACTGAAGCCGATGCAATCCGTGTACCATATTTATTAATCAAATAATTCATGTCTCCTTTCTATTTTTTTTAAGCGAGAGCAGAGAATCTTGCTTACGTTTCCTTGTGAACACTGAATAGATGATTGTGGTGTGTGTTGCTGTGTAGGTCAACAGCCATCCTACTTACCTGCACAATTTCAGATCAGATATCAGAGCATATGTTACTGGCAGAAACCAAAATTTTAGATACAAAACCCTCATTTTGTGGTTTCTAATTGACAACACAATCATCGAAGCTACTAACATCGGCCTACGTACTGTATGCATGTATTGAAATTAGACATCTTTTTTTCCCTTCTTTTTGAAACAAGGGCAAGAGTTCTGCCTCATTTCATTGACAGAAGAAGATAATACAAACACCAGTTCAAGACACCTCCAAGAATTAGACACCTTTTTGTTTGGCAAAACCAGGGAATGGATATGTGCAAGAATGAAAGTGCCATCTGAAAAAGGAGTGCCTTTTATGTACAACCTTCCATGCAGTAGTAGTTAGGTGAAAGCTCACCTAGACAAACCATTTCAGAATGTGCATATTTTTTTTAACAAACTAAGCGTACATTTTGTTCAACTCTCAATGTGGTTATGACACATCCGGCCGGTTCTGGACTTAAATCTGAATTCTTCAGAGAAATGCATCTCTTTGCCTCTTAATTTAACTGTACAACCCAACACTTAAATGCATAATTTTATCTTAGTGGATGCACATCCCAAGACATTGTGGACATTCTTGGAGGTATATGTGCTGCTTACATGCCACCTTTGGCAGGCTCTGGAGTGGAGCAATTCCTACTCAACCAGACTGCACCAGGGAGCATGCTAGCCTTAGATCTGGGAAGCAACACCAGGGAAAGGGGAGCAGGAGCCAAGAACCATCCATGTGAGAAGAAAGTTGACTTAAATTGACCAAATACCCTATGTGGAGAGGACCTGCATGATCCTCCTTACCAAACCTTCTTGACTAGGAGCAACACCGGAGACACACGCCATCATGGCACCGAGCCTGTGTGTCTTGTCCTAACATGCTGCTCTCTCTACCCTCGAGCTTAGCCGGCCCCACAGTACAGTGCCCCAAAACCATGTGTCGGATATCTGGTGTCGGTGACCAGCTAAATTATTTAAACCACGACACATTTCTGCTTAACTATATCTCCTTACGCCCATTCGAACGAGGGATATCTACAAGAGTTTTTTTTTATGTTTAGGAGCTAAAATCATTACTTCTAGTTTCTACTTGTACTCTTTCGAAAAGGGATATCTACAAGAAATTTGGAGGCATTATACAGTTCTCTACGAAATTTCGGCGTGTGCGCTCATTTGTCCCGAATCTCATTAGTCTTTGGAACCAACCGCGACATTACGCATATTTTCGAAAGATATGTCTCTCAATTAAGCAAAGTTGTTTTCTCCAAAAAAAAAAGGAAAGCTGTTTTAATTAAGAGGGATCAATATATTTTTTTAAAAAATAATAGGGATCAATATCTTTTTTTTTAAAAAAAAAGAGGCATCAAGATCTTAAACAGTGATGCTAGCAAGCAGTGGCTACTGGCTCTGGCTGCAGTTGCCTGTGAGCCACGGTAGGTGACAATGGACATGCATGACGCGTATGTACGGCGGCCACCACCTAACATGTTGGTCCAGACATGCGCATTGCAACCGGGTGATGCATGTGTGGTTGGCACGGCTAGAGCCTTCTTGTTTTCGGGCTCACGTTCGACTTATAGCTTATCATTTTATATTTTTTGAATAAATAAATAAAATACTCTTTTCAAAACAGTTTATCGGTCATTCATACAAGCGTTCGTATTAAGATCAAAAGTTATCAGTCATAATCATAAATCATCAGCTACAGCAAAAAAGAGTGCACCCTATAATGATGGTGAAATCGGATTTGGTGTACTTGGAGAAGTTGAAAGTTGATTTGAATATCCTGTTTTCTAAAAATAACCTTTTCAAATCATTTTCAAAAGCGGCTTTTCCAAAGCCACTGGCTAGGCTATATCGGGTTTGTTCTTTTCAGCTTCTCAAAATGGCTTTTGGCTTTTGCTACAGTACCTAACTTTCAAACGAAATATTTTTTTAAAGATAGAGTCTACAAGTTAATTATAGTACACGTTAGAAACTCAACATCTGTACCATCTAAAATCGTAAGCGAGTATCTCTCTCCGTAATCTCTGTCGCAAACTGCTAAAATTCAAAAATTTCAGCTAAAAACCAAAAGCTGCAACAAAAAAGAACAGACCCATCGATATCATCTCTTTCGTGCCTACATTTTTCCTTTTCAACTATTTCTATTTTATTTTAATAAAAAAGACAAAAGCTCTGGTTAAAAACTATGAGCTCCAACAGATTAAATTAAAGACCGCCTAATATCACTTGCAGCCTAATGCATGCAGATGAGAGCTCCACCCGATTCCATGTCTGGTCTGGATCTGCAGATATGCACCACTTCCAAGTCCGCAATTAATTATTGGCCACTCGTTCTGCATGCGCATATAACCTACTCGCCAGTAAAAGATGTTTATTGGAAGAACTTGCACGTTTGCTGGACGTTGTTTTGCGACGTGTGCGTGTGGTTGCAAGAACTATCAGGGCCATTCATGTGTCCTGGGACACCTCGAGATCGGTGCGTGTACATGAGGCCATACAGTAGGTATACGCTGTACCTGTATATGGGTCAAAACCCCATAAACATCTCTCTCATCTCTCTCTCATGGGCGAAGGGCGGTAATGACTGACGGCAAGAAGCCGACGCCCGACCGAGGTGACGGTAGAGTGGAGGCCAGTGACCAGCAAGCGGGACGCATCGTGTGGCCTACCACCGGATCCGGTGTTCTCCCGTCCGGAGTTGGCTACTTTGTGGGTGGATTCGATGGCCAACGATAGTGGATCCGTCCAACGCCAACGACCGGCATCTTCCATCGTCTTCATTGTCTCCTCTATATCGTCGGCGTCGTCTCCTCTCTCTCTCTCTCTCTCTCTCTCGGTCCCCAACTCTCTTCCTCTCTCGGTTGCCGTTCCTTCCGCCGCCAATGCAATTGAAGAGGGACCTAAGGGGTAGGGACGATCGCCGGCGGGGTGGAGGGCGGCGCCCAGATCTGATGGCGCAGAGATCGACGCCCAGAGCATGCGTGGTTGGATCAGGTCACATCCCCATGTCCGGCCACCAAATCTGACGGCCTCTTGGCTGAATCCACAGTCCCCGCTAGCTCACCGGCATCTTCCATCTCCCCCCCTCATCCTTTTTTCGCATGTTGATATGATTTTTGTGTTGTAGTTTTTGATTTTTCGATGTTGGATCCGAATTAGTGCATCTTGATTGGTGGATTTGAAAGATTTTTGGCATGTTGGATCCAAATTTGTGCATCTTGATTTTTCAAATGTTGGATCTGAATTTGTGCATCTTTGTAATGTTTCCTTGCATTTCTTGGGGATAAAATCCGAAGGTTCAAATTCTTGAAAATGAAATCCGAAAATGGAACTTATTGCATTTTCTTGGAGACGAAATCCAAGAAAAATGCAACCACTTGCAGTTTCTTGGTGATGGAATTCGAAAATGCAATCTCTCCCAATTTTCCGTGCATTTTATTGAATATGAAATCGAAAAAATGCAACCTATTGCAAATTTTTCTTGCATTTCCTTGTAGATGAAATATGAAAAAAAATGCAGTTGTACCGATCCCATTTTTAAGAATAGAACTGTGATATTTTTCGTAACAGTCCAAGAGTTTAATTGTGGATAGAAAGAGTATAATGCCTACTCAAGAATATTTAAAAAGGGTTAGCTTGATTAAAATATGACGTAATGGTCCAATTACATTAGATTTATGGGCATCTAAGTTTAAAACTTAACTTACATTCGGAAGAATCGATAAAATCCTACAAGAACACTTAAGTGTAGTTGTAACTCTAACATGATAGCTGATGCATCCTTTCTTCTTCTGTTATCTACTCTGATGAAAATAAGCAAGATTGAGTACACTAAGTACACAACAAGCCAAATGAGAAGGCTATTTAACTACCATGCAAGGTGTTTAACTGGACAGATTCATAAGTTGTATTATAATAAGAATAGATGCAAATTTACTAGTAAAAAACTTTACACTTGAAATAGTATAACAATATTTAATTAACAAGGAGGGTTTTCATCCGTAATTTTCACATTAAATTCATTGCAAATCTAATTATGCCTTGTTGTTGGAATCACCCATGAAACACAACTCTATTGATCGGGAGTACAACGTATTCGAATACCATTTATTATACTCTACAGAGTTATCTAACTTTACCTATAAGATATCTGAAACTCATAATGTCAAGTTATAGACACGCAACATGATAGCGTGCGACTGATAATTTCACTGCTCTTTTCGTTCTAGTTTCTACCCGATAGGCTCGTAGCCATTCAATACATCAGGAATCCACAGGCCAATGCGAAAATCGTGACCCAACGTTGAATAAATCTACTGTTGTGAAGAATGGCAAGTGACATACCTAACCCAACTTCTATCTCACCCCTTTCTTGCGGGCCATCCCGAAACCATAGGGTAGCAATCTTTCATGTAGATATTTGATTGGATCGAGCAGTATATTAGACTAAACTGATAAGTCAAACTTGTAGTTGAGCGAGTTCTATATCATTTACTTAGCAAAAGGGTATAGTCCTTACTTTTCTCAAATGAGGCCATCATCCACATGCCATATGCACCTTAACATAGTTCCACCGAACCAAACCAAAGCCTCCATGGGTTCCAGCCATCTAGTGGCTTTTCACCAGTTAGCCTCAATCCTAGTACCATCTTAAAACCTAATGGCACGAAGCCAAAATATTTTTAGTAGCTTAAATAAATCATTTGATTGTCCAATTCTACTAATAACTAATTGTACAATAATTAATAGCCAAGTTTTGTCAAGGTGAATATGCTTACAAAATTAAAACATGGCTTTTAGGTAGTAGGATTTATCTAAATTCTCATGTCATTCTAAACTATTATTTTATGTAAATAAAGGTGTGGAAATAACATGAATGAAAATAAAGCTTATTTAATTAAGTAATATGGGTCCAATATGATCGAAGACATATGACTTGCCTTCAGAGTTTTTGATTACATCTTTGTAGGCTTTTAGTTTAATACCATCCACCTTAATTGCTCCAGTAGCTTCTTCGCTGGTCAATTAATTGAATCTGGAGACTAGCTTAAAAGTATGAGTACAAATAAGTTTCTGCTTTGCAGAATGCAAGTTAGGAACAAAATATAATAAAATATCTAGAAAATGGCATAAAAGAAGGTGGGTTTGAGATGATATGGTTGAAATAGCACTGGGTTGGTTTGAACGGAGTTGAAAATGGGTTAGATGGACTCAAAACGATCAAAATGGGTATAAATATGCTTAACGGTTATTAGGTGAATAGAAATGGGTCAAATGAATAATAATGGGTTGACATTATTCCTAATGGGTCGGGTTAGATGAATAGTATTGGGTTTGGGCTCGTGTTCATGGGCTGAATAGTTTTGGGCATGAATAGTATTGGGCTAGATGTGAACAATGTTGGGCTTTGACTAATGGGCTTGGCCCACTTGGTCTACTGGACTATGCACTGTTCTGGATGGCTTGCCTGGCCAATTTACTGGGCTACAAAGCGTGAAGCCCACACGGCTTGAGCTCACGCTCATGGCTACTTGAGTAGATACGAGTGATGGTGATGGCGATTGAGTGGCGATGAGGGGGATTGGCGGCGAGCGGTGGTGCGGTGAGAGTTATCGGGACCTGGGCGGCCCATTTTGGGTATACGCACATCATAAATGGATTGGACAAGGCTTGTGGTGGTGGTGGTGCCTCATCGGAGTAGAACTATGGCATGATGGCGCTACTGTGAGGTTCTAGCTAATCCAATGTGTTTAAGCTTCTATGGTGCACTGGGTTCCTAGTGGTGGCGACGGCTTGGATTGGTTTGGCTTGTGCAAGGCTGGTCATGGTAGTCATGCATGGTCAGGCAAATGGCGCTTGGTGCCAACATGCTAGGGGCGACGAGCTGGGTCAGAGAGGATGGGGTGGCATTGCGGTGCTATGGTGATGTTGTGGGCACGAGGATTTGGATCGGAATTGAGGCTATCAGAGGAATTGAGTTTCAGGATCACCGGCGAGAGCTTCGGTGGTGGCGACAATTCTCATCAGAGATGGACGGTAAGGGCTTTTAGATTGTGATTCGACACAAAGGAAGTCTAGTGAGCGACTCGACTTGGCTTTATAGTCTAGTGAGCGACTCGACTTGGCTTTACATAGTCGACTTGGCTTTGCAAGCAAGGAGCTGGCTCAAGGCTATATGGGAAGAGTGGAGAGGAAGGGCCACAGGTAGATGTATCAATAGCCAACAGGAAAGGAAGGGAAGAGGGTGAGGAGGAAGATAGGGTAAGGCTTTTTATACATTTTTTTTTGAAAATTGGCCTGCAGGTCAAATAAAAACATATAAAATCCTATTTGCATTAGGGCATCTCCAATGGTGCTGAGTCAGCTAGCTATTTGCATGTACACATCAGCATATATCCTATGTGGAGGAAAGAGAGTATGCAAAACACAAACAGCTAGCTACTATTTCATCTCTAGTCTATAACACAAAACAAGACAGTCTCTATAAATGGCTGTGTGTGCATGTAAACATCAAATAGCTATCCTTATAGATAGTTCTTTGAAATGCTAGCTTTTAGTGTATACTATATGAATAATGTGGAAGTCTCCTAGCTAGTTGCTAGCTAGAACCATTGGAGATGCCCTTAGTGTACTAGTACTAGCAATTAGCTCGTATTGATGGCAGATCTGCGTTTCCAATGGCAAATATGCAGTTATTCCTTCAAGTCATAAATAGTGCTTAAAGTTTTTAAAATTTTGTTCCCACTTAATGTTGAATTTGGTCTGAATAGGAAGGCAAAGGAGCCTCGTGGATGCATTGAATCTGCAGAGTAGAATGGACCGAAACATGATGTGCCACACATAGACTTTCGGGCAATACGTTTATCATCTCCTTTTCTTTTCTTTTCTTTTCTTCTGGGTCAATATGCACACTGGGCTGGGCACCATTGGTTGTCCAATCCACGCGCCTTCTCGGCTAGACTTGAAACATGATTCTTTTTTTATTATTATTTTTGCTCCATCATATCAATATCAATATGCCACGTATGTATTTCCAATAATAAATGTATCTAGATCTTCTTTTCCTTCTGAGAAAAAGTGTGGTTGGTTAATCACGTATCTTTAACTCTTAAGAACCGAGAGATCATGAAATCAAACGGTTCGTGAAACCCATTCCACACCTGTAAAACTAGACATATAACTCGATTGCTTTGGTTCAGTGTAGTAATGTCTCATTGTTCATTGCAAATGGTGATCCAATAAATAAATTAAATCCTGATTGAATTGAGGATGGACCAAACATCACTACCACAAAAAGGTCATCTTAGACACCTCATTACCATAAATGGTTTTACAAGATGGACCGTCTAAGTTCACCGTAATAAAAAGAACCGTCTGTGATGACCTACTTATACAGACAATTCTAAACAAAATCGTCTGTGATGTTTGTACTTACCACAGACGGTTTTTATTTCTAACCGTCTGTGATGTATCATTGACGATTCTTTACTTAGAATCATTTGTGATAATATTTCAACTTACCTGCTCTCGTCGAATTTGATTTTTTTGCTCATCTCGCTGGATTTGCTCTTTAAAATAGAAGACTCGATTATTTTTCTCCTCTTCTCACTTCTCACCCTCTCCTCTTCTCTCTTCTCACTTCTCGCCAAATCTTCCCTTAAAAATAGAAGGCTGAGTCGGCTCTTCTTCTCTTCATCTCCTCTTCTCTCTTCCCACTTCTCCTCTACTCCTCTCCTTCCCCCCTTCTTCATTTTTACCGTGGCTTGGATGCCCAAAAATATAGGATTCCAACTCTTAGCAGATCCAAACCATCAAAACTATGGTAAATATACAGACTTAGTCAAATTTTTGAGTATCCAAGCCACGGTAAAAATGCAAACTATGTAAAATTACCCACTTTTTAAAGCTTTGGTATAGCTATTGCAGACAGTTTTTATTAAGAACTGTGTATGATAACTGACTAATACAGACGGTTCTAGTTTCGAACCGTCTGTGATAAAGGACGATCACAGACGATTCTAGTTCTGACCGTCTATGATGTGGTTTTTACAGATAGTTTAAAAACCATATGTGAATAATCCTTATTATCATTGATCCATGAAGTCAGACGGTTCAAAAAATCATCTGTGATAAACTTTTATACGGTAGTGCATGTATGTAGATTAGAGCTTGCTTTGCTGAATGTTAGATAAATAAACTGCACGCACGAGGACTGAGGCATGATTAGTCTCATGTTTAAGGCCAAGGGCACAAGACAAGGGGCGGCATATTAAAATTAAGGCAATGGTGGACCAGTGTGTGATCAAAGAACAGTGCAACGATGTTGTCGGCACAATGGGCGGGTCAAACAAGGATCGGCGTGCAATGCATTCGCTTGCAAGCGACGCACTTGCAATGTCACTTCGGGTGTATCACTCGGTTGGACTTTTGGCCGAAGTTTTTTATTTTTAACTAAAATAAATTAGTAGTAGTTGGAAAAAGTAATTTTAAGAATAAAATTTGAAAAATAACTTTTAACAGAAATGGACCGAAGGGAAGATGGAAACCGACCAATGGCTTTTGAAAATGACTTAGAAAAAATCACTTTTGGAAGCGGTATGATGAAATCACTTCTAAAAATTGAGATATTCAATTCAGCTTTTAGCTTTTTTAAACAGAAACTGGAAGCTAAAACCGATGTGAACACCAATTAGTATATGCAAGATTGAGATATTCAAGATTGAGGAATCAATGATATTAGTATATGCTTTTGTGAGAGTAAAATAGATAAGGGGCGAAAGCGAGAAACTATGATTAAATCTATATGTATACATGATAAAATGGAACAATTTTAGAAACCTAATACGCCTTGTAAAATGAACTGGAGGAAAACTATATCCTCATTGTCAAAAGAAAAACAAAATCTGTGGTTGTGAGTTGTGACTGAAGAAAAGCAACATGTCAGCTCTTCATATGTTGGACGCACTAAAGAAAATTCTTTTTTGGACAATATTGCTGGATGTGTATGGTTCGATTAATTGTTTCATTGTTTAAGTTGCCCTCTCGATCTTTGAAAGACAATGGATGGGTTCTTGGTTTATGGTTTGTCTTTTTATAGTAATTAGTTTTTAAATAAAATATCTTTTGAAGTTGGGGTCTATAAGTTGATTGTAATAGTTACTGTCTTGACTTCATCTATATCGGCTAAACTCACACGCAAATATAGCTCCGTACTCTCTCGCATGAGCAGCTATAATTCAAAATTTTAAGTTAAAAGTCCTAAACCGCAGGCTAAAAGAACCACCCAATATATATTGAATACACATAGGTCCTCTTCAAGGGTAGCATGATGTTACTCTCTCCGTCCACAAATGTAGATGTTTTTGACTTTTTACGATCACTAATACAAGGCTTTGACTATAATTTATTATTATAATATATCAGTAAAATAATAAAATATATATATTATAAAAGAATTTTGCAAGACAAATCCAATAGTATTATTTTTATATAATTAATCTATATACTTTAACATATATTAATGATCAAAACTTAAAAAGTTTGATCATACGGAATTTATGATGATCTATGTCCCCGTTCATTTGGGTTTAGGTTTCTGGCTTTTGGTTTATTTTTACTATTCATAATTTTTGTCTTTTTTTTGGCTTTTTGGCTTTTTTGAGCTTTTTGGCTTTTTGGCTTTACTATCCACAAATTTACTTGTTCTTTTTTGTATTCGTTTACATTATGTGTGATGGGCTAATTTGTTTTTTCTTTTTTTAATTTTTTTTTAAAATTAATTACACCAAATAAGCCACCGTCAGCTTAGTGTGTAATTTCAACCAGTTACAATATAATTTCAGCTATAAATCATTAAATTTTAGTCTAATCGAGCAGTCTCTAAATTTGTGGACTGAGGAAGTATAGAGGAATCTGATTTATTTAATGACAGATGTGATCCGTGCAGGCCTGCTAGGGTAATGTTGGTAGGTCAGCGTATACAGTGATTCACTGATTCTCCTTGTACAAGCGTATATGGGGGTGATCGAAATAGCGATGGCTTTTGGCTTTTGGCTGAAAAAACACTGTAGCTAGCTGAAAAAACACTGTAGCTGAGTTAGTGGATAGTGTAGTGAATAGTGAAAAAAAGCTGAAGTTAGAAGCTGAAACCGAAAAAAGCCGAAACGATCACCCCCTATAGTGATTCACTGATTCTCCTTGTACAAGATTGGGTTGCCCCAAGGTAGCCTCTTTTATCCCCTAGCTAGCTATATATTTTCATAGACAAGTACTCATACGTCCTGCTCTAAATAGTTTTGGATTCTAGCTTCTATCTTTTAGAAACAGAAAGTTATTGGTACTAATGTTGTGAATCAGTGATGAATTCTATTATCTTGTATTTGATCAAATCATAGATATTATGTAGGTAAAGCTAGGCACTCTCTACAAAGATTAAATTAAATTATTCGAATGTAATGTGCTTCTGGTTAATAGAGCTGTGTCAAAAATGTTATTCCTAAATTAAGGCATAAAGAACATTATTAATTAAAATTATGGTAAGTTGGAAGTGAGATAACTTGTTGATATACACCCTCTAACAAAACCTTCTTTATAAACTTGATTTGATTTAAGTCAAATGTTTACAAATAAAATTATATGTATACTAGTGATGATAGGTCCTAGACAAACCCTCCTTGCTAGATATGTCCCTTGAAATCCTCAATTGCATTCTAAGACTTCACCACCATGGTTTGTTGAGCATATATACTATATATAGATTAAATGACAACAATGTTTAGACTGTGCTACATATAAAAAAATCCAAGAAAACTTGCGGTGCATAAGTATTGGATGCTCTTAACTATGTAATGCAGCTTTATCATTAATAGGATAATTAATTTAATGTGCGCCCATTTTCTTTCCCATCTAACTTCTTTTTTTTGTTTATGTATGCCCCTTTTCCCAAACTATTGTGTAACTATGCACATGATGTGACCTCTTATCACTATTATAAAAAAACCTAATACTAGACATCACATCACATACGGTTTTCTAAAACCGTCAGTATTAAATACCATCACAGACAGTTTTAGTTTAGAAATCGTCCGTGAAAATGTAATATTATAGACGGTTCATAGTAAAAACTATATGTGAATTATCATAGACGATTTTTACCGTGGATTGTCTGTAATATTACCAAATATTACAGCTGGGCAACACCTGTGAATTCTATGTTTGTCACCACATGCAACTGCTCCTTGATTTCTCGAAGACCAATGATTATCAGATTTGTTAATCTTGTAATAATTATTTCATACTTATCAATTTATATATATATATATATATATATATATATATATATACACACACACACACATGACATTGATATTCCCACCAATAGATTACGTCCAACGTCATAAAATCAGATGGGGAGTTCCATAATGTAAAATGAATTTGTTTGGGATAACATTGAGTTTAATTGTACATGTGTGTATTTGTTGATAGATATTTTATTTTATTTCAGTTAATTAATTTATAAAATGAATTTTCTTACTTTTGAAATGAATGATTGTGAATTGGATATATACTGTGTTGATCTGCTTGTTTTAGAGAGTATGGCTAGCACTTAATGAGGCTAGCCAACAAAATGAAATAGATTTAGAAATAAAAATGAACATCACAGATGGTTATTAACCAGTAACCGTCTGTGATAGTTGACTATCACAGACGGTTTTATATACAAATCGTCTATGATATTTAATATATCACATATAGTTTTAACTACAAACCGTATGTGATAGTTCAATATCACAGACGATTTATTATTGAAACCGTTTGTGATAATTGCATCACAGATAGTTCGAAAGCCGTTTATGATGACCTCATGTCATTACTGACCTATAAACTCAGACAATTCACGAAATCGTTTGTGATGATATTTTTGAACTGTCTGTGATGACCTTTTTTTTGCAGTAGTGTATAAAGCTCCCATTTCATGTGTGATAACTGATCACATTCAAGATCCAAGATACACCATTCCAATCTGAAAGGGGACAGTAAGACAGAGTTACATTCAGAAGATTCCATCATTCCATATGAGTACATCTACAATTTATCAGCTTGATTAAACTATTGCAACAAGTCAACACAACTCCAGCTATCCAGCCACCTTCCAAATGGTGCAAGAACACCTACATATCTTGCAATACAATCTCTTGACAGCAACAACCAAGGTTATCAAAACCAGTTTTGAATTTTTAGCAGGAGAGGGGGTTCTGGTAGGACTGGTAGCACCTATTTTCGAAAAATTTTGGTAGTTTTTGTGTCAAAATTTTTAAATAAAAATCTACCAAAATCGGTCTAAATAGGTATAAATGGAGAAACATCGGGGTAAATCAGATGAACTCGAAGTAAAATAAAATATTTGAAACCAGTTTGTACTCTAATCTAGGTGCACGATAGGACCGATTTTCACCGATTCTTGATGATTTTCGGCTGATTTTCATAACCCTAGCAACAACTAACTGATCCAATAATTTTTGTTTTCACATTTTGCATTTCAGCTTCCATTGCGCACTTTCTCCAATAATTGGTATGATCAAATCCAATAGACAACACTACTGAGAAAAAAAATCAAACTAGTCATAAAAAATATTCATCTAGATTAGTTACTAGATAATTATCTTCTCCACAAATTCATGCAAGCCGCAGTAGATCAGTACACAAGCTTAGTTAGCCGTGTTCATGGATGAATGTCAGTGACACAATCAAGTTAGAACCCTAACCCTAACTATGATCTCTCTTCAGTGACTGGCAAGACCATGAGCTAGGGAAGAAGATCATGAGGGAGTCGACAGCAACGGCAGCGGATGCGTTGGCGGACTGGATGATGGCGCGGAGAAGCAGCCTACCGGCGGGCCGGGGTCGGCGATCAACACGATCACGCCGTGCGCGGCGTGCAAGCTTCTCCGGCGGCGATGCGCGCAGGAGAGTGCCCCTTCTCGCCGTACTTCTCGCCGATGGAGCCGCACAAGTTCGCCTCATGCACAAGGTCTTCGGAGCCAGCAACATCTCCAAGATGCTCCTCGTAAGTTACTTATGAACTGTTGGAACCGGCGACCACTCTGGTTCCACCGGATCCATTCCTCGGTCTCTTCTTTCTTAAATGGGCTTGCGCTCTCTGCGCACTGAGCCCACGGGCTGCCCACTAGCAAGCCCTCCAAGCAACAACCTTATAAGTGGTATTGAGCTTTCTCCCCCCAAAATACTAGTTTTATGGGTGGAGATCCCTTCACACTTATAAGTTGTGCTTGTTTCCCTCCTACAATCCATATGGGACTATTATTTTCCTAACAATCTCCCCCTCACATATGGATTGTGCACACCGCACTTCTGGGAAACTCCCCCTCCATATAGATTTGTGCACACCGCACTCTGGGAGATGTTAGGTCTCTAGCTCTGATACCAAATGTTGGAACCGGCGACCACTCTGGTCCCACTGGATCCATTCCTCGGTCTCTTCTTTCTTAAATGGGCTTGCGCTCTCTGCGCACTGAGCCCACGGGCTGCCCACTAGCATGCCCTCCAAGCAACAACTTTATAAGTAGTATTGGACTTTCTCCCCCCAAAAGACTAGTCTTATGGGTGGAGATCCCCTCACGCTTATAAGTTGTACTTGTTTCCCTCCCACAATCCATATGGAACTATTATTTTCCTAACATGAACTAGCTAGTAGCAAGCTGGTTGAACTCAACTTATGAACTAAATTTGAACTCACCTTATGAACTTATTTTGGTGCTATTTATTTTTTTATGAGATTGGATATCTCAGTCTCTCAGGGCATTTTAATTCTTCTCTTTTGACTTTTGAGAGCCTTAACACAAGGATTTTGGCAGTGAGTCACGACTCATGAGTAAGCTTAATTTCTTGGGAATTACAATGTTGAACTCTTAAGTCCTGACTCTTGAACCAGTCAACCAGACTTCTGTACATTCAGAGCCCTAAATTCCCTTGAGCTGGCCCCGCTCACATCCGCTTCTGCATTCGCTCCTTGTTTCTGTGTTCGCTTTTTTCCACTGTTTGTTGTTTTGTTTTCTTTTTATTTTCGTTTTTTTATTTACATATTTTTTGTATTTTTATTTTTTTTAAATTTAAATATACCAAATAAATAAACTTATCTACAGTAAAAAAAATAAGACAGCTACGATAAAAAAACCATAAATCACCAACGTTCTGATATATCTTTCGAGCTTCTATCACTAAAGCTTATTCTTGTTGTATCCTTGTTTTTAGGCTCCCAAGTTAAGAATTAATGCTGAAGTTTCAACTGATTTGTCAAGAGAGTACATCTCTATCTACTTGTCCAACATCACACCCTGAAATAAATCCTGAACATGTCTTGTAATTGTGGATCCCTTCATTTCGGTCTTGTAAAATGTGATGTGTGATGCGTGACTAAATCAACTCATTTAACTCCTTGAATCAAAACTCCAAACCTAGCTTGGTGCAATTTATCATACATCAGATAAATTAGCCCTTTTTCTCATGAGTAAGATCACTGAGCTCATATTCTCTTGCAAAATTGCAACCATACATAATCTTGATGTATCTCTGTATGTATGCCTAGCTAGTTCATTCGTTCATGGCGTAATTAACTGCATGCATGCTGACTACGACGAGACCTGCGCGCAGGAGGTGCACGAGAGCCAGCGCGCCGACGCGGCGAACAGCCTGGTCTACGAGGCGAACGTGCGGCTCCAGGACCCCGTCTACGGCTGCAACAGGTTCAGGCCCTCGAGGACGAGCTCGCCTCCGTCAGGGCCGAGATCATCAAGCACAAGTACCGGCCGGCCACGGCGGTGGCCGACGCGCTCCCCTCGGCGCACACCTCCCAGCTCCTCGCCGCCTCGGCGGCCGGCCGGGGCTGTCGTCATCTGCGGCCGGGTCGGTAGGGATGGGGATGGCGGCGATGCTGACGGTGCCTACGGTGGGGCCCGCTGCTTTGTCGTCGTCGTCGACGGTGTATGCCGTCGCGTCGAGCTCCACGGATTATAGCTCTGTGACGAATAGGGGTGGCAATTCCCGCCCCCCGGGGCGGGCCCCGCGGGGAATTTCCCCATGGGGCGGGCGGGGCTAAAATCCCGCGGGCACGGGTGGGGCCCGCTATGCTCGTGGGGGGGGGCGGGGTCATCCTCACTGCTATGAATTACACGAGGACCCGATAAAAATAAAATAAATATATTTAATAATATATTATATTTTTTAATATAAGAAATTGTATTCTTTTGTTGCATATTTAGACTAAAATTTGAATCTATATGTTAGAATATATATTTTGAAACTACATTTTTTAAAAAAATATGTTTAACTAATTATAAATTAATTAATAAATTTATATTATTATTTTTTAAAAATAAATTTAATTCTTTATTTATCCCCCGCGAGGACCCCGTGGAGGTCGGGTCCCCGCGGGGATCAGGGACGGGGGGCAATCTCCCCCCGTGAAACTAAACGGGGCGGGACGGGGGGCCAACTCGCGGGGGGCGGGGCGGGGCCGCGGAGGCTTCCCCCGCCCCGCCCCGTTGCCATCCCTAGTGACGAATGAGAATGTTACCTATTTTTGTTGAGGTAGTAGTAGTAGCTTCAATCGAGAGTTTCTTGAATGCATTTTTCCCTCTTTTTTTCTATGTAGACCTTGTGAAAATATTGGAATAAAAGGCTTTCATGAGAGAGCTGTAAGCTAGCCCTGTTTCGAACACGAGAATTTTTTTCAAATATCCTATGAAAATTAAACCGTTTATGTGAAAATCCTACTAAATTCTTTGACCCTAAATACATTGGCGAATTAGCATGGTACTTTCTTCGGGGTAGGTTTCTATACGTATACTTAAATATTAAGTTGAATTCTATACATAGGCTGGGTTTTTTGGGCTTAAAAGTTCAACTGTACCAGCCAAAATCGTATACAACTATTTTTCTCTGCGTACTGTCTCTCGCGAACAATCAGAATTCAAATATTTAAACTATAAGCTATAAAGCCATCAGCACAAAAGAATCCATCTATCTTTTCCTATTCCTACGATTTTTTTTTTTGCAAAATTAATGCGTTTGATTCAATAAGGGGCTGAACTTGTAATCAAAGGTCTAAATTTTGAAACTCAAGCCCGGCCGACCACCAAACAAGCTTATGAATTAACAAATCACTGAGAAGGTTGGGGAATTGGAGTGAGTGCAAGCGCATATGATACTCCATATGTGATGTGTTTGTTTAACTGCATTTGGATCTCTGCATGGGACTCCTGACATGCTTGTCTGTGCATTGCATTCATTTCATGGCACTCTTAAGCTGTTCTTACTTATGTAGCACAGCAGACAGAAGATTGTTTAACCAAACTTCGCATCTTCCCATACATTTAAGAATAAAACCAACGGCAAACATGCATAAATGAGTAACAGGACTCATTTGAACTGCTTATCTTTGACAACAGCACAGTCACAGTGTTTTCCTACTTTCAAATGGCAAGTATAATTTACAGCGTGAATGGTCACTGTTAAGTGGAGTACACTTCCAGGTGAAAATCTCCAGGTATTTCCTACCAATAATCAGGTTCTCTTTGCATTAGTGCGTCCTACAACACAACCAGATAGTTCCAATAATTTGTACCTAGCTAGTCTTAGCTCTACTGTAGCTGCTTTTCCGAATATTACAGTCACTATAGCACCAAACGAGTCATGTTTCCGAACAGTTCGGTTTAGAGGCTTCAGAAGGCCTTGGGCATCCAGAGCTTGTGATTGCGCACAGAGCTTTCCAGATAGGAACCAACATTTTCACAGGAGGGTGAGATTTCTGCAAGTTAAGCTCTATGGATTACTGAAAATTTTTTTCGAATCAATTCATTAAATAATGAATGAAAACAGGTAAGTTTTACCTGGAAAACTAGTATGAGCTCCTCTTCATCGCGCAGAAGCAACACCAAGCTCCAGTAACAGGTCACCGGTGTCACACACTCATTCAGCAGTAGCTTTAGAATCTTGCCAATGGGCACAAAACGACGATGAATTCTTCCGCTAAGAATCATAAAATTTTAATGTAAACAAACCAACAGCTGGAACCAAAGCTTCCAGTAATCTAGTAGCCTACTACTCCCTCCATTTCACTATATTTGTCTATGGCCTCGGGAGCATCCATTTCAGTATATTTGTTTATGGAGGAAATCTAGAGTACAGTTATTGTGTTTTGTTTTCACACTCCCTATTTAAATGCTTTGGAAGAGGTTAAGTGGCTGTATTATATCATTTAATAGGGGTAATGCTTTGGAAGAGGTTAAGTGGCTGTATTATATCATTTAATAGGGGTATGTATAGTCATTGCTCATTAACTATTTCTTAAATTTAGTGTTTCCTTAATCTGTGTGTATAGTGAGCTATGGACAAATACAGTGAAACGGAGGAAGTGTTTTCTAAGCAAGAAGAAAGAGTTGTGGAAAACATATCCCTCCGAAGCCAAACACTTGACTACTTTAGCAATGTTGTCTATGATTTTGAAACACACTGAAGATCGTGCACAAATGAAGTGATTACTTCACTTGTAATATATTTCAATCTTGTCCTTTTCTGAGAGTAGAGCTACAAAGTACTTCAAGCAAAGCAAGGATCTTGTCCTTTTCTGAGAGTAGAGCTACAAAGTACTTCAAGCAAAGCAAGGAGTTCATACTTCATAACCAAAATATGGGAAGTATTTAACTCAATAACTTGATCTAATGCCAACACATGTACAGTCTTATCCATCAGGGACTTGAGTTTTGCTCACAGGCACAAGCTTTAATATTCCCCAATGCTAGAACATTCTCTTAAAGGGAACTGTTGAGCCTACAGAATATGTATATCTGCATATCATTTATCACCGTGGTCCAACGCAACCACTGAATGGTAAACGTTTTGTTTCCCTTTTTCTTGTTTCGGTCAAAAGAAAAGGTAAATGACCTCTATAACATAAAGACTGTTTGTTCAGAAGGGAATTGCTAACCAACGACACCATGTATGGCTCTATCTGCTACTCTGCTAGTTAAGAAGGTATGTCCCCAGATATTTCGGTCAGTTGACGCTTGAATAATTGGTGGTGAATGCATTCAAGAGCTAAAGTGGTCAACCTATTTTGACTACCTAAAGATGTGAGAAGGAGACATCCTACACCAAGCAGTCAGATTACCTACTAGTGTACTGTCCACCAATTAGACAGGTGGTCAATGGAAATTAGGGTTCAAAATTTCGCTGAAATTTCAAAAACTTCGTCCATTTCATTAGCCCCCCCCCCCCCCCAAAATGAAGAATGATTCAGTCAAATTTTGGCCAAATGTATCCCCATTTGAATTTTGTCCAAATTTCATCCAAATTTTGGTTAAATTTCGTCAAAATTTTGAATTTTTCATCTGAAATTTTGAAACGAAATGAACGAAATTTCGTTCTTTCGTTCATCTCGCTGCCCTCCAAGATTTTTTTCAAAATGAAAATTTGAACCCTGATGGAAATATACAATAAGGTGGAGACAAGAAAGTAACAGTAAGAGAGAAATCTGAAGAATGATTGATGATTTCAGATCATGATGCTGGTATACCTCCAAAAATGTATTTCTAGCTGAACCCCAAAGGCTGGCATTATCACTACCGACTCTGTACACAATGAAATGGGGAAACCAAATAAGAAACACAATGTTCATACTGATGTGTAAATTTTGAGTATGGAGGTCAGTAAAAAATGGATATCCTACTTTTATGCAATCTTATGGTGCAAATTAACATCAAACCATGTCCATAATACCATGTCCATAATATGCAGAAGGGCCATACAAAGACATATTTGAGGAAGGATTCACCTTTCTTCACAGGTTTGTATTGCAAACATTTAGCAACCAGAATTCCAAAGGTTATACTCCACAGTGATCCAAGGCATAACTTCTCCTGCAATATTGACGCAGGTCAATACCAATATACATACCAGTCATGACAAAGTTATTAACAAAAAGGTAATGCCTTTCATCACATATGAAACTAGGGTGCTAAGAACCTCATAAAAAAGGATGGGCAACTAAGCCATGAAAAATTTAAGTTGGATTTTAAGAATCTGAAATTTTTCTTCATTTTTGAACCTAGAATAAGACAAACATGAAATGTGCAATTGTTCTGAACAAGCAAAACATGTGAACCTGATAAGAATCCAGGGAATGTTAGCTAGACTACTCTTAAAATATCAGATAAATCCAGGGAACAAGCAAAACACAACCTCCTACTCACGTCTGGTAGTGATTTACAAGAGATGCGTACCTTTGCCAGCAATGATTGGCAGAGATTTGCAAGAAGGAAAACAACACCAACGTATGACAACAGAACCCGGGTTCTGCACTTCTTAACAAAGATCTCATGGATATCAAGTCCCTTGTCATAATGATGCTTGTAAGTATACACGCCACTGGATGTTTCTCCTTTCTGTTCTTGTTCCATGGTCTCACTAACTAGATGAAACAACAACTGCTGCATTAGGCACCAAGCTAACTATGACGGAACTAGAAATCAACCATGACCAGGGCTGAATTATGAACCAGAAATCGGCGACAACAAGAAATATGATCCAGATTAACAAAGATTTGATCCATCCTAACACATGTCTCCACAAACTACATTCGGAAACAAGAGCCTGTATCGACAAAATTGCATATGAACCCAATAGCAAAAGCTCCCTTACGCATGAGGTCTCTAATCTTTCTGCATCAACAAACTCATCAATTGGTTTCCGAGGCCTAGGAACAGAAGCAATGTCATCGGAATTAAGTTCAACACGACGTTTCTTCGTGCAGTGTTACCAGCTCCAGTTGATTATACTATCTCGAGATTCATTAGATGTAAACTTAGCATCATAATAATACTATGACTACCCCCCATTTCACAAACAGAAACGTCTACACATGAACACAGTAATCTTAGGTCAGGAAGCGGTCCATCACCTGTTCTTCCATACCCCCACACATACAAGCGTAGTAGGTCTGCGCAACTGATATATACCTGTAACCAAACCGGGAGACACCAGCAGACGGCCGATTCGGAAGAGGGCAGCCGAGGACGCGTCGGCGTCCGCTGAAGGGATCCGAGGTCCCGACTCCCGAGGACGCTTTGGCGGCACCGGGGAGGGAAGAGGGTGCCGCTGCGCGCCCCGCAGGCGGAGGGAGGCGACGGCGAGGAGCAGGGAAGCGGTGCGAGGTGGCTTGCAGAGTTGGGATTGGTTGTCGGGTTGGGCTTCCTCGCGAGGAAATGGATTGCGGGGGTGGGCAGTGGGCTTGTTGGGCCTTAGCCCAATAGAGTCCTAGCAGGATAGGCCTGTACTGCGGCTGAACTCTGGTTGTCAATAAATTCCGTTGCAACTACGAATCAAAATAAATTCTGTTGCAGCGTTAACTAGCTTAAAGAAAGTTTGGAAATTAATTTGGTGACAGCACTGAATGTGGATGTCATGTGGTCGATTGACTTAGGAAATACGTTTTCCAAAATGACATGGCACATTTTTCTGTTGGCTGAGTTTTGAGTGTGCTCTGGCCTGGTGTACTTATATATATGCTCAGGTTTTGCAAAATCTAGTAACAATAATAGTTATTGACCTCTTAGCTAAAAACTAAAGAGATCATGTAAGAGAACAGGAGTAGGAATGGTAATTTCTCCCGTGAGGTAGAGTCCTATGGAGGATAATCCTCATGAGGGGCAGGGGTGTGGGTGGTAGGGCTGTGCAATCAGTTTTTTCGGTTTAATCGGTTCGGTATAAACGGTAAATACGGTGTTAATAGTTCGGTTATATACGGTATTTTTAGAAGTACGGTTCGGTTTCGGTAAATCCTAATTTATTTCGGTGCGGTATCGGTAAATACCATATTTACCAAAGTTAACGCGAATTGCTAATGATATAGCGACTAGCGAGATGACTAGACGATAATACATATACTACCAGTGATAGAATTAGAATTTTAGAAACACTTCAATGGAGTATGGAGATTCGACGGCATAGGCATAAAGTAATAATGGATAATAATTAGTTATGTGCTCTGCCCATTAAAATTTTATAACTTGAAGTATAGAAAACCAGAACTTTTATGTACATATGTAATATATACATTGAGTTGAACAATATAGCTAGCCTAGCTTTCAGACCTATGGTCATGGGTTTGAAGCTCACAGACGGCATAATATTTTCGGTTTCTTCTGTTTTTGGTCGGTTTTTCTCAAAAAAACCGAACCCAGAAAAAACCTAAAAATTGAAAACTAAACCGAATATCGAAAACCGATCAAACCGAGTTGACCGGTTCGGTTTGGTTTTTTGTCCGATTTTTTGGTTCGGTTGAAAAATACACAACCCTAGTGGGTGCAACTTCCCCCTAGGGAATGGGACGAGCCTAACTAGGCTAGCGATGCGGGGCAGGGTTGACCTCCCCTCACATGTGCTCCGTCGGGACTTGGTAAGAATAAAAAAATATTATTTTGCTTATATGCTATTATGAGATGTGTATTCTTTTTTATTTATTTGGGCTAAAACTTGAATATATATATAATATAATTTTATGGTATATATTACCAAAAATATACATAAGTAATTATAAATTAATAGCTTAAGTCATATTAACAAGTAAAAAAAGTATAGTTAGACTATAATTTTAATCCCCATGGGTATCCCCACGAGTGGGATGAGGGCTAACTTTTCCATGAAGCTTGCGGGGGCGGGCCGGGGATGCCCACCCCTAGACAGGAGTTTGTTATCATAATGATGCAGTGATGTATGTTATAAAAAAGAATTATACAATAATATAATTACCCTAAGTAACTTACAATGGCCACTTAAACAAACTCATATGCCTAACGTAATTACTTATCTCTACATAAGTTCAAGCATCATTGTTTTTTACTACCTCAAATATACATCTTTATTACTTAAAAGAGAGAGTTGGTGGTGGTGGTAGTTCATCTACCTCCCACCCCTCCTCACAAATACTTCAGCACTGACTAGTGGGCCTCTCGCTCATAACACACAAAACGCACCTGCCCACTTCATCACTCTGTCGAAACTACCCCAACAAACCAACAAACATGCCGATTTGGCTTCCCTCTTGATTGGATTCTTTCCCTCCTTCCCTTTCTCTCTCACCCATTCCACCGCCCCTCATGCCCACCCTCCCATGGCTGCCCTCCTCTCCGCCCATACAAAGCCGTTGCCCTCACACCACTTGCCATTGTGGTTGCGCTCTTGCCCCTGCCCTCTCTTCTCCGCTCGCCCACGCACGCATCAATGTTGCTTCCTGTATCACCTGCCGTGCTCGCTATCGTGGTCACCTCGGCGCCCCCATAACGCTAGATGCGGCCCCCAACCTCCTATGCCTTTGCATTTGTCACCGCCACTATCGATGAGGTTGGCAAGATCTCTAGATCCGATCGGCATGGTGTGATGTGATCATGCCACAAACGTATACGACCATAGCATCCAATATCAAGATTGAACAAAACGTGAATTCGTATCTTTAGCTTCAACATATTTTAAATGAGAATATGATGCTACATAATAATAAAAATGTATATTTGCGCAACTATACAAAGACGATTGCATTAACACTACGAGCTCATGGTTGGGGTCCACCTAAAGGGAAGCCAACCAGTATATTAAGACCAAATCGACGTCTTCCCCAACTCTTCCTCAAGGTCACCACATCACTTTTGCATTAATTCAAGCAAGAGTTCAAGTGGGATACATTTTGGAATCCAATTCGACCTCCAGATCAACTCAGATTCAGCTTGATAGTTCGACTTCAAATGTACATAACTCTCACATACGGAGTCCGTTTGAGGTGTACGAGTACATCATGGAAATTTTATCTTATTCTCTTTCAACGGATCTAGCCCCACCTCCAAATTTCTTCTGAGCGCACCACCATCACCAAAATAAGTCAGGGCTAATTCTGAATCTAAATCAAAAGGTGTTGCGCCACCTTCACTTGGGCCCATGGGCCTTGTACCACCTAGGGTTGCATGCTCCCCAAGTTGCCCTCTCTCTCTCTCTCTTAAATAGCCCCCAGGGACCTCCCTCTTCCTCAAGTTTTGTTCAGAACAGTTTAGCCCATGTGCAAACTTGCATATTGTCTATTGTATTGATTAGACCAATAGATCCATGTTATAGAACCTCAATTGTTATTGTGCAACTTTTATATCTAGCATTTTGCATATTGCTCTTTTATCCTTGTTCTTCCTTATTTTTGATTGCTTGCAGGAATTGATTTTCGTAATCAAGTCAACCATATTTTTGGCACGGTTGATAAAAACTAAAAGCATAGTGTAGCAATTGTTGGATGGCTTGATCGTGTCTCGGTCAAGTAGCCTTATTGTCAACATCATTCTCTACCAATCGACGTATCATCCTATCGAAAGATCGGGACCTACCCTCGCATCATGGTGGTGGTGGCTGCATGCTCGTAGTTTAGATCCATCCAGCTCAATGAGCCATCGTGCCAAGTCCATGCAGAGGGGCCACCAGTGCTAAGCGACGGATGGGACATTGATGCCCCCTTGGTAGCGCTCATCCCTCGTCAGCATCGTAGGAGATGGCGGTGGTGCTTCATCGATGTCAAGGAGGCAACAACAAGGGCGCTTGACGCTAGGGAGGCAACGATGGTGATCAATGATGTTGTGGGGATGATGATGTCACTTGCCAACATAGTGGAGACGATGAAGGATTGGATGGCCAAAAATGTGCTCGGTGCCATCGGGGAGATCAAAACTTTTTGTCTAGTCCATGTTTGCCACTTCAGTGGGCGGCTTGAAAATGGTCTCCGTGCAGCTTGCAAGATTATAGTGTCTGCCCCCATCCACTGCATGGCCTGGCAACTCCTTTTCTTTGCTAGGACCAACAACTCGATTGTAGTTAAAGCATGGCGGAGCATTGTCCAGCCCTGTAGTAAAGCGAGAGGGAGGCTTGATGTGTTGAGGTATTAGGTGTTATAAATGTAGACAAAATTTTAATTCTAAATTTTTTTAGGAGACAAATACAATAAATTAGTGATGCAAAACACATAATTAATAGCAGGCTACTCATTGTATTTTAGAAAATATACAAAGAAAATATAGTATCAAAGTTGGTTGAATGCGCGAACGACTTACTGTTGGCTCGATGCAGTGCAGGACATAGATGAAGCAGAGCAGGAGTGGTCGTGCAAATGCACTGCCCAGAAACTTTATTGATACTCCCGTGCAGGTCTTTACGGCAGCAACAATTCGAAGATACCACTCACCCTCCTTCCAGGTGTACGCCGAGAAGAAAGGCCGACGAGGTTTGGATGACACAACACCACAGCACAATATCACCAGAGAGGAAGAAAACAATATGAGAAGGAAAAATGCAAAGTTTAATGATCCAAGCTTAGACGTCTCCAACTCTTTTATAGATGTGCAAATTACTCTCTAGCAACTGCCCTCATTAAACTGAAATAATTCACTGGTAACTGATAATATTCAAAACCAAATAATGATAATTAAGTTGTCACGATGCGGTCGCGCGTCACAAATCATAAGTCATGTGATTTTTACACGAAAATATGCGAATACGCGTGCGCATGCGTGCACGCATGTGTAATTAGCCAAAGCCTTCCTTATGCCATACCCATCTATAATTCAAGGAGTGGTATGGACTTCACCTAATAAATTGGTCTTCCCCATATTGCCTTAACAATATAGTACTAAACCATGCACACTTTAGAATTAAGAAAATGGGTCTCACTCGTAGACCTATTTTTAACAATCCTCCAACAATTCCAAAGCAAGAAGAAAAAAGATGTCAAAAATATTATGCTGAAATACTGTTAATATACCAGTCTTTTAGTGTAAGTCCCATACAGGTTGAACTTACACCTAGGATGACAAGATTCATCTTCTCATAGCTGATGAATGGACTATGCCTTGAATTCACATATTTTTGTGATCAGATTTCACTTGAAATCTCAACTAGTACTAGGCTACCAATGAACCACGCCTAAACGGAGCGTTATATGGTCTTGCCCCCTTATCTTCTCACGAGTTTTCTAGAGAATACCCCGTTCTCATGAACTGCGACCACACAGATAGGCTCAAGTAGGTGTATTCTTTCTAGGTATCCTACAGGCTAATACATTTTTTCTCATTTGGACAACAAAATATATTAAGACTTTATGCCAACTTTCCATACAGTCGAGAGTTCTTTGTTTATTAGGACATGGGTTTAATGAATATGTACTCTCTTGTTACAACATTAATTTGTTTTTCCATTACCTAAGTCAAAGGATCTTCTATCAAGAAGGTGTGGGTTATCATTGTGATGTAACTCAAATAGGCCTCATTTTAATGTCCATAGAAGCAACGGAAATTGTTTTCCGTGTTAACCCCTTTGTGAAAGGGTCTGCCAGATTTTTCTTAGTGTGAATATAGTTCACAGTAACCACTTCAGAGTTTCTCAGTTTTCTGACAGATTTAAGCCTACGCTTCACATTTTTAGAGGACTTCATATTATCCTTTATACTTATGATTTTGGCCAATATTTTTTTATTACCACAATACATCAGGATTGCCGGTATTGGTTTCTCAACTAATGGCAAGACCATAAGAAGCTCTCTTAAGCATTTAGCCTAGATAGTGGCTATATCGACTGCTACAAGTTTTACTTCGATGGTTGAGCTCGTCAATATAGTTTGTTTACAAGACCTCCATGAAACTGCAGCACCAGTTAAAGTAAGCACATAACCACTTGTAGCTTTGATGTCATCCGCATCAAAGATACAATTGGAGTCATTGCACCCTTCTAATACAGAAGGGTATTCAGTATAATGAATTTCATAAGATGTTATGCCTCTCATGTAGCGCAACACTCTTTTAAGTGTCTCCTAGTGATCATTTCCTGGTATAGAAGTAAACCAATTTAATTTGCTCATAGTAAATGAAATATTAGGTCTTGTGGCACCAGCTAAATACACGAGTGACCAATAATTTATGAATATCTCAATTGATCCTTTCCTAACCCCTGGTTCTTTCAAAGCTTAATGCTCGCATCATATGGTGTTGGAGAAACTTTATAATTTTCAAAACCGAACCAGCTCAATATTTTTTTAGCATAATGGAATTGATTCAAAGTGATCCCATCCTCACTTTTGAAAATTTATTATTCAGAATGATATCTGCCTCTCCCAAGTCTTTCATATCAAAATACCGAGATAAGAAAGATTTGACCTTGTCAATTACGCAATGTTTGTTCCAAATATAAGTATGTCATCTACATACAGATATAAGATCACTCCATGACCCCCACCATAATTGTAATATGCACATTTATCAGCTTCATTCACAACGAAGCCAGCGGATGTCAAAGTTTTGTCAAACTTCTCATGCCATTGTTTAGGTACTTATTTCAGCCCATACAAGGATTTTAATATCTGCATACCTTATTTTTTCTATCCAGAAATAACAAAATCATCCAGTTGATCCATATAGATTTCTTCATACAACTCTCCATTAAGGAAAGCTATTTTCATATCCATTTGAGCAATATGATGGTGGTTAATTTGGTGACAGAAAAATAGGTATCAAAGAAATCTTCTCCCTCTTTTTGGGTGTAATCCTTGGTCATAAGTTTTACCTTGTACTTCTCAATAGTACCATCAGGCCTCAGTTTCTTTTTAAAGACACATTTACATCCTACAAGTTTGCACCTAACAGGACGATCGGTGATCTCTCAAGTCCTATTAGCCATGATTAGAGCTGGGACTTGGCCGGGCTTATTTGGGCCAGCCTGAAGCACGGCCGGCACGGCACGGCCCAAGCACGGCCCGGCCCGACACGAACGGGTGGGCCAGGCCGGGCCTCAAAATTCGGCACGGTGGGCGGCACGGCACGGCAGATCGGGCCGTGCTTGGGCCGGCATGGCACGTCGGGCTCGGGCGGCACGGGGGCACGGCCGGCACGCCCCGCCCTCCCCGGCTCCCCCTCCTGCGTCCCTCCGCCCCCGCCCTCCCGTCGCCATCCCAGTATCACAATCACAATCACAGTATCACACATAGCAGAGGGAGTAGAGGGGAAGGAAAGGAGCGTACCCGAGAGGCCGAGCTGCCGGCCGAAACCCCCACCGCCACGTCCCTCGGCGTCAGCGCCCTCTTCAGCTTCCTGCTGCATTACACCTCCACGTCGACGAGCTCCGCCAAGAAGTTGACGACCTCCTCCGCGGCGTGCCGACGTCCCCAACCAGGCAACCTGCAAAAAAACGGCAACAACATTAATTGGAGGATCCTGAAATCGTGCAGGCGTACGCTGATCTCGAACGCATGAACGATCTAGATATTGATGAGTAGCTATAATGTACTATATTGTTATAGTTAGTATATACATATATTGTTACTGTACTCTTTTCCTTACTCGGGAAACCCCACTCTGGGGCGTAAGGTTTTTAACGAGGCAGTAATATTGTATTTTAAAATATCAATGCAATTACACTTTTCCCGAAATATTTACGCCATTGTGTGCCGATGTTTTCATACAATTAATTCAACTTTAATTAATCTTCAACGAGATGGGTACGAGAGAAAGTAAGATGACGGACGTCGCCACAATTGTCGCGCAGCCTTTGTCGTGCATAGTAACTTTGGGCCGGGCTTGGGCTGGCACGGCACGAACGCCAGCACGGTGGGCTTTGGGCCGTGCTGGGGCCTGACCGGAGGTGAGGCGGGCCGGCACGGTACGGTGGAATGACTGGGCCAAGCCAACACGGCACGAACCGGCCCGAAGCACGGTGGGCCTGGGCCGTGCCGGCACAGCACGGCCCAACTCCCAGCTCTAGCCATGATGTCCATCTCACTATGGATTGCCTCTTTCCAATACTCAGCATCAAAAGATGTGTAAGCCTTTAAAAGAGTTTTTGGCACATCATCCACGAGGTATACAATAAAGTCATCACCAAATATTTTATCAACCCTTTGTCTCTTACTCCTGCGAGGAGCTTCTGTGACTAGATTGTTATCCTTCTTAGGAATATCGCAAATTAGTTCAAAAATGATGGGAACTTCAGAAATTTGATTATTCTCATTTTCGATATTATCGGTTTGAACATTCTCAATTTATCAAATACTACCTACTGTTCTCATAGAAAAGATATTCTTAAAAAATGAAGCATCTCTAGACTCTATTATTGTGTTAGCAATAATATCAAGAGTTTCTGATTTAACTACTAAAAATCTATAGGTCATGCTATTTTGAGCATATCCTAGAAAAATATAATCGACTGTTTTTTGTCCAATTTTCTCTTTTTCTACAATGGTATATTGACTTTGGCCAAACACCCCCAAGTCGCAGAAAATTGACATTAGTTTTTCTCCCCTTCCATCCCTCATATAGAGTAATCTCACTTTTTTTAGTGATTACTCTATTTAGAACAAAGGTTACTGTCCTAGTAGGAAGCAATCAATTTTGTAAGTAGTATGTAATTTCTCACACTATCCACGCTTGTAAGCCTTTCCTCAGCAACAATAGCATAGGACATAAGATTGTTATTCTTCTAGGAGATGGCCTGAACCTATATAAAATATCTGTGTCTTACTCTACATGATCATACAAGAGTATTGAGTACTTTCCTCGAATCCAAGAAATTATATGTATAATCGACATTAAAACATCAACAGTTGGCGCCGTCCGTGGGGAGAGGTTTCTTCCAAGGCTCTGGAAAATTCTTGATAGGCTAATTCTCTTCCTTCTAATGCCATCATGGTTAGATAATGGAATGAGAACTAGTTCGATTTGGCGGACTATGCAGATATCAACATGGAGACCTACTAAGACTACAAGCAGGTCCTACAAGGAGATCCTAAAGACTCTGCTATGGGAGAGACTGAGGAGGGATCCAAATCCTCTATAGTAGTATGCCCACGGGAGAACTCATTTTCCCCCAAGTGGAAAGAGTCAATTTGACCATGAGAAGAGCTCGCAATGCGACCATAGCTGCGCTCCAAGGAGTCCAAGTGCACCAACGGTGACAACCTGCCTAGTTCTAGGCAATCCTGGAGATCTAGAATCGGGGAAATCGGTGTCGCCTACTGATTGTGACACTCCATTAGAATCTCCAGGAGATTTGCACCCTGAGAGTTCGTCCATCTAGACGCAGAGTGCTCCTCTCATCGAAGATAGTTATAACTTAGAGTTCCCCTACTTGGCGGGGTTTACTCCTGGTTGCAATGCGCTGTCGCTCGAGGACTCCGCAGATGAGTTGATATCCACCAGAAGTCGAGGTTCTAGACAGGAGGTCGTGACTCTCCCTTCATATCCTCATCACAATCACGATGGAGGCTCTCACGAGGCTTCCCCTCGAGCACTCTCCCTCCTCTTTTGAAGATGGTGCAGAGACCTCCAACGATGAACAAGATCAACTCTCTGATGAGCGTGGGAGAAATCATAGAAATAATCGCTCTCCTCTGAGGCAATCGTAGCCTGCCTTAGAAGTTGAAGATCCCAACACTGTTTGGAGGAGACGACTAGCTGCCCAGAGGACTTTGCCGGGGCGCATCATCAGTCTAAAGAGGCACGGGAGCTCCAGCACATCAATGACCTTCTTGAGAATAGACTCCAGAACTTGCTTGGGTGCCCGGTTACGACCACTTTGCCAAGGGTATTGCGCGAAGACTTCACAAGATGATGGATAAGTTTGATCAGCCTCGTCGACATAATTCCAGGAGTTGGACGAGCATGATCGCTTCTAGTCACTCATAGAACTCACCACGCAGGGTTTGATATGATGATAGGATATGGCGATCGCCTGGTATCCGATCTTCTTTATGATCAGGGCCATAATGTATGGAGCATAGTTAATCCTTCTCACCCTGTCATTCTTTGTCGCTACCATTTCTCTAATGATAAGATCAACCACATAAAACTTTGCTCTGGTCATGACATAGTTGATCAAATTTCAAGCGTGCCCACGGATGGCATTGAAATTACTGCTCTTGGGAAGGATGGTGTGATTTATGATTCTATTAACCAAACTAGGAGTCCTACAAGCTTGCCTGGCACATATACCTCACATTCTGATCATAGTACTCAGTACATGTGGCAAGCTGAAACGCCGGTCTATCATACACCTTCTCATAGGTGTTGGACTGGGTATGCAGGACTTCCTCAAAATTCTGTCTGTTGGTATCTAAATATTGGTGTCCCGTCATCCAAGAGATGTGCTCGTAGTGTAGAGAGATGTAAAGGGTGGCATAGAACTCTCTGACCATCTCCTCATTGTAGTCTGATTTTAAAGCCACAATGTGGTGAATGCTCGGTCTCTCAAATAGGCGATAAGCCCCCTCATACTTATCAATCTATCCCAAATGGTTCCAATCCACATATTTATGATCTGCAAATTAGTTGGAAGGACCATAAATCTGCTCATAAACTTGCTCTTGAAATGTTGTGTGAAATCTGGGGTTTTGACAATTTCTTAGGAGCACATACTGACTACGATGCCTCAATATGGTGTAGTCATCACTGGAGATGTTTTTGAGGTCCACCTGCGGCTCCTTAGGTTCCGGCATTTCCTCATCTGAGGACTCATGGACAGGGCTACCTGAGGCACTACTCCGCCGCTCTGTCTCGATCTCCAAATCCGTGGCTATCCCTTTACCCCTGTCCTCTCGGGCCTTTTGGGCTGACTCACCCTACAGCATGTCCACAGACGGGGATGCAGGAACATGGGATTCCTGCTGATATGACCCTGACCCGAAACACTGCCCCGAGCATAGATCATTCTTGTAGCATTCTTTGTCCTTGGCATCTTTAAGAGAGTAGAATTTGAAGTCAAGAATATGATATGAACTTAGGTAATTTGATTAGAATTGAATGAAATCACAATGCTATTTGATCAGGAAAATCGGTAGTACCAGCGTTCAAACTGCGGTAGTATGACCTACGGAAGTACCGGAGTGTAAATTCCGGTAGTACTGCATTTGTCGAGCGGTAATTCCAATTTCCCTAAAATTTACTAGGGCAGTCAATGCGATGATTTCGAGTGATATTTTTCTTGGATTGAATCCATCAGATGGTTGTGTTATCATCATACATCACTAAAAATGATCATTTGCCCGAGAAAATAGTATTATATTTTCCACATTTCAAATCTAACCTAATTTGGACCTAGGGTTCATAGAAATAAGATAAAAAGCAATGTTTGATTCAAAATACCTTGAAGATTCAGGGAGAAGTACCCTTGAGATGCAGAAAATCACTCAAGAACAAAGAAATCCCCACGGGATTTGGAGATCGGAGAGGGGGCAAAAATGGGTTCTTGGGAGACTGAGAGAGAGAGGCGTACGGTTGAAGTGAGGAGTGGAGAGAGAGAGAGGGGGGTGAGAGAAAATGGGGGTTGAACCCTGGGATTTACTGCGCAGTTCATTAGAAATCTGTAGTTTTGCAGTTAACACACTGGTAGTTTCGAAAATCGGTAGTACCATAATTTTAATGTCAGTAGTAGCGAATCCCGGTAGTACCGCAAAATATACAGTGGTAGTTCTGATTTTTCTGGAACTTTTCTAATTTTGAGCTTGATTTGAGAAAATATGCAAATGATCCCTAGTTTTGCACCCAAATAAGAATCATTCAGGATCATTATGCATTTTGAACATAGAGGAGGGCTAAGAACATAGTTTTTATGAACATATGAGTTTTTAGCAAAATTCTTTGAAAATACCTTTCAAAAATAGCTCAATGAACACCAAAAGAACATAAAGGCATGGGACAAGTGTTCAAGCAATATTTGAGTAATCTAGGACATTTAATTCATTCATCAATTTGCAGAACCGACTTTCATCTAAAGGTTTGGTGAAAATATCGGCTAATTGGTCTTTAGTTCGAATGTGACTAATTTCAATATCCCCCTTATTTACATGATCTCTCAAGTAATGGTGGTGTATATATATGTTTGATTCTTGAGTGTTAAACAGGGTTATTGGTTATTTTTATTGCACTTTCATTATCACACAAAAGAGGCATTTTGTCAAATTTAATTCCATAATCCATCAAGATTTGCCTCATCCATAATAATTGAGCGCAACAACTACTCACGGAAATATATTTGGCTTCGGAGATTGAAAGTGTTACGGAATTTTGTTTCTTGGAAGACTATGATACTAAGGACCTTCCTAGAAGTTAACAACTACCCGAGGTGTTTTTTCTATTCACTTTGCAACCCACATAATCGGAGTCTAAATATCTAATTAATTCAAATTTAGCACATTTAGGAAACCATAAGCTTACATAGAGGAATGCTTTAAATATATTAGAATCCTCTTTACGGCAGTTAAATGGCACTCCATTGGAGATGCTTGAAATCTTGCACATATGCAAACACTAAACATGATATTGGGACTAGATGCGGTGAGATAAAGTAAATTATCAATCATAGATCCATAATATTTTAAATCTACCGGTTTACCTTCTTCATTGAGATCTAGATGCCCGTTTATCGTTATGGGAGTATTGATAGGTTTTGCATTTTTCATGCCAAACGTTTTTAGTAAATCCCTTGCATATTTTGTTTAGATTATAAATGTCTCATCCTTGAGTTGTTTGATTTGAAGTTCAAGAAAATGGCTCAATTATCCAATCATGGACATCTCAAATTCACCAGACATCATTTTACCAAATTTCTTGCAAAATTCTTGATTTGTTGATCCAAATATAATATCATCAACATAAATTTGTCATACAAAGAATTCATCATCAATAATTTTGGTAAACAACGTAGTGTCAATCTTCCCAATTTTTAATCCTTTTGAGAGTAGAAAATCCTGAAGGCGCTCATACCATACTCTAGGAGCTTGTTTTAGTCCATATAGCGTCTTTGAGAGTTTATACACATGATTTAGATTCTTAGGATCCTCAAATCCGGGAGATTGCTCGACATAAACAAGCTCAGTAATTTTCCTATTTAAGAAGGCACTTTTCACATCCATTTGATAGAACTTAATATCAAAACTTGAGGCAAAAGTAAGCAAAATTCTAATATACTCAAGTCTAGCAACGGGAGCAAATGTTTCATCATAATCTAAACCTTCAACTTGAGTATAACCTTAAGCTACTAATTTTGCCTTATTTCTTATCACAATCTCATGCTCATCTTACTTGTTGCGGAAAACCTATTTTGTGCTAATTACGTTGTGCTCCTTGGGTATTTCAGAATGACATCTGTCTCTCCCAAGTATTTCATATCAAAACACCGAGATAAGAAAGATTTGACCTCGTCAATTACGGTAGTGTTTATTCCAAATATAAGTATGTCATCTACATACCGACATAAGATCACTCCTTAACCCCCACCATAATGGTAATATACATATTTATTAGCTTTATTCACAACGAAGCCAGCGGATATCAAAGTTTTGTCAAACTTCTCATGCCATTGTTTAGGTACATATTTTTGGCCATACAAGGATTTTAATTATCTGCATACCTTATTTTCCTATCTAGAAATCACAAAACTATCCGATTTATCTATATAGATTTCTTCCTCCAACTCTACATTAAGGAAAACTGTCTTCACGTCCATTTTATGAACATGTAGACCATAGAATGATGCTAACGCAAGGAGCATTATTATGGTAGTTAATCTGATGATAGGAGAATAGATGTCAAAGAAATCTTCTCTCCCGTTCTGGGTGTAACCCTTGGCTACAAATCTTGCCTTGTACTTCTTAATAGTACCATCAGACCTCAGTTTCTTTTTAAAAAAACCCATTTACATTCTATAGGTTTGCACCCAATAAGATGATCAGTGATCTCTCGAGTCCCATTAGATATGATAGAGTCCATCTCACTACGGACTGTCTCTTTCTAATACTCAGCATTAGAAGATGTATAAGCCTCTGAAAAAAAAATTTGGCACATCATCTACAAGGAATACAATAAAGTCGTCACTAAATATTTTATCAACCCTTTGTCTCTTACTCCTACGAGGAGTTTCTACAACTAAATTATTTTCCTGTTTAGGAATATCATAAATTGGTTCAAAAATGATGGGAAGTTCAGAAGTTTGATTATTCTCATTTTCGATATTATCGATTTGAACATTCCCAATTTGTCAAGTACTGTCTACTGTTCTCATCGGAAAGATATTCTCAAAAAATAAAGCATCTCTAGACTCAATTATTGTGTTAGCAATAATCTCAGGAGTTTTTGATTTAATTAATAAAAATCTATAGGCCATGCTATTTTGAGCATATCCTAGAAAAATATAATCGACTGTTTTTTGTCCAATTTTCTCTTTTTCTGCAATGGTATATTAACTTTGGCTAAATACCCCTAAGTCGCAGAAAATTGACATTAACATTAGGGTTTCTCCACTTCCATCTCTCATATAGAGTAATCTCACTCTTTTTAGTGATTACTTTATTTAGGATAAAAGTTACTATCAATATAGCTCTCCCCACCATGCCTTACACATATCGGAGCTCTCTAATATAGCATTAACCAAGTCTGTTAGTGTCTAGTTTTTCCTTTTAGGTACCCCATTTGATTGGGGTGAGTATGATGGTATTAATTCATGGATTATTCTATGCTCATAACAGAATTGAGAGAATTTATGAGGGACGTACTCTACTCTATGATCGGACCTCAATCTTTTTATTTTCTTTTCTAATTGGTTATCACCTCAGCCTTATAAGTCTTAATGTAGTTTGAAACTTCATCCTTAGTTTTTAGCAAATACATATAGCGGTAGCGTGTTGCATCATCAACAAAAATTAGAAAATATTTTTTGCCTCCTTTTATCAACAATCCATTCATTTTTATATAAATCTGAATGAACAAGATCTAACGGTGCCAAATTCGTTTCATCCTCTAATCCCTTAAAGGGTTTTCGAGGCTGCTTTACTTGCACGCATGACTGACACTTTGGTCTTTTGATAATTTTATATTTTGGAATTAAATCTAATAAGGACATTCTAGCAATACTATCAAAACCAATATGATAGAAACGAGAATACCAAATATTTGCCTCATATTTATTTAAACCTGTTGCAATATTCAGATTATAACAAGACTCTAAAATACTTAGGCAGAACAAGCCTCTGTTCTCATAACCTTTACCAGCAAATTTTCCAAACTTAGACACTACAATTTTTTTGAGTCAAAAACTAGCTTATAACTATCCCTACATACGAGAGAACTACTAATAAGGTTCTTATTTATTGTAAGAGCATGCTGCATATTCTTCAAGTAGACAATCTTCCCTGAAGTAAGGTTCAGATCCATCATGCCAACACCAAGAGCAGAAGCATGCGAGCCATTTTCCATTAGGACGGAGGAAGTCCTTACTGCCTAGTAAGTAGAAAACAAAAAATATCAGAACATATGTGAACATTATCATCAGTAACAACCCACCAATCAGTAGATTAACATGCTGAAAAGATAATAGGTGAATTACCATACCCTCCTGAAGTTGGGGTCTCGCCTACGATCACGTCGACAGCCATCTTCTTTGGCTGTTCACCATTTTTGATTTTGTGAAAGCGATAGTCCTTCGCCATATAACCAGCTTTTTCACACACAAAGCAGGTGATGTCCTTCAAATTCTTTTTCTCAGTTTTCTTCTTATTAAAGCTAGTTATTTTGTTCAATTTGTTGGATTTGTACTTCTTTACCACAGTTTTTTTCTCTATGAAATTTGTATTGTTCTGATCAAAAGTGCTTGGTGCATCATTTACTCTTGTTTTTTCCTCCACATCTAGGGCAGCAATGAGATCCTTAACAGAAATCTCTTCCCTCTTATGTTTCAAGCTAGTGGCAAAATCCGACCAAGAAGCAGGGAGTTTAGCAACAATACCCACATCCACAAACTTAGGAGGCAACACATAACCTAGGTGCACAATCTCATCGATTAGTAGCTGGAGGTCATGAGCTTGTCCAACTATGGACTTAGCCTTATCTATGCAAAAGTCAAAAAATTGCTCACACATGTAGACCCAGCGACCTGCCTCTACCTCTGCATATTTGCGCTTTAGTGCATCGCACAACTCTGTAGCAGACTTGTAGTCCATGTACACAACGTATAGTTGATCTGCTAGAATAGTCAGAATGCAGCCAAGAGCAGTGTTGTTTGCATTATCAAATTACATGAACTGCTCAACCGTAAATGGATACTGTGGGTGGATAATCCACTACAGCCCCAAAGACATGAGCCAAAACTTGGCTCTAGTTTGCCATCTATGAAAGTTTTGATCAGAAAACCTCTTAGATTTCATCGGATCAGAAGTACTAACCATTTATATATTACAACAAAGTTCACGGTAAGGTTTCTAGAGTATTATAAATATAGACAAAATTTTAATTCCAAATTTTACTAAGAGACAAATACAATAAACTAGTGATGCAAAATACATAACTAACAACAGGCTACTCGTTATACTTCAGAAAATACACAAAGAAAATACAGTATCAAAGTCGATTGAATGCACGAACAACTTACTATCGGGCTTGATGAAGAATAGTAAGCAGCGCAGGCTCCATATAGTGCAGGACATAGATGAAGTAGAGCAGGAGCGGTCGCGCAAATGCGCTGCCCAGAAACCTTGTTGCCACCTGTAGGATCAAGGATAACCGACTAGAGGGGGTGAATAGGAGGTTTTAAAAATTCTTACCTATATTAAACAATTAAGGGTTAGATGACACTAACAATTAATTAACCGATAAGCAATTCTAGACAATAATAAAGATTCTAGGCAATTGACAATAAGCAAGATCAATTACTATAAATAACAAGAGATAATCACAAAGACACTTGATGTTTTTACCGTGGTCTCGGAAACTTGTCGGTTTCCACTTGAATGCACTTGAAAATCTCTCCACTAGCTCAAATGAATGCTCAAGAGTGAAAAAGAGTGTGGAGTGAATGCACTAGGGCTCAAATGGGTTCAATAAACTTCAGCAACCTGCCCAAGTGCAGGTGGAGGGGTATTTATAGCCTCACCAACCAAAACTAGCCGTTGGATAAAATTAATCCCAAAAAATCAGGAAAATCGGTACTACCGCCGTTGAAAGTGCGGTACTACCAATTTTTTATTGTAGCAAACAGTAACGGCTATGTCAGGCGGTCAGAACTAGCCGTTGGATTTTAGTGCGGTACTACTGCCATTGAAAGTGTGGTACTACCGCACTGCGGATGTACCGCCGTGTATAAATCGGTGCTACCGATTTCTTTGCGGCTAAGTTCTTCTTAGGGATCTTTCTGGAAAAAACGTTCCGACGATCAGTACTACCGCTGTACCATGCGGTACTACCGCCGTTCATATTCCGGTATTACCGATTTGTTTTAGGTGAAGTCTCCAAGAGGATACTCTTCTGGAAAAATCATTCCGACAATCGGTACTACCGCTGTACCATGCGGTACTACCGCCGTTCAATATCCGGTACTAGCGATTTTTTGAGAGGCTAAATCATCAAGGAGGAGCTCTCTGGAAAAAAGATACCGCAAATAAATCGGTACTACCGTGCTGCGGTAGTACCGCTGTTTACATGTCGGTACTACCGCACTGCGGTAGTACCGCAGGATGGTGTGGTGCTACCGATTTTCCTGAGAGAGCACAGTGAGTTTTCAAACACATTTTCAAATGCATGTATGATCCTAGAATGATCCAATGTGCACCCAAGCATGCTATCAAGCTACTTTCAATGATCCCTCTTAATAGTACGGCATCTAACCTATAATTCGGTCTTCCACCTTTTCTCCTAAGACCGGTAAAACCGAAAAAGAGATCCTAAAATTTATGTACCTCAATCTTGATGCTTCTTGAGCTTCAAATTTCATTTGTAGCTTGTTCTTTACTTTTGTACATGTGAGACCTTAGCTATACAATCTCAACACACATGTTAGTCCCATATTCTTAATTTGTCATTAATTACCAAAACCCTACGATAGGGGTCTAGATGCTTTCAATCTCCTCTTTTGGTAATTGATGACAACACCTTTACATTTTATAAGAGAAGAATGATTTGAACATACTACTTGTATTTTAACAAGTTGCATATTCAATTTTGCTGACTCATGAATGGTAAAATTGAATTTTTTTCATTGTAAATTAATGAATACAAGTGATTCAATTTCATTCTAGAGTTTTTTTAATAAAAGAACATTCCCCCTATGTGTACGCAAGGGTTTGCAAGAGTGAAGAATGAGAGTGCGATAAAATTTTGTAAAAAATACACTTAGCGTAAACATTCAACAATGAAGAACAAGAGCTGAAATTTCATAACATAAACAACGAAAGCATTTAGTTCATTACAACTCACTGAGTTCATCACACATAGAGAAATAAACATTTAAAGTGTTATTACACCACATAAACTATTACAATAATAGCAAAAGATAAAGCTTCGTCTTCTCTTCTTCTTCTAACACACTTCTCCCCCTTTAGTATCAAGAACCAAAAAAGATCACTCTTCAGGAGTGGGGTCTTGGGCTGGAGGAGAGGGACCACGGCGAGGACGGGGTTTACGCACGTAGTGACGAGGCGCTACGGCGTTCTCTAGAGAGGTCATCCGGTCACTGAGGGTGGTGACATGCCCGGAGAGAGATGAGATATCACCTGAGAGAGATGAAAACTGCTCGGTGAGAGAAGTTATATTGCCACTCATTGTGGCCATGTTGTCAGTCATGGAGGTCATGCTGCCACTTAGCCACATAAGTGCAGCATAAAGCTGGGCCATAGACACATCATCGCCTTGCGACCCTTGCTCCCCCTGAGGCTGAGAGGAGGAAGCTCCAGGATGTGCACTCGGGCGAGGAGGCAACTGAATTTCTCTTGGCTTATAAGCCTTATGCACTCCTCCTTTGTCGCCTCTGAAGGGACCAGTCTTGTGAATGATAAGCTTCATGATATAAGGTGCATAATTGATCCTTCGAGACCTATCATTCTTGGATTCGTCCATCCCACGAATCATTAAGTCAATAACATCAGACCGTGTCCCTGAGGTGATGTAGTGGATCAAGTTCCAGACATGGCCTCTAACAGCATCATAATTTCCACTTTTTGGCATGATGGTTTGATTGATGATTTTATTGATTAAGCTGGGGACGGGCAGAAGATGATTAGCCTTGCCATGCACAAACCTCTGGCTTTGATCATAGAAGTGTGAGCATTGGTGAAGAGCAATCGTCGGGCTGTTAAACACCTTGACATAGGCGCTTGAGAAAGTGGTTAGGGATGCCTCAAAATCCGCCTTGTTTGCGCTTACATACTGCTCTCCAGTCATCCATTCCAAGTTTTCAAAATTAGGGAAAATCCACAAGGTGGCATAAAATTGCCGAATCAACTCCTCGTTGTAGTCCGACTTGAGAGTTACAAGATGGTGAATTCCTGAATCTTAAAACATGCGCCAAAGGCCAGCATAAGCAGGAATGCCATCGATGTGTTCCCAGTCCACATATTTGTGATTTGCAAACTTAGTGTGGAGGAAGAATTCTTCATACACTTGATCCTGAAACTGTGTATGAAACCTTGGATTAGCAGTATTCTTGGGGAGGAGAAACTGCCGTCGAGATCTGAGAATAGCATAATCATCACAATGCATGCTTCGAATATCATCTCTTCAGTCACTGATAAGAGGACCATGATCCTCATCATCACCATCTCCTTCATCTTCCTCCCCTTCCTCAGCGACATCAGGTAATTCGCTCTCAGAGGAGTTCCCAGAGCGGTCAGACTCGGTATCGGAACCATTGGGGGTTCCATTATCGCTGTCCTCCTGAGTCTGTTCCAGCACCTCCTCATCCTCTGGCTCAACAAGAGGAGGAACACGAGTAGGAGCTTGATGGGAGGAACCTTGTCCTGCACTCCCGCCACTTGCATATGTTTTTCTCACCGGATTTCTGCTTTCGGCAACTTTTCTAACAGCATTCCGCGTCTTGGGAGCTATCTTGAGATAAAAAAGGAAAGAGGAAGTCAAAGAGTGCTGGAGAATATGAAAATTAGGTTGAAATTGAAAGAATGCAATGTTCTGAAATTTTCCAGAGAAATCGGTAGTACCGCAATGCATAATGCGGTAGTACCGGGGTGCGGTAGTACTGTTGACCCTTGCGGTAGTACCGCATAGCGGTAGTACCGAGGTCAGGAGCGGTAGTACTGCCCTGCGGTAGTACCGCGCTCTCGAGCGGTATTACCGATTTTCCTGAAATTTTCTAGGGCAGATTTATCTATGATTCCAAGTGATGTTTTTGATGGATATGATCCAATAAAAAGATGTAAAAACATCAAACATCACTAATCCTAGTAATTTGCCCAAGAATGTAGCATCAAAACATGCACATTTCAAATTTTTAACCTATATTCATGAGAGAGGTCAAAAGGAGATGAAACTTCGGGTTTGATTCGAAATACCTCAAGGAAAGGAGGAGTAGGACACTTGAGATGTAGAAAAACGTCCAAGAATCACAAAAATCTCACCGGATTTGAAGATCGGAGTGGAAGATTTGAGAGGGTTCTTGTGAGAGAGAGAGAGGAGAGGGAAGGAGAGAGAGTTCGGGTGAATGGAGTAAAGAGGAGAGAGGGAACGGTTTTTGGAATGAAAGGGAGAAAAATCCGGAAGTAACCGATCTCCTTGAGAAAAACCGGTAGTACCGCACTTACTCACGGTAGTACTGCGCCTTACTGCGGTAGTACCGCTCTGCGGTAGTACCGCGTTGTGAACTGCGGTAATACCGATTTTTCTGGGACTTCCTGATTTTGAGGTTGAAAAAGGATTTTATGCAAATGATCCCTAGTTTTGCACACAAAGAAGAGTCATTCAGGATCATTTTGCATTTAAAAACCTAATTGAAGGCTAATAAAATAATTTGTATGAACATACACGTTTTTGGCAACGATTTTTGATAAATCAACACAAAAATACTCAAAAGACCAAAGTATCACTTAAATACATGCAACAAGGGTTCAAGCAACATTCGAGAAGTCTAATACATTTAATTCATTTCTCAACTTGCAAAAATGGCTTTCATCTAATGGTTTGGTGAAAATATCCGCTAATTGGTATTCGGTTCTTATGTGGCTAATGACAATATCCCCTTTACTAATATGATCTCTCAAGAAATGATGTCTAATATCTATATGCTTGGTTCTTGAGTGTTGGACGGGGTTATTGGCTATTTTCACCGCACTTTCGTTGTCTCATAAAAGAGACGTCCTATCAAATTTGATTCCATAATCCATTAAAGTTTGCATCATCCATAATAATTGTGCACAACAACTTCGGCGGTTGAAAGAGCTACGGAGTTTTGTTTCTTTGAAGACCAAGATACTACGGATCTTCCCAACAGTTGACAACTTCCAGAGGTGCTCTTTCTATCCACTTTTGCAACCCGCATAATCAGAATCCGAATATCCAATTAAGTCAAATTTTACACCTTTTGGAAACCACAAGCCTATACTAGAGGAATATTTTAAATATTTTAGAATTCTCTTTACGGCCACTAAATGACACTCTTTTGGAGATGCTTGAAACCTTGCACACATGCACACACTAAACATAATATCAGGCCTAGATGCGATAAGATAAAGCAAGCTACCAATCATGAATCTATAAAGCTTTAAATCTACCGACTTACCTCATTCATTTAAGTCCAAATGCCCGTTAGTTGCCATAGGAGTTTTGATGGGCTTTGCATCCTCCATGTCAAACTTTTTGAGTAAGTCTCTTGCATACTTGGTTTGGCTAATGAACATCCCATTCTTGAGTTGTTTAATTTGAAGTCCAAGAAAGTAACTCAATTCTCCTATCATTGACATTTCAAACTCCCTAAACATCATATCACCGAATTCTTTGCAAAAGTCTTGGTTAGTAGAACCAAATATGATATCATCAACATAAATTTGACATACAAAGAATTCATATTCAATAATTTTGGTAAACAATGTTGTATCAAGCTTCCCGATTTTGAATCCTTTTGAGATAAGAAAATCTCGAAGACGCTCATATCATGCCCTAGGGGCTTGTTTGAGTCCGTATAGCGCCTTTGAGAGTTTGTAAACATGATTAGGATTATTTAGATCCTCAAATCCGGGAGGTTGCTCAACAAACACAAGTTCGGTTATTTTTCCATTCAGAAACGCACTTTTAACATCCATTTGATAAAGTTTAATATCAAAGCATGATGCAAAAGCAAGCAAGATTCTAATTGACTCAAGTCTAGCTACGGGAGCAAAAGTTTCATCATAAGCTAGTCTCTCGACTTGAATGTAACCTTGAGCAACTAACCTTGCTTTGTTTCTTACCACAATTCCGTTTTCATCTTGTTTGTTGCGGAAGACCCATTTAGTACCAATTACATTTTGTTCCTCGGATCTTTCCACCAAATTCCATACTTCATTTCTTGCGAAGTTGTTTAGCTCCTCATGCATGGCATTAACTCAATCGGGGTCTTCTAATGCATCATCTACCACTTTTGGTTCAATAGAGGAGACAAACGAGTAATGTTCGCAAAATGAAACCAATCTAGAATGGGTTTGAACACTCTTACCTACATCACCCAATATTTGATCTATTGGATGATCTCTAGATAATGCGTTGTGAACTCTCAATGGTTGAGGTTGCTCATCTTTTTCTTCATCTAGAACTTGAATAGTACTTGGAGTAGAAGATGTAGGAGGTTGAACTTGAGTTGATGAAGATGGATCATTTGAATCCTCTTTTGGCTTGATGCTCCCAAATTGCATGTTTTCCATAGCCTTTCTTAGTCCCTCATCACCTACATCATTCAAATTTTCTTGGTCTTCTTGAGAGCCATTAGTCTCATCAAATTGAACATCACAAGATTCTACAATTACACCGGTATTTTTGTTGAATACTCTATATACTTTGCTATTAGATGAATAACCTAAAAGAAAACCATCATCACATCGACTTTGAAATTTTGAGAGCCGAACATCTTTTCTTAGAATAAAGCATTTGCATCCAAATACTCTAAAATAAGATATGTTTGGCCTCCTTCCCATGAGTAGTTCATAGGAAGTCTTTTTCAAAAGATGATGTAAATAAAGACGATTTATGGCATCACAAGCGGTATTGATTGCTTTCGCCAAAAAGATGTCGGAAGTGTTATATTCATCAAGCATTGTCCTAACCATTTCAATTAATGTACGATTTTTCCTTTCTACAACTCCATTTTGCTACGGAGTGTATGTTGAAGAAAATTCGTGTTTTATTCCAAGTTCATCACAAAAATTCTCAATTTTTGCATTCTTGAACTCGGAACCATTGTCACTCCTAACTTTCTTTATTTTAAAAATAAATTCATTTTGAGCCCTTTTTGCAAAGTTTTTGAAAATCTCAGGGACATCACTCTTGTCATTTAGGAAGAAGACCCATGTATATCGGGAATAATCATCCACAATGACCAAACAATAGTTGTTGCCCTCTAAGCTCTTGTAGGTTGTTGGCCCAAACAAATCCATATGTAAGAGCTCTAATGGTCTAGATGTTGACATGATACTTTTGGAAGGATAAGAATTAGCCACTTGTTTTCCGGCTTGACAAGCACTACAAAGTTTGTTTTTTCTCAAACTTCACATCCTTCAAGCCAACAACTAAATCATTTTTGAAAAACTTTTTGAGTCGAATCATGCCCACATGACCCAATCTTCTCTACCATAACCAACCCAAGGAAGTTTTAGCTAATAAACAAGTTTTCAATCCGGAATCATTTGAGTTAAAATCTACAAAATAAAGATTTCCAAAACGAAAGCCTTTGAAAACAATTTCATTATTCTTTTCTTTTGAAATTGAAACACCATCTTTTGAAAAAGAGCAAATTAAACCTAGATCACATAATTGAGCAATGGATAACAAGTTAAAATTTAATATTTCTACTAAAGAGACATTAGAAATGGAAAAATCATTTGAGATAGCAATTTTACCCAATCCTAATACCTTTCCTTTGCTATTATCGCCAAAGGTGATCTTTTCATTGCCCCTATTTTCAAATATGGTGAACATCTTCCGGTCTCCGGTCATGTGTTGAGTGCACCCACCGGTCTTGTAGTTCACCTACAAAATAAAATTAATTTCTTTTAGGTACCCAAATTTGTTTGGGTCCTTAGAGGTTAGTAACCAAGGTTTTCGGCACCCAAATAGCATTCTTTTTAGCGCCTAAAATTGAAGTGCCAATGAATTTAGCAATAATCTTCCCACTAGTAGATTTCTTTAGCAAATAGCAAGAATTAAATAAATAAGTAGATGCTGTTTTTATTTCTTGGTTTTGCTTACCAATTGGCCTCACAAACCTTGTAACCGGTTTTGAGGGTTTCTTACCTTTCTTGGGCACATACCCAAGTCTAGAGCTGGACAAAAAGCTCGAGGCTCGTGAGCTACTCGAGCTCGTAGTCGGCTCGGCTCGGCTCGGCTCGGCTCGAGCTCGAAAAATTTTCAAACGAGCCAAGCCTCTCCGCAGCTCAGCTCACTAACGAGCCGAGCCCGAGCTGCTCGTGAGCCGCTCGCGAGCCGAATCGAGCTCACTTCCCCACACGGCTGCACCGCACGCACGCGGCACGCACATATCGGGCCATCGGGGGGGCATCGGGCGCTCCGTCTCAGCTCTCTCGGCCTCTCCGCACGCACACATCCCTGCTCGCTCTCTCGGTTCTCGCCCTCACCGCCGCTGCCCTCCCTCCCCTCCCCGCTCCCCCGCCGCCTCCTCCGGTCCTCCCTCACCGCTCCCCCGCCGCCGCCGCCTCCCTCCCCTCCCCGCTCCCCCGTCGCCGCCTCCTCCCTCCCCTCCCCACTCCCCCGCCGCCTCCTCCGGTCCTCCCTCACCGCTCCCCCGCCGCCGCCTCCTCCCTCTCCTCCCCGCTCCCCCGTCGCCTCCTCCAGTCCTCCCTCACCGCTACCCCGCTGCCGCCTCCCTCCCTCCCTTTGGTCCACCGGATCTGGCGTCGAGGAGAGTAAATCCGGTGGCAGATCCTCTTCAGCAAGAGCCGAGGAAGGCCTGACGAGGCTAGGTGCAGCGGGATCCGGCGGTGGCTCCGGTAAGGGCGGAGGCGCGGTCGTCGGCGAAGGCTAGCCTGGGGGAACGGCGGGCGGTGGCCCCCAAAGAAGCGCAGATCGGCGATGAGGAGGCTTCCCAGCGCGAGCGCTATCTCCGCGACGTCGCCGGCCTCTTCGGCGGCAAGCTCAACAACCTTGTGTTTGTGTGCGACAGTGCAGTGTAATCTGTGTGCAGGCCTCTTCGACGTCGCCGGCCTCCTCCACCATCGAGCCTCTACTGCAGCTCCAAAGCCGCTCGAGCCACCTATCGAGCCCGAGCCAAGCCTGCATTTTCGCTCGTTTCATAAACGAGCCAAGCCGAGCCATGGCTCAGCTTGGTGCAAGCTCGGCCGAGTCTGGCTCGAGCCGGCTCGGCTCGGCTTGTTTCCACCCCTACCCAAGTCCCTCCTTATTGAATGAGCATCTTTGCTCACTCAATAATTTGTCAATGGTGGTTTTACCCTTGAAACATCTTTCCAAACTTTTATTCAATTGATTAACTTGATCCTTTAGTTTGCAATTTTCAACAACAAGTTCTTCATCACATAGATTTACAAAATTATTAATACTTGAACTATAAGACATGGTGTTTAAATCATCACATGAAGTAGAAGAATTAATTTTAGCATTTTCTAGGCTAAGCACATCATTCATAATATCACAAGAGATTCCAATGCTAGAATTAGACTTGCTTGATGTTTCTTGGAGAAACAAAGCATGAGATTCAATTAGCTCCTCATGTAACTCTTTAAGAGATTCAAGCTCTTTCTTGAACTCTTTGAATTTTACCTTCTCTTTTCCAAGAAATTCATTCAAATCAATAAGCATATCCATCAACTCATCATATGAAGGTTCATCATCATCATCACAAAGTTTTACCTTTTCTCCCTTGGCCATGAGGCATGTGGGAGTGGAGAATAGTGATGGTGCTTCCTTGATGGCAATGCCGACGAGTCCCTTCTTTTTGGAAGACTCTTCCTCATCGGAGTCGGAATCCGCAAAATCTTCATTGGAGTTTTATTCTCCAATATGTGCTTCATTTTTGCCATCCTTGTGAAGCCTTTTAAAAAGCTTCTTCTTCGGATTGAACTCCTTCTTCTTGGATGATTTTCCTTTGTCGTCCTTCCTTGTGGGGCATTAAGAGGCGATGTGACCCTTCTCATTGCACTCATAGCAACGAATGTTGCTACAGCGCTTCTTGTTGTCAAAAGATCGCTCCTTCTTGTTCGATCCTTGCCCTCCACTTCAGTGTGGATATCTTCTCATGAACCTCTTCATTCTTCTTACAAGGAGAGCATTTCCTCCTCGGACTCATCTTCCTCATTCTCAGATTCTTCGCTTGACACCGCTTTGGCTTTGAAAGCGGTGACCTTCTTGCCCTTGAAGGAGGATTGCTCCAAAAGTTCCTCCTTGTCCTTTTTGTACAACTCATTGGTAATTAAATTACCCAATAGTTGTGTTGGCATCATTTTTGGCAAATCGGGTGAGTTGAGAAAGAGGGTCACCAACATCTCATATTTTTCCAACAACGCTCTAAGCATTTTTCTCACAATATCAAGATCGGTTAGTGACATACCGAGGCCCTTGAGCTCATTTACAATATTGTTCAAGCGAAAGTACATCTCATTGATACCCTCGTGTGGCAACATTGTAAATGTTTCATACTTGATCCTAAGCCGATGCAATTTGGCTTCTTTGACCGTGGATGTTCCCTCATGGATTTTCGAGAGGGTTGTCCAAATAGCATGAGCGGTTTCTAGGTTGCTCACCCTATTGAACTCATCCGCGTTCAATGCTCCAAATAATGCATTCATTGCTTGGGCATCTAAATGAGAGTTACGAGTATCTTGATCCGTGAGGTGTGATGGATCAAGTGGCATAACATAACCCTCATTTACTATTTTTCATACGCTCGGGCTCATGGCTTTGAGATAAATTGACATTCTAATTTTTCAATAAGAATAATTTGTGCCATCAAATTATGGTGCCTTACCTATTGCAATCCCCTCGTTAGCCATCCTTTTATCTCTAGACGGTTAAGTCTAATGAATGAGAGACCAAACTCTGATACCACTTGTATGATCAAGGATAACCGACTAGAGGGGGTGAATAGGAGGTTTTAAAAATTCTTACCTATATTAAACAATTAAGAGCTAGATGACACTAAGCAATCAATTAACCGATGAGCAATTCTACACAATAATAAAGATTCTAGGCAATTGACAATAAGCAATAATAAGCAAGATCAATTACTATAAAGAACAAAAGACAATCACAAAGACACTTGATATATTTACCGTGGTCTCGAAAACTTGCCGGTTTCCACTAATCCACGTTGAGGTTAGCCCGAACTAATCAGACCGGCTCCACGAATTAAGCCAAAGCACCTCGATCACTATTGGTAGCTCTTCCTCCGCTCCGGAGATGGCGAGCTCCACACCACACACAAACTTGCCCGGGCTTCTTCACAAACTTCCTTGAAGAAATCACCAGCAATCAATCTTCCCGCCGTCTAGGTGCCGGTAAGCACCAAGAGAATAGACCTTGATTTCACTTTACGGCTCTCAAGTGCACAAAGGATCAACTAAAATTGAATGCACTTGAAAATCTCTCCACTAGCTCAAATGAATGCTCAAGAGTGAAAAAGAGTGTGGAGTGAATGCACTAGGGCTCAAATGGGTTCAATGAACTTCAGCAACCTGCCCAAGTGCAGGTGGAGGGGTATTTATAGCCTCACCAACCAAAACTAGCCGTTGGATAAAATTAGTTCTGAAAAATCAGGGAAATCGGTACTACCGCCGTTCAAAGTGCGGTACTACCGATTTTTTATTGTAGCAAACAGTAACGGCTATGTCAGGCGGTCAGAACTAGCTGTTGGATTTTAGTACGGTACTACCGCCGTTGAAAGTGCGGTACTACCGCACTGCGGTAGTACCGCAGGTAGGTGCGGTACTACCGCACTGCGGATGTACCGCCGTGCATAAATCGGTGCTACCGATTTCTTTGCGGCTAAGTTCTTCTTGGGGATCTTTCTGGAAAAAACGTTCCGACGATCGGTACTACCGCTGTAGCATGCGGTACTACCGCAGTGCGGTACTACCGTCGTTCATATTCCAGTATTACCGATTTGTTTTAGGTGAAGTCCCCAAGAGGATACTCTTCTGGAAAAATCATTTCGACAATCGGTACTACCGCTGTACCATGCGGTACTACCGCAATGCGGTACTACCGCCGTTCAATATCCGGTACTACCGATTTTTTGAGAGGCTAAGTCATCAAGGAGGAGCTCTCTGGAAAAAAGATACCGCAAATAAATCGGTACTACCGTGCTGTGGTAGTACCGCTGTTTACATGCCGGTACTACCGCACTGCGGTAGTACCGCAGGATGGTGCGGTGCTACCGATTTTCCTGAGAGAGCACAGTGAGTTTTCAAACACATTTTCAAATGCATGTATGATCCTAGAATGATCCAATGTGCACCCAAGCATACTATCAAGCTACTTTCAATGATCCCTCTTAATAGTACGGCATCTAACCTATAATCCGGTCTTCCACCTTTTCTCCTAAGACCGGTAAAACCGAAAAAGAGATCCTAAAATTTATGTACCTCAATCTTGATGCTTCTTGAGCTTCAAATTTCATTTGTAGCTTGTTCTTCACTTTTGCACATGTGAGACCTTAGCTATACAATCTCAACACACATGTTAGTCCCATATTCTTAATTTGTCATTAATTACCAAAACCCTACGATAGGGGCCTAGATGCTTTCACCACCCCCGCGCTGGTCTTCACGGCAGCAACGGCTCGGAGATACCGCTCACCCTCCTTCCAGGTGCACACCGAGAAGAAAGGCTGACGAGGTTCGAATGGCACAGCACCGTAGCACAATATCAATTATCTAAGCCTGGACGTCTCCATGTCTTTTATAGACGTGCAAATTACTCTGTAGTAATTACCCCCATTGAACTAAAATAATTCACTGGTAACTGCTCAAATATTCACTGATAACTGATAATATTCAAAACCAAATAATGATAATTAAGTAGTCTCATGACCAGTTAAAAGAAGAGAGATGATACATGGTTCAACAAAAAAACAAGGTTGCCTTGGTCTGCCAAGTGACATGCCACATCACGACACGGTCGTGCGTCGCAAGCCACAAGTCTTACGATATTCATGCGAAAATACGTCAATACGCGTGCATGCGTGTAAGCATGTGTGATTAGCTAAAGCCCTCCTTATGTCATACACATCCATAATTCAAGGAGTGGCATGTATTTCACTTTACAAATTGGTCTCCCCCATCTTGGCTTAGCAATATGGCATGTATTCTAGCTTCAGCTTTTTTTCACTATTCAGTAATTCGTCTTTTTTTGAATTTTGTAGATTTTTTGGGCTTTTTTGTATTTTTCTTTTTTCCCGTGTTCCTTTGCATTGTCCGTGATGGGCTAATATATTTTTTCTATTTTTCTATTTTTTAAAATTTAATTAAGCCCAAAAAGCCAAATCAGCTACAGTAAAAAAACCAGTTACAGTGAAATTTCAGCCAAAAGCCATCGCTAAAACGAACACCCCCTTACTCATAGGCCTATTTTTGACATTAGGATTGTTTATCCGTAGCAATGCACAGGCAATAAACTAGTAATTAATAATAAAAGGATACGTGTTTACATTAAAAAATTATCACATTTTATATTTTAGAAAACAAACGACAACCAAGCAACAAAAATAAAGAAAATGTTCGCAACTTTTGGCTAATTAATAAAAAATATCCTGCATGCATGGTTTGTGTGAACTCAAGAGCCTGTTCTCTAACCATGAATGAACGAGCAACAGGTGTTCCTCTCAACAACTTCAGAACAGAGCAACAATTTCTATACAGTATTTCTTTCGAAAATTTAAAACAAGTACTACTACAACGCCGCAGTACCCTAACCACCACCCTAACCCCCAATTATGAGCCATAAATGAACAAAAACATCCTAGTCTGCAAAACACCAATGTTTTGCTCCTACTAAATCTCTTGCAGCAGGGCCAATTATTGACTAATACTAAAACCCCTAATATCATTTAGACAGAAAACACCAATGACTTTTGCAAATTGGTTTCAATTTAGAAAAATTGTTTTCTGCGTATTAACAAAAGGGAAATTGAGGCAAGAGTTGTTGTAGACAGACTCTATTTCCTATCGAAAGAAGTTCAAGCCAAAAGAACACGTACGAGGTGGACAGGAAGGAAAGGGAATGGCCTAGAGATCACGTCAAGTTACTAATAGAAGGATTCGTTTCTGTGCGTAACAATTTTTGGTCGGTCAAGTTGTTTTCCGGGATCAGGGTCCGAGATGTAAAAGGACTCCTTGATATTTTTATTTTACTTAGCTAAAATCTGGATAGATGGTTAGAGGCATCGTTGTCTAGTCAACGTCCTAGTTTACTTAAATCCTTGATTGCTATGAAACTAGTGTTGAGGTCGAGTCATATGGCCACATATAGCAGGGTCTATGTATACTTGTACAAAGGTTATTTTTCTTAATGAATTAAGAGTTTGGCCAAGATAGCTTTAGGGGGCAATCCCTTTTATCATGTTCTTGTATTTGTAAATTTTAATCTAGGATTTTATCTTAACGTGAGGATTTTTATTGTGGTGTAGGTATTTGCTCGCTGAATCATTGGTTCCCTTGTCCTAAGTCGTGCGTTGTGGTGTGCACGATTGAGGGTATTATCTATTCTTGTACGAATTACATACAATAATTTATGTTTTATTTGTATCTAGTTAATTTACCACTGTAAAAGATCAGGTAACCAATCGGATCATCTCTCCTCGAGGTTGGATCTGCATCTGGAAATATGTGCATGATTTGGTATGCAGCTTAATTCGTGCAGCTGCATGTGTGTGTCTGCTTCTTCTGGGTACCTGATCCAAGAGCTCACGCAAATCTATTCTATTCAAATCAGAGTTTGCATGAGCTGTAAGCAAACAAAATATGTATTCTCTTCCATGCACTACTGATGCATGCACCAAAGATAAAATCGTGCCGAATACTCTAGAATTGATAGTTTTGATATGTCAGATTCAGCAAAATAGTTCTACAGACATACATTGTGAGGAAAATAATACTTGTCCACATGCATATGTATAACCTTCCTACTGAAAATTTAACAGGTACTCCGAAAACTGCGTATGAATTTTGTGCCTCCGAATTCAGAAACATCAACTACAACATTGACATGTACAGACTTGGAAAACCTTTACATGCGTTAGCTCATTCTGTTGAGTAGTCACTAGATCGGAGCAAATACTGAAGCTTTCGTATCTTTTCGACAGACTATTGTATATGTGTATTCTGTATCATGTCAGGGTAAGGGAGACTTGTAGTTTTCTGCACATGATTCCCTCTCCAATCAGAACACCAATTATTGGTGATTGATATGAGAAGACCACTCTACTGTGACCATTGAACAACTGTGGCTGTCTTTTTCTGAGGTGATTTTTGTTGCATTGGAAAATGGGTGGATATTACTGTTTTCCGAATCATCCTCAGAATTTCTATTTTCAAATGGGCACAATACTTTTCGTTTTCAATGAGATAGAATATATGTTTGTGCCAATAATCGATTATGCGACAATATTGGGAATATTTGGATGACACTGACACCCAAAGTGCAAAAGATCTCTAGCAGAGAATAAGCAAAGCCTTCCTCTAAAACAGGAAAACAAAATGCTTTTAGTAGACACTCTAAATTAAGTTGTTACCATAAGGTATAATATTCACGACTGGTAGATGATATTTCTATTAAGGAAAACTAATAGTCATCTCTAGTGCTTAAAAATTATCTTTTTTAACAGGGTGTGATCATTGACATTTTTTGTCATTTTTGTTTTGCATTCTTAGTTTGTAATTGTCCTCTGGTTGGATGCTTTGAGGGTACCAATCAAATGCATTGAGTAGCACTGGTACAGAAGGCAAACCTTGAAGGGGGAGGGCCGAGGGCATCAAGTACAAAGTTAGAATAAACACTAAACTATGCTCGAGCAGTAGCTGGCTTTACTTAAGAATGTTGCTTGCTAGGCTGTCTTCTTGTCAACTCCTTATTAAAATTTAAGAAAGAAACCATTAATTATTCATGATCTAATGATGTATGTTTCCCACTATTAGTTAGCAAATGATGAATAGAAATTAAGGCATGATGGGAAATATAGGACTAGTTAATTAAGACTTTATTTCTAATCTAGCTAACCTCCTATCTTGGTATGTGAGAACAAGCTTGCTTCCATGGATTAATTGGAGTAACCACTGGGATTGATGAACATATTGCCAGTAGTTTGACCATTAAATGATGACCAAATTAAAGAGCTACTCCTATAAGCAAAACTCAATAGTCCATACACAAGTTGGCACTAGGTTTTCATTCTTCTGAAAAAAAAAGTGCATGTCCATCTTCATTTGTTCTTCGAACACTCCTGTCCTCCACAAATAAAAAAAAATAGAGGAAAAACAACATAATAGAGCAAGGAGAACAAGAGCAATTAATAGTTAGAACAAGAATGCATTCACAACCCTCCCTCTCCATGTCCATCTTATATATATGTAGGAAGGGGGAAACATTACATGGATGTACACTTGCAAAAAAAATTGAAAAAAAAGCATACACATTAACCATGCACACAGGAGAGAAAATGACACCCATGCAAAACACCATGCTGGTGGCACATCAACCCGCTTAATTTCCATAAAACCAAAAAGAAAAAAGGAAAAAAGAAGAACAAAAATTAGTTCACTGCTCAAGTGTCCTCAACAATGCACTCAAGGTGTGGCCTCCACACGGCCGTGCGGCTGCCGGTGCTCATCCGCCGCCGGTGCAGCGACCTCTTCTCCGACAGCACATCGCCCAAGAGACGACGGCCATTGCCATGATCTGATGGCACCTTGCTCTTGAGATGGCTCTTGCCGTGGCAGCTCGCCGTCCTCGGCGTCTTCTGGCCGGCACCGTGCGAGGCCGCCGAGCTCTTCTTCTTCTCCGGCACCGACGACGCGGGGATGAGGAAGTATATCTCTCCGCGCTCCAGCTCGCAGTCCGGGGAGACGACGAGTATCCTTCGCACGACGCCCTGCGAGCACGGTTTGCTCAGCACATGGTTCGGGTTGGCGGCGAGGATCTCGCCGGCGGAGACCGGTCGGCCGTACTCCTCGATGCGGCCGTTGAGGTGGACGATCCTGATCAGGTCCAGCGCGCCGCAGGGAAGGACGCAAGCTAGGCAGCATCTGAGGCTATTGCCCATTGTATTCTTTCTCCTCCTCCCTCTCTCTAGCTTTGCTACCTCTCTTGAGGATTTTCTCACTCGTCTCTTTCCTTTCCCTCTCTTTGACCAATGCTTATGTAGTGGCCATGCCGAGAATGACAGCAAGAGTTGCAACATGCTCAAGCTAGCCATGGGTTCATTTGGTCATGGTCTTTGCATTGCTTGGAGGGCAAAAGAGGCCAAGGAAAAAAAGAAAGATAATTAAAGTGCATAGTTTGGTGTGGAAATATTTTAGGGCTAATAGGTATCAAAAGATGGTCTCATGTGTTTGCTAACCTTATCTAAAGTATTCATCTAAGGACAACTACAACCCTCATGTTCACTAGAATTTATGGGTGCATTTTTTTATTTTTAGGGAGTGTATATATAATATTCGTATGTTTTTTGGATTCAAATTATTAGATTTTAGAACATTAGATGGAAGATCCAACGCCTCATATTCGAACCACTCATTTTTTAGAGGAAGGGGTACGGGGATACGTTAGAGAGAGATCCAACATCTCAGATTTAGACCACTTATTTTTTTAAGGATACAGGGGATCTGTTGAATAGAGATTCAACACTCTAAAATCTTACTGATTTTATCTTTAAAAACATTTAAATATTATATAGCACTTTATTTTTATTTTCTAGCTATTCTCTCTCACCTCTTCCCTCAATTATTCCCACAGCACACTCATGCGCATTCATGGTCACGAATGCTTTGCTGTACCTTGGTTGTGCACAATAAATAGTTACATTACATCCAAGTGTAGGTAGACCAGCCATGTTCTTTTCTTTTCTTTTCTTTTTGCTGTAAGTGATAACTTTTCGCTATATTTTTTTGAGATGATAAAGAATGACGGACACACCAATGTGAACAGTGCATACGGTTTTGAACTCGACACGATGTTTGGAGAAACAGCTTAAGAAGCTACTTAGAAAAGTCGTCCTATTTATTTCAACTTCTAGAGAAATCAAAGTCAAAAACTATAAAAAAGCAAAAAAAAACCAGGGAAAAATGGTGTACCGCCCTGCAAGCATTCCAAAAACCAATTAAACCGCGTAAATTCTAGATCGACACAGTTAGCTAGAGATGGAACAGAGCACAGCTGCAAAACCCTCAGTACGAAGTTCACCCCCCCCCCCCTTCCTTCTCTATGGAAGTTCTTTCGAAGAGCATTGAAGCACTTTCTTACTCAAAATTTGACGTGTACGATTCAGCCCGGCCCTAGATTTTGCGAAAAGCAGAGATTTGCATGGATTTCATGCTATCTTGCTTGGAAATGCAACCACACTACCACCCAAAAAGAAGCAAACACATCGCTTATTGGAAAATGAATTCATCGTACGTCTAGTACGAATAAAGAGCACCTCAAAGTTGCAAAATTGCAGGAGACGACGCCTGTTTTTTTTCCCCACCATGACAGGGCAATGTGAAGTTGCTTCTGTTAACTATGGTTAGCCTAGAATCTACATTGAAAGGAGCGTCAGATCGTAGAGTACCTCTAGCTAGTCCTTTAAACGTGTCTCTCCTTATAGCTTATTCTCTCTTATTTTGGAGGTTTGTTTTATAGTTTATTCTTGAACATCAACGAAGTAAACTGCGAGGTAGTGAAAACAATTGAATTAATAGTTCAAGAAAATCATTAATTTGTTGCACACATGTAACTCTCAATGCAAAAGTACCTGAGTCGAATGGGAAGTATTAGAGTTCTCGATGTTAAGATTTGTTCGAAATTAACATCGATCCTTAATTCAGACCAAGGTTTACATCGGCCGGAGCAGACAGAAACTAGAGTTTCATTCATAAAATTTGATTCAAAGATTGCATGTAACATGAATTGTTTAGGCAACTTCAACCTAAAGGATAATAATTCATGATTGAAAATGATTCCGAGTTAACGCCTTCAAACAACAAATACTGTAGCTCTTTTCCAGGAGAGAGGATTGTAGGTTTTCCTTGTGTCTACGTTGATGCACTCAACAACCAAACAAATTTATTTTCTTATATCACCACACAAATGTTCTCCACTAAAAAATTAATATACGGAGATCGATCTCTTCATCATCTACCCCAAAAATTCAATTTATTTTGAAAATTATTTAAGAAGTAGAAAACGACAAGTGTGGGTCGCCATGGCCAATTTCTTTCAGAACATAATATTTTTTTCACACTACCTGCAGCTCCTAACCATGATAGCTCAAACAAACAGCAATCGATTAGATCTCGATTATGGCCGCAACCCTAGATAAATTATTGGGCCATAGCGAAGCAATTGTATATGGGCCACCGTGCGCTGTACCACGCGTGTGATTGTGTTAATTAGTTTTACAAACTAAATTGCAGGCCAAGTTGTTGTAAGAAATTATGATTTGCAATTTTAATTTGGTCAATGCTTCCCTAGCTAAGGGCTTTAGGTGCCAACCGAACGTGATGCACATAGATTATATTGCATTACACGGGCGAATTATTAATCATGCATTTCTCGGGTTGGATACGTGCGTGTGTACACGTACGCTTGATTTTTTTTGTCACTCTAAGCGTGGTTTATGAGCTGCTAATTGATTCTTCTTATTTCTACTACTTAAAAAATCTAGTTGATGGTTCGTACTTCTATCTTTCCTCTCTCTCTCTCTAAAACATTGATTTGATTATGGATCCACCCTGCTATGTCTCCTCTGTACCTTGCCCTCCTCCCTTGTGTTCTCTCTGACTCCCTAAACCCTATCCCGCACCGCTCTCCAATCCCTTTCCATGCCGCCACCTCCCACATCGGCGCCCACCTCCACCTCCACCCCATGCCTACCACCACCCCTCCCCTCCTCGCCCTCTTCTCCACCGGACACCGTAAGCGCTCACCCCCACTGCACCTCCTACTGACGCTTCTCCCTCCTCTCCTCGCATTTGCGCCACCGCTTGTCGTCCTCCCTCCCCTCACACCCGCGTCGCTGCTCCTCCCTCCTCCCTTCACATCCGCACCGCCATCCTCGTCCTCTCCGTTTTCCTCCCAACGCTCCTCCCTTTACATGCTCAAAACTGGACACCCCCATCCCTTACCGTCGCTACCACAGCTCCACACGTCGCCGCCCCCTCCCCTGTCGTAGCTTCCACCAATCCCCTCCGTCCAAATTGCGCTGTCGCCAAGCCCCCATCATCGCCCCAATCCGTTAAATCTGTCACCTCCAATCACCTCCCCGGTATCCTTACCGCCCGTTGCTAGCCCTGTGGCCTTTCCTAGCACCACCCGTCGCTGAATCCGTTAGCTTCACCGCCATCTCTGGGACGACGTAAGATCTCCCACGATGGCCGCCTTGCCTCGACAGTCCGATCATGCTACCGCAACCAATCGGCGCTGTCGCCTTCTACAACCCCTTGGCCTTCCTTAGCGCCACCGCTGTCGAGACCTAGTTGTCCGTCGTTGAATCCGTCGGCTTCCCCGTCGTTTCCACCGGCTCCCCTCGGCCCCTATACTCCATCCCCCAGTCGCCTGCACCAACACTAGCCCAAATTGCGCCTCCGCCAAGCCCCTCGTTGTCACCCCAATTCACTAGATCCGTCGCCTCAGGTCGGGTCCGGGTGACAGCGGCTTGATCTGGGTGAGGCAAAGCCGGCAACGGTGATGCAGGAGCTAGCGCTGGTGACACAGGTGCGACCTACCCTTCTTCAATGAGCTGCTTGCCGTCTTGCTCATCTTGCCCTCCCCTACACGTCGTCTCGCTCATTCAGCGCTACACCATCGATGCACCTGCCGTCGACATCTAGGGTCTCCATGGCGGCCATCCGCGAGCTGCTCGACATGGAAGCACGGTTGTGCGAAGGAAACATGAAAGCATGATCGTGCGAAGGAATGTGCTCGCAAAACGGTTCCTCCTTCGAGTATAAAAGAGGTACAACTACTACTACTCATATTTTTGACCGCTTCTCAACTGATACTGGAGCTATCACAGTAGTATGTATTTGTTGAATGAAGCAAGGTCAGCATGTGTAATTTTCGTGGAAAATCAGTAACTTTTCTTTGAACAACTGTCATATGTTCTATTACCAATCATTTTTTCTGAAATTCCCATAGCTATATCTATTACCAAACATTTTTTCTGAAATTCCCATAGCTATACTGAGCCTAGAGTCACTAGCTTTTCTGCTCTGTATTGCTCAGTTTTAGAAATCATCCCCACTTTTAAATTAGCTTCCTTTCAAAGCTGTCATTGTGTGTTACAACTTGTACAGAGCCACATGCTTCATTTGATTTCTTGATTTTGTTTTGACTACACAGATTGTGGTTGGGGTAATGTCATTGTTAGTTTTGTTATATGCTCCATCTGTTTTTGGCCTGCCTGAAGTTTGGGCTGCTTTGACAATACTGATGGGATTGCGCATGGCTGCAGGCATCCTGAGGTGATTATGTTTCTTGTTTTGTTTTTCTGTTACCCTGCACAAAGCATACATGCATATGTGATACTTGCAATTCAAAACGTTTACCTTTTTTCTAGTTGAATATAGTGTGATGCTCTGTAATCATAGGCATGTAATTACTATCACTCTTATTTGTTTGGTTGCTGTTAGTTTATTGCATTGAAATACATGTGGTTCAACTGCAAAATTGCTCACAAAAGTTGGATACAGGAAGCATTGTTTTTGGCTGTGATCCTTCAAAGAGCCTGTGACAACATTTCATAGTTTCACGTAGATAGGAGAAATTTCTATCATATCAATTGGCACTTGACAGCATTTGTAATCCGAGTACGAGCGGTCTACTACAACCATGAGTGCTTGTATCTGACTATGAGTGCGAGTCCTCAGACCTGACTACGAGTGCGAGTGCTTTGCCTTGATTACGACTACGAGTGCTCGGATCCGACTACGACCATGAGTACTTGATCAGTCGATACGACCACGTTCAAAAGAGTGGTCGAATACGACTATGACCTATAGAGTGGCCATTTATGACTATGAATACTCACTTTCGACTACTAGCACTCGAACAGTAGGGAATCCACTCTAACACTCGGGGATCTCAGTAATCGACTGCTTTAGACACTTGTGATTCAATTTTAGTTTAAGATCATTTTCATCATAGAGCTAGTTAATCAACAGTCTCTTTGCAATATTCGATCAATTAAATCTCTGATATATGAAGCAAATCACGAACTACAAAGAGTCGACAATCAAAATACTCACAAAGTCGGTGATACTCGAAATCACTGAGAAGAACTCGGAGCCAGGCATGCCTCAAGGCGCTGTCCTAGAATACCTAGCGCTCCTCTATGCCACCGCGAGAGAGGAGCGTGGTAGCCGGAGATACAAAGCCCACATTTGCCGATCGGAACTCTCCAAGCCAGCAAAGTCAAGATGAAGAGAACGCCACACAAGCACATGAGAAGCACCGGCCTAGTACGCCTCGCTGAGCACCAGAGGTCACAACTCACCACCAAGATCGGCGGTCACCAGTGAAGAACCGACCTCAAAAATCAAATCCAAGGGCAAAACCCAAAATTAAATCGAAAGAGAGGAGTGAAGTATTGAGCTTACAATTTTCTCTGTGTCTTGTTCGAAGGAGGATACCTCCTTATATATGGCCGAGAGGAGGAGGCGAAATCGAAGACCTAAGCGATCCCTTCCAACGGCTGGATCCAAATGCGTCGTCATCGCCCATTTCCTCCCCTCATTTTGGATCAACTAAGAGAATTGTAGGTCGAGTAAAAGACAAAGTATCCTCCTCATTCTTTCGCTCGGCTTACCGACAGATGGGCCCCCTCATTCCTTCAATTTAGGAAATTACCAAAATACCCTCAGATTTACAACATTGCTTAATCACATGCATTATCAATTGTTCGTTGTAATTATCATCATTTTTTGCGAAATAGATCTTCAAACTACTCTCTCCGTTCTTTTTTTACTTGATGTCCTATAATCCGTTCTGTTAAACTTTTGTCCGCCAATAGAATTAAAATTATGTACATTGGCTACACAAAAAGCATATCATTAGATTTGTCGTTAAAAATATTTTCATAATATGATAATTTTATTAGTATATCTTAGTGTAATTATAAACAAATAGCAATTAAAATCATATCTTGAAAATTGTGAAAAATAAAAAAATATCAAGTAAACAGAACAGGGGAATATCATTTTAAAGGGAGATCATTGCAAACCCTTAGGCCCCGCTTAGCGACTCGTCGGCAGCGATGGGCTTCTACGTTGGGCGTTTTTTTACTGTTATTTTTTTTGTTTTTTTTGTGTTTTATTTTTTCCTGTATTCCTCTGCATTGTCTGTGATAGGCTAACATATTTTTTCTATTATTTCTATTTTTAAATTTAATTATACCGAATAAACTAATTCAGCTATAGTAAAAAAAGTCATAAACCATCGTCATTTCGAACGCTATCTTAATCCGAGCGTCTATATGTAAAAAGGCAAAATATGATACTAATTTTGACATAAATAGAAATATATATAGTTTTTAATATTTTGTAAATTTATCTCGTGACTGCCGCAGTTTACAGTAGTGTTTGCCACACTGCTAATAGATCTACCAGTCTGCTGGTACATGTATACGTTGCCACGTTACCCAAGGTTCCCCATGCATTGCAGTGACACGACGGGCGTACGAGGGATTAATTAGCGACGATATCACATATAGTACGAATTTAGTTTGTCGTCTCCTTTTTAGTTCTTATTTTAAACGGTTTTAGTTTTTAACTTTTTAATTTAATTTTATTTTTTGTATTATCTACGGTGATATATTCTTTTTATTTTTGTACGTTCGCTACGTGCGAGCAACAATGAGCTTGGACGTTTGTGCGTGATGCACTGCATCGCTGAGCTTTATTTCCTGTTTATTAGATGCATTTTTGGTCATGTTCTTCTTTGGATGGTAGTTTTTATTTGTGTCTAATGATTTTTGTTTGTGTTTTTCGAGATGATAGTAGACCATGGAGATATTGATCTGAAAGGCACACGGTTTTAAGTTTGAAAAACCATTTAAAAATCCACTTTAAGAAACCATTCTATTTATTTTAATTTTTAGAAAAACTAAAAGACAAAAGCTAAAAACCTAAAAAAAACAAAACCTTTGTTTTCTCCTTTTGTTTTATGGTTTCGCCCGACACAACAAATTGAGCTTCATTTTAGATGAAGACCTAATCATAAGTGCTCCAGAGTGCGAACCCTTTTTTCGTGTATGCAAGCAATTCTAATTCACATGCTTTGTTCGTCTTTTCATTTGATGTTTCTCATTCCTAGGACCATATATGATCAAACTAGTTCTAGTTAGATGAGGGTCTCTTCATTTCAGATTCTAAAAGTAGTTTTTGATTTTTCTAAGATAACTACCTTTTAAGCGGGGTGTCTTTTTAAAATAGGATTTTTTGTAGTACACACTGTAACGACTTCATTTATATCGACCAAAACTATATATAAGTTTCTATTACTCTGTACGCTCTCTCACGAACATCTCAAAAGTTATAAATCATGCAAAGTCATAAGTCCAAGGAAAAAAAGGCCCTAAGTTGTATCTTTTTTTACATTACGATCCATTTGAGTTGTACATGACAAGCGGAACCAATCACAGCTAGGAATGGATATTGAGCCAGCTCTTTATCTTATTAAGCTTTTTTTTAAAATTAATATAGTTTGATTTAATATCATTTTATTGATAGTTTGAAATTATTTTTAAAATCGAGCTAGCGAGCTGAGCCAAAAGAAAATTTAATTTTATCCGAAATTGACTTTTTCAATATTTAACTAATTAACAAGTATAATTAAAATAATTTTAAATCAAACCAACCTGAGTTTTTTTTTCAGACCTAATCGCAGCCAGGCAGTGTGCACGGGTTGTATGCTCACGGACTGTCAAGCAAGCAACCATACGGCCCATTTAGACCCAGAAGACAGTGTGCACGGGTTGTATGCTCACGAACCGAATTCACGCCCGATAAAATTTGGGCTGGTACGAGCCTAGCCCATGTATGGGCTCGACGTACAATCAGTCCAGGGAGCCCATTAAAGTTGGGCCCGTGAGAGCGTTACTAGTCTGAAGCATTAGTCCAGCATTATTGCCAAATGGAACAGGACGTTCAGCATTTAGGCCCGTTCAATTCGATTTTTTTCTGATTTTTTTATTTTTGAGTGAAATAACACTGTATTAACTATTAGATTTTTATAAAACATTTAATGAAATAGCAATAAAAAGGAGAAATTTTTTTAAAAAAATTACATCTACATAATAATACAAAGGGAAAAAGAATAACAGAAATAAAAAACTCAGATAATAAATCGACACATTCCAACTACTTTTAGTTTTTAAAAACTAGAAACCGAAAGCGGTTTGAAATGGGCCTTAAGCCATTAAACTGGAGTAGTACGCCCACCATTTAATGAGAGAGAACACAATGAGGCCCAACCAAAATCATGCTGATCGCGATGGCTTTACACGTGACGATGTAATGAATAGAAGAGAGATCAGTTTTTTTTAGCAGGTCGGTTTTTTTTTGAGACCGTGGTTTATAATTTTTAGTTTAAAATTTTGACTTTTAGCTATTTATAAGAAAGAGTACGGAAGAAGATATTCGTGTACAATTTTAATCGATATAGATAAAATTTAGATAGTATCTATTATAATTAATTTAAAGACACCGTCTAAAAAAACTCTGTTTAAAAGCTGATTATTATAGAAAGTTAAATCATAGGTCCAAAAGAAGTTAGAGCTTTGCTTTCATCAATCGCGAGGGCTAAAAAAAATTACAGTCCATTGGGAGCGAGAAGCTAGTGCTACCGAATTCCCCATGTCCGAATGGACCTTTTTATCATTCAAGCCGTGCGTTGTCAAAGAAAGCTCAACTACACCGAGATTGTTTCAACTTCCGCACCTAACGCTGAGAGTGAGATTTGCGGCCGGATTTTGGAGAGCCCACTTCTCAATGGAGCCGTCTGCGAGAAATGATTTCCTATGTAATGCCACGTGTGGCAGAAAGAGTGCGTGTGGACGCTTGGCGAAGCCGTTGTCCATAGACGTGGGTCTGTTCTTTTCTACTGCGATTTATAATTTTTGGTTAAAATTTTTAAATTTTAGCTGTTTACGATAAAGATTACGGAGAGAGATACTCGTTTACGATTTTAGATAGTACAGATGTTGGGCTTTTAATGTGTACTATAATTAACTCGTAGACTCCATCTTAAAAAAATACTCCGTTTAAAAGTTAGATACTATAGTAAAAGCTAAAAACTGTTTTTAAAAACTGAAAAGAACAGGCCTATTCAACAGCGGGCCTTGAAAGACCAGGCCTGAGGTTGGCCCGGCCCGACATGGCCAAGCCTGAAAATAGCATTTTTGGGGGAAAATATTATTACCCGAATAAACATTATTATTTAATTCTTTTTGAATAAACATATATTACTATTTATTATTTAATCATTTTCTTCGAGCTTTAGCCCACACGCAGGCTAAAAACTTGGGCTCCAGCCCTGAAAAATCGGGCTAGGCTAGGCCACCCATGAACAAGTATGCCTGTTAGTTAACCAGCTCCTTCGCCTCTTGCCAAAACAACTCATTCGAGCACACAACAATAAATGTGATAACAATAAATGTGAACACCATTGGAGATGCCCTGCGGCTACAATTGGTTTTTTAATTTGTTGGCACCGGTGCATCTACTTTTTCGTTTCTATCAATCTCCCTCCTAGCACCTCTCCCTATAGTGTGCAGCACCGGTGCTCCATCCTCTCTCTCCTCTTACTAGCACTGGTTATCCACCACATTATCAATGAGACAGCTCCACCTATCACTGTACCAACTTAGATTGCGGAGGTAACCCCAGCCCCACCCCTCCACACCTATATAAAGCTCACCCCTCTATCGCACGATGGTGTTGCTGCAAATTACATAGAGAGACAGAGATAAGGGAAAAAGCAACCAAAAAATGAAGCACCAAACCAAAAAGAGACTTGTTTCCAGCCACTTTGGTTGCAAAGCAATGAAGTGGTGAGATCTCCACACATATATTTTTATTGTCTTGAATCAACTCAAGCTGGGAGTTTGGCTCTAGGATTCTTTTTGGTTGGAATCAGTAGCGGACCTAGGATCAAATTTTAGAAGGAGGTTACTGGGATTTGCTTACCGGTTTACCGAATACCGAGTTGTCGGCCTACGGTAACCTACTGTACTGCCAGGGAGAGATAGGAAAATGCTATTGTGGCTATAACGAGTCATCTTGGAAGATATGATACATGTCACGTTTTTCCAAGGAGGGCAACAGAACCCAATCCCCGGTGCGGGAGGAGAATACTGCGATCGCCACGTGGTCCAGATAGAATTGGATGACGACCACTTGGAACAAGGCGTCAGCCTTATCGGCCGGGAGGGTGTATTAGATGGAGTGAAAGCTAAAGTTGAACTGGATGGCTTTAGGTCAATGGAACAAATTAGCGGTCCGTGCGAGGGGATCATACATGGCGAGCTCTTCATCCTCACTGAAACCATAGGAAAGGCGGAGGCTGATGTCGCAGTGGGTCCGTCCCTAAGGGAGTTGCAAAACCAAAGAAATGGGACTAAATTAACATGCCCAATTAAACCAAGCTGTGTAGCAATTGCTACTCCTTGAGCTCTATATGTATACTACACACAGCCCATACACCTTAAACATAATGGTTACCCTTCACACACACAGTGTTGCTGCATTCTACCCATAGAAACAGCAACCAAAAAGAGAAGCAAGAAACCAAAAAAGACATTTGTTTCCATTGACTTTGGTAGCGAAGTAATCAAGTGCATTTCAAACGATCCCTACTGCTCTAATAATCCTTTTGATTTTTGATCGTGCCCTACATTAGGATCAAATGCAGGGCTTGTGTGGTATGGTTTGTAGTGGATTCCCCCCTCTTTTTGGGCAAATTTCTAGATTTTCTCGTGGTTTTTAGATTTTATTTAGGGGGTTTTAGGGCTTGTTTTAGCACACCCATTTGATGAGATGGGAATGGTTGTTGTTGGGGTACGATGGATTGGAAGGGTTTAGTGACTGTGGTTTAAGTACAACTCTATTACAACTCACTTTTTTAAAAGGAAGAAGTCCACTTTACCCCCTTGAACTTATGTCCTAAGTCCGACAAACATCCTCAATTGCAAAATCGTTTACTTTACACCCTCAACTAACAAAACCAGTGCAAATCACCCCCTTCACTCAAAACCTCATTGGTTTTGACTGAGGTAGCATCTACGTGTTCATGTTTTGATGACATGGCATTCATTATAGTTGAATCACCAAATAACAAGCAGATGGGCCCACAGGATCAGCCCCTAAAGAAGCTTCTTCCCTATCTTTACTCTCTCTCCCTCCCTCCCTCTCTCCATTTCTCTCCCATGTTCTCTTCTCACTTCTCCCCACTAAAGTTCAGTGTGTCCAAGCTGAATCATCGACAATAGTTGCTCCATGATTGTCCCTAGCCCACAATTGTTAACTGCTCTTGCTACTCTTCCTCTTCTCCCCACCTCTCTCCCTCTTCCTCTTTGTCCGACTAGCAAGCAAAGGAGGCAACCTAACAATTAGTAGGTATCAATCTAGATTCAACGAGTAGAGGAGATGGCCGGGGTGTTCCACGCTTCCAAATCTCCATTAGGGCATCTCCTCACTATGGCACAACAACAATTGCTTAGTGCGAGTAGAGGCGTGGCTTTCGGTGAGTTGCCATGGTGGGAGGAAGGAGTATGAGGTGGCTAGAGAGAGAGATGAACAAGTGAGAGGGAGGAGGAGGGGGTGGTGGTGTAGATGTTTCGTCGAGTTCCCCTTCTTCCGAGCTTCGTCGAGGTCTCGCCGCCGTTGCAAGCCTCCCTGAGCCTTGCCATCACCATAGGGAGCTTAGCCGAGTCACTTTTGACCTCATCTACCTCTCTGTCATCAAGGAACATTGTTAAAACCTCTACCTTACCGGAGCCGAATGCCGCCACCGCCTTCCTCTTGCTGCCAGCCACCTCCATCCCTTCCCGAGCTCCACGCCAAGGTGAAACAAGTCCTAGTGCGCAACCACCAGCCAACAATGACATGTCAGCTCTCAGGCACACATGGTTGCCACATGGCGGCGCACGTTACGCCATGCCAGCCATAGACCTAGTCCATCATGGACCAGACAAAAGCCCGTGGACTTAGTCCATAGACCTAGGCCCACATGTCAGTAACTCCAAGCCTTTTCCTTTACAAAATTAATTTGGTCAAAATTCATTTTTCCCTACTGCATCATAATTCTAAATTTCACTTAAAAATAAATCTAGAAATCTGAAACAATGTTTTCTCCCTCTTTTTTTATCAGATTTAAATATTCTAAAAGTTTGGTCTTCCCCGTTCTAGCTCTAAATAAATCCATTTTTCCCCTAAATTCATTTAAAATTCCAATCTATCCATTTTTGAATTATTGAGTTTATTTGGATTTTATTTGAATTTAGTTTATCTTTGCTATTTTCATGTGTAGACTATGACATTTTCGTAGAGTACTGCTTCATTGACGATTCTCACCACCAATTCGCAGATCAAAGCAAGTTACACTCCTTGACCATGTTGATCCTAGTTTACAAATAAAATTATGTTACTTTAAATTATTCTGCATGTATATGTTTACTCAATATATTTTAATTCCTGTTTTAAAGGCATAGTTAATACCTACTTGTTATGACCATATTTGACATTGCAAATCCATACACCTTGGACACCTTGGATAAAAACCCACTAATTGGTACATTAATACAGTATTGACTAGTATATTTTGTAGCAAAAGCTTAGACATGCTTAGAAATGAATCTAGGCTTGGGAATATCTTTTCACATCAAATTATGATTATTAAAAAATATTCTTGACTTTGGTGCGTCAATAAGGTGAGGATCAAGACAAGTAGGCTGTGTCCCACAGTCATTTTCCTGTGGGCGGACTTGTTGGGCTTCTTCACTTTATTTATTATCTTTTGCTGTTATTTTTCCCTTATATTTGGCCTATGGACCGTGAAGATGTAAACTTCCCTTATATTTTCCCTTATAACTTGCGTACTCTTTATTTTGGTTTTCCTAAGTTTTTCCTGGTTTTTTGCATTTTAAAAAGGTTTTCCTTTTTCTAGAAAATTAAAAATATTTTTTGTATAAAAATAAAACTAACTTTAAGTTGGAAATAATTTTTCTAAGTCCAAAATATCCTTAGAAATTTATGTAAATTTTCTTAAAATGTTTTGCTCTCATTTGCTATTTTCTAAGCCTTCCATCAATCTCAGTATTTATTTTAATTCAAAAAAGACTTTAAAATCCCTGAACCCTCCTCAGGCCAAAACACATCTCCCTCCTGGGCCTGGTTTGTTTTCCTACACCTTGGCCCATTTTCCTTCCCCACGTGCCATGCGGCCCACGCGGCCCAACGCCCGCGGCCTGGCCTGTTTTCCAACATCGGCTCGCTCCGCCTTTCTCTCTTTCTCTCTGCCATCCAGGCCCCACCTATCAGCCCCTCTTCCTCCCTTCCTTTCTTCTTCGTCTCATGCCAGCACCACCATCTCTCGCACAGTCTCACCACCTTTCTTCCTCACCACCTCCTCCTTTGGAAATTTCTCCATCGCACGCACCACCCAGGACACGGACCCCAATCCCGTATTCCCTTTCCTTCCCACACCCCTCTCTTTCCTTTCTTTCCCCTTCCCCAAATCACATCGTTGTGATTCTGGCAAACAATTAGCCCACTGTGCCTTACCCCTGAGTCTAATAAACCCTCTTGGCACCCCTAGCACCACACTACTCTCCACCTCGCATTTTCCCCTAGAGTCGCCAAGCCCTCTAGCGTCGCACTCACCTTCTTCCAAGCTTCACCAAGGTTTTTGGCAAGGTCTCGTAGTTGCTGCAAGCCTCCCCGAGCCTTGCCGTCACCACAGGGAGCTTCGCCGAGTCACCACCGAACTTGTCTACCTCTCCGTCGTTAAGGAACACTGTCGGAACATCTACCTCACTGGAGCTGAATGCTGCCACCATTGCCTTCCTCTCACCAGCGGCCACTGTTGGACCCTGGAGCAATGACCTCGGATTCTCTGTGTAAACTGCACTAGTCCAGGATTAGCTAGTGCACAAAGCGGTAATATGGATGTATATGTAGCATAATTGGCAAACTTTATTAATTAAAAGAGTAGGTCTTATGATCAAAATTTACATCAATGGTCATTGGCAACAATAAAAAAGGAAAAAACTGTGGAAGCAAACTGATAAAAATAAAGCCTACTTGTACTTGCCCTGGTCCTCAGTGTAATCGAAGTTGTCCTCCTCTAAGATGCTAAAGCAAGGGTGAGTACAAACTTGTACTTTGCAAGTCACACCAAAAAAATGTAATATAATGATAAAGGCAACAAAGGAAAGCTTATATGGTTATTTGGGCGTAAAATAGTATTTAATGAAATACAATAAATAAATTAAAATTACTAAATTTAATATTGTGAATAAAGACTGTAATTTAAGCAAACAATAATAACGTTAGTGCGAACACTGACCTAACACCAACCTAACTACAGGTATCCCACCCAGACCATCCTTCTCCAAAAATACCTTAATTCCATCCAAAACTAGTTTATGAAAAACAAACTCTAATATGCGAAAAACTTTACTCAACATGCCTGTTGTGGTTACAGACCAAACAGAGAGAGTGTGTAGTGGGGAGTTAGGTGAGCAATGCTTAGGGTTTTCCCTTGGCTTGTATCACACACACACACACACACACTAAGGGGAGTGTTTCTACGGTTATGTACTTACATCCAAATATCCCTTACATGGGCATTCACGTTATTACACATGTCTCACTTGGGCCTTATAACCCTCTAACAGGCCGGCTGGGCTTAGGTGGGGGCCACCCCTACAACAGGAGCCTCTCATGGTGAAGGGCTTCACAGGCCGGAACCATGTTGCCGAGCCCTTTTGCCCCCTCCGTTCCTACGGCCTGTGACCTATTTAGATGAGAGTGCATTTGCTAGTGCGACTCTGCTTTGTGCCGAAGATGCGGAGTCAGGCAAGCTGCCGAAGTCATCCCCACTTGACGCCCAGGACGGGCTGGCTGCATAGGTGGCCTCCGGCCTTGGAGCCATCCCTTGCGGCGCCACAGTTACCGGTGGAGTCGTCTTGTGGAGCCGAAGGTGTTGTACACTTTGGGCGTGACGCCAAGACTCCGCTGGGGAGTTGAATAGGGGGTTCTTCGCCCGGTCCATAGTCATCATGCGCCGACAGCTCCGCGGGCTAGAGGTGGCATCTTAATGGCGGCGCGAATCACGCCGACCCCTTAAAAAGCCTGGGGCGGGCCGTTGCGGCCGTAGGCGTTGTCTCGATAGGGAGGTATACGTGGTGTGGCATGGTTGACGCGTCGTGGGCTGTCAGCGGTCGCACGACCACAACCACGTGCCCCTTCCCGATAGGGGCAGGACGTGTGGATGGATGCTACTGGTGCGTCGTGTGTTGCCCGGCTGCCTGCCACCGCATGCCCCGGGTTGTCGACGGTTACGCTTCCCGAGCGTGAGGAGCCGAAGCGCTGGGCTCCCGCCGGTTACATTTCGGATCAGGGGGAGGTGAGGGGGGTCTCTATAAAAGCATCGCCGTCGGCATGTGGACGCTTTTCGTGCTCATTTGCCATTGCTTTGTTCTCTTGTGCCTCTTGCACACAACCTACCATTGCTCCTGCTCCTTCAGCCTTCGACTTCATAGTAGTATGGTGTGCCGAGAAGATCCCGCTCGCCGGCTTAGCGGTAGTGCCTCGTTGAGCCAGCACGGCCTGACGCTGCCACCAGCGGAATTTCCCCTGGTGGCTCGCAAGCCGCTGCATGTCGATAAGCGGTGGGACGCCTTGGAGAACTTGGGAGGGCACTGCTCCCGTGTCCTGGGGCGGAGTCACGCTACAGAGAAGACGATCCAGACTCTCCTCTGGGAGAATAAGATAGAGGAGCCCGTAGGAGCTCGCCTGCCTGCCCGCGACGAGGTGGAGCCTCGCCCTCAGGAGTCGGAGGCAATTATCGTTGTCCCATTTTTCGAGGCTGGGCTCCGGATGCCCTCAACGCTTTTCGTCGGCGAGGTCTTTCGGACTTATGGGCTGGTGCAACTGACCCCAAACGCGATAGTTTGGTTGGCTGTTTTTGCCTGGGCGGTACGAAAAGAAGGTGTCCGTCCTAGCGTGAACCTGTTCGCCCTTCTTCATGACGCGCGCTATCAGCCAAAGAAGGCCGAAGGGGGGACGGCGCTATCCAATTTCGGCAGTGTCAACTTCGCGCTAAGGCCGAGCTACGCGAAGCTTTTCCCCGCGCTGGTGACGCGCGGGAAGTGGGAGTCCGGCTGGATGCGATGGTGGTTCTACTACCACGTGACGAGTAGCAGCAGCTTTCGGTGTCGAGGTCAGCCAATATCTTTCAACAGCTGTCCAGGAGTGAGGCCATAAGGCGGCGATGAACAACAGGCGCGGAGGCTCGCCGGAGTTGCCCTCCGGTTCAACATGAGCGATCTCGCTGAGGAGTTTACAATGTGCGGGGTGTCTCCTCTCTCCGCCCAGTGAAAGTATGAGCGATATCACTCCCGGCGAGATGGCGTCCACCCTACCGTGTCTTGGTTGCGGGAACCCTCCGGTCCTGGTAAGTACTTCGGCCGTATGCCGCTTATATACATGTTACTGTTTTGTGAACGAAGCAGCTTTTTGCATGCAGTGCTCTCATTGGAGGACACGGAGAGTGCCGTAGTCGCGTTCCTTGGGCCGTACACGACGAAGGAGCATGCACTGCGCAAAGTCGTGACCGGCCTTGTGAAGCTGGGACGGATAAATCGGGTGTGCGAGGCCCTAGGCCTCTCCATACCAGCACACGCGGTGCCGGTGCGAACTCCGACTCGCCGTCGCGATGGCGACGGCGAGGTGGGGGCTTGTCCCAGTCAACGGAGAGCTCGGTCCAACACTGCTATATCAACCCTGCCGGCCGCATCTGTGGTGGACACCATCGGGTCGGAGGACATGTCGGGCACTGGGTCCAAGCACGCCGGTTCGGGGGAGCAAACTGCCCCTAGTGAGGAGGGCGTAAGCGGCGGTGAAGTGGGCCTGGGTAGCGACATCCTCAGGGACAAGGCCTTGTCGCCTGTACCGGCCAGCGAGGACCCGCCGCCTGTGCCCTCGGCACCTGTAGCGGCAACTGAGGACCCGCCGCCTGCACTAGTCCCTTCGGCCACTAGAGAGGCCGTGGACATGTCGCCCAAGTCCCCGAGGGCGAAGCACCCCCGGATACGATCGCCCTCGCCCGGGAGGAGGCAGTTCAATGTAGCAGGCGCGGTCATCGGGGACCTAGGGTCCGACAGGGAAGACGCTCCGACCGAGGGAGTCGCCGCCTCCCGGGATGATGAAGCCTCGGCGACCCAGATGGAGACTGAGCGGATACCCCCCCCCCCGGTGCCCTGGTGGAGGGTGTTGAAGGTAGGCGTACTTCCTTTTTCCCCCACGACTTTGCGAAGCTCTCTCCGATTTGCTCGCTCATTCCGTCGTTGACATCAGGAGAGATGAGGTCTCCCGAATGTGGCCAAGGATCGAGCAGCGGAGGTGTCCGCGAAGTTGCTGGCCTCATTTCACAGGATGCGGCGTGGGCGCCCGGTGCTGGCTTGGAGGCCCAGAGGCTCGTTGTGTCTGATTTTATCCCTCGACTTGAGACGCTCCGCGTCCTTAACAGGGTCGCAGAGTGCGCCGATGGTAGCTTGGATCGGCGGGCGCTGTTGTCGTGCGGGGGGGGGGGGGATCTTCTGGCGCTCCCGCTGGGCGCCTCGGAGATGAGGGTAAGTACCTGAGTTTGTGATCTATGATGTCTGTCAAGCACATGGCTAACACTCGCCCCCTCCCCCCTTTTAGACGCTTGCCATTAGCCGGGCCCTGGAGGAGGCGCACACCCGCGAGTGAAGGGCACTAGAGGGCCAGCTTCGCGCCGCCGACGAGGCTCACGCCGCCAAGGACGAGCGTATTCGTGTGTTGGAGGCGAAAATCACCAGGGTGGAAAGAGCGGTGGCAGCGGCGCAACGCGCCACGGAGGAGATCCAGCGTACTGCGGCAGAGGAGCGCACTAGCTTGCTTGAGCAAATCACCGCGCTGGAGGAAGAGAAGGCTCGGCTTGCCACGGCCTTGGAGGAGAGGAACCAGACCCTGGGCGATGCATCGGTGGCGGCGTGGAGGGCAATGGAGTCATTGGAGGGGACCTTACGCATAGTTCCGCAGATGTGGCGTAGATCCTGCAACGAATTGAAGAGGGATCGAGCCTCACACTCCGCGGTGCAAGGGCCTTCGGTGATCATTGCGGCTTTACTAGCGCCTGCCTCGCCTTTGCCATGCTCCACCCCAGGTGTGATCATGCCAACGAGCTGGTCGATCCCTAGCTAGATTTGCCAGTCGAAGCCGGGGTGCTGTCCAGTGCCGCCTGCGCCATTCTTCCCGCCCTTAAGACTTTCTACGATCGGATCTGGGCTACATCGGGGAGGATGTGGCCAAGGTTGTGCTGCGGCAAACGCTACATCGGGAAGTGAATTTCCTCCAGTGGCTCGAGGAGGTCCCTCGGTGCAACGCAAACGGCGTGGACCCCTGGGTGTGACGCCGGGACCCGGTGTTCTATGCTATGTATGCCTTGCTGTAGCAGTGCCCTATGGCCTCCTTTTTGCATTAATGGGACAACAGTTGCCCAAGGTGCTCTATCATTGCGTACTATTTCTCATGTAATCGCTCCCTGATGCAACGAACGCTGTCCTCTTGCACCCAACTCTGCTTCTCTTGACAGCCGTAGCGCTTTGTAAGCGAAGTAGACGTACGAGCGGTCCGTCGAAGTAGGTGGTCGAGCGCTTCGCGTGAGCGCTTTGCCCCCTGTCCTTTGAAGTGGTGGCAGCGGAGCTGGCGCCTAGCCGAAGTAGACGCACGCACGCTTCATCCCCTGCCCTTTGAAGTGGTGGCAGCGGAGCTGGCGCCTAGCCAAAGTAGACGTGTGCGCGCTTCATCCCCTATCCTTCGAAGTGGTGGCAGCGGATCTGGCACCTAACTGAAGTAGACGTGCGCGCGCTCCGTCCCCTGCCCTTCGAAATGGTGGCAGCGAAGCTGGCGCCTAGCCGAAGTAGACGCGCGCGCTCCGTCCCCTGCCCTTTGAAGTGGTGGCAGCGAAACTGGCGTCTAGCCGAAGTAGACATGCGCGCGCTCCGTCCCCTGCTCTTCGAAGTGGTGGTAGCGGAGCTGGCGCCTAGCCGAAGTAGACGCGTGCGCGCTCCCTCCCTTGCCCTTTGAAGTGGTGGCAGCGGAGCTGGCGCCTAGCCGAAGTAGACGTGCACGCGCTCCATCCCTTGCCCTTCGAAGTGGTGACAGCGGAGCTGACGCCTAACCGAAGTAGACACGTGCGCGCTCCGTACTGCGCCTCTTCTCCAGTCGTTAACATACGCTGCGGAAGAAAGCCTCTACTGTATCTTATTTATACTCCATAGAGTACGTAGGAACATCAACCACGCCTTATTTATACTTCAGAGAGTGCGTGGAAACATCCGCGTTTTGTTTATGCTTGTTTATACTCAGTAGAGTGCGCAGGGATAACATCCACGTCTTATTTATACTCCAGAGAGTACGCGTAGTGATAACACCAACGCATACACAGGACATCCGCGTCTTGTTTATACTCAGTAGAGTGCGTAGGGACAATATCCACGGCTTATTTATACTCTGTAGAGTGTGTAGGAACGTCAACCACGTCTTAGTGATACTCCAGAGAGTATGCGTAGTGATAACACTAACGCATGCACGGGACATCCGTGTCTCGTTTATACTCAGTAGAGTGAACTGGGACAACATCCGTATCTTATTTATACTCCAGAGATTGTGTGGAAACATCGACCACTCTTAGTGATACTCCAGAGGATACGCGTAGTGATAACACCAACGCGTGCGCGGGACATCTGCATCTTGTTCATACTCAGTAGAGTGCGCAGGGACAACATCTGCGTCTTATTTATACTCCGTAGAGTGTGTGCGGGGGCGGACCTCGACGCTACGTCTTATTTATACTCCGTAGAGTGCGCGTGAAGGCGTCCCCCGCTGTGTCTTATTTATACTTCGTAGAGTGCGTACGGAGGCGGACCTCGATGCTACGTCTTATTTATACTCCGTAGAGTGCGTGCGGAGGCGGACCTCGATGCTACATCTTATTTATACTCTGTAGAGTGCGTGCGGAGGCGGACCTCGACGCTACGTCTTATTTATACTCCGTAGAGTGCGTGCGGAGGTGGACCTCGACGCTACGTCTTATTTATATTCCGTAGAGTGTGTGCAGAGGTGGACCTCGACGAAGGGTTGGCGAACGATCAACTTTATTGATCTCCCGTTTGCGCGAGCAGGTGTCTTACAATAGACAGGGTGCCGATGTTGCTACATGCTTCCCTTTTTGTCCTAAACATAATGCCGTCGCAACCTATCTACGTTCCATATGTGGCAGAGTGTTTGCCCTTCTAGTGTGGCGAGGCGATAGGCCCCCCGCTGTAGGCTGCCGCGACGATGTATAGGCCTTCCCACTTGGACTCCAGCTTGCCGATCGTTTTCGCGTGGAGTGCCATTTTGAGGACGAGGTCCCCCGGTTGGAATCCTCACGGGTACATGGAGCGAGCGCGCATGCGCACCATTTGCCGTGCGTACTTTGCGATGTGCTGGGTTGCGTTTACACGTTCTCCATCAAGGTGGTCTAGGGACGACTGGCGCTCTTCCTCTGGCGCCTGGGCGAGGGCCCTTCTCGAGCTGGCCTTGATTTCCTCATGCGTCATTGCCTCATCGCCGAAGAGGAGTTTGAACGGCGTAGATCCTATCGGGCGTGTCACCGTTGTGCGGAGGGACCAGAAGACGCTGTGGAGCTTGTTTGGCCACTCGCTTCTTGACTCCAGCGGAGATGGCACCGTTCGCCCTCTCGACTGCTCCGTTAGACTGTGGGTGGGCGACCGAAGCGAATCGGAGCATGATGCCCATGTTGCCGCATAACTCCTTGAACGGGGCGGAGTCGAACTGCATGCCATTGTCGGCGGTGATCTCCTTGGGCACCCCGAAACGGCATATGATGTTCTACCAGAGAAACCGTTGCATGGCTGTTGAGGTTACCCTAGCTAGAGCCACAGCCTCCGGCCACCTGAAGAAATATTTCAAAGCCACCACCACTATGAACCACAGGTCTCCTAGGGCCCGAGGAAGTGGTCCCACGACGTCGACGCCCCACCGTGCCAGTGGCCATACTGGGGAAATGGGGTTGAGGCTGGTCGGGGGTCTGTGAATGACCTGCCCCATCCATTGGCAACCTTGACACCGGCGCACGAGGACTTGGGCATCAACAACAGCGGTCGGCCAGTAGAAGACTTTCCTGAACGCGGATTTTAACCTTGCTTTGCTTTTGCTTTTTATCAATTTTTATTTTAATTTTTTGACTTAAAATTAAAATTATATTTTACTCAATTCGATTTCCAAATATTTTGGCTCTTGACCCAAGACTTTTTATTTTCATTATTTAACAAACTCCAAATCAAGAAATCTAGGGAAATTTGAATCATCAACAAAAGAAATAGCAAGTTTTAAATTTTTTGTATTTTTGGAAATTCCCAAATTTGGAATGTTAAAAATTCTACCCCCCTTAAAGTGAATCTCGACCTTGAGATTCCTGTAGAATAGAAAGAAAAGGAGGTGGGGCTAACTAGTCAGTAGTAGGTTCGAGGGGTTTTTTTTACAGGTTGTCCTTTTTTCCTTGAAGTAGACTGGAGAGAGAAAATTTGCACAAAGTGGGTTAAGACTTGGGGGAGAAGGAATTGCAAAGTGAAACCTTGCTCTTCAGGGTGGGTCGTAGTTGTCTACACTTCAGTGTGCAGTGTTGGTTGCTTGTTTCTTCCAAGTACTTGTTGTTTATCCTTGTTGTCTTCAAAGCATCAAAGGGTTGGATGGTTTGATTGTCTATTAGCTTTATGATGGTCAGAGATCTCCTATATGATGGGTTGATTGTAGTTGTATTCAGACACTTTTGGGTATCTTGGCTACCTCCCTTAAAATAAAGGGTAACCAATGCTAGTTGTCCTTGCTAGCTCCAGTCATGACGAGTCTCATGGTGGCTTGGAGGCTTGCCTATTGTATCTCGGCACCTTGGTCAGCAACAGGCTCATAGAACTATCCTTGGGGCAATGGTCTTATCCTTTGTAGAGAAAACATGTAGCTTTATTCATTGGGCATTCTTCAAGTTGGTGGTCTTCATCGTAGTTGGGGCAGTTTAAGGAGCATTGGTTCGTACGATGGCCTTTTGCTCCACAATGCTGGATCATGGGCAGTCTTCTAATTGATGGTGTTTCTCATAGTGAGAATAGTAGGGGACTGGACATGTGTACTAGTAGTGTCCTATTTTTCCGTAGGTAAAGCATGTTCCTCTTGTAACTTGTTGTAGTGGAGGGTATGATTGGGCATCATGTCCTATTTTGCCACATTTGAAGCATGTAGTTCTTGGTCGAACTTCCAGGTCTGGTAGTAGAACCTCGGTAGGCGCAGTTTGGTCCTTGCTGGGACTCTTGAGATTGACAAGTTCTTCTTTGCCGAGACTAAGGTTGGTGGCAATGGCATTATTTACTAATTCCTCTAGATTCTGTTGAGGACATTTGTTTGCATAGTGTCCTATGTTGCCACAATGTAAATCCTCTAGATTGTAGTTCGTCTTGTTCCCAGCCATTGTGTCTGCTTCACAAAGACTTGATCAGTAGGTCTATGGTGAGGCGAGGAGTGAATGAAAGCAAAGCGGGGACTCAAGTCTTGGTTCTTGTGTAGGTTGAGGTTTCCAAGTCATTGCCTCCTTTGGTGATGTTGTTTCCTTCGAATTTCAGAAAGTTGAGTGGTCTTCACTTGTTCTTGACTGCCTCGCATTTGACTATTCGTCACATCACGTCTGTAGTCCCAATGGGGTTTTTAGCAAATAGGGCGAGAGGAAAATAGCATAAGATATGGGAAGAATTATGGAGATAAGGTAATTTAAACCCATTCTAAATTTTTAAATAGTATGCCCAAAAAGCTGGGGTGGCACACCAATCATACAAATTTTTGAAAACAAGATTTTTCTCGTGACTGCGAAATAAAACTCCCGAGGGCAAGAAGGCAATGCACATGGTTCAAATAAAACCTTTCAAGAATACAACGTCTATCGGTGGGGACACACATATGAGGGTGCAGGGTTCAGCACACAAAGTCCATTTTAAGATGAGACTATCTTATCTTCGTGAGCATCCTTGACATTCCTAAACTTATGTCTTTGAAGTAGGAGTAAGGAGGAGAAATCCAATTTCCTTCTGAACTCAAAAGAAGAGAAAGATGAGCTTCCAGAAGGGCTTGATAGTAATGCTTCTTGTTTTTGCTACTATTTTTGGAAATAGGGCTTTTAGGAAATGCTTTTTGAATAATGGTTTTGAAGTACTGAAGTTGGAAACATTTGTTTCTCAAAAGAAAGTCTCACCAATAATTGGTGAAGGGGATGGAGCCCCAAGTTTTGGTTTTGAAAATGAGTTCTTGATATTGAGTTTTGATTTTTAAATACTAAGACGAAGTTCCTGAGGCAACATTGAATTCAAGTTTCTTTATAAAGGAAATATGTATATATATATTTGAAAATAGAGTTTTACGGCAAGAAGGATCTTCCAATGGCGGTTTGAAACACTGAAATCTAGAAACACCTATTTTGAAAGGAGTGTTCCTTGACAGTTTTGCGAACAGAAAGGATTTCAAGTTCTTGGTTTGAAAACAAGCCTTGGAAATGAATTTGGAAAATAATTTGAAATCAAGATTGTTTATGAAGATTTTAAGGTAGGGGTGAGTTAAAGAGGATTAATTATCTCTAGAAATCAAAGGAAAGAAGGAAGAGCATCCAGAGGTACTTTGATCGATAATAATGCTCATGGTTGTATTACTATTTTTGGAAATAGGGCTTTGGCAAGGCGATTTTCAAATGGGTGTTTTGAAATACTGAATGATATATTTGCCTTGAAAAGACAACTTCATCAATGGTTTGCGAAGAGAAGAGTTCTAAAAACTTTTGGTTTTGAAAACAAGTTTTTGGGTATGAGTCTCGATAAATAAATATTGCGGTCTGGTTTTCATGACAAATTTTGAAATTAAGTTTTTTGCAAGACCTTTTGAAACCAGGTTTTAGTGGCGATAAACATTTTTGAAAATGAAATATGGGATTATACGTGTCAAACCCGAGAGCAACACCTCTGAATTCTCTGTGTAAATAGCACTAGTCTAGGATCAGGTAATGCATACAGTGAACAACAAAGATAAATATCCATAATAATGATATTTATTCATTAACTAAATATATAAATATCAATAATAATAATATTTATTTATTAACTAAATTTGGGCCTTAAGGCTAAATTTTACATCCACTGCCCATAGGCCAAATTTTAGTAATAGCAGTGGAAGAAAAAGTCAAAGTGAAAGAAGCCCATCTAGTCTACCCACAGGCAAATGATTGTGGGATGTGGTCTACTCATCAAGGTCCTCACCAAAGTGAAAGCAGTATTCTCTGAGCAACAAAATTAAGCAAAGGTGAGCACAAAAATGTACTCTTCAAGTTACACGAGAAAAGCAATATTAATGCAAGGCTAACAAGTGAAAGCATAATAGGGTTATTTGAGCATAAAGCCAAATTTGAATAAATACAGTAAGTAGATAAAAATTGCTAAATTTAATTCAATATGTAAAAAAATATTTTAATCAAATAATATTATTAGTGTAGGTCTATCCCCCACACTAACCTAACTACAGGCATCCTACCCGGACAATCTTTTTCAAAAGGTCTTATATGGATTCCATCCATCCATAAGTGTTTTTATAAACCATTTTGAAAAATAAAGTGTAATCTATGAAAAACTTTACTCGGAATGCTATTGACCTTGGACATGGCTATCCAAGATAGTTAATATCATTGTAGAGGTGGTACAAGTTTACTCACAAGATATGATTAACTCATAATATCGACCACTACATATTTTCAAAGATATGCGACTGAGAAATTATAACAAGACCTTTACAATAGTAAGCCATTAACCTGGTCATGCCCCTGCCAAGATTCCACCCCAATAAAATAATCCACTAAATCGGGGCTCCCTCTTGTGTCGTGTGAGACTTCTCGTGGCCTATGCCAGCTCACATTCAACTTATAGTGAGACCCAGATTGGAACCTCACAGATTAGTTAGTCAGTTTTGTCTCATACCAGTCTTATGGTAGTACGAAGTGAATTTGTAATAGTAGCTCACAGACCGATCCTTAATTGACTTAAGCAAACTTGCCACATACACCTTGTGCCAAGCACACTCACATTGCCACCAAGCAACCACGTTGAGCCACCAATCACCCACCACCTAACCAATTGCTCAAGTCTAAACTAGGTTTTTATTTTACTTTATCAAATATTTCATAATCCTTCTTGACTTGCCAAAGTATGGAATATATTTTAATAATCATCATTTTATGTGAAAAACTTATCCTAAGTCTAAAATTGTTTCTAAGCATATCTAAACATTACTACAAAGTTTTCTAGCTAATACTAGTGCTAACCAGAGTTTTATTCTAGGGTGACAAAGTATTAAGTGTTCAATGTCAAATGTGGTCATAACAAGTACGCATTAACTAAGTATTTAAAACTAGAATTAAAATACATTGAATAAACATAAATCTGTAGAATAAATTAAATCAACATAATTTTATTTGCAAACTTGTCCAACAAGACTAAGGTGTGTAACTTACCTTACTCCGCGAATTGGCGAGAATCATCAATGAAGTAGAACTCCTCGTAAACGTCGCAGTCTACACAAAAAAATAGCAAGGACAAACTAAAATAAAATAAAATCCCAAAAATATAAAAATAGGTAACAGGAGGTAGATTATGAATTTAGAAACTTGAATCACTTGATATGGAGTTTGGATAGAGGAGAACAGGCTCTTGAAAAATTGCTAGACAAGAAAATGCTGAAAAAGAAAAACGAGGGAATATTCGGAATAATCCTTCTCTAGAAAAAAGAACAAAAAAAGAAAAGGCCATGACATGTGGGGCTACCATGTAAGAGAGATGGAGAGGGAGTGAAGGGCAAGAACAGAGGAGAAAGGGGAGATCCAGGGTGCACCAATATGGTGGCTTCGCCAATGAGGGAAAGAGTAGGAGACGTAGGGGATGGGCAAAATGGATTGCTAGAGACCCAAGGAGCATGTAGGTGGTGGCAGCACGGCTGGAGACACGGTGTGGTAGCCAGTTGCGTGTCGGCATGGGTGACGACGTTTCGGCAAAGAACATGGTGAAGTAGCCTAAGTACAGACTCAGCCTCGACCCATGGAATGTTTCCATGTGCTTGGCTTGGCCAGAGAAGCATGGTGACGTTGAACGTCCATAGAAATAGAGGTGGTGCCGATGGTAGCTCTCTACAGTGAAGCATTGGGAAAAAAGGGGCTTGTCACAGGTAGAGGAAGTGTAGGTGATGGTGCAGAAGCGAGCAATCAAAGAATGGCTCACCAGAGGCGACGAATCGATGACGAAGAGTGAAAATAGTCAGTTTCAAGAAAACTTGATTCCAATCGATTGGCTGAACAAAAATCAAATTAACTTAAGGGATGGGTTGCTTAAAGGCTAGAGCACAATATGACGTAAACCACAATTGAAAAAGCTTACCGGAACAAAAGATGGCATGGTGGAGAGAGGAGGCTGGCACATGGGTGTTTTGGGCTGTGGGTCTTGGGGAGGAAATGGGAGAAGCACGGTTTGGTGTGGAGCTCTAGGGTGCCGAGGTGGGTTTATATAGGGGTGGAGAGGAGGCACGAAGTGAAAATTTGCTAATCGATGATGAAAATTCAGTGTTCTTGCCTTTGGAAAGTCATGAAGTTAATCAAAGAATTAATGGCAAATAGAATTGGAAAGGAAATGAATGGGGTGTGGAATTGATGAACATTTGCCTTGCATGCAATTTCCTTGTTGGGAGGATTTGATTTTGGGCATGCATGCCATGGCCTCTGGTTGCTTGGCTAAAGAACAGAGGGACTATCTATTTACCTAAAAGAATTGAGGGGAGAGAGAGAGAAGCAGGCACTACAGTGATCGATCAAGGAGAGACAACGAACAAGAAGAGAAGAAAGAGAAAAAAGAAAGAAAAGGAAGGAGAGAAAAGGAAAAAGAGATAGAAAAATTAAATGGGCCAAGAAAGATGGGTTCGACCCAAAAAAATGGATTCAACATTTTTCTGGAGATTTGAATTTTTGAATTTGAATATTGGAATTAATCTGGGAATTGGAATTTGAAATTTAAATTCTAGGATTACACATAAGAATCCTTCTTGGGGAAAACCGTTTTGAGAATTAATTTTTCTTAGGTGTTTGAGAAAGCAAAAATAATTTTTGGATTAAATATACGAAGAAGTGGAACCTTTTGAAAGAAGCCTTTTTGGGAAAGACTTTTGGGGAAATAGGTTTATTTTGTCCACTTGTGAAACCAAAACAGATTTTTTGAAACACACTTGATAAGAAGTTAAAATTTGAAAATCCCCTTGGAAGATCAAGTTCTTTTTAAATAGTTCAAAAATAAATTCTACAAACAAATTTTACAAATCATTTGGTAAGCGAACTTCTATGGATGAAACAATTTTTTTGAAAATAAGTCTCAAGGTTAATCTTTGTAATTTTGTCTCAAAATAGGTTTTCAAGATACCTTCAAACAGGGGTTTACAGAAGTCTTGAAAATTTATCATTTTGAATTTCGGGGTAAGGAAGCTATAGAGTTAAAATTGTTGGAGCAAGATATAGATAAAAGAGAATCATCTAAGAGGGATGAGAAGAAGCAATAATACTTATAGTTTGGAAATAAATATAGAGAAATAGTTCTAGTCATGAAACTAACATCTATGCTAACTAAGGTCATGACCTACAGTCGATATACTCTGATACCAGCTGTCGGACCCAGTTTTACCAATCTAGAATCCTATGTTATTCTACCACGCTATTCTCTAGATCAATAGATAGCACTCACAGATACATTACTGAACATTAAATACATATCATGTAGAAACATAAATATAATGGTGAACTTAATCATGGGCTAATTAGACCAAAATCGATAAAAAAACAGTAGTAGAAACCAAATTTTACAGAGGTGGGACCCTCAGGACATGCTCACAGGTAGCTAATTAGGTTTGCGACCTAGTTCATGGTCTCATCGTCTTTCAACTCTATCGACTCCTTTAGATGACCATAGGACTTGGCCTTCTCCTTCTTACTGACTGAATATGGTAATTGAGCAACGATAGTACAAAGTTCATCAGCAAGCCATTACACAAAATGCAATAATAATAGATGCAAAGCTATCAAAGGAGACTTGATATTCTTTTATTTGCGAAAACACCATCATTTTGAGATACAATTATAGAAAATTCCTGTGACCCAGCATTTTGCCTAAACCATGTTTTTAAATATTATAAAAATATGCAATAATAATAGTAGTGCAGGTTATATCCACCTATTAGAGCACATGGTTACCTCCACCGTATATTAGTTTTGTTACAAGGGTTGCATCCACTCATTATAATCACTGGGTTATGTATGCCCAGGGGAAATCAATTCAGGGCTACATCTGCCCGAGGAGTTTTTATCTTACCCATAAAGTTTTAGAAATCGAGAAAGTTCCCATGTCTATCCATGACTATGGATACGGCTGTTTGAATAGTTTAAACTCCACAAACAAGAGACAATTAACTCATTATATTTCACATATTTTCTTATATATGCAAATCAAGAAGATCGTCATAAGGCCTTTACAATACCTCGCTCATTCATCATCTTGACCAATGGGCTTGTCCCTTCCAAAGAAGGACCCATAGTTGTGTAGGAAGTTTACCCCAATGACTAGCGCAATGGGAACTAGAAGCATCACCCTCCCTCAATGTCCAATTCAAGTTGGATTAGAATCCGCATGCACCATCTTGACACCTCCACCATTTGAGATGACTCCAAGGTTTGGTAAATTATTTAGCCAGATCGTACCTATTATAGACTTGTGATTGCACTATTTTACATTGGGAGGTCATCACAGGATTCAGTCCTTAGAGTTGTCTGGGCGGTGCTACCACAAACTACACATTCTTATGCTACATCCACACCAGCCTCTCTTTCCATTTTCCCATATAGGTAAAACAACTTTTAGGGTTTTGAAAAACATTAAACTAAGTTATCTCAGCATACCAGCCATTTCCTTCCAACAGCTACCTAAAATCAGTTTCATGTTTGAAATTGATGATAGAGCAAATTAATGCCCCCCGGTATCTAAGCAAGACTAGGCATAGCGCTTAGATACAACTTATGACTAGTATGTTTACCATTATCTCTAGGGCGACAAGGGTTCGTGTTCATAGCCAAAAAATGGGGTATAATTAAGCAATTATCCATAAGAATTTAACAAGTGTGAATATAATTTGCATAGCGAAGTAAAGCATGCAATTTTATATTTTCAATAAAATAATTCACATTCAAAAAGTATGTGCGATATGATCAAAACAATAACTAACCTTACTCAATTTACAATGGCCTTGATTTTTCTCAAAGCCTTCTTAGTCAATGATCATGAAACTCTTGGTCTTCGTCTTTATCTGAATCTCTATCCTACTTGAGTTGTTTCTTCTTCTGGACTCCAACTTCTAATTACATGATAAATGATTGAAAAGCCAAATAAATCCAAAAAACTTCAAATGTTTAGTTAAATTAAATTGAGCTTATTTAAGTTTTGCAGTGATTGAGGATATGAGGGAGGATTTGGTGAGCGTGGGATAAAGACAGAGTCAAATGAATTTTGAGTGAACGCGAAATGGTAGAGTAACTTTGCCGAGAAGGATATAAAAGAAGGATAGATGTCAAAGGAACATTCATAGGAATAGTATACTTTGGATTGGAAGATAGCTAGACATAGCCGATTGTAAGATACCGAGACTCGATCTTTAATTTAGAGACTTCTTTTACTATTTTATATCTATTGCAAAAGTTTCAAGAGTTGAGTTAGACTTATGATAGATATGAGGGTCTAAAAGAACATTGAACATTATTTGATGAGTGTTACAATTAGAGATTAGGGTGTGAGTTCAACATACGAAGAGTATAACTTGAGTTCATATTTGTACCAACGGTCTTTCTTAAGGTTGTGTCTTGAATTATTGATACATTAATTACCCTTAATTACCACTGGTGATTTAAATCCAGAGATAAAGATAGGACAATTGATATTTGGGCAAGATTGTACTTTTAATCAGACTTCTAATTTAAATTGTATTTTAATTTAGATGGCAAAGGCATACTAATTAGTTACCTTTTCTTTAACTTCATTTTTATTTTTCACACGCTTATATATATATCTCTCTCTATATATATAAATCAATAATGTCTTTTGATTAGCACTTGGATTGGAGATAAATATTAATGACAGCCCAATTATGTTTTACAAATTCTTGATCATATACAAGGAAATCCTTAATTTAATCTCAGCATTTTTCAGATAAATATTAGAGAATTTCAAATTCAAATGATTTACATTAATTATTTAAGCATTATTTGAAAAGGGGTTCCATGACTTTTGATATATGCTAGCAATAGTTATTAATTTTAGATGGCTTAACTTACCCTAATTAATATTACATGATAATTGATTTGTTAATTTTTAATGGCATGTAATTTACCAAGATTTAGTCTTCAATATATTTAATTGCATAATCCTTTATTCTAGTTTCATAAATTAAATTTTATTCCTATGTTTATTTTTTATTTATAACTAAATTATTTTGCCATATATTTATTTATTTTGAATTCTCCTTACACATTGAATGCAAAGATTTGAGCATATTGACTAGCATCCAACCCAAGAAGCTTTACTCAAATGGGCCCACCTGTCATGCATGAGAGAGTAAGACAGCCAACAGAAACAGAGGAGGTTGTTGGCACATGGTGGGCTGTGGCATCACCAGCGAAGGGTGGCCAGGGAAGGGAGGAAGCTAGCAAAATGGAGCACACGGGAGGCAAGGAGGCCAAGGGAGATAGAGGCTCCAGCCAGGAAGGCACCATGGTGAGTTGGGGAGAGCTTAGGTGGCTGGTGCAAGGAGGCGATGGCCAGAGGGGAGGGAGAAGTGGAGGAGGCAAGCATAGGCACAAGTGGGGTGCAGGAGACTCACCAGGGTTGTCAGGGTAGCCGAGGCATGGCCGAGGTGAGCCAACGGCACAAGCCTGGGGCGGCACAGGTTGGTCTCCAGTGCCGATGGCCTAGGACGAGGGAGGGACCTTGGTGATGGTTGGGGAAGCTTCGGGGCACCATGGGGGTGCTCTCGGGGAGAGGAATCAGAGGGAGGAATTCTGTGGAAGCAATGGTGATGGTGGTGGCGCGATTCGGTCGGAGTGGAGGGAGGAATTCTGTGGAAGCAATGGGAAACTCCACGTGTGGATTTTCAATTGAACTAGAGGGAGAGGGAAAGAAGCTCAGGAACACACTTCGGCGTGAGTGGTTTGGGGAGAGCCCTACCGGAGAGGTGGGGAATAGTGAGGTGAGGTCGATGGGTGTAGCGTAGTGTGGGCTCAAGCCGAGCTCAGCTTGGGGAAAGAAAATGGAGAGGGGGAGGGCAAAGGAGAGCTTGGCTACTTATAGCTCAGAGGTGATGTGGCATCGTTGTTGTTCAATAAAGGGAGGCAACATGGCAGTGATGATGTGACATGGTTGGGCAACGCGGGCGTCGTGCAGCCCGCGGCATGGGCACGTGCAACACGCCATGCAGCACAGAGGGCACTGGGCCGGGCAGCACGAGGCGGCACTAAGCGCATCGTGAGGTGCAAGATGGCATACACGGGCGCGCGTGGCTATCGGGCATGCATGGCCCAAGAGGCTAGACTGAGTTGCGATTGGTCAGGACAGATAAAGAGAGAGGGGAGGGAGAAAAGAAAGGAGAATAAGTAGGGGCCCAGCTACAGTGAGAAAGAGAGGAATGGCTAAAAATTGGAAATCTTGACCTTTGCTTTGAATTTCAAATTTTGAGTTCAAAAACTTGGCTTAGATATTTTGATGCATATTTTAACCTTACTTTGCTTTTACTTTTTATCAATTTTTTATTTTGAAATTCTTTTTTCGAGTTGAAATTCAAATTTATATTTTGCTCAATTCGATTTCCAAATATTTTGGCTCTTGATCCAGGACTTCAATTTTCATTATTTTACAAAATCCAAATCAAGAAATCCAAGAAAATTCAAATAATCAACAAAAGAAATAGCAAGTTTTAAACTTTTCATATTTTCAGCAATTCCCAAATTTGAGATGTTACAGAATCCCATGCCGAATGCAACAGGAATTATATGTAGCATCATGTCAACACAGTTAGCCACCTAGATTCTCCCCTGTCAAGCCACCCCACCTACCAAGCTTTCACTGCTTGGCAGGCACTAGCACGTAAGGTTGTAAATGAGCCAAGCTCAAATGAGCTTAACCTAGCAAGCTCGAGCTTAGTAGAAGCTCGAGCTGAGTTTAAGCGAGCATAAGATTGGCATCGAGCTTTAAGCTGAACTCAAGCTTGGCTCGGACAAAACTTGAGCTCACTCAAGCTACACTCGTGTAAGCTCAGTAGCGTATGAGTCAGCAATAAAACAACATTCTAACCAGGGCAATCAGCCAATGAGAAGCAATATATCAGCAATTTGTAACAGTACACAGTAGCACAAAATAGATCAATTCATGATAACAATACAGGTTAACAACCATCACATATAAAAGTTTTGAATAGGAGGCTAGCAGCATGATAACAAATTGAACAACCATCACTGCATCTGCATCACAACCATCACATAATGCCAATTTCCAAGATCCACCACCATTTCCAATCCACGACGCAGAGGTGCATTAAGTCAAAACCAAGGAAACCTCAGCGTAGACAATAACCAGAAGCAAAAGAGTACAAGACAATGAAGAGGAATCCAAAAACATAGTACAACAAAATGTGTAGTAACAGCAGCAGCAGGCCAGGGCCAGAAGCTTCTTGGAATATATTGGGAATGGCCAACAAAACATAGAAATGCACCCCTGTCCACTTCATCTATAACAAAACATAGAAATATATTGAGTTCGTTTTCACATTCCTAATCAAACATCCAAACAACTTTCCAAGAGGTAATATTACTAATTTCATCAGTCAATTGTTGATCCAATCCAATTAATTTCAACAACACAATCACAGCTATTCCAAGTTGTACCGCTCAAGGATAACTCTTGTCCTCTTGCAACATGCAAATTTACTTGATTATCTTCCTCCCAAATCATGTCAATTTTAAATGGATTAGTTCATCTGTACACTGCCACTAGTTGTATCTTTACAAGACATGCTAAAAAGACAAGGTAGTTGACAATATGTGATGATCTAGAAAACAAAGTATGTGATCCTTATAGAACAGGGTGTATGCAAATGCAAATGCATGTAACACAAGATATGTTATTCATCTGAAGATGTACAACTATGATATGAGGATCAATGGATCATGCCCTACAGATCTTGCTAGTAAAGTTACAACAAGCAACATACATAGGAGCTGAGCTGGTAGTAGGCTGAATTTTACAAAAACATCCCTTTAGCTGATAGTAGGCTGAATTTTGTGGTATTCTTAAAAAGACTGTAGGTTGGAGATATTGTGAGGGTAATGTCTTAAAATCTTCCTTATAGCAGCTTATTGATCCATTCAGTCAAAAAGTAATAAGACATAATAACTAATAAGGAAGACATAATACGTGATAAGGAAGACATAATAACTCATTGCCATAAGACATAATATGGATTAGAGGAAGACATAATAACATATTGATCCATTCAGCCAGTGAGCCAACATACCTAATAAGGAAGACATAATAACTAATTGCTACCCATTATCGAAATTGCTATTGTAGACATAATACCTGATAAGGAAGATATAATAATTCATTGCCATAAGACATAATATGGATTAGAGGAAGACATAATAACATATTGATCCATTCAGCTAGTGAGCCAACATACCTGATAAGGAAGACATAATAACTAATTGCTATCCATAATCGAAATTGCTATTATAGTGTCGGTTGATGACAAAGGAATGGAATTAGTGTCATCCTCCTATGCAAGAACAGAAAGTAAACAAGGATTAGTTCAAGACTTCATCTATTTGGTTAAAAAAATAACAACATCCATAAACTTACCAAGTCCATTGGTTTGTGGTGGCCTCCTCTAATCCAACTAGATGCACACACCAACATTTGCACTATTGATGGGAGTAAAGAGCTACGGTAATCATCGATCACTCAACCTTCAGTGCTAAAAGCTAACTCCGATGAGACCGAGGTAATGGAAATAGTGAGAACATCTTTGGCTATCCTAGCCACAACTGGATACTTCAATTCGTTCATCCTCCACCAGTGAAGCATGTTAAAACTTTTCACAGGAATAACTTCAATCGGATCATCCAAGTACTTCTTTAAATCTGACTTTGAAGGATGAGTAGTATGTTGGGCTTTCATGTACTCTTGGAATTGGCTAGCAATTGAGAAAACACTAGCAGAAGTACCAGCAGATGAACTAGTGTATTCAGAAGAAGAATCATTGCTCTTCAATGTTGATATGCTTTTGTTGTAATCACTTTCATATGAAGCATACAATTCATCTAGTGTAGATTGAACAGATGCAAGTTTTTTAAGGAGATCAATTTCTGAGTACAAAGAATGAAATGTGAACTGAATCATGCCATCTTAAATGTTGGGTCTAGAATTGCAGCAATTACAAACAAAGTATTACATTCTGGGCCCCAATACTTATCAAACTTGTCTACCATTGCATCAGCCATTTTTGTAAGAGATACATCGCTAGACAATAACAATTGACCTAGTGCCTTCTTGATATCAACAATATGGAGATAAAATAAATTGGAGGTAGGGTAGGTTGAACCTGAGAACTCTTCTGTAGTCAAGTGAAAAACAGACAACATGTCTTTGACTTGTTCATACAACTTCCAATCCACCTCTATTGGCTGCCACCTATAGTTAGCATCTCCAACAGCATACACATCAATGGCAGCTCTATAATGAAAAGCAGAATCTAGCATTTTGTATGTGGAACCCCACCTAGTGCACACATCAAGAGTCAATCCCTTTTTGCGCTAAAGGTTAGGAGAATCAAAATGTCAGCATTGAACTTATATGTCCGACTATTAGATTTCTTGATGTATTTGATAGTATCCCTAACTTTGTCAATTAAATGCTGAATAACTTTTAGACCATCTTGGACAACCAAATTTAGAATGTGAGCACAACAGCGGATATGAAGGAACTTTCCTTTAAACTAAAGTTCACATTGATTGGTAAACTTGGCAAGCAGCAATTTAACAGCAAGATCATTACTTGAGGCATTATCAAATGTCATGCTATCTATCTTATCCTCAATTTTCCATGCAGCCAACAATCGGAAATGGCATTACATATGACTACACCAGTGTGGGGAGGCTCCAACTCTAAGAAGTTAATGATACGACAATGCATTGACCAATCTGCATCTATGTAGTGAGCAACTAAACCCATATAACATAGTGTTTGGTTAGACGTCCAAAGATCACATGTGAGGCTAATCTTCTTAGTATCCTTAAAACCCTTCTTAAGTAATTCCTTTTTAGATTCATAGATCTTCATGCAATCATTTCTAATAGTGACTCTAGACACCTTTTTGTACGCAGGATTTAGTGACTTCAGCAAAATATTAAACCATGTGTACTTCACAATACCGAATAGTAACTCATGAACAATGATCATCTTGCAAAGAATTTCACAAATTCTTGCAGGATCATAATAACCAGGGGCAGCAACATAAGGAGTTTTAGTATCAGCATCACCTTCCTCGGTGCTACAGAAATTGATGAACTGTTGCTGCTTCGATTTATGTTGAAGCTTTTAATAATCACATTGGTCAAGATGCCTCCTAAAATGGGATGTAGTACCACTACTATTCTTAGTTAGCAAACTTCCGCATGCCTTACACTTCACCTTGCTTTCCATCTCTCCTCTTTTTTCTTCGATGGAACTTCACATTCCTCACAGAAATCCCATATTGGGGACTTCCTCTTCCTAGTAGGTTTTGTTGGTCCATCCTCCACAACCTTCGCTTGCTACTCTTCCAGTGGTGGTTCTTGCCATGCCATCATTCTCTTTTGCCGGTGAATCAATAGATAGTTGTGTTGATTTTCATACATCTACAACAATTCATATAGTGCCATAAGATAATTGTGCGAGTGCACGAATAAAATATGAACTTCAGTGATATCTAAATCAAGAGAAGCAACCTTGGCAGTGGCACTGCAGATTGGAGAAGGCTCAGGGTTAGGGCACGAGGGGGATGACATATTGAGAGTGGAGCAGAAGCCGAATCCAAGTTGATATCTGCAAAATTTAGGTTCCTGGGAACTTCAGTGCATTGCAATTACAAACTTAAATGCTAAAGGAAACAAAATAGTTTTAGAGAATCAGAGAATCAGTTCAACTCAATGCATTGCAAGCTTCATATAACAATCACTTAAGTCAGAAGTGTTTCTACAACATTGGAGGCTTGGAGCAATTGGCAGGCTGCGAGTACTACCATCTTACAAATCCACTGCGAGTACTACCATCTTACAAATCCGCTGCAAGTCTCCCAATCACGACAGCTTTAGAGAATCACGCGCTAGCTATCACTTTCAAACATCAGTGTTTTGGGCATGTAGGAAGACTCAAAATTTCTAGAGTCGCATTTCTTTTTAGTAGTAGCTAGACCACGCATTAAACCCAAGTTGTAATATAGTATAGCTAGATCTGCAACACAAAGCAACACAAATGGCACGCGACACATAAATCTAGGTTCATCTAGCTTGTAAATCGCGGAAGGAGATGATTACCTGCTGACCTGAGTCACTGAAGTGGGCCACTGATTTGTTGTCTCTTGTTTGGGCGACCACCATTGGGTGTCTCTCTTCTCGTGACTTCATGAGGGCAGGAGAGAGTGTAGGCTGTGGGATGCCGGGATCTACGGATGGTGAGCCACCGCCGGCTCGCCGCTTGGAGGTGGAGCAGGAGAAGACTCAAGGTAGGGCACGAGGCGAAGAATGCTGCCCATGGTTGGTGCCTTGGCGTAAGTGTCCGTCGGGCGGGTCGGAGCTGGGAGCCGAGAGGGGCGGCGACGTCGGTGGAGAGTGGAGACTGCGAGGAAGCCAGGAAGAGGATCTAGGGTTGGGGGAGTCGATGGGGACTTGGGGTGGCGCCCGGGTGGGGAACTGGGGACGGGTCACGGACCCACAGGTGGCTGATTGGGGGGACGAGTGGGGTGGGGAGTACTTCAGTTGCGATGAGATCTATGGTTAGAGACTTTAGGGGAGTCAGTATAGCAGTTCAAATGGGCTGTGTCGTTGTAGATCGGTCCGAGACTTATCATTGTAGATCCGATTTAAATATGGTACGACCTATTTAGATGATGGGCCGTACTGGTACGGCCCAGTGGGTCGTGTCATGCCTGGGTCGAGCGGCCGGCGACGCGTCGCCAAAGACGCCGCAAGACGATGCGATGACGACCCATTTAGGTCGGCCGCCATGTCGATACCGACGACAAGACAACCTGTTTATTATAAATTTGTATAATTTTTCTGTAATTTTTTACAATTTTGTACAATTAATTTCTTTAATTTTATACATTTTTCTACATTTTTTTGAATTGTTTTCTCCTTTTTTTTGGGCTAAATGGGCCAACTGTGCCGGCACGGCCTGTTTAGCCATAATCGTGCCTGTGTCGGCACGACACAGTCACGAGCTGTGCCCGGGCCTGGTTCTCGACCCGTGGACCGGTATGGCATGACCCGTTTATTGTCCGTGCCTAAACGGGTTGTGTCTGCCTCGGGCTCGTGCCGTTCAGCCCAGCGTGGCCCGTTGACAGCTCTGGGAGTCGGCGACTTGTGCATTTTCTACCGCTCGCATTCTCGCTCTAAATGTTATATCTTTTAATTATTACTATTTATTTTTAGTTAAAACTATCAACCGAAGATAAAAGCATTAGGTACTGCCAAAGTGAACATGACGTGATTGCTCACAAACACCAGTGTCCGCACCTTGTATCTAAATCGTAAAAAAAAGGGTAAAATCTTGACTGCTCACACATTTCACCGCTGGTCCGCTGGAGTACAACCTAACCTGAGGCCCACTGGTCAGCCAATGTTCGATCATCATCCTTCTCCAAATGCAGCAGCATGTGACACAATAAAGACAGAACTCTGAGAAAATTCCACCACAGCACAGCACAGTAGCCCACGGCCGGAAGACTTCAACGCTCCGGGGCCCACCTCGCATTGAAACCTCCACCCGCGTCCTCCTCGGTTCCTCTCCTAACCACTCGCCTCGCCGTGGCACTCCTCCCTGTCGCCGTCGCGCGCGCGCGTAATTTCGTCGAACACCTGACCAGACGCGGCGCCGCCATGTCTTCCGGCGCCAGCTGCCTCCCCGGCGGGGACCTCGCCGCCGCGTCCAGGCTCTGCCGCGACGGGGCCGCGGCGGCGCGGCTCAAGACGGGCTCCCTGCTAGCCATCCTTGTCGCCAGCGCCGTCGGCATCTGCCTCCCCGTCGCGCTCACCAGGGCCTTCCGCGGCCGCGAGGGCTACGCGCGGGGCCTGCTCCTCGTCAAGTGCTACGCCGCGGGGGTCATCCTCTCCACCTCCCTCGTCCACGTCCTCCCCGATGCGCACGCCGCCCTCGCCGACTGCGCCGTCGCTTCGCGCCACCCCTGGCGGGACTTCCCCTTCGCGGGCCTCTTCTCCCTCGTCGGCGCCCTGCTCGCGCTCCTCGTCGACCTCTCCGCCTCCTCCCACCTCGAGGCCCACGGCCACCACCAGCACCCCCAAGAAGACCAGCCCTACGCCCCGATCCCCAAGAGGGCCCCCGTCTTCGAGCTCACCGGCGAAATGAGCCCCAAGAAACGCGCTTTCCTGGAAAATCGCGACGACCCGGGGCTGTACGCCGCCGACCCGGACCGGGACGACGTGGCGCTCTTCGGGGCTAAGAAAGGCGCCGCCTTGGTCCGCAGCGATGAGGTCGTCGTCCCTAGTGGCGGGTGCCATAGGGGTGGGCACGAGGTGGTGGAGGTCGGGGAGGGGGAGGGGGAGGAGGAGGAGGCGAAGAGGAAGCAGAAGATGGTGTCCAAGGTGCTTGAGATTGGGATAGTGTTCCACTCGGTCATCATTGGGTTGACAATGGGGATGTCGCAGGATGTCTGCGCCATCCGGCCACTCGTCGTCGCGCTCTCCTTCCACCAGGTGTTTGAGGGGATGGGCCTTGGTGGCTGCATCGCGCAGGTGAGAGTGAAACATATGCCTCACACTATGTTGTATTGTGTGTCAGTGTGTGCAATTGAAATAATTCAAGATCCAATTGTTCTTAATGGGATTGTTATTGCTCGCATTGTTGTTTCGAGTTGGTTAAGTATTGTAAGACCATGTGATTTGTAAGGATTGTAGGAATGAGATTTAGTTCTGTAGTTAGTTCTGTAGTCAGTGCGAATTTAGTTTTTGCAGTACTGGGAATTGAAAGTTTGCAGCTTACGTGAGTCCCTGATGGCAGTGTTCTATTTTTCATATCGCAGTAAGCTGGATTCTATACATTTGACTAATTGAGTTGTTTTCTTGAAAAAGGGTTTGATAGACTGATAGTTATATTTTTTATTGGGGGGATTATATTGTGTGATTAGCTACCTATGTTGATGTCTGATATTAAAGCAATGCTTTGCACATAGAAAGACAATGGATTTTCCCTCTTATTTTGATTTAAATGTTTGATTTCTCTGTCTCAGAGTACGCTTGTCATGCCATTGTTTTTAATTCAGAGTTGGAAAGTTTGGCATGCTCCACTTTGTCAGGTGGAGAATATTTATAGTTGACTATGATTTGTTAAGCTCCTGGTGTCCCCCTGAACCCTCTGTATAACTTTAGAATGATTCTTGGTGGAAGGATCCTCGTTGTACACCACAATCAACCAGAGCTTTTTACTCACTATTACATTGCCCTTTATTTTAGCAGTGAAAGTATCGAGGCCTGAACTTTTTGTGTCACCTAAACCCGTGAAGGTCTAACTGTCTTTGAAGATAACCTTTCCCCATCCAATTCTGTTTGTCCACATCCATTTTTTAATCCACATTTGCATTATGTTTACCTTTTGTCCTCATACCACTATAGAAAGAAATGAGGTTGATGTGTTATGCACAAAGGAGAAGTGACAGAAGAATAGCACTAGCTAGGTCTTTAATGTCCTTTTGGTTTGGTGGTATCTTGTTGGAGAGCACCTCCAAAAGGCAGCCTGACATGCTAACAAAAAGTAAAGGAAAGAGGTTTCAAAATGTGCCCAAATGGTAGGATTCGCACAGATATAGGGAGCATGGAGAGTAGAGCAGCCAATTAATTCAAAAGTGAAATGTCCAGTTTTAGCAAGGGCACTAGTGCAATTTGCCAATTTCTATCCTTTTTCTGAGTCGACAAAGCATAATGTATCAAATACAGCCACCACCTGGAACAGTAATTTTGTATTTCTCATTGTTAAATAGTCATAACTTTAGATGGCACTACTCCCCTAGAGTAATTTTCAGTTACATACTTTTATCACTTTCTGTATCTGTATATTAGTATACTATCATTTCATTCAAGTTACTTGAAACATGTCAGGATCTGCTTCAGAAGTTTTCCTGTGGAATCTGTAATAGCACATAAACACCAGTTAGGGATTCTTGTGATCTTCATTGATGACTGAATGTATACTTGTCTATTTCTCCCAGGCTGGTTTTGGGATGGCAACAGTGGGTTACATGTGCATAATGTTCTCAGTGACAACACCATTGGGAATACTTCTTGGAATGGCAGTCTTCCATATGACTGGCTATGATGATAGCAGTCCAAATGCCCTAATAATGGAAGGCCTTCTTGGTTCACTTTCTGCTGGAATCCTTGTTTACATGGCACTTGTCGATCTCATTTCTCTTGATTTCTTCCATAACAAGATGATGTCAGCATCTGTAAAACTGAAGAAGGCCTCTTTCATTGCATTGGTGCTTGGATCTGCTTCTATGTCTATATTAGCTCTCTGGGCATAGATCATAATCAAATTTGTAGAGGAACCAAAAGTACCATTTTCAGAGTCAAATGTGGTGTATTGCTCCTTTGATGTCTTATTTAGGAATTCGTATTTTTGGAGTCAATACTTTCCCCATGTAAATTTGAAATTTACACATATGGGAACCTGGAAATTCACGAATGCCTTTTGTTACTTTGCAGCCTATTCCTCGTACCTGTCATACATTATTGTGGATAAGCAACACCTACATTGATTTATCTTTCAGTTTGTGCATACTGAATACTGTAATAGACTTAACTTTTTTTTAGAGACGAAATTGGCTATGCTGCTTATACTGTTGTTGAAGTTGGGGTTCACATTAGGAAGGAATGCTCATCCAGGTTGAGTTGGTAAGTTTCTTTGTAAAGCAGCAGTTTGCAGATTGTGCAGCACTTAATTAAGAATGTTTGTCATCTAGTTTCTGCCCAAAAATGCTGTTCTGGCTGGTTGATATTCACCATCTGTAACTGTAACGCATCATGATTATCTATTTCTACATTTATTTATCAAGTAAAGCAACAAAAAAAAAGATTCTAATATTCTCCTAGTACCAAATTATCATCTTCAGGCAACTCAAAGATTTTTCGTTAGATTATAGGCACTCTTGTGATCAAACTTCAAAGATTCACACGGAAATACATAGACCATACTAGGCTCCTAGGGCAAATTTTGTCTTCATTTTGGGTTTTAATACATCATAGATAATTTATTGCATTGAGGTTTTACTCCTTTAGAGGTCCTGATGGGTAGAAAGAGCAGAGGTTCTGGGAAAAGGTGGTGGATACTTGTGTAATTTACTTCAGCAACATCTTGGCACTTGTGAGGTATGCTGGCCTTGTTGATTTTGATTATGGCAGACAATTACTTCAGTCCAAACAAGCTATTACGGTCATATTTGTATTAGCTTCTGCTTATATCTTTTACTTTGAAAAATCAAAAGCTAATATGAACACCCAGCTTCTCGAAACGGGTTCTCCACTCCTCTTGCTACTGTCTCACTCTAGGATAAGGCAGGGGACACGGGTGCATCACCCTCCCCCCTCCCTCTTCCTCTAGGATAAGGCAGGGGGCACGGGTGCATCACCCTCCCCCCCCCCCTCTCTCTTCTTGCTTCCGTCACGTACACGTATCTTTTCCTCACTTTTTCCACTGCTCTCTCCATTCTTCTAAAAGATATTTCTTTCATCAATTACTATTTATTTTCAACTAAAAGCCATCAACAAAAGTCAATACAAACTCTCCCTACATATAATAACTTTGTATGCTTCGGTTTGGAATTCACTCAGCCTCCAACAATAAAATTTTGCATAGCGTTTATACTGCTAATAACTTTAAGCTTATTTTTTCTGTTTTGTATTTATATATGTTAACTTATAACTTAAAATTTTAATCTCTTATCATTGTTATATGGTTCTGCAAGAGAAGACTAATTTCACAAATAATTAGCTGGTATATATGCTGCGAGCATGGTATTTGAAGTTAGCCTGGATAACAGAGTCAAGCAACAAGAAAAGTCAAGACCTCTACAATCTAATCTATGATGCTGATTTGCCTCTTGTATCTCCTTACACATGTCATCATGTTATTGCTGTTGCCAGTAACACTTGCATACACTTATATTGACCCATGTATCTTAGGGAATCGTGGAGAGGTGCTGGTTCAAAAGGTACTTCAGGCTATAGTGATCTATGCGGACTGTGAAAGTGCGTCCCCCACAAATATGCTCACCAATGTTGCACTACTTTCACGAGACTGATCAATTCACGCTCATAAGCCGCCAACTTTGCATGATGAGGAACGACTGCTCAACCGAAAAATGCAATAGGTCCCACCACTTGGTGCAAGATGGCGCTAAATCCTGAACCTGAGGCATCACAGTCCACCAAAAACCTTTTCTAAAAATCCAAAAGCTGAAGTACAGGACCAGAGGTGAGAGCTGCTTTTAAAGACCGAAAGGCCTCATCGGCTTCAGAAGATCATTCAAATCCTTTCCTGAGCAACTGGGCGAGTGTACCTGCCAATTCGCCATACCCCTTGATGAACTTGTGGTAATAGCTGGTAAGACCAACAAAGCCATGCAGAGCTTTGTCTGTAGGAGGAGTTGGCCATCTCTCAACGGCTTCAATTTTAGTGGGGTCCATTGCCACGCCCTGTCCGGAAATAATATGGCCGAGGTACACCACCAAAGCTTCTCCAAACTGACACTTGGAACATTTGAGGAACAATTGATGCTGGTGCAACAACTGTAGGATGGCACGGACATGTTGGAGATGCTTTGCCCAAGACAAGCTATAGACCAAAAAATCATCAAAGAAAACCAGGATGAAGTGACGAAGGTATGTCTTAAGAACCTCATTCACGAGAGCTTGGAATATAGCTGGTGTATTCGTCAGACCAAAAGGTATAACCACAAACTTATAGTGACCCTAATGAGTGCAAAACATGGTCTTCTTGATGCCTGAGGGGTGCATGAGAACATGGTGGTATCCGCTGCGCAAATCAAGCTTGGTGAAGAAGCATGCACCGTTCAGTTTGTCTAAAAGCTCATCAACCACCGGAATTAAAATTTTATCTTTCTCTGTCTTGTCATTGAGGGCACGGTAGTCCATGCAGAAACGATATGAATTGTCCTTGCGAACCAATAAAACTGGCGAAGAGAATGCCGAAGTGTTGTGCTGTATGATGCCTTGCTTAAACATATCCTCACATTGCCATTCAATCTCGTCCTTCAAGAGTTATGGGTAACGGTAAGGATCAGGCCAAAGGTGGATATGGTGATCACATGGTCAGTGGGGTGGCAGTCTGCGTGGTTCCTCAAAGATATCTACAAACTTGTCGAGGAGGGAAGTCATGAGCTCGTCAGGTGCTACCAAAGCCGCTTGCAGCTGTGTTGTGCCGGTCTGTAGCCCTTTCAAGAGAGAAAATTTCATCCCCAATTCGGACCTGAACTCCCAGGAGCAAACCGATGTTATCCACCTTATCTCCATTGGCAACTGGCATCTTGATGGTTTTGCTGGCTGTTGATGGCAGACCCAGCCAGAGCACCTCCTCAATCACAAAATTGTGTTGAGCCGGAGTCCACCAGAGCACACAAGTCCAGACCGCCAACTATAATTGCCTATTGCATTGTTCTGTTTTCTCGTATGCCCGTGAGAGCATGCAATGAAATTTGTATGTCTTCTTCACATCCGTCCTCCAGATCATCCCCTTCATGCATGGTCCCTTGAGAATTTTTCGGCAGTTCAAACACAGCCCCTTCGTGCGCCGTTCTGCCATCTCCTCGCCGATCAAGCGATGGAACCGAGAATTTGGCGCCTTGGTATTGGAGTCGACGGACGCCGTGTTGACCGTCATGGTTATGGGTGGAACCGGTCCTCCTTGCAATCCTTTTCCTGCCATGGCCGTGCTGTTCAAGGGGCTACAGCTAATCATAGCCGGTCAACTGGGCGCCGGAGGTTGGCCGCCTGCTTGGACATCATCTTCTTCATTGAGTTCCAACCACTTCTCATAAGCGCGAGCTAGGCTCATTGCCATCTCCGAAGTGGAAGGATTTTGCAGTTCCACATCTGTCTGCAGAGGGTTTCGAAGTCCAGAAGTAAAAATCTGCACTTGTTTTTTTGACATCTCTTCACAGCGGCATAAGAGAGAGAGGAACTTCTCTTGGTAGTCATCCACCATGCCCATGCACCGCAGCTATATGAGCTCACCAAGGGGGTTACTCCGTGTGGGCGGCCCAAAACGAAGGTTAACGTGCTCGATGAAACGAGTTTGTGAAATTAGGGCACTCCTCGGCTGCCCTTGCCTTGCTCCGAACTGCTGCCATCCTTGAAGCCTTCTTCCTGCGTGGTAGCCCTCTGTGATCGGTGGGAAGGGTTCTGTCCCCAGCGCCTGTCCAACTCATCCAATTTCTCTTGCTGTTGGTTCACGATCTGCAGGAGTTGCGCCATCTGTCTGCTGATGTCTGCCAGCGACTCGGTGTCCTCCATGGCGGGTGATTGCAGGTCACAGGATGGCAAGTCTCTAATACCTAGTTGATATGGTGGGGATTGGGGTAAGGTAGCAAGGCAGGATTGACCTCTGCCCTTCTCGGCAGAGGCTCTGATCTAGTCGGTGTACTCAAGTTGGATTCTTTATTGCCTTTCTCAAAAGGATTCAGCCAGCCCCTTTATATAAGGCGCCTCCTAACAAGAGCTGACTAAGAAATTCTATATCTATTCCTTAAACAACTCATCTGTATAATAGGTAACAACTTCATAAAGATAGCAATTGCTTAGCTATTTCCGAATAGGACTCTGCTAGCAGTCCGTTTCATTGATGTTTCCTTCCTGTAGCCGAACATCTGATTGCTGCCTCCCTCCTGTAGTCGGTCATCTGTCCGGATTCGGACTCCCGTGCGACTGACCGATTGCCGGCGAAGAGTTCAGGCGACGCCTATGGTAAGTCCTGCCCACAAATGCGTCCACAACAGAGAGCTTCAATTTTGTTAGTGATTTGAGGTCGCTGAGTGAAGCTGGAATTGAGCTTGACAAAGATAATACCCACAGCTGCAACAATGTTAATGACTTGGCCTTGCCAATCTAGCTCGGAATGGCACCGGATAAGTTCGTCCCCTCGAGATTGAGAACCACCAAAGAGCAACTAGCTGGGAAACCTGGCAATTGACCATATAGCATGGGATTATTAGATAAATCAAGGACCTTGAGACTCTTGTGCTGGAGTATTCTCACGGGATGCATCCTTCGAGACTCTGTTTGGTGAGTTGAAGAACTCGTAGGGATGGGAAGTCAGCCAAGAATTTCAGTGTTGTAAATAACGCACAGAATAATAGAGACAAGAGACACGAATTTTTACGTGAAAAACCCTTGCGGGAAAAAACCACGGGCGCTCGAAGACAAATCACTATATTGTGGAGAGATTACAATGGAGAGATTCTCTGAGCGCTTGTTCTTCCTATGGACTACTGGGGTATATTTATAGTGGTGGGAAATAGAGTCCCACAAGGAATTAGAATCCTATATGGAAACGGAGTCCTACACGAATACGGATCCGAATTCAGATCACTTTTCAACAATCTCCACCTTGAACCGAATTCGGATCACTTTTCAACAATTATTCTCCACCTTGAGCCGAATTCCCTCCAGTAGTCGAAGAATATCATGAACTCCTCCAATAAAATCAGCATGTACACTTTGAGCGCCGAAAGTCCAAAGGACTAATGAGTAATACCAACTAAGTCTGAGCAAACCTCAAACTTAGATGCAGAAACTGGCTTTGTCAACATATCAGCTGGATTATCATGAGTACTTATCTTGCAAACTTTAATATCACCTTAAGTAATGACACCTCTAATGTAGTGATACCTGATATCAATGTGCTTTGTTCTCTCATGGAACATTTGATCTTTTGTAAGGCAAATAGCACTCTGACTGTCACAAAATATTGTAGTGCAAGATGTACTTCCACAAAACTCAGTAAATAAACCTCTCAACCAAATAGCTTCTTTGCAAGCTTCAGAGATAGTCATATACTCAGCTTCTGTAGTAGACAAGGCAACGGTAGCTTGCAAACTTGCTTTCCAACTTACGGCACACCCTCCAACAGTGAACACATAACCAGTGAGGGACCTTCCTTTATCCAAATCTCCAGCAAAATCAGAATCTACATAACCAACGAGTCCATCTCTAGTCCTCCCAAACTGTAAACAAGCATTAGATGTGCCCCGCAGATATCTGAAAATCCATTGAACTGCTTTCCAATACTCTTTTCCAGGATTAGCCATGTATCTACTAACCACATTTAATGATTGAGATAAATCGGGGCGAGAACATACCATGTCATACATAAGCGAACCAACTGCACTCGCATAAAGGACTTTAGACATGTACTCCACTTCATCATTAGATTTTAGGCATGATGCTGAAGAAAGTTTGAAATATGCAGCTAAGGGAGTACTCACATGTTTGGCCTCATGTATGTTGAAACGACGAAGAACTTTATCAATATGCCCTTTTTGACTTAAATATAATTTACCAAGTTGTCTGTCTCTAATAATTTCCATACCAAGAATTTTTTTAGCTGCACCGAGATCTTTCATCTCAAATTCACTGCTTAATTGTGCCTTTAACTTTGAAACTTCAGCCTTGTCTTTTGCAGCAATCAACATATCATCAACATATATGAGCAAATAAATAGCTGAACCATTAACAATCTTGAAATAAACACAGCTATCATAATTTGATCTTTTAAAATCCTGAGATATCATAAAGGAGTCAAATCTCTTATACCATTGTCTAGGTGACTGTTTCAAACCATAAAGAGATTTCTTCAATTTGCAAGCAAAATTCTCCTTTCCTGGAACGACAAAACCTTCCGGTTGCTCCATATAAATATCTTCTTCTAATTCCCCATGTAAGAATACAGTTTTCACATCCATTTGTTCAAGCTCAAAATCATGCATAGCCACAATACTAAGCAAAGTGCGAATAGAACTATGCTTCACAACAGGAAAAGACATCCGTGAAATCAATACACGGAATTTGATCTGTATCCTTTAGCAACTAACCTTGCTTTATACCTAACCTCTTCGGTTGGTGAAACGCCTTCCTTTTTCTTGAAAATCCATTTGCAACGAATAGGTTTCTTCTCAATTGGCAACTTGACCAGCTCCCAAGTACCATTCTTGTCAAGAGATTCCATCTCATCATGCATGGCACCATCCACCTTTCGAATCACTAGAAGAGATAGCTTCGAATAAGATGAAGGTTCTGCAGTACCTTCAATTTCTTCTGCCACATTTAGACAATAAGCCGCAAAGTTGGCTTCTTCAATAAATCTCTTAGGAGGCTGAATGTTCCTCCTTTCTCTATTAGCTACAATGGAATGTTGTGTTGGTGGCACAACAATAGGAACTTCTGGAGTATTTTCCTTGTTGATTTCTGGTGTAGATCCTGAATCAATAATATGCTCCACCTGCACGCTTGATTGCTTCTCAACGGGAATATCAATAGATGGTTTATCATGCAACATAGCAGACTCATCAAAAATAACATCTCTACTAATAACCACCTTTTTAGTTTCAGAATTCCACAACTTATATCCTTTCACACCAATTTTATAGCCAAGGAAAATGCACTTAACTGCTCTAGGTTCTAATTTACCATTGTTGACACGAGCATAAGCAGGACAGCCAAATATTTTTAAATTTGAATAATCTGCTGGAGAGCCAGACCATACCTCAATTGGAGTCTTCTTATCAATAGCCAAATTTGGTGACCGATTAATCAAATAACAAGCAATGGAAGCGGCTTCAGCCCAAAAACTCCTTGATAACCCAGAGTTTGATAACATGCAACGTACCTTCTCCATGATGGTTCTGTTCATGCGTTCGGCCACACCGTTTTGTTGAGGAGTGCCTAGAACGGTGTAATATCTCACAATACCTTCTGACTTGCATAAAGCTTCAAATTCTCCTGAACAAAACTCCAAACCATTGTCAGTACGAAGCTTCTTAACATGCTTACCAGTTTGCCTCTCGATCATAGTCTTCCACTCCTTGAATGTGCTGAATACATCCGATTTCTGCTTGATGAAGTATGCCTAAACTTTTCTTGAATAATCATCAATAATGGTCAACATATAACTTGCACCTCCAAGTGATGGAACACGGGATTCTCCCCCACAAATCGGAGTGAATATAATCCAATATGCCTTTTGTAGAGTGAGTCGCAGTGCTAAATTTCACCCTCTTTTGCTTGCCGAAGACACAATGTTCACAAAACTTCAACTTATCGATATTTTTACCATCAAGAAATCCTCTTTTGCATAATTCCGTCATCCCAACTTGGCTCATATGCCCCAGACGCATATGCCAAAGATTAGTAGCATTAGAATCAAATGATTTATTTGAACCAACAGCAACATTACCTGAAATAGTAGTGCCTTGCAGATGATATAAGTTGGCAGCCTTCATATCACCTTTCATCACAACAAGAGAACCTTTGGTGACCTTCAGAACTCCACCTCCACCGGAATACTTATACCCTTTAGCATCAAGAGTACTCAATGAGATAAGATTTCTCTTTAAATCCGGAATATGACGAACATCTGACAAAGTTCTGATGGTGCCATCAAACATCTTGATCTGGATAGAACCAATGCCCGCAACCTTGCATGGTGTATTATCACCCATCAACACAGATCCACTTGGCGTAGCTTCATAGGTAACGAACCAATCACGGTTCGGGCTCATGTGGAAGGTGCAGGCTGAATCAAGAATCCATTCATCGTCGGTTTTGCAATTACCGGCAAAGGCAACGAGAACATCTCCATCAGAACCTTCTTTGGTGACAACGGTGGCTCTACCTTCATCATCTTGTTGATTCTTCTTGAAATTATTATTTCTCTTCTCCTTATTTTGCAACTTCCAGCACTCGGATATGTCATGTCCATCTTTCTTGCAATACATGCATGACTTCCTGCTTCTGGATTTAGATCTGCCTCTGAATCTGCTTTTGCTTCTGCCTCTTCAATTGTCGTATGAACTCTTCTCATATTGCCTGCCGCGGACAGACAAACCTTCTGCATGCGTACTTGAACTCCCACCGGGAACCATAAGTTTCATCTTTTATTTAGCATGCAGAGCTTCATAAACTTCACTGAGAGTAACAGTATCTCGACTATATAGAATAGTATCTCTAAAAGTAGAGTATGAACTGGGCAGAGAGCATAGCAAAATAAGACCCAAATCTTCTTCATCATATTTTACCTCCATAGACTCGAGGTCAGAAACAACTTCCTTAAAAGTTGTCAGGTGGTTCAACAATGAGGCTCCCTCCGCCATCTTGTGTGAATAAAGCTTTTGCTTCAAATGCAACTTACTGGTCAGATCGTTGGTCATGCAGATCTGCTCCAGCTTCAGCCATAATGCGGCGGCGGATGTCTCCTTCATAACCTCCTGTAGAATATTATTTGATAGATGAAGATGAATTTAAGATAAGGCCTTACGATCTTACGTTTATTCTCATCGGCGGACAGTGTAGCTGGCATCTTGTCAATCCCCAAAAGAGCATCATCCAAATCAAATTGTGATAAAACAGCTCGCATCTTGACTTGCCATAGAGAAAATCTCGTGTCGCGATCCAGCAGCAGAAGATCATATTTCATAGTAGCCATGTGAAAAAAAACTAAATTTGCTGGTATGAAACCTTGCAAAAACTAGCAGTCAAAAAATCTTGGTACGAATCTCAAGTGCGTGTAATAATTTCTATGGAGAAAAAATAACAAAAGAAATCAAACTTCAAATGTCTCGATAGCACCTGATCCTTTTCTTATTTGGCCTTGGGTCTTGTGCAAGTTTTCTTTAGTCTCTCTCCTGGCTTGCATGAAAGGGATGTATCTGCTGCTTTGAGCACTAATGCAACGTCACGTGGATCCTGGGAAAGGTCTGTGCGTTGCAGCCTTTGGTTGCTGAAGACGAGCGATGACTTGCGACTTGCTGTTGTCGCCCACAGGAACGCTGCGCGCGTGGGACTCGGGTCGGAGCGAAACGCCGCGCAACAAAATCAGCAGAAAAACGCCGAGATGAATTTTTTTTAATCTGCTGTGCTCTAAACTCCTATGCTGGATGTATCTGCTGCTTTGAGCACTAATGCAACGTCACGTGGATCCTGGGAAAGGTCTGTGCGTTGCAGCCTTTGGTTGCTAAAGACGAGCGATGACTTGCGACTTGCTGTTGTCGCCCACAGGAACGCTGCGCGCGTGGGACTCGGGTCGGAGCGAAACGCCGCGCAACAAAATCAGCAGAAAAACGCCGAGATGAATTTTTTTTAATCTGCTGTGCTCTAAACTCCTATGCTGGATGTATCTGCTGCTTTGAGCACTAATGCAACGTCACGTGGATCCTGGGAAAGGTCTGTGCGTTGCAGCCTTTGGTTGCTGAAGACGAACGATGACTTGCGACTTGCTGTTGTCGCCCATAGGAACGCTGCGCGCGTGGGACTAGGGTCGGAGCGAAACGCCGCGCAACAAAATCAGCAGAAAAACGCCGAGATGAATTTTTTTTTAATCTGCTGTGCTCTAAACTCCTGTGCTCTGATACCACTTGTTGTAAATAACGCACAGAATAATAGAGACAAGAGACACGAATTTTTACGTGGAAAACTCTTACGGGAAAAAACCACAGGCGCTCGAAGGCAAATCACTATATTGTGGAGAGATTACAATGGAGAGATTCTCTGAGGGCTTGTTCTTCCTATGGACTACTGAGATATATTTATAGTGGTGGAAAATAGAGTCCCACAAGGAATTAGAATCCTATATGGAAACGGAGTCCTACACGGATACAGATCCGAATTCGGATCACTTTTCAACATTCAGGACTGTTCTGAACATGTCAAAATTATACTGTAAGTTGATCACAGCTAAGGAGCAAGGTGAGAAAATGAAGGTTGAATTGGACCAAAAATTGAGCAACCCACCAAGCTAATAGCTTCAGCCGAGGGACTTCTAAGTTGCAAAGGTTTGTTGCTAGTGTCTGAAAACTTGGTTCTTAGAGCACCAAAATGTACAAGTCCAGTGGGCCATAAAAGTTGTCAAATAGATCAAGGGAGATGAGGTTGTTTAGGTGCGCAATGCCAATGGGGATCTTGCCGATAAGGTTGCCATTGGAGAGGTTGAGGTGGGTGAGCACGGTGAGCTTCTCAAACCCCGAGGTTGGGATTTCGGATCCTATGACAGAAGCGAGATTGAGGTGTTTGAGTGAGGTAAGAGTAAAGAGTGCAGTTCCACGCCATTGCTCTACAAGCCGCGCTCACTAAGGTCAAGGGTAAAGATGGCAACGGGTAGATACCCGTCGGGTATAACCAACCCATACCCGTACCCGACAGACAATACCCGTACCCGCTACAATACCCGTACCCGCACACGGGTATAGAAACTTACCCATACCCGCACCCGCGGGTATTTGTACCCGACAGGTAACCCATACCCGATACGAGGAGGAGGCGAGGCGCGAGAGGTGGAGCCGGGCCGAGGGCGCGGAGGACCGGCAGCGGAGGCGAGGCGGCAACAGCCAAGCCGAAGCGCGGAGCGGGCGACGCGGAGGAGGCGGCGGTGCCGCACCGGGAGAGGCCGTCGCGGCCGAGCCGGTCCGGCGCGAGGCGCCGGCGGCGGTGGTGCAGTACTGCTCGGCGGCGAGCCGAGGAGTGAGGCGCGCGCCAAGGAGAGCGCGCGCGGCGCGCGCAGAGGTGAGGAGGAGCGCGGCGACGCAAGAGAGGAGGGAAGGAGCGCGGCTGCGGGGGCGGCGCGCAGGAGTAGGCGCAGGTGTGCGGGCGCCACGCCGGCTAGCGAGGGAGGGCCGCGGAGGATTGGGAGGCCGAGGCGGGAGGGGAGGGCGGGGGGATTGGGGAGGCAGGAGGGGGAGGGCCGGCGGCGGCGGGGGATTGGGGAGGCAGGAGGGGGAGGGCCGGCGGCGGCGGGGGATTGGGGAGGCAGGAGGGGGAGGGCCAGCGGCGGCGGGGGATTGGGGAGGCAGGATCGGGGGAAGTGGCTGGAGATCGAGAGTGGAATGGGGATTGGGCTAGGGTTTCAATTTAATATATAGAGATGGGCTATGGGCCATGGGCCATGAGTATATGGGCCGCCGGTATATGGCCTCCGGGTATTTTTACCCGCGGGTATGTGGGTACGGGTAGTATACACCCGTACCCGTACCCGTATACCCGATGGGTAGAGTTTTTTGCCCATTAGCATACCCGCGGGTAAAGATATCATTCCATACCCGCCTTCTTATCGGGTAAAACCCATCGGGTACTCGGGTTTCGGGTACCCGTTGCCATCTTTAGTCAAGGGTGATGACCTGACCAGAGGAGTTGTTGCATTAGGCCCAGTTATTTTTAGTTTATGACTTATCATTTATAGATTCTTTTGAACAAATAAACGGGACGATTTCTTTATCGCCATTTTGAAGCAATTTATTGGAATAACCTTTTTGACACGACTTATCGATATTCAGTTAATTCGTACAAACGTTCATATTAAGACAAAAAAAAACCACCAACCACTGTCATCAACTATCAACCAAACCAAAAAAAAAAAAGACAGCGCCTAGGACTCCCTCCAAGTGACAGCAGTCGGTACCAGCTTGCCACGACGGGAGGTAGGGATCGTGGAAGGATCGCTTGAATCTTATCAGAGATGAGGCCTGGTCTGCAAGGCATTTGATTGAGGAAGATTTAGGTCATGTACACCGTGGGCAAGTGGTAGCAGTACTAGTAATATTAGGAGGACCAAACAGAATTGATCCATCACGAAGAATTAATACAAGATGTTGTAGTTATAGGCCAAACAGTGAATAATAGAGGCTACAAAAAGGTCACGGAAGAATTGTTTGAAGCCTGAGACTAGCAATGAGGAGTAAATGTAGAAGATGTTTATTATGCTTGTGCTACTGTTTAACCATTTCTCTAAAAAAATGAATCATCTCTCCTCCATGGTGCCCTAATGGACATATCTATAGCCATGTGAATGTTGTTTACACAAATACCCCCTTGGGGATTATACTAGTGAGGGCAAGCATGCATTTTCCCTGGCATAGCCATTTGGACTTGCCACATTCACATATATAATGAGCCTTTTGGCATAGTAGGCCAATTGGGCTAAGGTAGGAGCTACTCCCTAAATAGTAGCTTCTTATGGTAAAGAGCTTCACTACCAGTAGGTTGAAACTATGCTACTTGCTCCTTGGCCTCTCCGTACCTTCGGCTCACTGGTTGCCTGCCTGCTATGTTTGCCTACCTTTTTTCGATCGCTCCCGTAGGTGAGCGTGCCATGGCGAGACCATATGTGCATGTGGTGATTGTCGTGTTCTTGATTGTGCGACATGGGCCAACGGACCAATTACAGGGATGCGCACGTCCCCTGAAAAGATGTGCTCGTGCTGCTGCCATTAATTGAGCCTGTCCCATCAGTACCTAAGTGACATGACTCTTGGGTTTAGGTCATTTGCTTTTTCCTTCTAGCGATTGCCCGTCACCACTTGCAGTTCCTTTACTCATCGTCGCTATTGAGAATGGGCTAGGGGAGTGAGCATGTCGGCCTCAGTGGTACATTGGCTACGTCAAGCAGTCACGGTGGTAAGGACAAGCGGTTCGATTCCCCCACTAGGAAGCAGTGAAAGAAGTTAGAGAAGGTGGGCGGTGTGTGTGTCAACACTCTTGGCCGGTCGATTGCGACGGACGAGCTCCTTGACACCTCGTGCTTGACAACAAGGTCTCTGGTCACTAGCTTGTTCACCTACTGGTGGATGATGAGGTCGTCCTACGGCCACGGGAGGGCGAGACGCTAGTCTTTGCGGCCTACTTCGACATCGAGCAATGCATCCCTGCCACTCACTTTGTGGGTGACCTCCTTCGTACCTATGAACTAGAGCTTCTACAACTTACATCGAATGCCATCGTGCGTCTTATGGTCTTCTCCTAGGCGGCCTATTCGGAGGGCGTTATTCCTAGCACGCTGGTCTTTATTTCTCTGCACGACGCGCGGTGCCAACCGAATCGACTGGGTGATGAGCAGTATTTTGTGCCAAGAAATAGTGGCAAAGCTTGTGCGAGACCATGAGCAATGCGTAGGCTAGCTTTTCTAGCTTGGTGTATCGCGTCTTCACTCCTAGAGGGCCTTGGAGACGAAGTACACCGACTGCTGTGCAGAGCCCTCCTCCAGCATGAGGACCGCACTGACTGCATGTGGCATCGTTGCCAAGGACAATAGGAGCTAGGCCTCTAGTGTCGAACACACGAGCCTAGGAAGATTGGTGAGGTACTTCTTTAGTTGGTGAAAAGCCCGCGTGCACTCATCGGTCCATTGGAAATCACCCGAGTGTGGAGTGTTTGAAGAAGGGGAGCATCTGATCCGCGGCCCTTGATAGGAGCAGTTAAGGGCGGGGAGGCGCCCTACAAGCCTCTAGGCCTCTATAACAGTCATGGGGGCCTCCATGGATACTATGGCATCAATTTTGTCTGAGTTAGCCTCGATGCCCCTGCCCGATACCTAGAAGCCAAGCAATGCCTGCTCGGACTCCGAAGACACATTTGTCTGGATTGACCTTTATACCAGCCCGTCGAAGGTGTTGAAGGTTTCCTAGAGATCCTCCTGTGGGATGCTGCCCACCTGCTTTTGACGACAATGTCGTCAACGTAGGCTTTGACGTTTCACCCCAACTGAGATGTGAGGGCGACGAACCTAGTGAAGGTTGGCTCGTAATTTTTTTTGCCCTAAGGGCATCCTAATGAAGCAGTGTGTCCCACTGGGAAATATGAAGCTTGTCTTGGCTTCATCTTCATTGGCCATACTAATCTAGTAGTTCGTGTAGTAGTATATGCAGGGAACATGTTGGTCAGGGGTCTTATGGAACACCATGGATGAGCAGTCACCTGCCACCTCTTTTCTGTTAAGTGCAATCTATTTGTTCTAATGTTTTTTTTTTTTTGACCTCATGTAAGTAAAGTCTTGCTGCTAACATCAAGAGGGAAAGCGACGACACATCCAATGATCAGCCGTTCAGGGTAGAAACTAGAAACTACTCATAGATGAGATATCCTAACGCCTTCGGTTTTGCTTTTTCTTATTTCTTTTTTTAGGGGGGCAATGGGCAAATGCTTGATTCGTTGAAACTTGAAACTGAAGAATTGAAGATCTGGAAGCACCAAGATTCAAAAAGGTGATTTTTCAAAGGAAAAGGTTTCAAAAGAGAGTTATGGAAGCATAATTCAATCTAAGAAAACAGCCTTCTTACTATGAACCTACCTGGTCGCGTTGCACCAGCCCTTAGCGTACGCTCTTTGCTTGACCTGATTGGCTAATGCAACTTTTAGTGTTAATGCGGCTTGACTGTTTTTGGGCGTCAAGCACTCAAGCGTCCCAGATAGTTTGATGGCGAAATTTTCCCTCCAATTTTGAGTACCAGCCATGGTTAATCCTTGCCTTGTTAGCCTTCTAACTGACCTAATCTTGATGGATTAGATGATACTATTCTGTTAGAAGCAGAGCTAGTTAAGTCTATCTCAAGCAATTCAGCTGCTATTAACTGTGTCAATGTAATTTTGGTTTTGGTATGAGCTTACTCTGTTCGTTAACATAAAAGAAAGAAAAAGTATGGAACGTGGCGAATTTATATGATAACTGGAGTTCTGGACTGCAACCATAGACGCAAGTGGATGTAGCAAAGCTATTCGATCCAGGGATGTTTTCGTTTTTCAAAAAAAAAAATCCAGGGATGTTTGGAATGTAATTTTTTTATTGGAATTTCACTGGAATAATGTTGCAGAAAACAGCTCAAATCCCCGTAATTTCTTCACAAACCCTACAATTCTCCCTGTTCATTTTGGCTCTGTTCGGATCAAGGGATTCTCGTAGGAATTATATCGTTTCATGTAAAATTTATTCTTTAAGTCGCGAATTTTCTGAGCGCATAGATTGCGAGGAAACCATAAAAAAGCTACAAATATCTGCATTAACAAAGAGATGGTGCAGTGCAAACTATTTTACCATGTACAATAACACTCGGCAGCTCTATCTCACCGGGGACACGCCGGCCGCCGCATCCTCCGTCCTCACCGTCGTCCTGCAGACCGGGCACGTCGAGCTCACGCGGAGCCACGCGTCGATGCACACGACGTGGAACACATGGCGGCACGCCGGGAGCAGCCTCCCCAGCTCGCCGCCCTCCATCTCCCCCAGGCACACCGCACATTGCTCGGCGACGACGCCGACCCCCTCAGCAGAAGTCTCCCACATGAACACCGGCAGCGCGTCCAGCTCCTTGGCGTCCAGCCCCGCCGCCTGGCCGCACACGCTGATCACCTCGAGCTCGTGGCCGTCCGGCAGGCGGTGCAGCGCGTGAGGGTTGCCCGCGACAGCGGCGGCGCCGTCCCGCCGCTGCAGGAGGCACCGGGCGTAGAGGTGGAGCGCGGCGACGAAGGCGATCGCCGCCGAGAGCGCGGTCACCGCGGCCAGGAGGACGTCGGCGGTGCAAGGAGCAAATGGCATGGCTGAATGCTGGTGCAGATGATGCAATGTGCAATCATGCGTACATGACATGATGGGCAATCTGGTGACTGAACTACATGTTTGAAGGCAGTAGTACCACATCCTTCATGGATGCCGCGTGGACTCATGGGAAGTTTTGGCACAGTGTTGAGCATCAGGCCATTATGTGAGCTGAGTTTCTGGAGCAAGAAACCGCATGTCTTGTGTCCTCACATGGGCACAGCACAGGACAGGACAGGACAGGACAGTTCAAGGTTTGGTGACTAAGCAGTGATGGCTCATTGCTTCTTACTGACATCAGCCACAGGAGCACAAGGAGTAAGTATTGGACTTGATACTTGTAGCATATGTCCGCATTCCTTATCAGTAGCAGTATGTATTTTCTTTTTACAGTTCCTTATTAGTAATATGTTTTTTTTCAATGATCAATAGGTATTTTCGGTCGAAAATTTTACACCAGAGGGATTAGTTTTACACCGTCCAGACTCCGGAGAAAGATGAAAAATGGGAATTATACCGAGTTAACGTGTATATCTGTATCACTGTATGACTATCCGTAACGGCAGAACTTGCTGCTCTACTGGGCGTGTATGTATCTCAGTCCATGAGCTTATACCTCTTCTCTTCGACACCGGTGACACCCATTTGTATCTCGATTATGGTATGGAGTGGCATCTACACAAGATTAACGGGAATTATTTCAATTCAGAAGCACTTTGTAAGTTTTTAATACAGCATTGAGCAGCAAGAGAGAGATCAAATGTGTCACCTCTATGTCTGGAACTTCCCTCAGAGGCCTGTCGGCAAAATATGCGTACAGCGCTCGCAATACGGCCTATAAATAGGATAAACAGTTCAAGATCAGCGTCTCTGCACAAGTAAAATTTCATCAACTGTAGCCATTTACCTGGTGGGATATTACGACCACTGGTGCACGCTGGCGTTCTAGCTCAATGATGACGGGTTCCAACCTGAGGATTGTTACCAGTACCACACAACAGTGAGTAGAGGTAACAATAGACTTGAAAATTTCACAGTTTTATGTATTGCAAAGTCTAGTACAACTATACAACGTTCTCCCTGAATAATTCAGCGGGACTGTTTTCACCTCTGAATCACATCAAGGTAAGATTCCCCACGCGGGTAGCGATATCTCAGCTTGTCCTTCTTGCGTGACCTGATTGCAAGTTGCAGTGAGCATTAGAAAAACATCATAACAGCGTGTTCAGATGCAAATATTCACTAAATATATGTAAATAGGCCGATCTATATTTTGTACAAGAAATAATGCGCTACACTGTGCCTTGCACAGTAATATCATCCGATCAATTTTGCATCTCAGACGTGTGGAAATATCTAGTGTAACTTTTTTCTTTAGCTTGATTTGTATGGTACGTTTTAATTGTAACGTTGCACCATGATAATTAACACAATGGCCTGGTACTGTATATCAGCTACCGATGAGGTATTCCCAAACAATTATTGCAATACATAACAGAGAAGCATTACTACATACTCATATTCCTCAGGCATAATTTTCTTTATCTCTTCATACGTCATCCCGTCACACACCCCAGAGTTGATCTCATCAAGAGCACGCCATTGTATCTGCAAACAAGAGTTAACCTATGTCAGTATAGATAGCTAGCAAGAGGTCTGTATGAGAACTACACTTTCTAGCCAACTACCTTTGGGAATCCAACAATTGGACTTGCTGTCAAAATTGTTCTCTGAAGAGTGCTGGTCCAAATCTAAACAATAGGATAATCACAAATTAAAGCCTCTTAGTCCGTTAGCTCATTTTCTTGGCATTACAAACATCATTTGTTTCTAAAGCTAATAGCCCCTATAAAATAATGTAATTCAATTAGAGGGAATTACTTACAGTTGCAGTTTTCTCTGATTTGAGCCTCTTTTCTACAAAGTTGGCTAGTTTCTTCGCATAAAGCTCTCCAGCTTCACTGTGCACCATTATCAGGCAGGTTAAAGAGGACTTTGTTAGTTCAATACATTAGGAGTTAATTCCTACAAGGTCAACGAGTGTGTATGATACTTTCTTGATGAGAAGAATAACTAAACTTTCTAATCAAAATTTTCCATAAATATTAACATTTTCCTATTACTTCCATAACTCAAAATGGTAACTCAAGCGTAGTAAAGTATCATCTGAAGGTATCAGATTAAAGCTTAGAGAAGCAAACCTCAGGACCGTGTCACCACCAACTCTTTCTCTAACATTGTGTAAACTCTCACCATGCCTGGTAAGTAATATAGGCCGAGGCGTAAGATGAGAGTTCACCTGCAGTTGTATATTAAGAAAAGATGCATCACCAATTACAGTTCACAAGTAAATAAAGCTCTGGCATTAACCCAATTATTTGTGAAACAGTTCTTCAAATAAACGTTCAAACAACTACGAAGTATGCACATTTCCCAGAATAGGCTGATATTATGCTTACTCAGGAAACTGCAATAAATTGTTTAATAGTGTGAGCATTGAAGTACATACCAAGAAAAAGACAATACGCCCAGGGAGATAGCCACTGATATTGTTCACCTGCGTAAAAGGTCAGAAAAAAGTTAACTTTCAAGTAAAGAAGTACTAAACAAAATTTAGCATGACAAGATTTCAAAAGTCAAAAGCATATGGTGACAAAACTCAACAAAAATACTCGGTGTTGTGTGAAGAATCAATCCTACTACATTAAGAGTTATGACTATTTGGATAACTATTTGTAACTAATAAATACAAAACCCAGTAAACAGGGTACCACTTCTACAGAACAACACCCAGTAACAGCATCTTTGTTACCTGTAACTGACCACCCTGCCCTTTTACCATATCAATCATTTTGATGTAAGAACCTTCCTCCACTGGCTCGTAGACCTACAAGAGGAATGCTACTTGATTCAAGACTAAATAGTTCATAGAACTCAAGAATTTTACTTAGCATGCAGCGTACAACAGAATATAACTAGTTGAAACCTTTTCATAATTTGCCAACCGTTCCTTGAAGTCCTGCAGTCCAGCTTCATAATCTGGCCTACAAAATTTCCACAGGACTAAGGTTATAAAATTTACATCTTTCTAGGAAAGGGCTAATTTTGGGGGATTTTCGGTTTCTAACTGGTCAGCATAGTCAGGACTTTGTTGAATTTTCAGGCGTACATTCCTTTCGATTATGTTCTGATCATTACATATTGTCTCCAGAAATATAATCTGCAGAAAGTGAATTCGATTAGCAAGAAAAGTTCAAGATGTCAAAGAAGGATAGAAATGTACCAAATGCACAAGAGCACATTAATTAAACTAACCAACAAACTGTCAGTAAAATGAAGGTATTATGGGCCCGTTCATATTGACTTTTGGTTTTGGCTTATGAATAGTAACAACTTGTAGAGAGGGATACTTACGTGCGATTTTAGCTGATATAAATGAAGTCACTCTAGTGTACTATAATCGACTAATAGACTCCGTTTTGAAAAGACACTTCGTTTGAAAGCTAGGTATTGTAAAAAAACCATTTACTATAAACAAGTAGTTTTTAAAAGCCAATATAAATAGGGCCGATATGTTCACTTCCATCCACATGAATCAATTTTAGCTCAATATAATTAAGGAAGCAAAGGTCAAAGAACCATGTTTATTATAAAATCCAAATGTTATCAATTACCTTACAGTTCCCTTCAGCCATCTTCATAAGCATATTCCTTCGTTTTCTTGAGCTGTTTGTTGCATCAAATATACCAACCTACACACAACTGCACCAGGTCAGAGTGAATATTACATTACAAGCAGGTTATGCAACGTAGTGCCAGCTTACCTGACCTCCTCCATGCATCCAGTCTATCATGTCTTCCATTGCTAAAGCAGCCACCTGGCAACATGTAGTGCAGAAAGATAATGTGAAATTTGCTAGTAATATACTGAACCAAAGATATCATGTTAATGTTAATATTCTCTCATGGGGCTGGTTGTCAGCCAATCAAATTTCACCTCTAAAAATGTAGTATACTAAATTGAAATTTTTATGGCCTTTATGGAGATTTCATGAGAAGAATCTAGGACATCCGAATCTAAGACCACAGCATGAGTTTAAGGTGGTGGAGTAATTCTTTATGAAACTTTCATGAGAAGAATCTAGGACAATCCAAATCTAAGACTATATCATGAGTTTAAGGTGGCAGAGTAATTCTTAGTAGCAAATCCTAACTATGTTTAATGGCAAAATGCAACTATAATACAAAAAGTGGCACGGCACACATCGTACCAAATAAATCTGAACCAAAAATTACAAATTTGAAGTGCTTAAAACCTATAAGAATTTTTTCGACAAACCAATAATAACATTTTACTCCCTCTGTTCGTAAATAAATGCACTATAGACTATCATGAGGATGAAGTGTGGTTCAAAATTACCATGGTAGCCCTATTAATTTATCTTAAATATGTGTGTACAGTAAGTTGTTGAAAGGAGATGTATAAAATGAAATATTGTGAGACATTCTTCTTAAAACGGCCTATACAAGAGTCTAGGATGACATCTATTTTTGAGCAGAGGGAATGAGATTTAAAACTATACTTGGCAAGAAATTGTACAACAAATCATGCTAACCTCATTACGTGCCTCAATCCCTTCTGGGTTATCATTACGGAAAAAATCTGCAGACTGAACCAATGAAACTACAAATTTGTTAGATTACTCTACGACAGTAAATGTGGTTTGCATACTTTGGCTCAAATAACTGAATTGCAAAATCTAACGAGATGTGCAATACATGTATGTAAACTAGCAGTACCGGAAATCTGCAGTAGGATAAGAATCAGAGCCAGCAATATATTTTTTTTTCTCGAACACGCAGGAGAGCTACGTATCTTTGCATTAAGAAAGAGGTAATTACAGGGGGTAGAAACCCTTACAGACCCAAAACACAAAACACAAACCAAACACACTTAAACTTGCCTAAAGCACAAGAACAAGAACGACCTCGACCAGAGATGATCTAGACCAAACCCTGTGATGGAGCAGTTAGGTAAGAAATACCATTTGCTCCAGCCAGAGCCTAAATCCTCATCTCGTCACTGACAAAAGACAAGAAAGCCTTAACACCCGGTGTAGCCCCAACAAAAGCCAGCAATATATTCTTATATACAATAACAATACAAAGGAATATAAACAAAATAATAAGTCTATCATTAATTGGCTCAACCAATGTTCGAATAAATTTAAAAAATGGCCCATATAGACACAACGCTAAAGAAATATTAAATTTATTTTCTTTAGAAGGCCTGTCAACTTGCCAAGCATGTTGTGAATGATAAAATAATGTGAACATAAAATAGCATTGATAATGATCATTATTGATACATCAAAAAAATAGTGATGTAAAAAGGCAAATATGACTATATGGTAATTTGAAATGAAATATTGTGCCATATTAAAAAAAACATAGATTGTATATACTTAAATAAAAGCATTGTGTGGAGAGAATTGCAGCAAATGGCAGTTCCTAGTACCTGATTTGATCCATGCTTCAGACGGCGGTACTGCACATCGAGTTCCAACCAACAGAGAAGTTCAGTTCATTTATCAAGTAATCCAAGAATATGTACTCATTGTGCCAAGACAATTAATGGGAACTAGAATATAATCACCTTTCCAACGTTGAAATGTCTTGTTTCATGACCTAACCAACGAAGGTACCTTGTAAGCTTAACTGCGGTAAAGGTTTTACCACGAGCTGGTAGGCCAACCTAATTTATGTGTAGACACATTCAGAAGGGGAATCTATCTTTTGAAATAAGCAGTGAATAAAATATACGAATATGTTCAAGCAGAAAAGTGAATCTTAACAGACAATGCAAATATGTTCAGCAGCAAGGCAAACTATACTCCGTCAGGGGGCGTGGGAATTGTTGCAATTGATGGAGATTAGCTTTCTAGCTTAAAAATATTAAAATTTGTATCTCCTTCACAGCATAATTCTTAATTCATTTTTGTTCATTTATATGGTAGGTAGAAACAATGCAACAAGCAAAAGTTTAGCTTCTCCTGGTGTCTAGTGATCAGAGTATCATAGTAACTTTAAATATTAAATATTGCAAGTCATATAAGAGATGAAAACTCCTTCTTAATACAAAGATACGCAGCTCTCCTGCGTGTTCAATAAAATATAAGAGATGAAAATATTTAAAATTATATTTCAATTACAATAATTTACCAAAACAATAGCCAGTTTCCGGTCCTCCTTTGACCCATGCAACCGATCAGCTACAGCTGCAGCTGCAACAGCTCCTGCTGCTTCTGGCATGGCCTTCAGATATGTCAACAATAAGAAAAGAAACAAGTATAAACTTTTATGAATATTGTGTGTATTGAAGATGCCCAAAGGACAATGTATATAGGTAGTACAAGCAGATATTACAGGAAAATATGCCATATACTGATAAGAAAACAAAGGAATATAAGGAAAAGAATAATACAATTCCTATTCTATCTCTAATATCCTTAACACCCCCTCAAATGCAAGATGTATGCACTAGTATTGTATTTGAAAAGAGGTTGACACTAAAATAGGAAAGATCCTAAGTTCGAATCCTGATAATGTCGTTGTAGTATGCAGCCCTTAGAAAAATTGTCAAATCAAGCCAAAGAAGAATAGATAGAAGCATGTTGGCGCAGATCAAAGCCCAAGACAGCGGTGGCGCAGTACACAATGTGCAGGAGAAGCACGGCGGCCTTAGAAGCTCGGGGCGATGACTAGAGAAGCGATAACATCATAATGACTTCTACGATCTGCACATGGCTCAAAGAGAAGAGCAGCGGCTGCTATTGTGCAAAAGAAAATTTCTATTCTTCTATGACTGACTATGGAGTTGCATGCACCAGTCAGTTCACCCAAAAGCTTAAGCTGATGAGGAAAGGTACGCAATTCACTTATACTTCAACACTTCCCCTCACGTGTAGACTCCCTCAGGTCTAAAACATGGAATAGAAGTGGGTTGTAATTATTTTTATTTAATTGCATCAACCGGGTCTTGGACTCAAGACCTCTTGGCTCTGATACCATATTGAGTTGCATGCATCAACCAAATCACCCAAAAGTTTAAACTGACGAGGAAAGGTGGGCAATTCACTTATACTTCAACACTGACAATAAATATATGGACTCGTACGGCTTAAACGAATTGAAAAATAAAGGCTACGGACTTGGATGGATGCAACGGAAGACTCAAAAGAAAACTAGCAACAAAGACATTAATACTAGCACTCATATGCAGATAGCAATAGCCAGCAATAAAAAACTAGCACAAAAGATCTCACACACCACTCCTGCCATTCCACTTCTCCTATCTCGATCCCCTTCCTCTGCCTGCGGCTCCAGGTGGGGGAGCCTCCAGGCGACGGTGCGGGCGGGCGGCCTAGAGTCAGGTTGCCAAGAGGCAGTGGTCTGGAGGCTGGTGGCATGGAGGAAGAGCTGGAGAAGGGGTCTGGAGGCACGGCAACGTCGGGGTGGCCAAATCCGGGCGCAGGCGGTCGGGAGGCGACCAAGGTGACGTCGGGGCGACTGGATCCGGTCCAGCTGGAGGAGATCGATTCCGGGAGGCCAAGGGCCGAGAGGGCCGGCGCGGTGCAGATCTGGCCTAGGGCGACCGGTCGAAGAAGCCTAATTCCTCTCTCTTCGAAATCGCCATCTCCACAGCCCCGACTCCTCCGCGAGCCTTCGCGCAGGTTCCAGACAGAGCTGAGGGCGGCAGCCTGACCTGGGTCGGGCGACGCGGATCCGCGTGATGGCGACCAAGAAGAGCGAGCAACGGCAAAGAGGGAAGGATCTGGGGGAGGTCGACGGCAAATGGAGACAAGACGATGACGATCCAGGCGGGCGCGACACAGTAGCCTACCGGCGACGCGGGCTCAGGCGTGCACGAGCACGGATCCGAGCTGGTAGAGTCCAGCAACGGATAGATTCGGGCAAGGAGAGCCCGGTGGCAGCACGGGCACATGTGCGGTGGCAGGGGATGGCAACATGTAGCTGCGCCGGCAACCGGGGAAGAGTTGGCCGCCCCTGGGAGCGGAGATCGATCCTCCTGGGGCCAGCAGATATGGAAGACGAGCGGAGACTAGGCGGCGACAATTACAGTAAACCCTAACCTTAACCTGTGCTCTGATACCATGTTACGAATATTGTGTGTATTGAAGAGATCTAAAGGGCAATATATATAAGTAGTACAAGGGAATGTTACAGGAGAATATGCCATATACTGATAAGGAAACAAAGGCATATAAGGAAAGAAATAATACAATTACTATTATGTATCTAATGCTCTTAACACAAACTTCGTTCTGATGGAATGTTTCTTTAATTACATCAAAACCGATAAATGTAGAAATGGATCATAATATATGCTGGTTCACACACAACAGTTCAACAATTCCACTGTACTCAATACACTGGTTCTGTTCTACCAGAGAGCTCTTTAGGGTTTAAGGTTTAAGACCAACGCATACACAATTTTCTTCCTTTTTTACACACACAACAGTTCAACAATTCCACTGTACTCAATACACTGGTTCTGTTCTACCAGAGAGCTCTTTAGGGTTTAAGGTTTAAGACCAACGCATACACAATTTTCTTCCTTTTTTATTTTTTCTTTGTTACATCCTACTGGTTAAGGATATGAACAAAACAATACTGACCTTTGCTGATCCAAAACTAAGGCCAGATGCCAGGGAACATTCACTAGATGATTTGCCAATCTTATGAGAGCCAACACCCCTGTCAACATAAAGTCCCTTTTGCCTGTCTTGCCTTTGCAATGGTGTGAAGGTTCCTACTGATTTTGACTCTATGATTCCAGAAACTTGTAACTTCTTAGAAGAATCTGCTACCAAGGCCTCAATATCCTACAAAAGAACCAAATTAATGTGGCACGGCTCTTTTCAATACTGCTTTTGGTTTACATAAATACAGAATATATTTGGTTGCAGAAACTTATATTCAATGCTGATTCAAAGAAAATAAAATACTTGTGTTCCAAAAACATGTGATAATATCGAATAGATGTAAGCTAACAAAAATTGTAATTCATCTCATGAAATGATACCCAACTAAGACCAGACTAGTTGCACGTTGGCAGGAGGATCAATTTCAGGTGTAGAACTGACAGTTGATCATACAACTGAGAAAATGGCAAGAGATATATCAAGGAAAATGTAGGTTCTTGGTAATTGATGCATCAAACCAAAATATCTGACTTTTTAAAAAAGATACACACACACAGAACACAATTCATTAGTGGAACCAAAATTTTAGCGTACCAACCTTTCCAAATTACATCTTACCTTCTTTTGGTAACTGCGATCTTTAACATCTGCAGAAGCACTACAAGGACTCTGAATGCCGTCACTAAGAAGCATATCATTTGTCCACAAGGCTCCAGGGTGAATCAAGGATGCTGGGGTTGCAGCAAGGTTTGCTGCATATTCAACTGGTGGTGCAGTTGGTGCTGGGACAACATAATGCTCTAAGTCAAGCTCCAAACTAGCAGCAGATCCATCCTGCAGAAAGGCATGAAAAAAAAACCTGTGGGAAACCACAATACCAATTAACTTGGCTATCAGCATTCAAGTGGAAAAAGCATGCAAACGTTCAAATGACTAGTGGGAAAAGATGAGGAAATGAAAATGACATATTCTTTTTATTAGTGTAGGGATTCTCTAAAGCAATTACTACACAAAAGGTAGCACCAAGAAGGTTACCCAAAGAAAATGTGAAAAATCAGCTATCATTCCTTCCATCAAATAAAATTTCATTGAAATTTCTATAAGAAGATATGTGAAAGGATGTCTTTCATCTTGACAGCATGTGGATTGTTTCATTTCTTCCCCTAAACAAACCTCTTGGACAAGCACATTCCAGCTTTTAGAACATGGTCATTTACATCCTAAAGATTAAACTTGAATGAAGCAGTTTTTTTTGGTACTAGATGAAGCAGTATATCAACAAACCTCTTGTCTTTTTTTCTCTACTTGTTTGACTTTAGAGAAACTTAGGATATCAATAAACCAGTTATGGGAGTAGAAAGATTATACAGTGACAGTTTGCAATCAAATGCATGCATAAGCATAAAAATTCAAAGTCAAACGCTCATTTGACTACAGTTCTCACCTCAGTCGAATGAGCGGGTGCGTCATTTATGCTGATGTCAGGAATCCCCCGGACTCTGGAAGGCTGGAAGTTCTCCTTGAACACCCTCCAGCTCGCGGCAAGATCTATTGGGGACACTATGTCCGCCTTGTTGAACACCCTGAATTCAAGCCCCTCATCATCTCCATTGAGCCTGAACAATGCAACCCTCACATCGCCCTCGAGCATGCCTCCAGTGAGAAGCCGTGTCGGCCCTTCCTCAATGACGCATGGGGTTGCCGCATCCTTGGGCTTGAGCAAGAACTTGAAGTCGAGTGTTTCTACAGTAAATTTCACAAGTTACAATCTTTGGGGATGCATGCACGCATCAATTTGCATCAGAGTGCTTAAAAGTTGAATCTTAAACTTCCATTTCTAACTGAGCCAAGCAACTCTATTCCACCAACAAGCTCATGGAAATGTAATTCAGCACTACTACCGTAGCCAACAACAGAGAAACACAACATCCATCCTATAGGCTTTTGGTTCACTTGTCACAATGAGAAAGGTGACTTGAAAGCACAGCAACTAGACAATCCAACTCCCCCAGCTCCACTCCAATCCATCAAACAAGCTCACAAAACCCAACTCTCTACCAAACACCCAGGACAAGCAACCAACAGGAAGGGGAACACAAACGAAAAAGGCAACACTAGGAAAGCAACACCAGCATCCAATTGCAATCCTTATATTAACAGAGAAACAGGACAAGCAAGAAGCAGGCGCCCCAACCCCACAGGCGCAGTAAAGTAGAGGCGTAGAACGCCCGGCCTAGGTAGAGCGTACCATGGTCCGGCGGCACGACGAAGCTGAGCTCCCACATGGACGCCAGCTCCCTCTCCATCGCGAGCTGCAAAAAGGGAAACCCATTCCTGTAAGCCACAATGGGCAAACCAGAACCGCACGCATCGGAGCGAAGCCGAGCGAAGCGGCCGTACGGCGCGGGCGGGGTCCCAGGAGCCGATGATGGGCTCGGAGCCGTAGACGTGCGGGACGAGGTCGCCGCTGATCCGCGCGTTCTCCATCTTGAGCGACACGTACAGCTGCGCCCCGCCGTGCCACGACCCCGCGCCGCCCACGCCCCCGTCCCCGTCCCCGCCCGCCCCCGCCGCCGCGCCTCCGCCGCCGTCGATGCCCTTGGACCCCGACGTCCCCATGGTTGGAGAGAGAGAGAGAGAGCGCGCGCTTGTGAATGGTGGTTTATGGATGGAGGGAGATGAGGCGGGTAGGAATTTGGATTGGGGGGTGGGGAATCGGGAGAGCGATGGGAGTGGTGGTGTAGAGTTGGAGGCTCCGGTCCGGGGTTCGGGGGGAAGCCCGCGTGGGCCCCACCCGGAATAAATGTGGGCCCCACCCGACAGCGACGTGTGGGTGTGGCGGCGCGGCGCCCGTGCAGTGCAGGCTTTGCTCTGCGCCGGCTTCTGCTCTTTCGCCGTCGAGAGGCAGGCAAAGGAGACACTTGTAGAGCCAGCGACCACCAACAAAGAAAGAAAAAAAAGCGAAGAAAAGCCGTTGCGTAGCTTTGAATCGGCCTACGCAACCACGTTGGGTTTTACGTGTCAATCGTTTTGGGTGGATTTTTTTGTGGTCATGGCTTATAGCTACGGGGCTCTGATTTTAATACAAGTATTTACACGAATGAATTAACTGATAAATTGATAAGTTATTTAAAAAGTTATTTTCATAAGCTGTTTTAAAAAGATGATGATAAATCATCCTATTTATTTATTTAAATGAAGGTATGAACTATAAATTATAGCCTGAAAACGGGGCTTTTATCTAAAATTTTGGCCACTTTATAAAAAGACATATTCGATTGGTTCTCATAATCTAGACGGGTAGTTGTGGGTATTGTAAGATATAGCCAATCGGTGTCGGTTCTTCATAAAAGTTTAACGGACAGGGAGAAGAGAGAGACAATTGGTCACTTTTAGCCATGCCACGAGAAGAGAATAGGGCAAATTGAGGATATGCATGAGCATCGCACAATGAAGCAATAGGACGTACATATGTTCCTATCTATTGCAGATATCATGACAATACACTAAACATGAAACTGACAGCTCTTCTCTCTCTCGCTCGCTCTCTCTACTGCGGGAACAACATTATATATGCATAAGGATTTTCATTCAGTATTTTTGGCAATTTTTTTATATATAAATACAGCATTATTAGTTGCTACTCGCCGTGTAACTGGCGCGCGCACCCTCGACGCTCGTCAGCGTCCGGTTCACCGTGAACTCGCCGGCGCTCGCCCAGGTGACGACGGACGGGTAGTTCAGCTCGGCTCCGCCGATCTTGCCCGTGCCTCGGCACGCGTCCCTCCTGCGCGTGATGATCTCCACCTGGGTGTCGTTGTAGCCGAGGCCGCGATGTAGGCAACGTACTGCGCCTCGTCGATGCTGTAGACCAGCCCCGGGTTGACGGCTTTGGAAGGGTTGACGTGGCCAACGCCCATGGAGAAGAAACCTGCGGCGTTGAGCTGCTCGTCCATGATCGGCTTGCCGTCGGTGCCGACCGTGTCGGCGGTCGTCATGATCGCTGATTCGCTGACTTCACAATTGCCGGGGACCAGTCCAGGTGCTCGCTCTTGACGAGGCGGCGATGCAACTGAGGTGACGTGTAGATTTGGTCATTGTTGGATTTGGGTTACGTAGTTGTGAGCTTCGAGGACTCGTAAAACTCTGTCTCGTGGGATGGTAAAGCTTGAAGTACCCGGAAAACTATGGGTTGCTACAATATACACATGAATAGTTCTTAGAGTGGGAATGTGACGACCTGCACTATTACCAGGGGGTAATAATATTAATCAACGGATTAGTATTCGTTTTAGCCGATAAAACATCGCTTTAACGAATAGTAATCCCATCAGAATAGTACAGCAGAACAACAATTAAAGGTAACATAATACATCCATTACCATAGCCACGCAGGGCTAGAGTTTAATATAACCTACTGTTCCGGTTATTACAACGCCAACCAAAAGTCTGAACAGCCTTCTAATTACACAATAGACAAGAGTACAGATGCGATATATGGGAAATACATATATCTAGCGAGTGGAGTCCGAACGGCTCCTATCCATCTACTCATCCCAGTCATCGTACGAGGAATAACCCCCATACGGCTCCACCTCAGTACCACCGCCCTCTCCTGGAGAGTAGGGCTCCTCCGGACTCGTCTCACCTCCCTCCCCGGTCGAGGTGAACTAGCCATCCTCTAAGAAAGGGGAAAATACAAGGGTGAGTACGAAGTACTCAGCAAGCTTTTATATATGTCACAAAATGCATTTCATGCTGTTATCCTGCTTCCCGATCAATCATCCTCATATTCCATCCCAATGTTGCATCCATAAGAAAATAAGGTTTTGAGTTGTGAAAGATTTTGATTTCATTAATTTAAAAGCTACTGAACATTTGTACGAACAGATAAAAACTTCCATGAGTTTTCGTAATCTCCTTACCCGGAGACAGGCATGAATTCATGATTTAGATAGTATTGCGCAAGCTTGTATCACTTTACCCAATATCATTCTGATCTTAATGGCTCATGGATTTCCGCATTTCCTAAGATGCGATGCCCAGATCAGAATACAGAACTTTTGAAACTATCTCAGTATATTATATCTCCACCCAGTTACTCGTATTCAGCAGTCTAAGGAGGTACCACCCTCGCCCAAACTCATCCAAACGACATAACTGTTGGTTGGGGTGGTTTTCAACTCATCCCCCAACACTCCACTGCGTAATATATCGCCCTCGCGTACCCCACTGCTGACCACTAACCAGTCTCGGGTTATTGCGATTCACGTACCCCCTGCTGACCACTAACTAGTCTTGGGTACGAGGTTCGGATCCCCCACGGTCAGCTTACTCGCACGACCTGGGTTCTCCCTTTATTATTACTTACCCATGTGGAGAATATAATAACCTTGATAGCACTACTAACTCTGTTCGTCCGTAGACGAAATGTTGGCTGATACGTTTAGTATGGTCCATTCATACAAATGAAGTTGGTAATTACTTATATCATATCTTATGCAGAGGTCCCCAACCTGCCCCTCTGTTACCTGCCAAGGCAACCTCTGCCCACCTTGTATTACTCTATACGGCCGACTGCTCCGTCAGTCACCAATGCTTCATCTTTCTTTTTCTTTCTCAACTTATTCTCGATTTAAATCATTTGTCATTGACATGCAGGGTGATATTAAGTTAATAGATAAAATACTTTATTTTACTGAAAACACTCTGATCATATGCTCAAAGTAAATGCTTGCCTGTGTTATACAAAAGATGCTGAATCCCCGTACTACTCTGATATTCTTTCCCTGGTGGGTTTGGACCGCCTCCTGCAATAATAATGTGCTACTACTTTACTTATGGCTTTGGCGAAGAATAATAATGAATTGATACAATGCAGCCCTATCGTCGTAAGGTTGTTAAGGTAGGGTTTGGTGAGCTAACGGATCTCTGGCAATGTTGAAAGTGGTTAATCAGTGACTTCCTAGACGACTGGTTCAATATTAACATTTTAAAGCGTATGCTTGAAAATATTAAAATGACAGAAATAAACCTAGTTTAATGCTTCGGATGAGTTGACATAATCCTCTAATATTTGACGCAGTTACAGTCTAAATGAAGGTTTCTGAATTAATTATTTTCTTCCTTTTCTTGAAACTCTTTTTTTATTTTCCTATTCTCCTTCTCTTTATTCTTTTCTTCCTCTTCCCTTTTCTTCAATCCGGCTGGCTTTCAGTCCACCTACCTATCCCGGCCCACTTCTTTCTTCCCTTTTCTTTTCCTAACCCTTCCTCCTTCCTCCCCTTTGTTCCCCAGGCGCCGCCGCCGCTGGCTCCTCTTGCGCCGACGCCTGCGCCACCTCTCCCCTTGTGCCGCTCTCTCTCTTTCTCGCTTGCGCCACCGTTCCCCTCTCCTCACGCCGCCGTCGCTCTCCCCCTTCCTCTCACCGCCACCTCTCTCTCCCTTCTCTCCCCTGCGCCGCCGCCGCTCTCCCCCTTCCTCTCTCTTCTTCTTTCCCCTGAGCCGCGCCGCCGCGCTCTCCTCTCCCCTGGGCCGCGTTGCCTCCTTTTCTCTCTCTCGCGCCGCCGCTCTCCCTTCTTTCTCTTCTCTACCACCGGTGCCACCGCCCCTCCTCCTCCTCCCCTATGCTCTTCTTTGGGTGCTATCTTAGTGTTGCTCGATGCATTTTGGTTTCCTTGGCATTAGGGTGGGGATAGGTTTGGATGTGTGCTACCGTGCTTTGGCATGGCGGAGACCAAGGCTGCGTGTAGGCCGGGGGACTGCGCAGGGCTCTCGGGGGCGTGTGCTGAGCCACGGGTAGCCTGCCACCGCCTAACCCAACAAGGTAATCTTCCTCCTTTCACCCTCTTATTTCTTGTGTGTGTGTGATCTCTAGGGGGGTGGTGATGCCCTATTGCGGTTATGCTTAATGGTGGTTTCGTGATACCATGAGCTAATTAGCCTTATTCATTTGATAAATTACTTGCTATGGATGGGGCATACTGAAAATGAATAATAGCATTATGGTAGTTGGTGGCTATCTTCTGTTGGTTGCTGTTGGGTGTGCTTCGGCCAGGAGTGATTTGTGTTGGTGGTCGCTTTCTTTGTCGCCTTTGGGGGTTGATTGATGTGGATGGTGCTCCCCTCTGGCCGCTGCTTGTGGCCCGGCTGTCTGCCCCCTTGCTTGCCTTCGGTTGAATGGTGCTTGGGGATGACTTGGTGATTGCTGGTGTGGTTGATTTCGGTTTGTGGGAAGAGCAAGAATGAGGTGGTGGCTGGCTGGTGCCATGGGTGCTCTTCCTTCTCCTTTTTTTTACTCGGCTGGCTGGGTGTGCTGTGGTCTGTTGGCCCTGGTTATACTTTCTGGAGGTTGTGCTGGCTGGTGGTGGCTTCTGGATGTGCCTTGCTGGCTGCTGTCGTGTTGTGCTGTTGGGCTGGCCGATGGTTATTACCCTGCTGTCTGGACTGGTGTCGTGCTGGTTCAATGGTTGGTTGACACCTAATGCATTTGCTACAATTTTTACAATATACCCAGGTTTGTTTTAACGCCGGGTGATGAACTTGTGAGAGGTGCCGACTGGCCCCCGAACGGTCAGGTATCTCCGTGAACGGAATGCCCCGCCCGAGATAACCTCAAGGGCTCTGACGGCAATCTCTTCTCTTTCTATTTGTTGATTAACATTTGATCTTTTTTTCGGTCTCTTTTGGTATACTAACTACTGAGTGTTTCTCAAATGAAGAGGTGCGTGTGGGTGTGGTTCGACGGCAATTCTAATGTATGAAATGCAATACGTGTAATAAGATCTACCGTTATGGCAATACAACTATATGTGTACTATTTCTAATGTAAGTATCAATGTATGAGATGACCCTTATATGTAAATTGTTTTCCTCTGTTGTAAATGGAAAATTTTAATAAAGATGAAGGTTATTCAGTGTTTAATTTCCTGTGCTATTGAGTGCAATGGTTGCAGCCTAATCAAATTACGGCGAGATTTATAAACTAATTGACTTTAGTTCCCCGCTAACAATTAAACTAATTAACCGCGTAATTACTACTAATTACACTTAATTAACTAATTAAGTAACGCGGGGTGTTTCAGGGACGTGGTCAAAAATTAGACTTTCGAGAGGAAAATTTGGGAGAACCAAAATACTGTTTGTGCCACACAACCACTCATGGCTTTTCTGATTTTCTTTTCTTTATATAAGATGAAACTATCATTATTTACAATTCAATGTACTTTAATGCTATTCATAAAGATACTAAAAACGGTCCGAAACTAGCACATCTCGTCAACCATGTGCAACCAATTAAGATTGTAACAATGCAATCCTAAGAAACCAACGACTAGTTCTTTATAGACTGGAAACAAAAAACTGACACAACAAGATTATTCAACAGTAATCTTGATCTTCTATGTATTCTAAGCTAGTCACTGGATCAGTAACTAGCCCACACAATATAATATTGACGAGTATCACATCCATACATATGCATAAGTAAAAAAAGAGTACTTAAAATTACATTGATAATCATAACAAGATCTAACGATCAAGTTTTACAGAACGGGCAGAGAGCCCAAATGAGTTTGTTCACATAAAGTAGCGGAAAGTAAATAAATCAAAAGGGACTATATGATTTGCTATAGGCAATTGACTGAGCCTAAACCTAGTCCTGGTCATCATCTTCAACATGGTAGCTGGAGAAATAGAAATAGCTATACACCAGGTTATCGCTTCAGTCATCTAAATTCACGTATTAAGCAACCATAAGTACAAAAGCACTGGGCAAGCCCTTATATCCAACGCAAGTATGTAGATGTAGGGTTTGTCAAGGAAAGGTTATAGGGTTCTTTTAGTGAAAGCACATTTTGACATAGGTACCGTAACTAATTTCTAAACTTATGACTTAGACATTTTTAACTAAAACCAAAGTAGTTTAACTGTCATGAGAGAAAATTTCCTTCACTTTTGTCTTCCATTTCCATTCCACCATTACCAAACAAATTCCACTTTTCTACTAAGATATCATAACCATTTCATCTATAACCACCATTAACCAGTAACCATTATTTTATGAAAACTACGCAAGTGTGGCCCCTCTTCACTATGCCCATGACCGATACATGACTATTCAAATAGATTTTTAATACTCTACAAAGTTTGCACAACTTTATTCATAAGATATAATTAACTCTTAATATTGACCATGACATGCTTCCGTAAGCGTGCGACAAAAAAATCATAACAAGACTTTTACAATGCTTAGCTCTGATGCTTCCTCCTACTCCAGAGGTGAGACCCCTCAACACTAGGACAGTGACCATTACAGGTCACCACTAGAATGCAACCATTACGGGCAACATTTTCAATGAGAGACCACCATTGTTAGGGAGTCTATGGCCCATCACATTTAAAAAATCCACATAGGGGCAGTGATCGATGTGAGTCACTCCTGGAATAATCACAATAGAAATTTAGAAATTTTCCTACCAATCTAATACGTGAGAGTCACACTGAAACTAAGCAAATTAGTTGGTTAGGTCAATCTTATACTTGAATTGTAGTTGCATGATTGGGGTGTGGAAAATAGTGGCATAAGATTTGGTACTTAAATGACTCAGGTGAGATAAACCAACAAACCTAGATCTCAAGTATTACGCCACCAGTCTCTTCTCAACCACTCGTCCGAGTCTTCACCAATTTATAAAATATTTCCATTTTGCCACTCCAATTACTACATAGTGTCTCAAGTGTCCATTGTCAATATTTATGCTGTATTCTAATTTACCACTAATGTATTTCCAAGCACAACCACTGTTTATTAAAGTTTAACCATGGTGGAGTATTATTGTTATAAGTATCCAAGGGTGATATTGTAAAGATAATGTCAACAATCAAGGAAAGGGATGCATGGGATAACTAAGCGTCAACATTTAACGTAACCTTTAATTCAATAATAATAATAATAATACAACTTGTAATCTGAAAGCAAAGTAATTGCATTTAAAAACTAGGTTCAATATGATCAATCATAAGGACTTGCCTTGGTAGATAAAAGATAGCATAGGATATTGTTCATCATCGACGGGGGCTGTCCGAAGCATCAAATTTTATAAGCATGCAATTACCCAAATACAACACGAATTCAAATAAAATTTACATGAACTCTAAAAATTATGATTTTGCTATTGTTAGAAAGATCTTGAATTTAGATGAATTTATAAACAAAAACAAAGTCATTTAGACTTAAAATGAAAAAGAACGAGCACTTCAAAATTTGACCTGAGAGTATATTCCAGAAAATCTTGACAGGTAGGATTGGGATGTTCTTTTCTTTTTCAATTATTTTTCTTAAGAAAAAGACTTGGTGGCTGATAGGTGGGGTCTAGCTAGGTTTTAATTTCTTTACCATTAATTTTCTTGAAGGCAAAATGACAAGCAGGGCCACAGGTCCATATGGATTAGGTTCACATAGCGATTCATGAGAAATGGGACCCACGCACTAACTAAATACCAATTAAACTAACCAAATCTACTCGTAGGGCCCGTTGGTGAGCGACATATTGTTGTCTTCCTCAGTCGAGCAAATCTACAGTGTAAGGCGGCCATGGCGGCTTGAGTTTGAGCTCGACGTCGACGAGGATAGGCACAACGACCACCCACAACCCCAAAATGGGATGCGGTGGTCTGGGTGAACCTAACAGTGGCGACAGCGCAGTAGGAGGTGCACTGAGGTGGCGGCACGATAGCGAGGACAGCAGCGGTGCTATTTTGGCCGAGGGCATCTCTAAAATGCTAGCGGTTCGGCCAAATTGAGAGGGGCTTAAGCATATATGTGGCAAGGCGAAGCTCATGGAACTCTTAGCATGTAAAATGTGGCAACGAGCCAGGCTATCCACGGAGGCTTGCAATAGCGCGATGAGGGTTGTGGCACGATAGTGCTATGACCATCTAGGCACGACATTGGCTACCCTATCGGGTTTGCAACACAAAGAAATGCATTGGAGCAGAAGAACTCATCAGGAAAACAGAGGGAAGGAGTTCAGCTGTAGTGGCTAGATTGGCTCATGCTCCAACCAGCGAAGAGGGTAAAGGGTGTTTTGGCTATGCTAGTGCACGTCAAAGAAGAAGAAGATGTGCATTAGCAAGAAGAGATCAAGACGAGCACAATGGACATGACCATCAAGATTGAAGCTCATCGAGACAAACAGGATGGGGAGGCAACTTCGACAATGGTGACGATCGTGTTTTGGAAATGGAGTGTTGACTATGTTTTGGCCTTTCTACAAGGAACCAAGCACGGGCAAGGTGCACACTAGAAAGAGGGAAGCAAGGCGATCAAGATGCACAAGATGATGACAACAAGAGCTCACTAGAGCGGTAAAAATAGGGTGGTGGAGCTAGCGGCCGAACATAGGGGGGAAGACAAAATCCTTCTCCACCGAAGGCGAAGAGGAAGGGAAATCTTAGGGAAAATGGAGAGTGGGTTAAGGCGACCATTTTGATGTGCTTGGGTAGGGTTTAAATAGAGGAGAGATGGGAGAACAGGATAGGCGCCATGGCTTGGCTTTGGGCGCAAGGATACCGAGAGGTAGAGAGCGTGAGAGAGAGGAAGGAAGAGAACAGGCACGGCAATGTGATGAAGTCATGACGGTGCAAGGATCGAGATAGCAGGGCTGGCGTGGCTCTAGCACGAGAGATGCATACATACGACAGCACGAGAGAGTGCGAGAAAAAGCAAGAGGAAGAGGGGAGGTGTGGAGAAGAAGCACATTGCTTCTTTCCGTGTTGACAGGTAGGGCCAGGGCCCACATGGTGGTATCTACGAGAGAGAGTGGGGAGAGCTGGGCTGAGGCTCACAGGTGAGTGAATGGGCCTGTTAGCTTGGGCCACGGTGAGGAAGGAGAGAGGAGACAGGCAGTGCAACTAGGCCAGCTTTGGCAAGTGGCCTACAAGCAGGAATAGAGGGGAGAGCGAGAGAGAGGCGATGCAAGTCGGCTAGGCCATGGCAAGGGAAAACAAAGGAGAGGGAAATCGAGTCAGTGGGGAAATGAAAGAAGAAAAGGGTTGAGTCGGTCGCTGGGTTTTGACTCGAAGGGAAGAGATGGAAAATAAAAATATTTAAATTTTTATTTGAGATTTTGATTTGATTTGAACTTTTGGAGGGTTTTTGCATACAAAAATGTCTAAGGATTTTTACTTGCACACAAATAAATTTTAGAAATTTCTAAACTTTACTTTTTGACTAAGGAAATTGTTTTAAAAGTCTTAGACTTAGGCATGGCTTTAGGGAAAAATTTAAATATGCACCAAAAATTTTGAAGCTCATGAAAATCATGCAAGTTTGTATTTTGACACAAATTTGGGCTATTAAAGGTGAGGCATCGACATCGAGTCCCAGAGACGAAGTTGAAGGTGACGTGGCTAGTGTTCCTATTGCCGGTGTCATCTTGTTCTCCATTCGGCCCGACATAGGGCCCACGGTTATGACATTCACATCGGGGTTGATGACATCAACCTTGATGAGTATGCCTAGGCAGATCACGCTTAGACTGTGGGAGGGGAAGGCACGGCGATGGGAGCTAGCAATGTGCTGGTCAACGTGTCATTGAAGATGATTTCGTAGGCTGGATCCCTGGTTGAGTTCATGTGCTTGTTGATCGCCAAGTCATCAATGCATGGCATGTACGAAGCCTATAGGACGTGCACATCCATGAGTGTTGTGTGGCCATAAAACTCTGGGGCTGCCTACAGCATCCCTGCACTGCCATCATCCCTAACCAACCTGTCTATGGTAATCCTACTCTCGTAGACACATCTGCAAATGGCAACCTTTGTTAGTGATTTGCTCTATAGGCAATCATAGATATAATTGTATCACTTCTATGTTAATGATCTTTTGAATGATATATTATTTTATCTCTTAAATAAATTTTTTTTATGTTGATCAACAAGTACATTACTTGTTCGTGAAACTCTTGATTCATATTTTGATGTTATTATAAATTATCTCTAGTCTTATATTATTATGTGGGACAATTATAATTTGCAAATCAGTAGATATATTGATTGCTGATCATTTTTCACGGATCATAGATATGGGAATATTAAATCAATAATATGGACGCAAGTTAGAGAATATACTATTGGATTGACCCGCCTTGAGGCACTGCGAGAATTGTTATATTCTTAAATATCATCAGTTGGTCTCATACATATTGTATGTGGGATCCTTAGACTTAAGATCGCCATAGTATTCTGTATATATAATAGTTTACTTAGGGGTTACCAAATATTACTCCATAACTAGGTGGCCACAAAAGTAGCTTTTGGATTTATTATGAAACATATGGAGGAATGTGAGCGATCAAGATAGGATTTGTCCCTCCTATATAACAGGAGAGATATCTCTTAGCCCCTCGATGTAGTTGGATTAAAGAAGTGCATAGCCATGCCGAATGTAGTTGAGGAGTCAACTGCTGAACAATCCACTACAAGAACGAGTAAAGGATCAAGCTATCATAGAATAGAATGTTTCTCACCTTGAGTTCGATCTGGTATCATGAGGCAAAGAAATCAATGCATAAATACTATATAGATTCGTTCGATATGAGCTTTATGCATATTTGGGAGTCGCTATGTCCTGTTAGTGACCGCTACCAACTTATGGGTCGGAAAGAAGAGTTTCTGAGCCATGACCGATTATACATGAACCTACATTATCACACACTTAACGAGATAGAAAACATTAGTTTGGATTGGATCTGTTACTAATGGGTCAAGTAGGCTTTGCACCTTATTGGGCTCTTAACGTAGGGTTCTATCTAGCGGCTATATTATGAGAGGAGTGGGGTTGAGGGGGGTATCCCAGTTTGCAACCATTGAAACCCTAGCCGCTACCCCACGAAGACCTTATTGTACGCACTGGTGCTACCACACTGGCGTATGACGTTCCTCCCTGAACGTGTGGATTTTGGTAAAGATGTTGTTGCGACTGTAGTGCTAATCGGATGATTAGCTTCCGAGGATCGCCTCCAAAGGATATTAGACGATCAACTACTTTCATCACATCGACACACGCTATGTTGAATCAGGTTGTTTTAACTTTTTTTTCGCTGTACTACGTGTCTAGTGATAATGATATATGATCTTTTACTAGAATAGCTTTCGCATTTTCGCAATAAAAATTTTAATGTACGCTAGTATAGCGTACCCGTATCCCTTTAACCTTACTGTCCTTGTAGCCGTAGATGGCAAGGTAGCAGTCTACGTGGTGTTCTCGTGCTTAGGGGGTTCCATCGAGGGGATGACCAGTCGACTGAGGGGCTACAGGTTTATGGGCTAGTAGGCTAACTCACAGACGAATGTCCTGCCATCACCGAGCTTGACGATGGCCTGCATCTGCCAGTCCATGCACGGTGCTCACGTCGACAGTGAGGATCCATGGCACGTCGTTGCTCATGGTGCCCAGGAACGAACCAGAGTTGCCTACAGAGCAACTGGTGAAGAAGCCCTTCCATATGGCGCTGAACGCGCTGATGGTGATGGGGTTGTCGTGGAGCTGTGTCGGTTCATTGCCACCAAGCAACAGGGATCGGACATTGGCGCCATTAGCTATCACGTAGTCCATGCCGGTGAGAATGTTCGATGTATCACAGCTCATGCCTAACACGCCCGCTCCGTTGACAAAATTCTCGGCGGCCATGCTCGCCGTGTGCGTCCTGTGGCCTCCTCTTAGACCAAGGGACTTGGGAGTGATGAAAAATAATCATGTCGAGTCAGGTCAGTGTTTTGTACGAGTTAGTTTTTTCTTCTCTGAAGTTTGTGTGTGCTGTTCAGTTTGAGTCCAGGTGGCTGTAGAGATATAGCCGGCTTGTAGTTTTTAGTTTTCCAGGTTTCCTTCTTTTAGCCGATGTCTTTTCTTGTTAGCAGATAGAAAGTTTAATTTGATTTGATCTTGTAATCAACATAAAGTATTTGATATTTAATATGAAGAGAAAACCACCGAAAAGTTGTTGGTAGGTTTTGCACCGCAAAGGTAATGGGGGCAAACGTCTCATCGTAATCGCGATCATATTCCTGCTGAAAGCCGCGCGCCACAAGACGAGCTTTGTAGCACTCAATGGTACCATCAAACCTAGTCTTGATCTTGTACACCCACTTGCATGTGATAGGACGAGCATGCACAAGTGTTGGTACGATGTCCCAAGTCTCCGTACGTCGAAGAGCATCAAGCTCTTCTGCCATAGCGAGCTGCCACTCAGCATGGGAAGCAGCCTCACGATAGAAAGTGGTCTCATGGACAGAGAGGGCGTGAGCTGTCGAAGAAAGTTCAAAACGAGCAGGAGGCCGAAGAGATGTCCGGTCACGAAGGGCATAACGAGGAGCATCATCAGATGAATCAGATGTTAGTATCAGCAAGATACCAGAAGATGAGTCTGGGGAAGGCCGAGGACGTCTGGAGTAGTGAATCCCTAAGAAATGAGATAACGGTGCTGTAGGAGCAAGAGGTGGAGCTGCAGAAGGTAACACAGGAGGTGTAGGTGCAGCTGGAACCATAGGAGGCAGAACAGATGGTGGTGGTGAAGAAGAGAAAATTGGTGACAGGTCAGAGAGAGACAACTAACAAATCGTCTCAATAGTGGTGACAGGACAAGGAGCCAAATCTTGATGGAAGAAAAGTCGAGATTCATCAAAGATAACATCTCGTGAGATCCTGATCCGGCGAGCAGAAGGATCATAGCAGCGATATCCTTTATGCTCAGAACTGTACCCAAGAAAAACGCATTCAACGGACTGGGCGGATAATTTGGTGCGCTTATAAGGCTGCAGAGGAACAAAATAGGTGCAACAAAAAAAATGCGAAGATGACTGTAGTGGGGAGCTCGAGAGTAGAGACGCTCTATAAGGGTCGCACCCTTTAGAGCAGTGGAGGGCTGCATATTGATAAGATATGCAGCTGTAGAAACAGTCTCAGCCCAGAATTGTGGTGGAACATGGAAGGCAAGAAGAAGAGTACGGGCAGTCTCAAGCAAATGGCGATGCTTGCGTTCAGCGACCCTATTTTGAGCGTGGGCAGCAAGACAAGAAGACTGGTAAAGAGTGTCCTGCTCAGAAAGAAATTGTCGGAAGGCACCAGAACAATATTCACCAGCAGAGTCGCAACGAAAGATAGGAATGGAGCTCTCGAACTGAGTACGAACCATCGTGGCAAAACTATGGTAGATCGCAAGAAACTGGTCACGAGTAGACATAGGAAAAAGACAAGTAAAACGGGAATAATTATCAATAAAAAGAACATAGAATTTATACCCGTCTTTTGAGATAATAGGCGCAGGTCCCCATACATCTGAATAAACCAAATCGAAAGGTCGAGCTGATACAGACTCACTAGAATGGTAAGGAAGTTGTAGCTGCTTGCCCAACTTATAATCTCGACAAGACATAGACATATCTATAGTAACACGTCCAAGAACTCCCTGATGAACTAATGAAGAAAGGCGGGACCCACATAGGTGACCTAAACGGTGATGCCATTGCGCAAAGGCTCCAAAGGTGGTAGCAGCAGTGGCGGTGGAAGTAGACACGTTAGGAGCATCTTGAGAGGATGGAAGATGAAGGCGGTCGAGAATGTAGAGGCCCTGGCGATCCTTACGGCGGCGGTCAGTACTAAGAATTGTTACTGTCTGTCAATCCTGAACAAAACAGGTGTGAGAGTCAAAACCAACCCTACAACCAAGATCAGTGAGCTGTCCTACCGAAATGAGCTGCATGGTAAGTTGAGGAACATAAGAAACGATTGGAACAGAGAAATCAGAAGACAAAAAAGTGCCCTGACAGCTGACCGGTATGGAAGTGTCGTCAGCTGTCTGAACATTGATAGAAAAAGGAGGAGATCCTACTGAAGTGAGAGATGTGGAGTCGGGTGTCATGTGGAAAGAGGCACCGGAATCCAGAACTCAAGAGGTATCTGGAGGAGATGTCTGAGCTAGACTGGCAGAACCCGCGGAGTTGTGAGAGAGTTGCTGAAGTAGAGCCTGGCAGAGCTACTGAACAGAGTAACCTCACTGAGTAGAACCTGAAGAGCTGGTCTGTTCTCCTGTGAAGGAAGGGCCTCCCTGCCCCCCTTGTGTCGTCCACTCGTGCCCTCCTTGCTCCGCTTTCTTCGCACCGCACAACTTTGATAGTCATGTTCGAAGTTCTTGTAGTAGTTGCACTGAACTTCAGTCGGTGCAAAAACAGGAGCAGAAACTGGCGCTGGAGAAGGAACCGTAGTAGAAGGCGTCGGCGTAGTCGAAGAAGGAGCAGCAAGCACAGTCGGAATGGATTGTGTTGCTAACCTGAGGCCAATCTCCTTAGCCCGAAGCGTCGAAAGGGCTTCTGTGACGATCGGTCGTGGCGAGCGGCTTAGCAATTGAGCCCTGACAGGCTCAAACTCTGGGCGAAGACGGCAGACGAAATCATAAAGGCGAAGACGATCATGATCCGCCTTTTGCACTTTATGACACTCCTGATAAAGTGGAGAGGCCAGCTCATCCAGCTGACGCCAGAGACTAGCTAGGGCTCAGAAGAAGTCATCGACAGAAGAATCTCCCTAGCGAAGCATCTCTAACTCACGCTGAAGTAAGAAGAACTGGGCATCACTGCTCTGCTGATAGCGTTCACGTAGGTACTCCCAGATTTGTCAATTAGACCGTAGACCGACAACATCGGGCTAGATGGAGTCGTCGACGTTGACCACGAGGATGGCATGAACCTGGGTCTTATTAGCACACCAGCGCTCAAAAGCGTCAGCGGCATGCTAAAAGGTCTCATCAGCAGCAGCGGCAGCAGCCTCAGCCTCTTTCTTGGTAGCCTCATCTGCAGGCAGTGCAGGGGTAGGCTTCCTGGGAGGAGGTTGAACCGGTGGTGGTGGAGAAGGTAGTACACCAGTAACATGTCCCAAGAGACGGAGACCATCGAGCGTGATCTCCATGAGAGAGGACCACATCTTGTAGTTCGTCCCATGAAGTTTTGTTCCCGAGAATGGGATCGCAGCTAGTGGAACGGAAGCCATCGGTAGGCGGCGCTGGACGGCGCGGCGACCAATGGAACAACGTCTAACAGGCAGCGCTGGACAGCGCGGTGGTTAGATCGACGTTTTTTTTTTTTTGCTTTTTTTACTTAGCTTCCGAGGGAAGCTACCTCCTTCTTAAAAAGGTAAAAAAATACTAGACCAGAGGAGGCCTCACGGGGGAGGCGGACGCGAGGCTCCTGGCGGCGGCCGACGGCACCGACAGCGAGTGGGTGCCGGCCGACCGACGGGCGTGGCGGCCGGGGGTGGGCCCTGGCCGGAGGAAGCAACGTCGGGCGGCGCGAGGCTCCTGACGGCGGGCGGCGGTGCGATAGGCTTCCCGAAGGTGGCGGCGCATCAGTTCGCCCGGAGGTGGCAGCGCATCCAAAGAGGGCGCGCGCCAACGGCCCCGCGGCGCGCGACGACTGCGGCGAGCTCGAGCGGCCGCAGGCGCGAACTCGGCCAAGGCAGAGTGCAGGGGGCCGGCGAAGCGACTCGGCGGGGCCTCGCGGCGCGCCTGTGTAGACTTAGCAGGCGGCTCGGCGGGAGCAGCAGTGTCGGGTGCGGCAGATCGGAGATGTCAGGTGCGGCAGATCGGAGACCGGCTCCGGCGTCGGGACAACGTGCGGGCTCTGGCTACGGAACGGCGACGACAGGCCCCAGATCGAAAGATGCACACGGAGGGCAGGATTGAGAAGAAGATGACGCTGCACACGAAGGGCAGTGGCCGGCTGCGCGCAGAGGGCGGCACTGGCGTCGAAAGCAGTGGATTCTATCTCTAACACGCCATACTGCTTAGTTTTGTTTGTAAATTCTTTGCGGTGTCATTTTCCACCTATTTTTTTCAAGGCTTCATGCAGTGGCATGCTCACATTTCTTCCACTATTTCCAGATTTCCAACTACTTAATTCTAAAAAAACGTTCCAGCTACCTAAGTGCCATTTTGCAACTTACAAGGTTTTAGCGTGCTACATTTCTGAACCTCCCAATCTGGCCCTGGCACATCTGTCTCCTCATGACAAACCTATAAAAATTCATCACAACCCAATTTGCCTTAGCTCCAAAATTACCATTAGAAATCACCTACATGGAGTACATGACTGTTGAGTAATTTGACTCGAAAGTCCTCTGCCTCTTGCTCCTAGATCTGCTACTGTACACCATCTCTGGGAATGCAACGTTGGCCAGTGCCTGCCTGACATTCTCCTTCAGAGACTGGCAGACACTCACATTGCCCTCATCACTGCTCAGTATGAAGACATGGTGTGTCCTGCCTCCTAGGGAGGTCATGTCTGCCCTCAGTGCCCTCATCCTGAGGCCATGGAATGCTCTAGCGAGGTCGGCGAAGAGGTTCGGCCGGTCGTCGCAGCTGACGGAGGCCCTGATGTACGTGGTCTGGTCGTCGCCGACGGCGGCGCGGCTTTGCCCGATGTAGCATTGGACGGTGACCTCGTTGGCCTCCGGAAGGATGGGCGTTGCTTGTGTGACTTCAGCTGCCGTCCTCTTCAGGTCCTTCACTTGGCTGACCACCCTGGCTAACAAGGTGGCCTTGTCCATCTGATCACAAAAAGATAAACGTATTATTAATGCTGTTGCTTGTGGTACAGTACTAATGATTCAGATCAAGACATTCACAAACGGATGATGTAAAGGAAACTCATGAGTAGAACTATTACTAACTGTGAATTGAAGGAATGTCGATCAGACTGACTCATTAAAAATTCACTGATTTAGGTGTTTTGTCAGAGTTGCTGAATAGTATTCTTGTAAGAGAGGAGTTGTTGAGCCTGAATAGTTAGTTTTGTCTGAAAAAGATGTTGATAAATTATCGATTTCAAGAACTGAACTGTGGTCAGCTGCAACTTCAGTTGCTCTGTTAATTTAAACCAGAACTGCATATGTACTTGGCTATATGTTCTATATGAACAAGAACTCTAACACGACAAAACTAGGAGAGTTCTTTGCAGACCTGCTTAGCATCAGGGATCATTCTCCTCAGCGTGGCCAGGTGAGCATTGATCCTCTCCCGCCGCCGCCGCTCGGCCTCGCTGTGGATCTTCAGGGCCCTCTCCTCAGCCACGCTCCTCCCCGACGACGACGACAGCTCCGGCGCGGTCGGGGGCGGCGCCAAGCTGTCCTGCCGGGGCAGCAGAACCGTGCCTCTGTACACTGAAGGAAGAGCACAGCCACCGTGATGCAGATGCTGCTCTTGCTGCTGCTTCCCTGCTTGAACAGGTTGGCATCTGGCCATCTAAGCCACCATTTCTCCTCACCAAGGAAACCTCAACGCTTCGACAGACAAGTAATTAAGCCTCAACTCTCAGTTGTGATGAAACAAACCGTAAAAGAAACTCATGAAACACCAAGAGCAAGAGCAAGGAAATGACGAAGCAAATGGATCGAAGGATAGCTGTGGTAACATTCTCCTTACCTATGAGAATTTTCGTCGGTGCAAGAAGATCAAGGAGTGTGGTGAAGGAGGTGAGCAGGCCAAGGGCTACTTAAACTGACGCAGGAAGAACAGCAACAACGGACGTCCTCATCCCGTTTGTAGGATGGATGGATATGCTTGAGAGAAGAGAGAGAGAGAGAGAGATGATGATGACCACCTCAAGATAGATGTGCATGTGCTTTATAATTGGCCAACCACCCCTAGCTAGGGCATTGTTTTTCCACATTTGTTCCCCACTAGGGGATGCCTCTTTGGACTGGCATGCATCCATGTTAGCCACCACCTTGGGACTGTCATGAGCAGGAGGATTAATTACTCTGTGATAACTGAATTTTGTAAGCTCAGTAATCTTGCCACCCAGTCTCACACATACACTCCCTCCAAAAGCAAAGCTGTGCGTACGAGTAGCGCCACTGACAAGCGGACAAGTGGATGGATGGTTGTCTAAATTGACCGTCCGTGTCTGGACCCACCTGTCAGTAACAGGGGATTTCCCAGGAAGGACCCATATCGTTGGTACGTGTGGCTACTCTGTATCTGAAAATGTTAGCATCTACACGTACCTAAATTAGAATATGTGATGAGTAGGATTACATGGTCATCAAGGCACCCAATTGGATCGATTAGTGACCTGTTGTTTCCGGGAGGGGATGACACGGAGAGATGAAGAGACGGCCAACCGAGCAAATGGGCAGAGCAGTGGAGCAGTGGGATCCAACAGTGACAGGACGGCTTGGCGTCCAGCTGCAGCCGCCCTTTGCTTTCACACTCGCTTTGCGGCCTCACACGCAGGACCCCTTCTGGACCATTCGGCCGTCGCGTCGCAGGTCTTCTACGATTTCGCGCACGAGGTTCGCCGCCATACTTAGCCTCAAGTGATTTCTTTATTGCAAAGATGGGAGAACTACCACTGACGTGTGGAGCCACTAGGAAATGTACCTATCAGGGACTCACTCACTTCGTCGCTGTCGAATCTAGTTTTTGCATGCGGATTATAAGAAGAAAATCCATTGTTCTTGTATCGTGCGCATTAGGGGAAGAGGCGGATCGAGGAAGCAGGCAAAATCTTCCTCAGATCTGGAGAAGATCTCCTCTTGACGTGTGCAGTGAAAAACAATTGAAATGTTCTTCCTGACTCGTGGACAGAGGACAGAGTGGTGCCAAACTATATAGGATTGATTATTGGTACGGAGCAGCTAGGGAACCTCTCCCTGCTCTACTTCCCCTCCCAGCCCTTCTCTATCAGCTGTTGCTCTTCCTCCTCTTCTCCATCACTCTCCTCTCTCTCTTCTCGGACACTAGCACAGCTTTCCTCGTCGGTGAGCTACTCCCTCCTCCTCTCTCTCTTCTCCGACACCAACGTAGCTCCGCACCTCTCCTCCATCTCCCCTTGCCTCCTCCTCCTCCATCACTGGCTGCCACTGGATTGCTAACCCTCGGCCTCTCTCTCTATATACGGCGGGCACGGTAAAACCGTCGACTACAGTGGCACCCCCCTATTGACGCGATAGCGAGAGTAAAAGAGAGAGTGTGCAACGGAACGATGATTTAGAGAGAGAGCAAGATAGAGGATGCTATACCATTTGAACGGTATAGCATTCTCAAGTTTCTTTCTTACTGATATCTCTGATCAATGAGAGAGAAGCCTGCCTTGGACTGATTATATGTATGTGCCTTTCATGCGTCGGAACTTGGCATGTGACGAACTGCACCACAGTAATCAAATAGGCCGGCCCAAAACCAAGGGAGAACAATGTTGCTCACACAAAGACATGATGGAAATTAGGGTTTATAATCTTCTACCAAGAATCATTAAAAAATCCATTTTTCTAGATTTTACCGCACATAAGTCCATTGCCACAGCACACAATTGTGGTTGTTGAGGAAACCTGCTCCAAAGGGCTTATAAGCCGGGGTTTATGGCTTTTTATGTGTATTGTGGCTGCAAAAGCACTTAGCGACTGTTAGCTTTTTGTGAATAAAAAAATAAGAAAAAAAATAGAACACCGTTAAATATTTTGGGACAATGCAAGGAATAAGGAGGGAAGAAAAGCCAAAAAAGCCAAATTTTAGAAACCAAAAAGCTGAAACTTTTTGGAGCCGGTGAAAGCATCTAGGCCCCTAAGAAATAATTTTGGTAATTAATGACAATATGTGAATATGGGACTAATATGTTTGTTGAGTATCAAATAGATTCAATCCCTAATGATGAACGTGACAAATTAAAAATGTATAATTGATTATAAACTATATAGGATTGATTATTGGTACGGAGTGGCTAAGGAACCTCTCCCTACTCTACTTCCCCTCCCAGCCCCTTCTCTATTGGCTATTGCTCTCCCTCCTCTTCCCTACCGCTCTCCCCCTCTCTTCTTGGACACTAGCACAACTTTTCTTGCCAGTGAGCTACTCCCTCCTCTCCCTCTCTTCTTCGATGCCAACGCAGCTCCACACCTCTCCTCCATCTCCCCCCGCCCCTCCTCCATCATTGGCCGCCGCTAGACCGTTGACCCTGGCCTCTCTCTACATACGGCGAGCACGGTGAATTCATTGACGGTAGTGGTGCCCCCTCTTGGCGCGAAAGCGAGAGTAAAAGAGAGAGCGCGCAACGGAACGATGATAGAGAGAGAGCACGAGATAGAGGATGCTATACTATTCGAACGGTATAGCATTCTCAAGTTTCTCTCTTACTGATATCTCTGATCAATGAGAGAGAAGCTTGCCTTGGACTGATTATGTGCCTTTCATGCGTCAGAACTTGGCATGTGATGAACTGCACCACAGTAATCAGATAGGCCAGCCCAAAACCAAGGGAGAACAATGTTGCTCACACAAAGACATGACAAAAATTAGGGTTTATAATCTTCTACCAAGAATCATTAAAAAAATCTCCTTTTCTAGATTTTACCGCACATAAGTCCATTGCCACAGCACACAATTGTGGTTGTTGAGGAACCTTGCTCCAAAGGGCTTATAAGCCAGGATTTATGGCTTTTTGTGTGTATTGTGGCTGCAAAAGCACTTAGCGGCTATTAGCTTTTTGTGAATAAAAAAATAAGAGAAAATTGTGAAAAAATAAAAAAAGAAAACACCGTTAAATATTTTGGGACAATGCAAAAGAATAAAGGGGAAGAAAAGCAAAAAAATATCAAAAAGCCAAAAAAACCGAATTTTAGAAACCAAAAAGCTGAAACCGTTTAGAGCGGGATCAAAACCCCATTATTCTTTTGCAGCTCCTCTTAGGTATTCTCATGACGGGCGCATCAGTCACACTATTTAAAAATAGTGGCTTTTATGGATGTTTTGTCCCCCTTATCAACCCCCTTTAGTGATACTGCTGCCAACAACATGTTTTGTTTGTGAAGTGCACAACAGGATAATAGTACCTGTACAAAGAGTGAGGTGAATGAGTGTGTGATTATTGTCCAAGCTTTCACTGAAAGAAAATCCTTTTGGCTTCTTGTTCCTGGCTTTATTACAGGGATTCAAAGAGGGGGACCCTGTAATCTCCAAACCTTGATCTCAAAAGATCCTTCCATACCCAGTTGAGATCTCCAAGCAAAAATTGGCTCTTTCTGGACATGCTAATGCATGTTTCTTTTTGACAATTCAACCTAAGACATCAGAATCAAAGGGCACACCTCATCCACCATGATACGCACTTCTGTAGTTTGGGATCTGCACATTGTCCCTGTTGAGATAATCATGCATCTTCGGCACAAATGTGCATATGTTATTGTCTTTGTAGGGCCCACCTAGTACAGCTTTCCAGGGACAGGTGTCGCGTTGTTAGAAGAGTTATATTGAAGCAGAAGTCCTTGGGATCATCCGGATAAATCACAATTTGTTACATCTATCTTATGCGAATTTGATCAGGTATGGTTAGTGTTTAGCTCCAAGCCAGTGTCATGGCTTGGCATACTTTCTTAGCTACCTAGCTTACTCGTCATACACACGTTCCTTTGCCACAATTTGCATTCAAATTTTTTGTGACCAAATGTGGATGCTAACCAAACGAGTCTAAGTCTGTACTATATGTTTTTCATGTGGGGAGTTTAATTGTGCTAGTTAGGTTCATTCGTCGGTGAAGTGATGGAAACAAAAATCAATAAATACCTTTTTTTTAGGTTACAAGAAAGACGTGCGTAACTCACGCACCCCACACTCATATCATACACATACACCGTATGCGCGTCTCCTACTGGTATCATGGCTCGACACACTTTCTTAGCTACCTGGCTTACTCGTCATACACCGTTCTTTTGCCACAATTTACAAACAAATTTTTGTGAAAAAAATATGGATACTAATTGAAGGACCATGTAGAAGGTCCATAGTTTTATTGTGATGAACTATTGTCATTTTAGAAGATAGAAATGTGAAATTTACAAATTTTTCTAGACATGTTGCAACAATGGATGATTCTGATAATTTTGAGTCATAGGATGATTTGGTGATCTAGATAATTGGTTATAGGTTGTATGAGACATGTTATTATTAATGTGGGTCAAGTTATGAAGAACTTATGTCCAAAAATTATTTTTCTTTATTTTTGAGTGTGTAGGATCACTTCACGTCCACTATGGTCAACGGAGAGGATTTGGGCTATGCTCATGGAGGATCAGAGGCCCAAAACGATTAAGCATGTTGGGTAAGATGATGAGCTCAAGCATGGTACCAGAAAGATGAAAAATATTAAAGGAAAATTCGAACGACGGTTTTGCATTATGTGGCTTGGTCGGTCTAAGTGAGACGTGGTTTGGTAGAACCGGAACAGGAGAGACTTACTGACACATGGCAAGTCAGTGGGGCACCTACACATGGTAAGCATAGCGATTGTTTGCAATGGAAAGAGATGATCGAATCAAGAAATGGTATTTTGGTGGTTTGGCCAAAATACCAGAAATTGCTTTGGAAGAAAACTGTGGCGTGTGAACGACGCTTAGGAAGATGGTTTAGGTCATAGAGAAGTTGATATGATCAAGGTGGATCAAAGCTTAGAACTTAGTGAATTCGGGCTTGTTCGTTTTGAAAAGTGTGTATAAGTGTAGTAAGTTAAAAACCCATATGTGTAGAGTTATCGGGTTTTTTTTTCATTGTACTAAGTGAATAGTATTTACTAAGAGTTAGATATGACTGGCTAACCTATCTATTCAAAGGGTTGGGATAGAGGGCATGTTTGAAGTGGCTGTGGCTTATAGTTTTTTGCTGAAATTTTTGAATTTTAGCTGTTTGCGATAGAGATTATAGAGAGAGATACTTGCTTGCGATTTTGGATGGTACAAATGTTGAGCTTTTAATGTATACTACAATTAGCTTGTAGACCCCGTTTTAAAAAAAATACTTCGTTTAAAAGTTAGGTACTATAGCAAAAACCAAAAGCGACTTCAAACAGGCCCATAGACTTGTGGTTAACCATCTAACCATTATCTCTTGAGGTCAAGTGTTCATAAGTTTTAGGGTTAATGTTTGAGAGATGTTGGGTGCTTGTGGTATGCTCTCTTGTCCACAAAGGGGAGTAGCTGTAAAACATTCATTCTTAAGTAGCAATACATCAATCTTTATTTATCCCTATAAATATCTCTTTTATTGATTGATTTGCTCTTGATTTGATTGGTTTTCCTCTTCTATCTCCCCTTCTTAATCTTATTATGCCAAGAACATATAAGAGATGGAAATAACTCCAAAAATAAATCTCCACCCATCTAGGCACTTGGTTGGTAAGTTCAAAAAAACCATATTTTTGCTCTTTTTGGCCTCTCGAGTGATTTCTTAATCTAGCTGTTTCTATCTCAATTTCTTTGGTATTCTCGTTTGTTGGGACATATAAAAACACATATAGAGCCATCTTAGCTATCATTCACCAACGAGGAAGTTATATTCACAATTTATGGTTTTTGACCTGTTTTTGGTACAATCTGCCTTCAAATGGAAAAAAATTCAGAATTTTGGCAACGATTTTCTTAATCATGGATTGGAATAAGTTCCTAACATCTTAGAGAAGGTATGTGCCAAATTTCAAGTAATTTGGATGTTTAGTTTGGGAGTTAGCTCAATCTTAGGTTTTGACCTGGTTTTAATGCAGCAAGGCTTCACGAACCAAAAGATCACAATTCTCTCAAATTCTTTCAGGTGTTTTGGTAGGGATAAATTCTTAAGGTCATGAACTAATATTGGTTCAAGTTTCAAGTCTTTTGGATTGATGGATAAAAAATTTCATAGTTTTTCGGATTTGAAATAGTGCTATTTTCACTATTTACAAGTTGAAATCACTGTAGCACGGAGAATTTTTGGATTTTGACATCTTAATATTCATAGCTTCTCATAGATATTGGAGCGAAGATTAAGGAAATACTTGAGAAAAATGGAAGGCACCATTCACCTTCCCTCTGTTGCCATACCGGTCCTACAATTCGGACTCCATCGAACCGTCTCAGTGTGTATCGGCTTTATCACTTAGCGCACCACATGCACCAACTTGTCTCTTTACGATCCTTGTCTTCTCTGTGCTTTCTACTTGAGCCACATAGACTCACTTGAACTTACACGACCACTCAGACCTTAGCACCCCCGCCTAGTCCTGATCTATTGCCGTTGATTGCTAGTGTTCTCTAAGCCACCTCCACATCCAAACGCCAAGCATTCGTCTTAAGTACAAGTTTCACATACTTGACTCACGTTAATTAAAGTAATACATCATACAATACAATACAACCAAACACCAACACCTATGTCGTGCACACACTCAAACCACTCTCCTGTACCTTGATTGGCCTATCGACCTTTAACCATTGACTGGTCTGACCACTCTAGTCAACTCCGGTCAAACTCCGGTAACAGGGGAGCCGTTTGACTACGACAATCATACCGATCAAACCACTCGACACACCTCTAGTCAAACCACTATCATACGACACGTCGCACCGCTCTCAAATCCTTCGCGTAAGAAAATGAGAACTTCTCTATAATAAACCTACCGCCAACTACGGGTCGGTACAACCACTCTAGACAGACCACCATCAATGGCCAGTCCGACCGCCAACCATAACCCAATCAGACCGCACCTCGATTGGACCATCAACCATGGCTGATCAGACCGCTTAGTACATAACAGCAAAAATAGAGATTGCAATAGACATAAAATCAAACTCAAACTTCGACAGCGAAGCACAACAAAGTTAAATAGTCATTACATAACATGAGGTGACGTTCACGTGGTCTCACACATAGAAAGTACAGGTATTCCTACAAAGTTAAATAGTCATCACACAACACGATGTGATGTCCACCTAGTAATGCGGTGAGCCTTTTTTTTTTTAACCAAAGGTGGAATTACCAAACCCAACTTTGACCGCAGACTTTGACCGCAGACCGGTAGCGTGGCCGTGGGGTCCGAGCAAAGATGGAACTCATAAACCGCCTACCCTTCAGCTCCAATCGTCCAAGCAGCCAACCTGCACTCCTCGTAATGCCTCTTGCTTCTATCCTACTCGAGGCTCTTCTCATGTTCTCCCTGCACATTCCAGCGTGCTCTGCTGTCACAGACACCGTCTCAGCCGGTGAAGCGCTCGTCGGTGACGACAAGCTCGTCTCTCCCAACGGCAGGTTCGCGCTAGGCTTCTTCCAACTGGGCGACAAGTCCTCCCCCCACCACACCCCCAAGCACTGGTACCTGGGCGTATGGTTCGACAAGATCCCCAAGATTGCGCCAATATGGATTGCGAACAGGGAGAGCCCAATTGTAGGCCACCATAGGATGCTAAAGCTCAAGATCTCCGACGATGGCAACCTTGTCATCTTCAACCAAGCCACCGAGTCGACGGTTTGGTCGACTCGTGCCAATGTCACAGCCGAGAACACTACCGCTGTGCTCCTGGACAGTGGAAACCTCGTCTTGAGAGGCGCGTCCAGCGACTTATGGCAGAGCTTTGACTACCCCACAGATGTCATCCTCAACCGTGCAAAGATTGGCCTGAATAAGGTCACTGGCCTGAATAGTCGGATTGCTTCCAAGAAGAGCATGATTGATCCAGCTCCTGGCCTTTATTGCCTGGAATTAGACCCTAGTGGTGCTGCCCAATTCGTCTTCAAACTATGCAACTCACCCATAGTGTATTGGTCTACTGGGGAATGGAACGGCCAGTACTTCAACTCGGTACCAGAAATGGCAGGACGAGCTTTTTTTGACTTCAAATTTATCAACAACGCCACAGAGGAGTACTTTGAATACAGTTTGCAGAATGAAAGCCTAACAACCATTACCCTTTTGGACATCTCTGGTCAGGTCAAGTCATACTTCTGGGTTGACAAGTCACAAGATTGGGTGACGCTATACACTCTCCCTAAAGATCAATGTGATGTCTATGCTACTTGTGGACCCTTCACAATCTGCAACAACAATGCAGATCCAGTGTGCGATTGCATGAGGGGCTTTACAGTAGGATCACCTAAGGATTGGGAGCTAGAGGATCGAACTGGCGGGTGCATAAGAAATACACCGTTAGATTGCAGTACTAGGAACCAAAGCAGAACTGCTACAACAGACAAGTTCTACTCCATGGCTGGTGTTGGATTGCCTGCAAAAGCCAATGTTATAGAATCTGTTGGGAACATTGACCAATGTGCCCAAGCTTGCTTGTATAATTGCTCTTGCATCGCATATTCCTATGGTAATAGATGCTACCTATGGTATGATGACTTGCTCAATGTCAGACAGGATACTACCGGAACTACTAGTGATGATGAAATTCTCTACCTTCGCATCGCTGCCAAAGATGCAGAAAGTTGGAGAAATCATAAAAGAGGAAAAGGAAAGATTATTGGGGCTATCACTGCTGCAAGTGTTGTTGCTTTGGGTTTGTTGTCAGCTTTTGTCATGTGGTTTCTACTGATCTGGAGGAACAAGAGGGAGCAATCTGTTGGCATGTTCAAATTCAATATTGTTCAAGGTGGCAATGGAATTGTGGCTTTCAGATACACTGATCTGCAACATGCAACTAAAAATTTTTCCGAGAAATTAGGAGGAGGTAGCTTTGGTTCTGTATTCAAAGGATTTCTAAGTGACTCGACAGCTATTGCGGTGAAAAAGCTTGAAGGTTTCCGTCAAGGAGAGAAGGAATTCAGGGCTGAGGTGAGTTCAATTGGAATCATCCAGCACATCAATTTGGTTAAACTTATTGGCTTTTGCTGCGACGGCAATAGAAGGCTACTTGTGTATGAATACATGCCAAATCGTTCCCTTGATGCACATCTTTATCACGGCAATACTATGGTACTAAATTGGAGTGTCCGTTACCAAATAGCCCTTGGAATTGCTAGAGGATTGGCATACCTGCATGAGAGTTGCAGGGATTGCATCATACACTGTGATATTAAACCACAAAACATACTTCTTGACGCCTCATTTGTACCAAAAATTGCAGACTTCGGGATGGCAAAATTTCTAGGAAGGGATTTTAGCCGGGTTCTGACTACATTTAGAGGAACTATAGGTTATCTTGCACCCGAATGGATCAGTGGAGTGGCCATTACACCAAAAGTGGATGTCTATAGCTACGGGATGATGTTGCTTGAAATAGTATCAGGTCGGAGTAACACGAGTAACGAAAATACTAGTAATGGCGATTATTCTGCGTATTTGCCCGTGCAAGTCGCAAGTAAACTTCTCGAGGGAGATATTGCAAGCTTGCTGGATGACAAATTACTTTGCGATGTTAACTTGGATGAGGCTGAAAGAGTCTGCAAGGTAGCTTGCTGGTGTATCCAAGATGACGAGTCCAGTCGGCCGACTATGAGTGAAGTGGTTCAGATTCTCGAGGGTTTGCTAGAACTTGAAATACCCCCAATGCCAAGATTGCTTCAAGCTATCACAGGAAGGTCACATTAAACTTGCCTAAGCTATCACAGGAAGCTCACCGTAAACTTGCCTATAGCCAGTTCTGAAGGCAAAACAGTACTGATTAAGGTTAAGATGCGGTACTCGATGAGAATAACATTATGGACCTTTGAGCCTTCCAAGGTTCATAATCACTGTTAACTTTTAGCTTCTGATATTTAAGCTATGTGATGTAATACGGAGAGTGAGACTCTCAAAGAAGTTTATGTGTAAATTCCAAAGTACAGGTACATGTATAAGCAGTTGCACTGCTAGAGCAAACTTAGAATCCTTCTGAAAAATTGAAGATTGCATATGAATGTACATGAATGAGGAGTGAGAGAAAATTATCTGACAGATGAACATGAATGAGCTATTTCTTTTTTTTGTTGTTGTGGATAATCCTGACGAGATTTTTGAATGATGAAGACATTTAACCATATCATGACTGGATTTTATATAATTGAGGAGAACGGCCTAAAATCCGAAATATCTATAACAATTCACAAGTTTACCCAGGCGACAAGCCAACGAGGTAAAAGTGTTTCGCAATTTGTATTTACCTATTGGCCGTTGCCGTCAGCCCACGACTGAGCACCTCCCGTCCGCCGTCTCCCTACCACATCTACTCCTGCCTCCGCCTCGCGCGCTGCCTGAAGGGCCCTGCTTCTCCGCTTCGCCGGCGCCACAGCCGTCGCTAGCCACGCCGCCCTCTCGTCTCAGCGGCCTATTTTACTCCCCCCCCCCCTCTTCCTCCGCTTGGGCTACTAGTGATCCCCTTTTAGGCTCCTCGAGTTGGGCCTTGCAGTTAGCCGCTCTGCATTACTGGCTACAAGAGCACCTAAAATGCAAGGTGCTTATAAAAAGAGATTAGGGGCACTTATGTAAGCAGCGTTTCTTAAAAAAAAAAGCAAGGAGGCATCTCCTCTGATGCAATCTTTTTATAGGTGGTAACATAGCTGCAAGAGTATCTATTAATTAGATGTAATATCTACTACTTAAAAAAGAAGAGTTAATGATAGTTCACTATCACTCTAATTAATAGTTCATCTGCCACCACCCCATCCAAAGTCACGCCTGCCTCCCCCAAACTTGGCCCAACTCAACCATTCGCCTCTATTCCTCCTCTCCTCACGCGCCGCTACCTCCTGCTCCTCACCCCGTGCCGCCTCCTCATCCCCCCACTTCTCCACGCCACCACCTCCTCCTCCCCCTCCTCCTCTCTCCACTCCTCTACTCCACCCGCCAGTTGCCTCCTCCTCCCCACCCCGTGCAACCGCCACCCCCTCCCTACTCAACTCTGCCACTCGGGGCCCGCAAGGGAACCAACACCGTCGTCATCCTCCCAACCGTGCGGTCGTGACCTGAGATGCCCTAACTCAAAAGAGATAAGCCACTGGCCGAAGCCAAATGGCGCTGCTCTCGCTGCCCTCCCCTCACCCTCTACTCCCGTTGGTTTGCCACCGCTTCGCCTCTCCCCCACTCTTTACTGTCCTGACGATGCCTAGCTCTCCCTTCTCTCTCCCCCACTGACACCACAACCTCCTTCTCCCCTTCGCTGCCAACACCTGGCCGTTTCACCTCCGCCGCATAGCTGCATCCCTTGTGTAGGATGATCCTGGCATCTCTGACACTACCATCACCCTGAGGGAGATGGAGACTCAAAACCGCTGGGCTCCTCCGATGCAGCCGCAAGCGCGGTCAAGGCTTCTGTCGAACCGACGGACGCGAGCCTCGAGGACTTGGAACACTTCTGCGAGGTCAAATGGGTCCGTGGTCTCTAGCCCCTTTTTGCTTGATTTACATTTTTGGGATGAGCTCGTATTTACTCGGTATTTGGTTTGGATGCGGTATTAGGTGCTAGAGCTTCTTAAGAAGAATAGGGACATGACATTCGGAGAGGTAAGCAATCTTCTCTGTTGCTTAATTTGTGTGGATTCTGTAAGTAAATCTGTCGAGTGCTTTCATCTTAGTAGAATAGCATCACATCTTGATGACGATTGATGGACAGAAGTATAATATGGAGTAATTCAGAATATAAGATTAAAGTAGACATATAGATACATTTTGAGGGGCCTAACCTACGATCATCCATTGGGCTTATGCAACAAGGCTGCTAGCTCTGTAATGGCTATGCTCTCCATTGAAACTTTGGAGTTGGCATGTTCGTTGTTGCCAATGAAAACTTACAGTATTTTGCTTTGTTTGTTATTGCATCGCAAGTTAAGCTAACTATCATGATTGAGGACCCTAGAGATGTAGAAAGGAAGAGATTGCTGGGCATAGAGGATCCTGATGAAATTACCAGGGAGGATTTAGCTGATGCTTTGGTTGAGGTACACTACCATTCCCCTGTGATGTACAACTTGGAGTCATGTGAAGGGTCATGTTTTTTTTTCTCCTTTTGCGAAAATTGTTGCTAGGTAACCATTGCCTTCATCCATCTTTATGACCGAGTAAATATATTGTAAAATTTAGTCACCACACTATGCTCTATTTAAAATGACAACTAAATATGCTACATGCATACTATACTATTGTTGATATTCTAATGATAGTGCAAAGCTGAAAGCTTTGGTATGGCCTTTCTTGGTGTCATGGAAGAACTGTTGACTCCTGGTAAATATCTTGTGTCTGCTCCACTTGCAACCTGCCATGGTACCATGGATTAATTTGCAAGCAAATGCCTTGGCACCATATTTACAATTTGATACTATGGAGGAGTACAATGTTATCCGCTTCTTGTTTATTTGTTTTAAAATATGGTAATTCATGTCAAAATTATATTGGAAATGAATCCATGAGTACACTGCTTGATAAATGTTGTCATGTGGTTTCTGTTCTCACCCTAAATAAATTAGTTATGGCAGTATGATAGCTTTCTTTACTGCATGTAATAGGTTCATATGAAAATATTGACCAGATTGTTACAAAATTCTTTATCATGGGTTACAAAATTCTTTCATTGTTCTCTTGTTTGAGCCAATTTTGCGATTTTGAAATAGTGATTTGTGCTTGGAATTGTATTTCTGTTTGACCATTATGTTTTGTAACTCTACCAATTAAAAATGTCAAGATGAAGCTTATTAAACCCGTCGTTTAGTTTCAATATAAATTCGGGCATGAAATCATGTGAGATTTACTATTTTGGTGGTAAGAATTAAATATGATCGATATGCTGAGTACAATTTGTTAACAACCTTTTAGTTTGGTATAGTCAAGTTGGTTTGCAATATTTTCTTTTCTGTTCCTCCTTCTGCTGTTTTCTTTTTTATATATTTCTTAATTTGTAGTGTTTGAGTTGGAACTTTTTATATGTTTTGTAAAGGGTGGGAGGTCATCGAGGACAAAAGTTGTAAGCAGGGCAAAGGTGGAAGCAGGCTAAATGCCCGTGATATTTTTCATATTTTCTAGATTCTTTGTTACTTTTATTTGGATAAAACAAGATAAGTCGGAAACAAGATTCACCACATGTTTCTATGATAGTTTTCTATGACCAAACGTGGAAGTTTAGGAATGGATTCTGGCAATGGATCAAGCAATACGTCCTATAGGAGCTTGAAACTAACGATTAATCTCTGTTTATAATTTGGACTCAATTGTATCACTACTAAAGTGTGTTATGTTGTTCAAGTTGTTATCTTTATCATGAAAGTTAATGATGCCATTACTATTGGCCAAACTCTTATTTCCTATTCCTCAGACACCACTCTAAAGGTATGTTGTTTCAACAATTTTGTTTTTAAATACACAATTTTGGATGTACGTACCTTTAGGGCTGTAAACGAGCTGAACTTGAGCGAGCTTGGCCTTCTAAGCTCGAGCTCGATAGAAACTTGAGCCAAGCTCGAGTTGGGGTTTGAGCCTGAACCTGGGCTCAAGCTCGGCTCGGTCTAAGCTCGAGTAGGCTCGAGTTCGGCTCGTTGAAGCTCGATAACAATTAAAATAATTTATTATATACTAATTTTCAAAAATAAGAAAGATTCGAGTTCGAACTCGGTTCGAGTAAGCTTGATAACAATCAAAATAATTCAAATATACATTAATTTTCAATAATAAGAAAAGCTCGAGCTCGAGTAAGCTTGGTAAGAGTTAATATATATTACTATTTAAGCTCGAATCGAGGATTGCGAACTATTCGAGTTCGGCTCGGTGAAGCTCGCGAGCTCAAAATCAAGCTCGAGTTCGGCTCGTTTAAAGCTCAAGTCGAGCTCGAATCGAGCCTAAAACAAGGCGAACCTGAGTGGCTCGCGAGCCTCGAGCTTTTTTTACAGCCTTATATGCCTTTTAATTTCTAATTTCACAGGTGTGGAATTGCTTACCAGATAGTGTTTGTACTAGGACTCTCCGTCGGCAATCTGATTATGTGATCTATCTTACTGCAGCTAAAAAGAATGTAATATTACTCAGCCCTATGCTTTTCTGCCAAACTATTAGCTTTTTTTATCCCTTCAGTTTTACCTGGTTTTTGTACCTCTGTGTACTTTACAACAATATTGTAGCCTTTGGTGGTCTTGGTGGTGAGGTCTTCATATGGGACCTTGATGCTACTCTTGGTTCTATAGCTAAATCTATAAATGGAAAAGAGGATCAAGTTCCTAATGGAAACTTTGGACTTGCTTTGACAACCTTGTGCAATGTAAATTCTAGTAGCAACATTGCTTCCAGCAATAGACAATCACATAGATATTGATCTGCAGTGGCGCATGCATAAAGTTTCATATGGACAACGTCATAGGGTACAAATTTGCATGGGTCTTCTTCATCCATACAAGGTGATGTTCTGTTCTGAGTTTTGTGTGGATTATTTTAACTTGCTTCCAAGTTTCATGGTGCATTACAAAGATTGGATCAAATCCAAAATTATTCTGCTTACTACCAAATAAATGTGCATTGAACAATCCCTTTATTACAAAAACTATATCTTTATCCTAGTTTATATACCAACAGTTGTATAGTTTGTGTCAATGTAAAGGCCATGAGATGATGCAGATAGAATTTTTTTAAAAAAAAATCTGAGTTTTGTGGTTTCCAATAGTAGTAGACTAGATTTCTCATTTGATTCCTCTTGATAGGTGATTTTATTGGAGACCTCCAATGCAGATTATGTTTGCATGTTGTATACAGATCAACATTTTCTAAAACAAAATAGTTACATCATTTTATAATAACAAAAAATCATTGATACATTGTAGCAGATTTGATCTCTTTTATAGTAGTGGCAAAGCTGTGTTGGGGCTAAATAGGAAAAAGCTATCTTGTAGTTATACTTTATAACTACTACTACAGAAATCATCATCACAGACAGTTTTCTGAACCGTCTGAATTTATGGGTCAGTGATAATCGAAAGTTATCACACAAGTTTGTGAGTCGTCTATGATGAATACAATACAGACGGTTTGTAACTAGAACCGTCTGTAAAAAACACTATCACAGACAGTTCTAACCAAAAACCGTCTTTGATATTCACATATCACAAACGGTTCTATATATAGAACCGTCTATGATGTTCTTCACAGACGGTTTATACTACAAAACCGTCTACGACAGTTCATTCTATACCTAAATTTTTTTTCTATTTTTGAATTAGACTCAGGAAATATTAGCTATACCATTTGAAAACAAGCAAATAGGACAACAAACATAATAAGAACATTCTATTTATATTACAACATTCTATTTATATTACAATCCACCACTATAACATCACAGGAATACAATCTACCATTACAATAGCAGAGAACATTCCATTTCCATTACAAATCGAGCAACAGAGAAAAAAGAAAATAGAAGAATCAGATATCCTAATGGAAGCGCGTCCCAGATGCAGCTCGGGTAGGCCTTCTTAGCGGCCGTCTCACTGTAAGCTCCTAGACAGCCCTAAACCCAACAAAGTAGCAACAATGAAGGCTATGATGGAGACCTAAACCTCACAGAATCAAATACTATAATAAACAATGAAGGGAGGAAGCTTAAGACGTATTTGAAGGGATGGGGCGGATGGGTTCGGGTGAGTATTTATAGAGGAGGGAGAGCTACGATCTGTGAGATGTGGGTTGATCGGTTTCTATTGGCTGGAATTGGGTTGAAGAGGATTGACGGGCCCAGTGGTTAGGGAACAAAATATCACAGACGATTCTTAATTAAGAACCGTCTGTGATATTGGCTATATATATACCGATACAATATAAACAACTAGTCTTAAAATATAAAATAAAAAAGTTCTATATGGTATATATATACTCATTTGAAAGGTTTCGACGAGATCTACAACTTTGCAGTTGAGATGAACCCTAAATTTCGAAGGGAAGATTGAAAATTTTGGCAAAAACAGAAATAAAAAAATTGCGATTCGAATTTAAGGCTACAAATGGCCGATTTTAGGGGCCTTCGAGGGCGACTAGTGCAAGTCGGTTATTTTTTTGGATCGGGCTCGTCATTAGCTTTCAATGAGTACAAAAACGTCGAAAATGGACACCGTATGCAAAAGGTATGCCCGTTTTACTGAAGGTGTGTCAGAATGGAATCGTACTCGACATCAGGCGGGAGATTATGAAATTTTGGAGAATTAGAAGACGGAAAACATATCACAGGCGGTTCTTAAATAAGAACCATATGTGATATTGCCAATATCATAGACGATTCTTATATTGCCAATATCACAGACGGTTCTTAATAAGAACCGTCTGTGATTGCATTTAATGCAGGCGATTTTTATGAACTGTCTGTGATGAAGCGTCTAATATAAACTTTTTTGTCGTAGTGAACTCTGCATGCTATGTTGTCTGTGCAAGCTCTGGGTGTTGTCCTGGAGCAGGATTTGTTGCAAGGCACATAGACATGGTGTTTTTATTGTTCGAGCTATATAACCTGTGGACCAATCATAACAATATTTTCCTACTTGTTAGGTCCTTCCTAAATGAAGAATGTATTAAGCTTGTTATGTGTATACATTGTGGCTCAAGTGTTGAAAGTGTGATGATTCCCCTTCTTGTGTGTGATCATTCCTTAAACATACATTATTCCATATTGTTGCTCATGTAATCATCAATGTTATTTTCTTTCTTAGTTAAACTTGTTATCATATTTTTGAGTTTTATTATAGTCTATACATATGTCAGGCTGCCATTCGAATTTTGCTCTTAATTGTATGGTTTTAATGCGTTTTCTTGATTCCACTGCACATTGCAATTCCTTTGTAACACACGTACAAAGGTTTCTATACGGGAGCAAGCTTTGAAAGGCACATGTTGTTATAAAAAGGATTGCATTTGTTTATTCTTTACAACATATTATTGTGTTATGCAAGGTTTGAACTACCTTCGGTGATAGAATGTTTCATGAATTTTTATCATTTTGAAATATTGCAATCAAACTTTGAGAACTTTAGCTATCGATATCTTTTTAAATATTTAGATATACATGAAAATTATATATATAGATTTATCTCGAAAAATAATTTCATAATATTATAATTTTATTAGATTTTATAAATATATTATAATAGTAATTAGTTATCAAAGTTGTATTTTGGAAACCGTATCGATGTCCAAAACGACTTATTTTTGCAAACTGGAGGGAGTAGCCTTTAAGGCTTCTATCTCACCTAAAGACAACACTAGAGATAATCTCTTTAAGAGTAAATTATTTATCTAACTATTTTATACTATTTTTATCCTAACTTTCTGCTTCACACACGCTCACTATTTGCGTTAGTTTATGAGATCAAGTTGTCTCTTGCATATTAACTTTTTTTACTACCTCTTTTTTCTTTATAAAATTTTACTTACTTAATATAGTTAAAAGAATATTAAGATGGTACTAAGAAGAAATTTCGTATTTCAAACGGAATCTCGATAGAATCAGATGGAGGAAACGAAAGAGCAGGAAACCGCCTACGTCGGCGGTGTCCGGTCGGTTGCGCCTCTGGTTGGTCTACACCGCTCGCGTCGCACCCCATCCCGTACACCACCCTGACACGTGGACCCGTCACTTCCAGTCACGAAAAAAGCAGCGGCATTTCCCTGGTTTGCTCTCCGATCAACCTGACTGACTGGTGGGTCCTCTCCGCTTGTCCACCCCCAATTAACTCCTCCCCTCCCCTTTCGCCCTATAAATACACCCCCACCCCCTCCCCTCTTTTCCTCGAGGAAGCGACCGCATCAATTCGCGACTCGCACAAGAGGGGGGAGCGGTTGCGTGCTCGCGAGAGGGAGAGAAACCCAACCCTCCTCGCGGCGGCGGAGGGAAGGAGAAGCGACGCCGCTCGTCTCCGCGCCGACGAAGCCAAGCAGCGTCGATTCGAGCCGCGAATCGGCCGCACGCGAAGGTATACCCCCCTCGGATTCTCCCCCCAATCCCGCCTAGTCCCGTCTTGTGCATCCGATTCGATCGAGGAGTTGCTTTGATCGCGGGGTTTGTGGCCGGGGACTCCATTTCTGGCGGTTGCTTGGTAGGCGGTAAGAGCAAAGACACCATGCGTTGCGTGATCGGTAGCGGCAAGTGGATTTGGGGTATTACGGGGGAGAGAAGAGGAGTGATTCGCTGTCGAATTAATGGGGGGATTTGAGGTGGTGTTGTTCGTAGTATTAATCGGCGGGATGGGTGTGATTTTGAGAGGTAAGGTTGGTCGATCCTGTGCCCCCGGATTGGGCTGAGCTCTTGAAATCATGTGGTTTAGGATGGGAAGCAAGGTCGGTCTCCGTGAATGCGAAGTGCTCCCCCTAATACGTGGTGGTCTCTCTACCACAGCTTGTTTGGTTTTGCGTTCATCATCCGTTGGAGTCAAAACACGCTGCGCACTGCACTCGTCTTTGATTGGTCCGATCGATTTGCATAGTGGCATTGTGGCTGCCTCCTTGCTCTCTGCCGTATCTTTCGACTGTAGCATCTTGTACGCCTTCTTGGTGAATTGATCACTGTCCAAGTCCCATCACTATGCTTAAGCTTCTATAGATAGGTCATAGGTTCTTTAAAATTGAAGGTCACTGGTCATAGGAGTACGATTGGTTGATTCTGTGTCCAGATTGGACCGAGCTCCTAAGACTCTGCGATTTAGGATGGGAAGCACGGTCTCCATAAATGGAAAATGCTCCTAATCCGTGCCAACCTCAGTACCAAAGCTTGTTTTGTAGTCATGATCGGTTGAGGTCAAACAAGCTGTGCACTGTAATAATCGTTGATCACCTAACGGTTGATTTTCATGATTGCATTCCAGCCATCTCCTTGCTGGTGTCATCTATTACGACCATTGCATCTTTTATACCCTTTCAGTGGATTGGTCGTTACCCCTATCCTTCACTAGGTTACTTCCCAATTGAAGCTTTCAGACTGTATGGATGACTAGTTAATGTCTGTTCGAGGAGTCAGCATTCTGTCCCAGTTTTCTTACTCTTTTAGTTCAGGAACCTCATACATATTTGAGCTACCAATTAAAACCTTAGGAGATTTATCTTGTTATCATCTAATCTAGAACCACATTCATGAAATGAGTTGTTTGAGCTCCAGTGCTGCCAGGGAACTCCTCCGCCCTGTTCTGTTTATTAGCAGGGCATCTTTGGTAACAGCAATCGATAAATATATATTTTTTAATGTCAATCTGAAAGCATGCATATCTGCTAGTTAATCTGAGTTATGTGAAATTCGATTATTTTGGTTGAATTCTTGTAATCTGGTCACAGTTTCTTTTATGTGTAAGCATAAACAACAGGAATATTTGCAATATAAAAATTATGTAATACAAATATAGTCCATGCTATCTCTTAGTATTGAAGTGATCACAAGATAAAAACCATATGATAACTCGTGCCATGTCTCAGCCTTCAAGTGTACCTTCTACCTGTGATGCTTCTCATACCATGAGACCATGGAAGGTACCCTTTGATTCTGCCATCCATGTTGGTTCTTTATAAGGTCTATCGGACAGCACATTTAAGTTCTACAGCCTCAGTTTATTCTTAGAAGCATAAATGCTCAATGTGTTAAAGGTACAACATCGTTGTCCTTTGCTTTGATGATTATGCATGAAATTCAACATCACTTGCACCAACATGTCTTCTGCATCTTCAGGTATTCCTTGCTGACATTCTAAGACTATCCATATATTATTTTATTTTGTCAGAAATGGCACAGAAAACATTATTTCTTGTGGAAATGCAGGTCATAGTGAGATTTGGCTTCCACAGTAGTCCTTGTTCTTGAAAGCAACGATTAAGATTTGTTAGTTGGAGTTCAATCTTTGGGGACATGATTCAGTTGCGTTGTTTGTTTGACTTCAAGTTGGGGCAAATGTGGGAAATAGGTTGGGTAAACAATTGCCACTTCCTCCAATTATCTGATGGTTGGGTACTCAGGTTAGTGAATACTGAATAGCTCCAAAAATATATGATGGTGAGTATGTTGGAATCTATCACTTCATGGTGATAATCTTAATTCTTTGGGCTCTGTTCTCACCTTTTTTAGGGACACACACATTTCCCTTTTCTCCCTTGCCTCGAGATTCCACGGGTTAATGTTGGCCTTTCTTTTCTCTAGCTCCTCCAGTTTGTTGCTGTTCCAACTAAATCCTGAGACAAGGGGAGTGCATTTCTTCTGGAGGATTATCTAGCTTTTGGTCCTTCAAGATACTACACTCAAGATGCTAGTGTAGTCTGTTTTTTTTTGCCGGAGTGCTAATACTTGATCATTTGAACTGAGCTACTAATAACATTGCAGGTACTAGTTGATGTTCACTGTAAAGGGGAGTTTCGTTTTCTTGTTTGACATCTTGATTTGCGAAAATCAAACTCATATTAAGGTCAAACAAATGAGCGTTATGGGCTCCTTGATTCATTTTGTCAGTGCTAAAGTGTTGATTGCTGCAGCAGCTAATAGAAGAGCTCTTCCAGTTGATGTATGCCATTTGGGGGCCTATACTTTGTCCTCAGTAAGACCATATGTTCAACATCAATGTTGGACCTGCATTGTCCTTACTCCTTAGAGTGAGGGAAGGCGTCACCTCTTGCAAGATGATTGTAACAGCAATTATATTCTTAGCCATACAAGTCAGGCCTTCTAATGTGGTTTTGGAAGAGGCAATTGTTCCACTATTATTTGATGTTCAAACTTTACATTCGTCTGAGGACCGGAAAAAGTGCACTTTACTGCTGCCACGCTTAGCAGTTAGCACATAGTAATTTAGCCTATCGTTTGTTTGGTGGCATGATGATGGTATATGGAGATCATCGATAGTTTCATGGCCCATTGTTAACCTGTAGAGAAGGATTTCAAGATACATGGAAGTATTGACTGGAGCAGAGTAAACACCCACTTCATGCAAGAACTATCAAATTGTTAGTCCTGATTTGGATGATTAATTTACCAATAGATGGGTGTAAAATCTGGGGGAAAAAACTTAAGAGCTAATGTTTCGTACCAAATTAGTTGATCTGAAGCTGCTTTTTCCAAGTCAAAATCAGCTTAGCATGTAGAACTGGCTGTGATGAGGGTAGCTGCACCCTTGAAACGACAGTTCTATTCTGACTGAGTCGAGAGAATGTTATTTGCAGATAGCCATTTGATGGAAATTGAAAGGAAAGAATGGCTAGTTGAAAATAGGTCAACCGATGATGTTGAAACCACGATGTATTTACTCATAAGCAGAACAAATGGGCACAATAATTTCATGGAGGAACCTTAGCGATGTTGTACATCTGGCATCTATTTAAATGGGGCATATTTCTACCTGACATGCTATGAGCACCTGCCTTGATGATATTTTCTGGCTCTTCTGAAGCTGATAGGTCTTACATATCCAATTATGTTCTTTTGTTTTCTCGTATTATTGTAAACGAGCTTATCTCATGCCGTGTAAAGATTGAAGATCCAGTCAGAACTTTTTTATACTTGCTAGAATGTAAATAATAACTGTACTGTTGGAAGAGGGTTGTCATACAAATTAGTTGTAAATCTGCGTTAACTTCTTTTGGCTACTTGTTGTTTTATCATTGGTACATATGCTTACAATAGGTTTTCGCCATTTAAGATTGGTTGTTTCACCTGGTGTTGTTCAGAGGTCTGGTGTTATCTTTCTATGGGTCTTTCTTTCACGATGAAAAATATTCTAAGACTGTTTTTATTAGTTAGCACTCAAGTATTGCAATTTTATTTGTAACATTAACCTAATATTATTCTTCATATATACCTTATCATGTTTATTTTAAGACATATCGAAAACGCAAGAAGAGTTAGAGGTTGACCAAGACTGATGTGAGAGGAAGCAGTTAAAAGAGATTGGAGAGATTAAAATGTATCCAAAGAATTAGTTTTGGATAGAAGTGCATAAAGTTAGCGATCTATAAACCAGAACTTTGATATAAGAAAAAGGTTTAGGTGTGGTGTTTTAGACTCTCTACTCAGATGGCAGGATACAGGCTTAGGGTTTTTGTCTTGTAGGTTTTATTACAAGGAGCTCGTTTCTTTGACCTCGATGAGGTTTCATTCCTAACCTACCTCAACTTGTTTGATATAAAAGACTTTGTTGTTGTATACCTTATCATGTTTGTCTATCACTTGAAGAAAGACACATGTAATCTTTATATGTCACACTCTACCTATGTCTAAAACATGTCTATAATCATATAAAAAGTCGAAGAGTTTGGAAATAATGTCTATTGAATTTTGAGCTTCAAGTCAAAATATCTTCAAATAAACAGATGTTTTTTAGCTAACAGTTGAACTTTCTAAAAATCGGTAACCTACTTGACCAATCACCTAACCTAGTAGTAATTATACGGTATAATAGACCCATTATGCAGCATAACCATCTCGATTATGCAGATAACTGACCCATCTCGATTATGCAAATGACCGGCTAATAGATAGGGGCACCCATTACTTGTATATGGCCGAGTATACGACCTAGTAGACCCTCTTCAGAACACCAGTTGTGCTGCATTTCTTTACTATTCTATATTTTCTATCATCTTTCAATTTTTTAATGCAACCAAAATTGTACAGAAGGGTGCAAGTAAAATTTATATGTACAACTTCAACATGGATTGTAGTATATTATATGTACAACTTCAACATGGATTGTAGTATATTTTATGTACTGAAACACTTAAGATGGATAATATGCATCACAGAGAAATGTTATCAGCGTCAAATGGGTATCCTGCAAAGCAGTTCTCAAAAGATGGAATTTTGAACGGTTTGTTTATTTATATGGTCTACCGTTACTTTCCAGCCCCATGTATCACCATTAGCAAAGCTATGTCATAACTCATAATACTCTGCTAATTGAGGGATAAAATGGAGTTTTCAGCAAACAAATATGCTGCAACAGATTGTTATGCAAACCTATTGATGTTGCCTTCCCTGGTTTAAATCTGCAAATCATATTCTGTGGTCAAAACCTTTTTGTTTTGGCTTCGTTATTATCACAATGCTCAGTTTTTTCTAAGTGTTCCTGGATATGAAAGAAACTTCATATGTGTTTTGTATGTTGTACTAAATTAAATAAGACACTGGATATGATGTTGTGCAAAATTGAACAAGACACTGGATATGACGAATCATTTGGATTTGCATCTCAGATCTCTGTGACTTATCTCACATCTCACAGTTGTAAGGTTTGAAATGCCCTTTTTTCCCCTGAACTTTATGCATTTGTGATCATGTGTATATTCTCTTGCTGTTTAATTTTTCTTCTTTTAAATGTTAAGTTTCCATTTGCAGCTGCAATTTGTTTTGCTTGAATACTAATGTTGAGCCTCTAATTCCAGATTAAGCAAAATCTGGTCACACTATCCATGTGTTATGGCTGGACATCAGAATAACAATTCTCAGATGCCCAGGATGGATCATATGAACCGGCTACATAATGAACCTCCACCTTTTGGTACATGGACTTAACAAAGATACTGCTTTATTTTTCATACATCTCAATTATGGTAAACTCATTCTATTGTACCCTGTTATGTCAGGTCAAAAGCTATTTATGAATCCTAGAAATGATGCACCAAATGGATATGTATCGTCAGATTATGGGGGTGCAACAATGAGATCAAATGACCTTCCATCCTCTAGTTACATTGGGCAATCTTATGGTCAGCAGATTGGAGCCCCTGGAACCTTGCATACTTCCTATGCTGGTTATCCTCCTGCTGGAAGCTCTAGTAGCAGCTATGCACCATACAATACTCAACTTCTGCCTGCTTTAAGCTATCCACATAGATCTGAGGATAATTTTATTCCCAGATCCCATGTGGATGACAGAAGGGTTGCATTGAAGCGGAGAAATCCCATCACTCATCCTGTAGATGGAGTCAGCACTGAAGGTTATTATGCTGGCAGTTCTTCCAATTCTCAGTTCTCTGGTTACATGCCTCCAAATCCTGTTCCGATTCCTGAAGTCTGCCCTCCACAAATACCTTCAAACTTGGGTTCAAGCCACTGGAATGATCCTCACTTTGTTAACCATGAAGGTTCTCAGAGGAATGTGAGAGGACGCCATGATCATAATTCTATCCATCTGGAACACAATCCAGCTGCAGCTTGCCCATCAAACAGCATTCGTGTGCCACCATACCATCCAAATGCAATTGGACCTTTTCAAAGTACTCCAGTACAACGGGATAGAGCTCCTTTGTCTTTACCTCCAAGAATTGCTCCCCCAGGTTAGTTGCAATCTCTTCTGCTCTAGCTGTAGCTATGTTTTTAATCTGATGTACTTCCGTAGAGTTTCACTTCTGCTCCTTCAAGATTTTAGTTTGGACTTTGGATATTGGGTAGTCAGATGAAATAACCATCTCTCAGACGTCAGCTGGATGGAATAATTCTTCATAAGACGATATTATATCTGCCATTCTTGCGTAGCATTTTTTCCACTCAATTTAATCGGTGGTATCCCGATTCTTTGAATTTGATATCATTCAAGATTGTCTTATTTTTCTATTGTTATCCAGGGACTGATGGAAGCACTAGCGTAGCATTCAGAGAGAGGCCATACTACCCTGCTCCGCAGAGCATTAACATAAGTGCACCTGTGCCAACACATCCTGGTTCTCGGGACAGTGCATCATTTGCCCATGGTGGATATGTCCCCAGAGCAGTTCCTCATAACACTGTCCACAGTTATCCCCCGCCAGCTTTTGCATCATCTTCCAACTCCGGAGCAGTCTCCCTCGAGCCTGGTAGCACTAACTACCCACCTGCTATCCCTAGCTATCCGCCTGCTACCACTGCAGCATCATCCAGTGTCCAGCCATTTCATGCTGAAGTTGCTGCATCTTTGAGACATCCTAGGCATGTATCTGTAGGGCCCGGTGGTACTGCAAGGAGTAGAAGGGTGAGGGATTCCTATCATGGTTTTCACCCTTTGATGATTGGGGACAGTAATTTGGGAAGATCAGCAGCTGAGGTAGATAATGTTTATGTTTTCTCATAAGTGTGTGTGTATAAAATTTGAACTTCTATCTAATTGAGTTGTGCTTTCTTTGTAGCGGTTTACGATGCTAGACCAGTTAGTTATCCATGAATCGAGAGAAGCATTTGATGCTCACTGGGACATGAGACTGGACATTGATGACATGAGCTACGAGGTAAGAAAGAATCTAGCTTCTTTTCATCACCTACAGCAGCATCATAATGTTCTTCAAACAAATGCAACTTTCTATGCTGTTATATACTTACAGGAGCTACTGGCTCTGGAAGAACGAATAGGCAATGTCAACACTGGCCTGGCCGACGAAAAAATTGCAGGCTGTGTGATGGAGGTAGCCTGCTGCAGGTCTGCCCATACACAGAACGATCAAGGGAACGAAAGCTGCATAATTTGCTTGGTAAGACGAATACCCATATAGTAGACTAGCCCGTTTCATATTCATTAAGCTATCCTGGCTCATTACGTTCGTTCATCTGTAACCGCTGGCCGTTGCAGGAGGAATACAGGCACAAGGACTCCCTCGGGGGCCTGAAATGCGGCCACGACTTCCACGCCGACTGCATCAAGAAGTGGCTGCAGGTGAAGAACGCCTGCCCAGTCTGCAAAGCCGCTGCCGCAGACGACGATGATAGCAGCTCAGGGACCAAATGATCCCCATTTATCCTATCTAGTTGAGGCCAAATTGTATCTGCCCATTGCTCTGCAATTTGGGTGTGTAAATATGTGGTCCCAGAATGGAACTATTCATGAGCTGGCTCTAGACTCAGAAATGTAAATCTTTAAGCAGCTTAGGCATCTAATTGTTCCGTAATTTAATTACATGAAGATTATCTTTTGTGGACGGTTTTGCTGTTCACATCTAAAGACGGCCAGGCCGTCTCTTCCATGACTCGAGGGGCCGGGCGTTAAGAGGTGGTTCTCTTGCCAGCTGCTTCGCCTCTGCTACCACGACGGATGGTTCGGTGTTCAAAATCAGTGACGTTACGCGCGATCTCACCGAGCTGCTTGCTTGCCTCATTGTCCGTTAATTTCTTCGTGCTTAGCATGCCAGATTAACAATTTTACCTGCCTATGGTGGATGCGCCACCCTCCTGATCCGGATGGTTGGGTCCAATGTTCGCGCGTCTGCCAGTTGATGAACAGTAACTAACAGCTCGGAAACAATCTGTGCGTCTCAAACGACCAAAAATTTCCGGGGTTCGCAATCTCACGCGAGGACAGCCCTTACAGCCGCTCGATCACCATCGGATGGCTGCAGAGGGAGGTTGTCCTGAAAAACCTATAGTTACTGTAGGCTCCGTTGCTTTAGCCAGAAAGCGCCTCCAAGTTGTAGATCTGAGTAGTCTGCTCTTTTGAACTACGGTTTATTAGTATAATAAATAATGATTACTTATTACTCTTATTAGTATAATAAATAGTGATTACGGAGAGAAATCAAAAATAAAAAATCGCTGAAAAGTAAAAAAAAAAAAGAACCTATGATCTTCCAGCCCATCCATGGATCACTGTCCCGAGTTAAGCGGTCGTTATGTCCATCGTCACCTAAATTCCAATGGTCAGAAGGGGAAGAGAGAGACCCCAATAATCCTTAAACCCCACCGCACAGCACACTTGCTGCTCCACGAAGCGACCAAGGCAAGCCACCTGTTTATGTTCCATCCACCTCTCATCTCCCAACTCACCATGAGTCGCAGCAGCAGTTCACGACACCCCACCATTATATTCCTCTGCTTCCATCTCACTCCACAACCTCTTTATAATTAACCTGGTCTCACTTCCACTTCATCGCATCGCATCTCATCGCATTGCATGCACGTAGCACTAGGGCACGCCAAGAACAGCGAGCACAGGGCATCAATGGAGATGCGATCCATGGTGGCGTTTCTCCTCGTGCACCTCTTCCTGTCCGCGGCCGCCCCGTCGGCTTTGGGACAGGTGGCCAAGGCGCCGGCCCCTGCGCCGGCGGCGCCGAAGACGATCACGGCGGTGCTGACCAAGGCAGGGCAGTTCACCAAGTTCCTGCAGCTGCTGCAGTCGACGCAGGAGGGGGAGCAGATCAACAACCAGATGAAGAGCAAGACCTTCAGCGGCGGCTTCACCGTGTTCGCGCCGACGGACAACGCCTTCTCCTCCCTCCCCTCCGGCACCCTCAACTCCCTCTCCGACCAGCAGAAGACGTCGCTGGTGCAGTTCCACGTCCTCTCCATGCTGCTTCCCATGGGGCAGTTCGACACCGTCAGCAACCCGGTGCGGACGCAGGCCGGCGACACCGGCAGGGGCAAGTACCCGCTCAACGTGACAGCGGAGGGCACGCAGGTCAACATCTCCACCGGGGTCGTCAACGCCACGGTCGACAACACGCTCTACTCTGGCGACAAGCTCGTAGTGTACCAAGTCAACAAGGTGCTGCTGCCCTGGGCGCTCTACGGGCCTCCGGTGCCAGCGCCGGCGCCGGCGCCGGCGGACAAGGCCAAGAAGAAGGCCGGGCCGGCGGTGCTGGCCGACGCGCCGGCGGCAGTTACCGCCGCGGGGACGACGGCGTCGGAGGCGGCGGCGCGGGGGATGCGGGGCTTCGGAGGTGGTTTGTTTGGGGTGGCAGTCGCCGTGGCGGCCGCATGGTGTGGCATGTGACGTCGGCGATGAGGATGTGAGGGTTGGATGCTGTCATGCTGCCATGGGATTTTTTTTCCTTCTTAATTTGTGGAGAGGTGTTCAATGTTTTTTTTCTTTTTTGCGAATCAGGCGTTCAAATTTGTTTTGTTGGTTTGATCTCTTTTTTTTTGTTGTTTTCGTATCACCGTTGTACTTGGTAGGGTTTCGTAACTCTTGTGTTCTGTAATGTTCATCGTTGCTATATAATAACGAGTGCGTGTATATTGTGGTATCTTATTGTCATTGGTATTTATTGATTTTTTATTTCTTTTCTTTTCTTTTACTAATATACAAGACGATATGGTGCTAGAGATTATGGGGGAAAAACCTTTTGTTTACAAAGGATTATGTTAGCTAGCTAGATCGATGAGGCCATGTTTGTATTGGCTCTTTTCTACCGGAAATACTTTTTCTATAGTACATAACTTTTGATCGAATTGTCTTTTCAAGGTTGGGTTTACTAGTTGATTATAGTACACATTGTAACGATTTTATTTATATCAGCGAAAATCGCACGCGAGTATTTCCTACTCTACAAACTGTTATTATTCATAAGCCAAAACCAAAAACTAATATGAACGAGCCCTCAATGCCTAGAATAGTATGTGTATCGATAGAATAGTTTGCCAAACTGCTAGAATAGTTTGCCAAAAGCCAAACTGTTATTATAGCACTACTCTTTCTATTAGAGATAAATATGATCTAATTTTATTAAATATTATTTAAATAATGTACCTCATAGATATGTGTATCAGACTTTGGCGAGATATACACTACTATAAAAAGACAAATACTAGACGTCTCATCATAGACGGTTTACCAAAACCGTCAATATTAAACAAAATCACAGACGGTTTTGGTTTAGCGACCATCTGCATTACTAGTAGCACTAAAAAATCATCTATGAAGAGAAAATATCACAGACGGTTCATGTTGAGAATCGTCTGTGAAGTATCACAAACGATTATTAACACGAACCGTCCGTGATATTAACTCATTACAGATGGTTTGCATTAAAAATCGTCTATGATATGAACTCATCACAGACGGTTTGTATTAAAAACCGTACGTGATATTTCCCGCCTGTTTTTTCCGCCCCCTTTATTCAAATTTTCAAACTAAAGCGTTGCAACCTCTCAAACTACTGATCAGTTCTGCTACCAAAATATCCTTACATAGGTCGCCCTTTACCCAAATGCCTCCCTCAAACACTCCGAACCGAAACACTGCCTACTAACCAGGTCCATCGGCCTCCCCTGGCACAACAACGCCGATTGACTACCTCACCGAGCTCCTCCGCCTACGATTGTGATGGCATAGTACACTGCACAAGGCACTCTTATCGTAAGAGTGTCTTGTACAGTGTCACCGTCGTGACACAACGATGACGCTGCTACCGCCTCTCCATCGATCATCGATGATATTGATGTGAAATTACAAAATTATTGGGTGGCTAGGGTTTCGGTCATATAAATCTTGATGCTCATGCGTATGAAAATTAATTGCTTATGCCTTAGTTCTTGTGATGATTGATATAGAGGAGAGAAAACAATAAGAATCCAAGATGAACGAAGCCACCTCTTCCACAATGATCTTGTTCTCATAAATAGGCTTGCTGTATGATCAAGGATAACCGACTAGAGGGAGAGTGAATAGAAGATTCTAAAAATCTACCTTTTAAAATTAAACTATAACAAGTGATCACTAGGCAAGAATACTAATTGATTTCAACCCACTTAAGCTTAGTAATCCTAAGGCACCATAAAAAAATTATGATTACAATTTAAACTACAAGCGCAAGAATATATATGAAAATTGCAATGATATAAATGTAAGCGCTAAAAGAAGAAAAGAAATAACCATAAGTAGTCACAAGATGTTTTTCCCGTACTATCGAAGACTTGCCGGTCTTCACTAGTCCACGTTGAGGAAAGCCCAAGCGCTCTTAGACCGGTTCCACGAATTAAGTCTCAACTCCTCGATCACTATTGGTTGCTCTTACTCCTCTCCGGAGATGGCGAGCACCAAGCCACTCACAATCTTGCTTGGGCCTCTTCACAAGCTTCTTGAGGAGATTACCTCGTGATCAACCACCCAGCCGTCTAGGTGCCGGTAAGCATCAAGAGTAAAGATCATGCTTCGCTTGACGGCTATCAAGTGCTAAGGATCAATCTAAAGAATGTATGCACTTGAAATCGGCTCAAGACACCTCAAATGAATGCACTCAATGAAAAGAGGTCTGGAATGAATGCTCAAGACTCAAAGATGTTCAATGCAAGTTTAGCAGCATATCCTTGAACTGGTGGAGGGGTATTTATACCCTCATCAACCAAAACTAGCTGTTGTAAAATTTATTCTGAAAAATCAAGGAAATCGAAACTACCAGCGTTCAAAGTACGATACTACTACAATGTACTGTAGCACACAGTAACGGCTATGTCAGAACTAGTTATTAAAAAATAATGCAGTACTACCGCTGTTGTAAGTGCAGTACTACCGCACTGCGGTAGTTTCGCTTGTCGGTGCGGTACTACCGCACCACGGTAATTCTGTCGTGTAATCTCTGGTACTTCCGATTTCACGGCACTTAAGTCTCAGCAGGGGGTACTCATTGAAAAAAACGTACCGCTGAATTTTCTCAGTACTTCCGAAGATCGGTAGTTTTGATTTTTGGTGCGGTACTACCACACTGCGGTAGTTCTACCGTGTAAATTATGGTACTACCGATTTCCGCAAGCCCAAGTCTCAACCGAGTTGCTCTCTGAAAAAAACGTACCGTTGAAAAATTCGGTATTACCGGGTTCCGGTAGTTCTGTAGTTTATATGGCGGTACTACCGGGCTCCGGTAGTTCCACATGTTTAACGCTGGTACTTCCGATTTTTCTGAGAAAGCACAATTGGTTTTCAAACTTAATTTTTATGTGCATACATGATCCTAGATTGATCCATATGGCACAAGAATATGCTATCAAGCTACTTTCTATAATCTCTCTTAATAGTACAGCGACTATCCTATAATCCGGTCTTCCACCCTTTCTTCTAAGACCGGTAAAATATAAAAAAAGGGATCATATATTTCTTATACCTTTGTTTTTGATCCATCTTGATTTTCTCTTCGTCCTTTCGCATGCAGCTTGTTTTTGTCATTTGCGCACTTATGAGATTTAACCTATGCAATCCTCAACAAACATATTAATCTCATATTCATAAATATCATTAATTACTAAAACTAATTTTTTAGAGGCCTAGATGCTTTCAATTGCTTTGGTTCATCTACATTCTCTTATAATTGCGCTATTTTATAGCGCAATTTAGATAATATTGATAAACTGAATAAGGCCTATTTATGACGACACAAGATCGCAATCATAGACGATTTTTAACTAGAACTCTCTGTGATAATAGACTATCAGAGACGGTTTATAGTAAGAACCTTTTGTAACAAATGTTTTCACACACGGTTCTTGTGAAGAACCGTCTGTGATAGTTGTTATCACAGACAGTTCATAAACCGTCTATAATGCTCTTAGAGTATTACTTACCCATAATCATAGACAGTTCATGAAACCGTCTGAGGTGATGTTTATAAATTGTTTGAGCTTTTTTATAGTAGTGAGAGGGAGCACTACATTTTGATTGTGCTCTCAAAATGATTTGCAAAGGAGTTCCTATCTAAAATTAGAGCGAAATATTCAATAATATCTAAAAATTGTGGAGAGCTTCTGAATTACTCTCCTCTAAAATCTTGTGATTTGTATTGTAAACATTTTGTACAGGCTCTTTGGGCACTGTCAATGGTTTCTATTGCTTGTTCTTGAAACCATGCCACGTTATTTTTCTGATGATGTGGAAGAGAGAGAGAAGATACATGTTAATTGCATGAGTAACAAGCACTTTTAGGGAATTAAAAAAATTAGTGGCCCCATATCTATCCAAATTAGTCACTCTGTTTCCACTAGATACAAGGTTTAATAACAAACTAAAAGATACAAACTATTGGGAGTGGTTGTATCCAAAATCACATTTAACTATTCTCTCTCCTCTAGCAACAAACTATTGGGAGTTGTTGTATCTAAAATCACATCTAGCCATTCTCTCTCCTCTAGTAGCAAACTATTGGGAATACCCTCGCAAATTTGTCGTAGGTTGAAAATTTATCAAGAAGGGCTATGTATTCTTCATATTAGCAATTTCAATGTGTAGATTACCAAGAGAAATTGTGGTAGCTTGAAAATTCATGAAGAAGGGGGAAATATGCATTCTTCATATTAGCAATTTCAATGTAGATTACCAAGAGAAAATGTGACAAACCTATGAGCACCACATTAATTACATACCACAAAAGGTTTATAAATTATCACAAGATGGAATTACATAGGATACATCCGTCCTTTTGTGGTTCTACAATCCACTCAAAACACTAGGCATAAATGCATATATTCATGATCAAGAAAAAAATATATGACTTGCACGTTGTGCTTGTTGTGACATTCGTCTTAGCACTTTATATCAAAATTTATTATGCAAGATACAATACATGAATTTGGTGAAAAAACTTCCAATTTTTGTCGAGAACTTCCCACAAGTCACGAAGACTTCTCGTAGTCACACTAAGCGTATGTTTTTAGGGACATATGGTCATATTCGTATTAGCTTCTAAAAATCGCTTTTTCTATAGTAAGTGACTTTTCTATATTATTTTATTTCCAAACAAAGTATCTTTTCAAGGTGGAGTCTACTAGTCGATTATAGTACATACTAAATTGACTTCATTTATATCGGCCAAAATCACACACGGGTATTGATGTGACCATGCCACAAACGCATACAACCATAGCTCTCAAAATGGAACAAAAGGTGAATCTGTTTCTTTAGCTCAATTTATTTTAAATGAGAATATGGTGCTAGTTAATGATGAAAATGTCTATTTGTACGGCTACACAAAGATGATTACATCAACACTACGCACTCGTGGTTGGGATTCACCTAACGGGAAGCCGATCAACAAATCAAGACCAAGTTGACGTCTTTCCTAACTCTTTCTCAAGGTCTCCACGCCACTTCTTCTACAAGTCAAGGCAGAGTTCGAATTCTACACGTCCTGGAATCCAATTCGACATTTAAAGACATCTCTAGGTTCAAACATCAATAGAATTCGCATACAGACTCCATTTCAGGTGTATGAGTACAGGATGGAAATCTTATCTCATCCTCTTTCCAACAGATCCGGCCCTATCCCAAAATTTCTTCTGAGCGCAACAAAATTATCAAAACAATCCTTCAGTTTTAGAATTAGAGATAGAACCGAATATGATTTGATTAGTTTCCATGTATTGATAGGTTTCTATATACTAAGGGCTTGCGTGCTCCTATAAATAGAGGATGAATTGGCCATGTAATGTGAGCTTGTTTAAATTAGTTTTTCACCGTAAAATTTTGTCATGTGGTATTATGTTAACTAAATCAATAACTACAATTGCAGACCTCAACTCTTTATGGTCCTCATTGATATTCACAATATTCAAATAGCTCTTTATTTTATTCTTACTTGTTCTTCGATTGCTTGTAGAAATTGAACCATGTGTTCAGGTGAACCGCGTTTTTGGCACGGTCGATAATGACAAGCGTATGTTGTAGCGATTGCAGGACAAATTTAGTTGTTTTTGGTAAAGTAGCCTCATCATCAACGTCATATCAATCAATCGATTTACCATTATCATCGGAAGATCGGACCAAATCCCCTTAGTAAGTGTCTTTCTCTATATAAATTTCTGTATAAGTTATTACTATTTATAAATTAAAGCTAATATGAATGTACAAAAATTCGGTAGAATTTTTATGAGGAACAAATCTATTTCTATACGAATCAGGAAGATTTTCCTCGTTTTAAATGGAGCCTCATGCCTCATTTCAAATGTGGCATTCTCGTACGTTTCCAACTGCGACTAGAGCATATTTGAAACACAAGAATTCCAAACAGGTTATTTTCCCCAATATGTACATTACAAAGGACTTAATCGAAAACAGCGCAAAATCTTACACATCTCCCCCTCCTGGATGGCATCATTCGTGTACTCATCACTCGCCTCTCGCACGCATCGCGATCACCTCCTCCTCCGTCTCGCCGGAGATCAGAAGAGGCGCCGCCGTGATGGACGCCCCCTACTGCCGCGCCGGCTCCGGAGGCGGCGGTGGCAGCGCCCCCCGCTCCGTCGAGGAAATCTTCAAGGACTTCCGCGCCCGCCGCTCCGCCATCCTCCGCGCCCTCACCCACGGTACGCACCGCCGTCCCGCCATCCCCCCTAAACCCCAAACCCTAGCCCTAACCCTTCCTCCTCTCCTTCGCAGACGTCGAGGAGTTCTACGCGCAGTGCGATCCAGGTGAGTCTCCCCTCCCTCCCCGACGCGATCTCTCCTAATCCTCCTGCCTTTCGATTCGATTGGATGCGGGTCGCCTCGTCAAATCGCTATGTGGTTTGGTCTCGATAGAGAAGGAGAACCTGTGCCTGTACGGGTACGCTAACGAGGCGTGGGAGGTAGCGCTGCCGGCGGAGGAGGTGCCTACCGAGCTACCGGAGCCGGCGCTCGGGATCAACTTCGCGCGCGACGGGATGAACCGCCGCGACTGGCTCGCGCTCGTCGCCGTTCACTCCGACTCGTGGCTCGTCTCCGTCGCCTTCTACTACGCAGCGCGGCTCAACTGCAACGACAGGCATGATTCCTGATCCGCCTCTGTTCCTTTGGGTTTGAATTATGCTTGTGTTGCAGTATTAGTGTCGTGTTAAGCTTCTAAATCCGGACCGGTTAGGGAACTATTATTAGTTCGTAGAGGCGACTTGTTACTTTGTAGCGTGCTGTCTATCTTGGTGAGGAAATAGATGTATCAAGGGCTCATGGGCTCTCCCTGGAGCTTGTTGTGATTTGAGGTTGATGTCGGAAGTAATGTGTTATATATGTATTGTGTCCTGTGCGTGCCTGTGATATTGTGGCCTTGTTTGGATTCGATGCTTGCTTTGGTGAGTACCGCTGTGATACTAAGTATATTACTAGATGGGGAAGTTTGCATCTTCTCAAGTGGTTATTATGTGATCTGATGGAAAAAGAGATCTAATTTATTGCTAAAACTATATTCTAGTCTATCATTGTTGTCTGCATGGTAAGTGCATTGGATTGTTTCAATGGCGCCTCTTTCCAGTAGAGGAAGGATAAGCTAAGTGAAGAAAGATTAAGGTTATAAACTCATTAGAAATTCCAAGCATGCCTAGTATCCACAGGGATTTCAGTTTTTGTTCATAAGGCAGTGATGTTAAGTGTTATGTGGTGTGAATATGTTTGAAGTCCTGGTCAATTCATTGACACGTTTTTATTTTCTCTTAAGAGCAATAGGTTGTTGCAAATAACTTCAAGCTTGAGAGGTATTTCTAAATTCAGTGTGTCATGATCTCTAAATAGCATAGGCTCTTTTACTGTATGTTAGCAACTTTATTTCTCAGAAATCTTGAAACGAGAGTGCCGACTTGTTGATTTAGGGATGGAGCAGAGGTGTTGTCTTTGATTACTATTGTTTGTAGGCAACTATACGGGGTTTATAAGGAAAAAGTAGCTCATGCAGAAAGTTCTGTATTCTCTACTTTCATTTTTGCATTTTTTGGTTCTTGCGCTTATCCAAGAGGACTTTGAACTGAGCAGACTAGCATTGGGGGACTGACATTAATAAGTTTTTTTTCAGTCAATCTTGGTTTCCTGTAATTGCTTGTTATTTTAGCACCTATTGTCATTAGGTTAGGGGACAAAGCTCCAACTCTTGTAGTTATGTTTTTCCCTCAATCTTAATTGAATGGCAGAGTGCCTGCCTATTCCCTGAAACTTTTATTTTACATTTTGGGGTGCTTTGTGAATTGTGATTGAAACAGAGTTATGTTCTTTAACTTTTGATTGCTTCTGAAAGATCTCTAAAGTTGTTCGGACCAACATTTTTTCTGTTCTATTGAGTTACCCGTTTCCGTTTTGACATGGGCAAAGATGTTTGTGTAAGTCTTAACTGCCCTCTTAAGCTGTATGGCCTGCCATCAGTTAAGCCTTGACCAGGCAGTGAACTACATCTACATACACAACTATAACTAAGTTATTTACTTAGCTCTTGAGCAAACATTAAATCTCTTCATTCCTCCATGGCAAAACATTAGGCTGAACTGGCAATGTACTTTTTTACAGTAAATATAGTGTGGCTTCAGATCTTTGCAGCACTTGTTCTTTTTGCATGATAAATGCCTCACATGAATAAACTGTGTCTTAATCTGTGGAGATTTGAAAACAATATGTGACTCTTGGAAGTTGGAAAGTTTATCTTTTATAGATTGATGGATGATGTGCCATTATTGGGTCATCATGTAAATCCTGTTGTATGCCAATACTGATTATGGCCAGTAAATCTGTAATAATTTAGCTATGCTGCCACATGGAACTCAGGAGCCTGCAATTCTTCATTTGCTATCACCATTCATAGTGGTACTGCCCTTTGTCAAAGAATCCTACAGGTAGCTTTAGCTACACAATCATAAGCAGACTTGGCTTGAGCCCTGTTTTGGCTATTGTGTGGAATTTACTTATAGAAACTAGATTATGTGTGGGCCTAATTTACTTGGGGAGGTCATAGGATCTACCAGGATAATAGGTCAGACACCATCAATTCCCCCAGTGAACACACTTCTCAGGCTCTAAGTAATACTTGCCATCATTTTAATGTTTTATTATTGTGGGTTCATATATTGGCATTTAATTTGAAAGGGGTATTATGTGTTAAGGGTGTTAGTGTCTTTTTCTATTGTCCTAGGGTTTAGAGTTGTATGTCTTGTATTCACTATATATTGCCCAATGGGCTGTGCAATACAGATCTAACCTTCATGCCATCCATCCCTTACTCGCATATTAACATGACATCAGAGCCTTAGAGCTCAATTCGCTTCCACTGCTGCTGCTCCCGGGAGGATCAATCTCCACTCTCGGGGAGTGGCTACCTCCTACCGTGCCGCTGCTCCAATGCCAGGCGGCCACCTCTTGGCCTTCTCCACCGCCGACCTTGGATCTAGCTATGACCTCCCGCTACTCTCCCAGTCGGCGTTGACCTTCGGCTGATGCTAGCACGCTCATCGCCGCCACCAACCAGCCACCACGTCACGCCTACGCCACGTTGTCGCACCAGCAATTGGATCCTAGCCGACCGCCGGATCCCGCAACCGCCGCTCCCATGGCCGCCGCCACTGGATCCCACCACCCTGCGTCGTCTCCTCGCCGAATTCGGGCTCCCTGTCGTCGGATCCGTCTGCATCCCATTCGGATTCGGTTGCTGCCTCCTAGGATACCAACACCGCTGACTGCACCGTCCACTGCCTCGATGCTGATGAAGATGGCTGCCGTCCCCCTCTCCCCCGCGCTGGCCTCCGCTCCCTGCTGGCCCTCGGCCTTCCAGTGTCGTCCCTAAACACCCCCTACACCTGTGCTTGGCCCCGGCTAGGTATGGCACCGTCCGCAGGTGCAGCGCCAGCCTACGGCGCTGCCTCATGGAGGAGGTGGCGGGGAGGGGCGCCCTGTCGCCGCCGGTTCTTGCGACCACTGGCACCAAGAACTTGGCGGCGGTGAAGGAGGCGGCATTCATCTCCTCTCTGCCTCGTCGTCATCCTCCTCGGCTGCTCCATTCGCCTACCCGTTGCCGTCCTCCGTCCTTGAAGCCACTAAGCCAACGCCAAGTCTCTGTTGTGGGTGTTGACTCCATCAGCATGGAGAAGAGAGAAAGGGAGCATTTGTGTAGAGTTGGAAGAAAATAAAGGAAGAGAGAGGAATAGATTTGCTTCGGGTGGAAAGAAAGAAAAAGAGAAGAAAGGAGTTTGTTGTGCGCGGGGGGGGGGGGGGGGGCTAGTCCTTTAGTCTTGGTATTGAGCTGCTGAAGAATGTTGCTTTGCTGCTAGAATTTGCTGTTTTTAAGTCCTTTTTTCTTTTAAGTCTTTCGTTGCGATTATCTAAATCCGTAGTACCTCTATTTCAGTTCGTCAGAGCCGTATGAGTCCACAAAATCCTTGTTAGTCAGCCAACTGCTTTGCTAGTCACGGTCCATCCTCTCGAATGAGTGTGGTCCTCTCTTTCCTTTCGCATAGCTACAGCCACCGCTCTTCTCTTTGAGCCACTGTAGATCATATAAGTCTCTATGATGCTACCGCTTTTCTCTGAGCCGCCGCCCCAAGTTTCCAAGGCCGTCGTGCTTCTCTTTCGCGCCACCGTTGTCTTGAACTTCGATCTGCACTGCTATACTTTTATCTCTCTCTTTGACTTGATTTGGCATTTATCTCTATTTGTGTCACTTTCTACATCCTTGTTATCGTGCTATCGCGGTCGATTTTGCTCTTGTTACCTCTACTATTTCTAACCCTTGCACTTTGTGTTTTATGGGTTGCCGTACGATTTCGTATGGGAGGAGATCCTTTAGTACTCGATACAATTTTTCAAGAGCCGCACGCTATGACGACATTTTTAAGATTCGGACTTCATATTTTTTCTATTTTAGTATCAATCCTTCGAAATGCAATGCTATTACATATATCTTACATTTGAGGGTGGTGTTAAGGGTATTAATGTCTTTTCCTATTGTCCTAAGATTTAGGGTTGTATATGTTTTGTATTCACTATATATTACCTATTGGGCTGTGAAATACAGATCTAACCTTCGTGCTATTCATCCTTTCCTCCTTGCATATTAACATTATGGTCTTGAACCGGGGCTTGGAAAACCAAGCAGAACCTGTGCTGGTTTCTCGGCCAGTAACAGGATGAGTCCCAGCGGTTTTCGAGACCATTGCACTAGCCCATGGTACAGGTATAGTAAAATTTGCCGTACTCTAGATAACATGTTTTTATGGCAAAATAGTCTAAATAACATTGTGAACGTAAATAGAAAATAATAGATTTGCTGCACGCTATTTGAGTACTTAGTTTCCATATGGTTTAGAAAGTTCATAATGTTATCGTGTTATTTTATTGTTTTCACTCTGCAATCCAACAGGAAGCGTTTATTTGGCATGATGAATGATTTGGCAACCGTTTATGAAGTTGTCTCGGGTGCAAGACAATCTAAGGAGAGGGACAGATCCGGTATTGACAACAGTGGTAGAAACAAGCTGTCAGTGAAGGTAACGGCTAGCAAGAATCCTTCACTGTTTTTACCTCTTCCCTTCCCTCGTGCTTAGCTCATTCTGTTTCCCCAGCATACTAGCGAGGCACGTGTGGAAAATAACGTCAGGGAGAGGGAGGTCGACGAAGGATACGATGAAGATGACGGCGACCACAGCGAAACCCTATGTGGGACATGCGGCGGGATATACAGTGCTGATGAATTCTGGATCGGGTGCGACGTTTGCGAAAGGTGGTACCACGGCAAGTGCGTGAAGATAACTCCGGCAAAGGCGGAGAGCATAAAGCAGTACAAGTGCCCAAGCTGCAGCTCGAAGAGACCTAGGCAGTAGCAGCACCGTCCTCCGGCGAGGAGGTCGGCGGGACCCCCATGGATGGGGGCTTGAAGCAGCAGCAGTTGAGAGTAGGCTCCTTGTGCAAGGTTACTATCGTCTTGCTGTGTTTACTGTACCGTTGGTTTCGGCTTACATATGATACGAATGATGCTAATGTGAGGAAAGATCTCACATTCATGGCCTTCTAATACTTTCATGTCCTGAAGGGAGTTCAGTCTGTATGTTGCCGGGGAAGGAATAGGAGAGTAACAGAAAATACGTGTAACTTTCCATGGAAAATCTGGGCAGTTTATGTGACAATAATCCGAGAGGTTTGTGTTAATATGTTAGTTCCGCTGTCTTGCGGAACCTGTGGTGGAATAAAAATGCTAGCTGGTTTACTCCCCGTTAAATGTCGAAGGACGGCACAATAACTTGGCTATTGGTATGTGTTTGTGTGTTGCAACGGAAAACAAAACTTAGGAGTAAATGTTATACTGTAGTTATATATTCTTATTCAAATGAATAGATGTTTGTTTCTATTTGACTATATGACCTACTTCTAATATAATATACGGCTAAATATATGCTCAGAACAGCTCAACTAACCAAATATATAAATTCGAAATCTTTTTTATAGAGTCCGCATTTGCATAATCCAATGAAATGCTCCATGACAGATGTTATATCCCTAAACGTGGCCAATTTCTAGTATTCTGTGTCTTGCTTTCTATTTATCTAACAATGTATATAGAGTAAGAACGCTAACTTTTATAGATTTTGGAGCAAGAACAAAAATGTGACATTTCAAAGATGCTTTCAGGAAAATAAAACCCCTAAGCACAAGAAAACTAAAGCCAATACCTCAGTTATGAGAATTTTGGTTCTCAGTGCATCTGCATTTTGTGGGTCAAAAATAAAATCAGACTTTGCATCTCCAGTGAAGGCAACTTCTAGATATAGTATGGTATCTGTAATCTAATATAAAACTATAAAGTGAATAGCAACGTAAGGAATATTTCTAATTGAAAGTAGGTCAATAGCTCACCTCAACGCCTAATTGTTTACCCTTCAAGTGTGTATACTGTTTTTTTTTTCAACTTTCCTCAAACAGAGTAGATGACATAACACTTAACGATATTCACAAGGAAAAAGATAGACAATAAGCACTAAATTATGTTACAAAACTAAAAGTACATGCTTGCTAACTCTAGTGTACCCGGCTGGGTATAGCATGGTGAGTTTGAAATGGTTTAGCAACAAGGTTATTACATATTTCATGTCTCTCCTGAAAATAACCAAACGAGGAGAAAACACACAAAATATTAGTGAAATAATCTCCATACCCAAATCAAGTGCAACTAATTCAACTTTTAGATCAACTTGACTCATTCTACGATGGATCTAAAGCAGCTCCTTAACATCATCCCTGATGCATGATGGTACAAATACATTCAGAGGATTCAAGTTGTAGAGGCCACGAGTTGCAACGTAAATTGGAAGACCAACCTAAATAATTACCACGGCAAATTTGATGTGTTTTTTAATGCATCACTCATTAACTCTCTCTTTTAAATAGTAGAGATGTTCTAAAGAGGTCCTAAACCAGCGATTTTAATTTCAGCAGTAGCTTGTATGGCAAAATTTCTACAAGTTCAAACTAATTCTAGCATCTTCCTTTGTGATCAAATAGGCTAAGTTTTAAGATATTCATACAAAGGTACAGATGCCAATAGGTACCTTACCTCCTTCTGGAACTTATCTAATTTAGACGGAAATTCAATTGCCAAATCTGGAAGAGGTTTGTAGAAGTTAGTCACAATGTCTTCACCCCCACCAAGTGCCCAAGCCTAAGTATAATAGAAATAAATAACCATCATTAGTTCATTTATCTTTTTGAGAATTGTGATGCCACTTCCGCAACAATGCAACATTGAAGTTTATGGAATGTGAAACACAGCAGATGAAGCGAGCCACCAAAAAAACATAAAAGTGCACCCACCTTGCCCTCCTGTGCCAGCTTTATTGTCACCTGATCCACCCGATTCCCTACGAGTATCTTGCACTTCAGACGATAACATTTGATCCAAATCTGTTTGAGCTCCAGAAACATCTCCTATGACACCAACTTCCTGTTTCTCAACATCTGGCCTTATTGAAGTTTCTGAAGCATCTTGCAATGTATCAACTTTTCATTCATCAACATCTGCAAATGGAAAATGAAAATCTTAACATGAAACTTTTAAACGTTGAGAAACACCAATAACCTGTAAGTAGTAGTACAGGGATCATGGCCAATTATTTCTTAGCTATTATGATTTACCACAAGAGAATATACTCATGTGACTTGAACATACGATGTATGAGGACAATTAGTTACCATCTCTAGCCAATTGATGAGCGTCATCTTCCTGCGACACCTTGTTGACAGCATCTTCCTCCTAAGCTATCTTGGACAGATCATCAAACTGCACTGAGTATTTATCCTGCTGGACCATGGGGCATCGGACTATAATGCCAAAACTGCACACAAATGCGGAATGCTGAATTGTCATACGAGCTGATTACGCTCGTATATATACATATGTACATGTGTGTGTATGTGTTGTTCTCTCGGTCTATCCACACGCTGAGAAGACAAAAGTCTTGGCTATATATCTATCTATTTATCTATCTATCTATATATATAGGAAAAATAGATAGTCCATCTGACATCCTATTTGTTTTACTTCAGCCACATACAACTTAATTAATTTTACGTGTATCCATTGCCATCAACTCTTGAGCATGGAGACCACCTAGCAGATCACAGAGCACTACCTGTTATTTGTTTGCCACTTCACTTAAATGGGGTGTTTACCTGTGATGTCTGTCTCCCATAGAATTTGCTGTTATGTATGTCTGTGATTAATACCCTTTAAGCACCTAAATTAGAATGGAAGGTTTTGCAAGCTGCTATACCTGTGCCTTGTGAGCTAATCTTATGAATATGAATTGCATCCAAACTCAAGTAAGTTGCTGTAGGTTGAGGGCACTGATTGCCCAATTCATTCAGCTCTAATGTATGCAGTCATCTACGAATTTTTAAACACCTCTCCACTTTCATTAAGACAACTCCTCCCTGAAGTGTCGTGTCCGATAACCAATAGGAAAACACTGCATTTCTTTTCACCTAGCAGACATCATATTACAAAACGTAGCGCACAAACAATCAGATCCAGCAGAGCACACAGATTATGAACGAAATTTCCAATGTTTGTCCCCGAAGAGGATCAGAGGAAAATCTCCCAGAAGTTTGTTGTTGAAATTGAAAACAAATATCAAATTCCTGAATTAGGCTCTTGAAAGACATACCCTTCCACCACGCCCACCAAACTAGCCCCAAGAATTTGATTGCACATACCAATACAAGGTTCTCCAAGAAAGCTCTCACCAGACAGCAACAAATCTCACATATATGAGCAGTAACAATGGCAAATCTATGCAGTTAAATGATATCTACGACCGCCATTTCGATCAAATCTTCAAAAACAAAGAATGAATGGGATAAATAAATTCACCGCATCCGACTGGAAAACTACCTCAACTAATGGTTCCCGCACTTGACGCCACTTTAATGTTTGTGCACTGTCGCCTGCTCCCGAGCATCGCCATTGACTCCACGCCGCGCTGTGGTCGAATCGGTGCCACACTTGGAGCATTGATGGCCTAAACAAGCCACCACCCGAGGCCACCAAAGTGCCAAACTCACAAGCTCTCACGTTTATGTGGTTTTCGGTGAGGTAGTGATGCTGACACGAGGACCTTGTTCTCTACCAAACCTGTGTGGCAATGAGATTGTAGACACCGTGTGAATCGAAAGAGGAAGCGATGGAGTGGGAGGATGATTGGGAATATGTGCATGGGGAAGCAAACGTAAGGATAGGGTTTGTTGGAGAGAAAGGCACGACAGATAATGCAGGTGAATAAAGCTGTGCCTATCAGGCTTGCACGGTCGATATGGGAAAATCATGGGTCAACAGATGTACTTTTCGCTACAGGCTTTCCAGTTGCTTCTGTTTTTAAATAGAGCAATCGATTTGAGTATGTTAGCCCCGTCAAGCTAGGTTACAAGACGAAAAATGGCTATAGAATGTAAATCAGACATGCACGGGCCGATCACAGCTTGTAAACTGGCGTTATCCCGAGGAGCTGGAAGCACTGGCGCATGACGACCGCCGTCGCTTGGCAAAGCAGTAGCCGGCTTGTCTCCTCCGGCGATCCAACCACCTGTTTGAGTTCAATGCAGAGCAAGACGGCAGTTAAATCTCATGTGGTCCAGATTATTACTACTATTTTGCACAAGACAAGCAGAAAATTCAATCATCGGTGCATTCGGTCGAAGTTGATGCAAATTTAAGATCTGAAAAAAATTGTGAGCTTCACTTGAAGGGAACAAAAAGATGGAAACAGAGGGAGGTATACCTGGCAATTGGTGTAGAACTTTGTGAACATTTCGGATAAGTTGTATAGGTATTCACACACAACATTGGGAAGGAGATTGGTGCATGCCTCTTCCACAACCTGACAGTGATAGCAGCACATAATCAATACAAAAGGAGAAAAAGATCAGTCCCATTAAGCCATACTCTTCACTAACGAAAGAATCATCGGTGCATTAGTGACATCTCAACGGAATGACCTGAACCAATGCTTGACTAGTATTTTGGTGACTAATTGGGGCAACAGGTTTGTACACACAAATAAAAATATAGGCCTTGTTCATTTTTTAATTTGTAATTTCAGTTAAGTTTGATGGCATCTCAAGTAGAATGGAAACAGTTTCATATATAACGATATAAACCTTATTTGTGCCAAAACAAACAACTCAACCACTGACCAAAATGTTTGCTAACCACCATGGCTGATTTTTAGTTCCTGGACCTAACAAAATAAATTAAAATTAATAGTGCCAATCATACCTCTGCAAATCGGATAAGATATAATCCCAAGACACGCTCATCTGGATGGCCAAGAGAAATTGTCCCGCTCTGAGAACAAAATAGGAAATCAACAAGTTTTAAGTCTGTCTGATGGCCAAAAGAATTTGATGCTGAAATTATACGAAATCAACAACAGCATCAGTTTATAAAAATAACACAAGTATTACCATTTTTAGCTCGTCTACATCTTTGTTGGATTTCCGGATAATGGAGCAAATCCGAGCATGAGCATACTGAAGGTAGACAGCAGTATTTCCCTGTCAACAAATGTGGATGTAAAAGACAAATAATGAGTAAGCAAAAGGATAAATGGGTTCAGAAACCACTTATGAATACAATTTTCATTTCATGCAAAAAGAATGACCATATGAGACAGTAATGCCAGCAATAGAAAGACACAAAATAAATCAGAAAAATATTTAATAAAAAGCATATAGATCCTTACACAAACAGTGGAGTAGGCTGTAAACAAATATATGCTTAAGAGGAGTTGAGAACAAACAAACAAATAATGAAGGGTGCCAAGGCTCCCACATAATACAGTGAATAAATATGGAGTCTGAAAATACCTTATCATTTAGCATCTGTTCAAAGCTAAAAGTGTAATTGGTCAGTCGATTATTCTTCAGATCTGCGTACCTGTATTAAAGTTGTAGAAAAACATGAGAATACTACTAGGATTAGAATTCGAAAAGCTTAGTTGTTCGTATTTCAGTTTCAACATGTTTTGTCTTCCTGAAAGAAGAAATTTCGGTACGTACTTGACAGCGCCATATCCTACAGCCTCTGAAGTTTTTTCTAGATCCTCATCAGTCCACTCAACAATTTTACCTGAATAAAATCGTGATCATATTTTACCTGAAAGATTATTAAAACAAGAAAGCAAAATTCCCCAATAGTACCACTTACCATTTTCAGTGAGACGCTGGAGAAGTTCTGATTTACTCCGAGATTTAGCCTCATCAAGTAGCTCTACCAATCGAACCACCTCAGTACTACGAGTTCGGAAGCGCTTGCCATCTGCTCCAAGAACAAGGCCAAACCCAACATGACTCGTTTTTGGAAACTTCTTTTCTTTTGGATCTGGGAGCCAACCAGCCATCCTGGCAGCCTGTAACAGAATACAACAAAAGATTCACTGAAAGCTCAACAGGCGAATAAATATCTAAATTGGTTCTCTTCATTTAAATAATTACTAGTACCAAGATTACAATAACATGTTTCGAGTAAGATAAATGGCACTTTGTGCTTACACTGAAAAACATATCAAAATGCTGCTGTTGGCCAACATCTGTTACATAAATTATCCATTCTGCCTTCTCATTATTAAGCCGATACCTCCATAAAAGAAGAGTAAAAAAGGTTACAATTCACAAAATCTATAGCTGTGACAAAATAGACTACATCAGCTACAAAAATATATCATAACAATTATTATTTAGCAACTAACCAAAGAGCAGCTAAGTCTGTTGACGCATAGTTGAAGCCACCATCTCTTTTAACCACTATCAAAGGGATTTGATGACCTTCAATGAATATTACTTGAGCACCCTCACTTTCCTTGATCAAACCTTTGTTACTCAATTCCTCCAAAACTTGTGGAATATAAGGATTATAAAAGCTCTCCCCCTGAAAAGTGAATAATTCGCTTGCTTTTCAACATTTCAAAGCATATAAATCAACAACATAACATGAACATAAACAAATACATATCAACAAAATTGATTGAAGGCAAGTAAATACTGATGTTTTGGTGAAAATAGGTTCAGATGAACAATTAATAAATATTGCGAAAATTCAAAAAATCACAGATAAATTCAAGTAAAACTTGTTGTTTAATGCCATCAGAAGTTCAACAAATACATATCAACAAAAGAGGTTTCTGAAGCCTTGTAAATATCTCAACAAATATTGGCTGGCAATACTTAAACACTGATGAATTTGGCCAAAAAGTCAGAAGTTTAATAAATTTGATGTTGGCTTCAAACATCCACTGGAATACAGGATATCAATGTTGCAATAGGAAACTCATAGGTCATAGCGGTGCAATTCAGAAACATCAAGCACAAGGATGGGTAGCTGGGTACCAATTTACAACTGAAGTTAATTTGTAATTTTGACAGCTGTTCAAGAATTTTCAATCTATGAGCCTTCATATGACAATGAAGGAAATACGCCTTGTTGGGGAAAATCAACTAAAAATTAATGATTGACCATCACAAAATCTTTTTCAGCATGGTTCAGAAGAGAATATGAAAATACAAACCGTTCAAGCAAATTTGCTACAAATTAATGCAACAAATTGTATGACAAGCAAGGAATGTAATTATGGCAAACATTCCTGAAACCAATGTGTTGGTGTCCATCTAAATTCTAAATAATACAGAAATTTCAGGTTGCAACTTGCAACTACATTTTGTTCATACTTAAAAATTGATACGCAACCTTTTTAAAAATAATAAGTCGAATCTTAGTAGAAAGTACTACTACCTTTTCTTCAAGCTCTACACTTAAGCGCTTGTAGACCAAATCAAATTCATCCCTGCTGATTTCGCAAATCTTTTTCCAGGCAGCTCGGTATTTCTCCTCCCCTCCCTGCAGATTATTAATTACTTAGATGAGAATGAGAAAATGCCACAATCCTCCCAGACTCCACATCCAAAAGGACAACTCACCTGTAGCCGAACTACCGCTTGTTGAGCCCTATCTTTAAATTCCGGATCCTCATCAAATCTTTGCTTGGATGCTTTATAGAAAAGCTGCAGCAAATAACCAAATTGAAACATGATTATTTGTGTAATGAATCAGATATTCTTATATGATGCAAAATTGCAAACTAGTCATTACTTTGCACCTTTGTCATGATAAGCACAAAAATCAAACAAAAATAAGATGAATTGGCAGCAATACGAAGCGATGCCATATGGTAAAGGCACAAATGCATGTGTGCACATGCACCCAGAGGCAACAAATATCTAGATAATATATGCTTGAGAATTATTAATGGTTATTTCCTAATAACCTCCTGACTGTATGTCGAATGACACCTAAATTCATATTTGGTCTAGAGCACAACTTTTGTGGGCACCATTGATTTAAATTTCAAAAGTGTACTTTGATGGAGTAAGTGAAGCAGATAACCACCCAAACTGGGAACAAGCAACTAAAAGCAAAATCCAATATGCAGATACAAAATCAACCCTCACGACCCAAACTGCTCAAGATGATGAGATAAAAATAAAAAGCAACGCAATATAATATAGCATGCAAAACAATAACATCACATAATTGAATAAGGTCATCCACATGTTATTGGACTTGGATAGGGCATAAACCAGTACAGTGATAATACTGATGCATAGATTAAGCAGTTAGTAGTGTAGAGTGCTACCAAGAACAATACAAATATTCAATGACGCAATTTATGTTACCGCAAAAAATTACCATGTAACCCATATTCCAGTTTTCTCTCAAGCATATAGCTTTTTATATGGATATCTAGTACCAAACTCCATCCATGTTTATACACTAGTTGAGCATGACAAACTTGTAACCACGTGTTTGTATGTTTTATGGCAGAGGGTAAGTGACATATATTCAATAACGTAATTTATGTTACCGCAACAAATTACCGTGTAACCCATATTTCAGTTTTCTCTCAAGTGTATAGCTTTTTACATGGATATCTAGTACCAAATTCCATCCATGTTTATACACTAGTTGAGCATGACATACTTGTAACCACATGTTTGTATGTTTTTATGGCAGAGGGTAAGTGACATATACTATCATTAATGCATGGAACAACACCTTACCTGAAGGTCACCAATGGCCTGGCTACCAACTTCCTCCCAATTCGGAAATTTCTCAAATAGATATTCTATGAGCATTCCAAACTGCATGATCAAAGAACAACAATAGTTTAGTAAGCACATTTTTTTAGTTCCTACAACACAAGCAGAAGTGAGTGTGTGTGTGTGTATGCATGCGTGCGTGCTGATACAAGATGCCAATACATCAATTTCTCCAGCACCACAAAATCGTTTGATCAAGTATCATTTCAGTTTTTACTGGAAGAAAATATATAGAAATAAAGGCATACATATAGAAAGTACAACATAACAACTACAAGGTTACAACAAGTGGTCGAACTACTAGAGGAAAGCACAATGATGCTTGGATAAACAAATCATATTGGACATTTGGACCTAAAAGTGGAAACAAGCTCTAGCGTCTCTGGAGTACAGAAAATAGTGCATATTGTCGAAACGAATAAAGCAAATCAAAGCGTCCAAGGTGCCAGATAAATGGGAAATGGTACCAGCAGAACCAGTCAAATATTTGGGGGCACAAAGAACAGCACCAAATGAACCTCTAGTGCATCAAGGTGTAGCAAAATTGAAGGTATATGAAGCAAAGATAGGTAATGGATACAGGCACACAAAGGGTAAAGCCAACAAAAAAAAAGATGAATTGCTATGTAGCATCGACACGTGGGTTTGTTGTTGTATAGGTCCCAGCAGGGTTAGAAAACCCGATACCGGCCAAAATCCTAGCCGGGGGCTGGTACCGGTAACCGGAAACCGGCCAAATTTCAAGAAACACGCACTAAAGCAGCTCAAAGTCACAGCACAAAGCCTGTTACCTGTGTACCCCAGTCGCCCACGTGATTACGTCGGAGAACTTCAACATTTGAGAACTCAAACATGCGTGACAGGGTGTCTCCAATGATTGTTGACCTTAGATGCCCGACATGCATTTCCTTTGCAATATTAGGGGATGAAAAATCAATCACTGCCCTCTTAACTGGCAGAATTGGTGCCCAGGTTTCGATACCATTCACAAGCATGTCGTGTATTCTCTGCAATGATATAATTCATTGGCACTTAGCAGGAAAGAATTATAGTACCATAAATACCGGCATAGCTTATTGATAAAACATCTCAACCAAACCTTTGCAACCCAGGTGTTGGATAAGACGATATTCACAAAACCAGGACCAGCAACAGAGGTTGATTCAATGATATCAGAGGGAGGCAAGTTATTTGCAATGGCCTGGAAAAATGTCAGGGTACAGTATGTTACGATTCACAAAACCAGGACCAGCAACAAAGGTTGATTCAATGATATCAGAGGGAGGCAAGTTATTTGCAATGGCCTGGAAAAATGTCAGGGTACAGTATGTTAAGTCTAAGAGAGTTTCAGCATGCATGAAATAGGATAAATGAATGAGCAAGGAAATAGTAGTAGCGGATCCTATGGAAGAACACCCCAACTCCATGAGATTTTCTTAAGTAAAACATCAATACTCCGAAGAGTTTCAGATCATTCTAACCTGCCCAATTGCATTGGGGTTTTTGAAGCTTGTCCCAGATCCTTTAATTCTTGACCATAATCCCATAGCATTGTTACTGCACATGGTTTGTGAAGAATCACTTGATGAGCACATTCAAGGGATGCTAACAAGAACAGGACTAGCAGATACTGAGGTCGCAAATGAAATGGAGGCAGCAGGCAAGGCAAGAAGCCAACAACATACCATTGATAATCACCAAATTTTGCTATACAAACTTCAACCATCGGTTCTACATTGACTTCAGGCACCGTCGCCCGGAGTGACAAAACCACCAACTTGGAAAGCTGTTGCTTGACACTCCCTGCTCCCTGCACGGTATAGCAACATGTTCGCAGTCGTTACCAGCTGAAGCAAGTAGGGAAGGGGAAAACACACCAACCAGCAAAAAGCATTAACGATGCAAAAATCAATGCACCAATTGCAGTACAATAGAGGTAATTCACTAGCTATTCCAGATGCTCGCCAAATATGAAAAAAAAAACCCAGAGGTTATTTGGATTCGACGCAGTCACCTCCAGAACCAGCAACCATAATACTCACCGCCGCTTCAGGCTCCTGGGGCTGGGCGGAGACGGAAGTGGAGGCCTTATCTCCCATGGTGGTGGCGTAGCAGGCGCTCCTCGGTAGCCTCGCAGAGGAAGATACTCTACAGTGACCTAACTAGATAGGCAGCACCAAAAATGAGCAAACAGGTCTAAATTAGATAACAAAAAGGCACTCTGAGCTGAATTTGCCACACGGGCAAAGCTCCTGTCCACGAATCCCCCAGCTACAACGTTAACCTAGCCTGTTGCTCAGTTAATTTGAGCAAAAGGGAGAATAAACTCAAGCCGGGGCGGCTGCCCCGGGTCTCCCAGGCCAGGCGGAAGCGCGGGAGCGGAAGCGCGGGCGCCCGAGCGTCGTGCCGGTGTCCCCGCCAGCTGCTGCCAAGAGGAAGAGGGCGCCGGTGTTCCCGGCGCCGCTCCGGTGCGCGGCGGCCACAGACGCGGTGGTGGCTGCGGCAACGAGGGCGCATGTGCCCGTGGCCGTCCCGGGCAGTGCATGCCTTCCTTTGGGTAGGCGCCGAATCGGGGGGAGGACGAGGAGAATCGAGGAACTCACCGAATCGCGGGGCGCGGGGGGAGACGAGGCGGAGCCGCGCGAGGGTAGGCGCCGCCACTGCAGTTGCTGCCGCCGCGAGAGCTCGCATCTCTCCGCCGCCTCTTCTCGCCCAATAAATACTCTCCCGCGTGCAACGAGACGAGGGTTTCGCTTTTCCTATTCCTTATCGGGCCCGTCCCGGCGTCGCTTGGGGCTTCGGATTGGGCTTGCGCTCGGCCGTCGGCGGCCATGCGTCGATTGGGAACAAAACTTTTTGATGAAAAATGATCCTAGACTGTAAATGTCTTGGCAGAGCCCTTGCAGCTCTGACAAATCCACCCGTCATTGCAAACAACTGCTCCTTACTCTTTGATTGAAACTTTGGGAATGGAAAGAAATGTCGGATGACATTAATTATAGACAGCGTCGATTGGGTTGGTTCTATTGTCCGCTTCCGCTTGCAAGTTGCAAAACGGGATAGAAATCAGACAGGCATACGGTTGTGTTTATATTAACTTTTTTGCTGATGACTCATGAATAGTAATAGTTTTAGAAAAATCGTACGAAGAGAATATTTGTATGCGATTTTGGTTGATATAAATAAAGTTACTATAGTGTCTACTACAATCGAATCGACTAGTAGACTCTGTCTTGAAAAACACTCTATTTAAAAGCTATATACTGTAGAAAAATTATTTACCATAGAAAAGTATTTTTAAAAGCTAATAGAATAAAGCCACAGCTACTTCGATTGCGTTTCTAACAAATATGGTGCTAACGATAAGATAGGTCAGTGCTAACGATAGGTTTGACAACGATGATTTTGCACTCGTATGCCATGTTGGATGTGGTCGACCCGCTATGTTGACTCTTTAGTCCCCACTAGTGTCCTTGGAACTAAGTGGCCGATGTAGGTTCGGTTCAAAAAGGATGTGGTTTTTAACTGTAAATTTTAGTTGAAATGATATTTGTAACAGTCGTTAGTTTTTTTTAAGATAATTAAAAAATAAATAAGGAAAGTTAAAAGATACTGATATATCTCCATAGATAATACAAAGAAAAAAAGGCATATTAAGAAACCACACGTTTCAAATGACTTTTGGCTTCTGATACACAAATTAAAGACTTAGATATACATTTTGAGAGTTTACCGAACAAGTTTAGAAATCTACGGTGCAGTTTTGGTTCAAAAGTGATATGATTTTTTACTGTGATTTTTAGCTGAAATGATATTTGTAGCAGTAGTTAGTTTTTCTGAGGTATTTTTCCCATTCGTGCTCCGTTGAAGGCCTCGAGCTCGCACAGCGCCAATATTTCCACCGCTCTGGTTTGGCACGGCGGCTAGCTGTTGCAGATAGAGACGAGACCGCCGACGCAACCGTGCTTCCATCATCCAGACGCAAGCGTCCATGGTGCCAATTATCGGTCGATAATTCTCGTACACTAGCTAGGCCACTAGGCCAGTACTGATAGCTCTCCCGGTAGATTCTATATAAACAGGCAACCACAGGTGTGTTCTTATCCGGATCAGAGACGGCTTGTTAGTAATTCAGGCCACCACACTACTTCTGCCACAGATCTATGATCCGCGGCACGCATCGGGTTCTTCTCCACCGCAGGCGAAGGTCGTCTTCGCAGGAGAGATGACGCCCTCGCCGGCTGGCCAGTCGGGTTCGCCTCGGCTGGCTGACCGGCCGGTCGGCGGCGGCGTCATCTTCCTGTCGACGACGACCGTCGCCCGCTGTATGCAAACACATGCGCACCGTCCGGCCGGCCAGCCACTCGAATTCCTGGTCCGCAGCGTGCAGCAGGTTAGTGTGTCAGCGAAATCCCTGGCCGGGTAAGCGGCTGCTAGTTTCATCAGGTAAAAGATCTTGACAATCGAAGACATGTATATTACAGCAGTATTACTGATTAATTTCGTCCTGCTAACCATCAAAGTTTGTGAGATAAAATCAGGAATACATCAAGGCATATAGTACGTTCTCTCCTATCTGATGTTCTGAACCAAACAACTGAACATACGCTGCAGCAGGTTAGCGTGCTGCGTGCAGGCAAACTCCAACACTCTGTTTCAGGCTTTCAGCTGTTCATCTATTCGAACAAAAGATAGATACGCGTTTTGAATTGTAATTCTGAGTAGGATCCAGATATCAGCAGCCAGGAATTTTCTTTTTTGGCTCCATTTTCTCGTGCCCGCTCCAAACAAGGCGTAATAGACCTAAACATCCTTGTCACAGCCTGGTTTTACTCGTTACCAAGAGGAAGAGGGCATCGAGATGACGAGTCACAACTCAGAAGTAGTGGTAGGCCTGTTCCACGATGACGACGATGATGGCGGCGAAGACGAAGAAGAAGAAATGGCGGTGGGCAGTGAAATGTTCAGGTCGTTGGGCTTTGTGGGCCAGATTTTGTATCCAAACTCTTGTACAAAGAAGGCCCAAACCATATCGTGGGACCCAGCTGTAAGTGGGTAGAGGAAACATGTATGGGTTGTACAGACAAGCAATGAAATTGTCAAATTTCCTGGCAATATCCTCCTCCAATATTCCGATTTCGTGACCATACTCAACCTTAAGCTTAAGCTTGGATAGCAAACAACTCACAAGTACACGACTATCCAAATTTAAATCGAAACAAAGATTAAAGAAAAAAAACCCGCACCTCACAATCAAGAAGAAGATCCAACAAAACTGCAGTAATAAAGCCACTGATGTTGAGGAAAAGCTCTAAATTTCTGGTTGTTTCTTATACTTCAGTTTGTGTTTCTTACCTTTAGTCATACAAGAATTTCCACGCCGGGAACATAACAGACCAGAGTCATAAAGCAAGAGCAGAGCATCTCTTTCTATTTTTCCCTTTAGAAAAACAAAGTGAGAACAATATCTTACACAGGGAATACCTTTTGGTGTGGTGGTATAGTTATGGGTGTATAACTCTACCTACTAGGGTTTAAATATAACTCTACCTACGAGGGTTTAAATCCTGGTGCCCACGGTTACGTACACGCAAGTACACTTCAGTAGAATTTTTGTGAGATCACAAATTTATCTATGACCTTTATTTAACTATGTGTGTGCTAAGAAGGCGCACTCTGTATGTGTGATGTGCGTGCATATGTGGTGGTATGTGCGTGTGCGTTTTACATTTTATTAAAAAGAAATCATAATTGCTAGTTTGTCGCTAAAAAAATATCTCCCAAGTTACTCTTTTAACTGTAACCGTGGTTCAGTAAAATATAGGTTGCGTTCCATAGGGCTTAGGTTTCTTGACTGCGTGTTACAATTACTCACTTTCAAATAGTGTGTCTTTTTAAGGTAGAGTCTACAGGTATATTGTAGTACACACCGTACAAGATGGTTGATTTGTCCAGAATTTATTATTTCCAATCTCATCAGCCATTCTCTTTGCTCCTCAAAGTCAAGTTGATCTTTCATATCTTTGCTAGCTACCCTTATGTAATCTTTTGACCCCATATGCCATTTTAATCAAATTGTGATGTTTTCTTCATACAAATAGCATTTTCTTTAAAGTGGAAGCCTTTTATCATCTTGACCTCGGCATGAACTTCACTCTTATATTCCTAAATGATATCATTTTTTCTTCCAAAATGGTATCTAATCTATTCTCTTGCCGAGTAAAATCTTTTCTCAACCAAGCTCAAACATAATATCTTTTGTATATGGTATCCACCTTTATAAGTGGTATCTCACCTATATGATATCATATCTATTCTTTCAAGTGATATCTTCTTACAAGTGGTATCCTCTTCAAAACTTGTCAAACGGTATCAAGAGGAAATCATTAAAGATCTCTCAAGATTATTTCAAATAGTTGACAAGTAATCTACAAGTGGTACCTTAAGTATTCAAGAAGGATTTAAAAGTGGTACTCACAAGTGATATCAAGTTTTCTACAAATGGATTTAATCATATTTAATATCGTTCAAGCTCATAAGTGGTATCAAGTCTCTACAATTAGAATCAATTACTTGGTATTATTTACTGTTACAATTGGTATCTTCGTGCAAGTGGTATCAAGTTTCTACAATTAGAATTAATTATACTTAGTATCATTTATGCTTACAAGTATTTTACAAGTGGTATCTTATGTCATCACAAGTAGTATAAAAGTCAAAGTGGTATATGGTTTTCATGAAAAAGGCAAAAGACCACAAAAGGTTAAAAAGCACCAATTATGAACAAAATATTTATAAGTGGTATCCTTGATTTGTTTTGGTGCTAGATGACATAAGGAGAGAAACTATAGAAAAGGAAAATAGAGCAGAGCCCTTTGTGTATCAAAAGGAAAAAAGAAAGAAGTGTTAAGTGGACCCTTGGTGTAAGGGGGAATATAAGGGTGAGTTTTTCTTTGTGAAAAATAAATATAGTATTTTGGGATTATATAAACAAAAAGGGTAAAGTATTACTATTGAGAAAACTATTTTATCTAATTTGCGCAAAATATTTTATGAATCTTAAGAGTGAATGTGTTTCATTCTTATTTGCTTGATTTGGTATTCATGGAGTGAAAATCCAATAATATGCAGGTTTAGCCATTTCAAAAGGTCTTTTTGGTCAAAAGTCAAAATTCTTGTTTAAAAATATCCAAATATGTGAAAAACTAAATGAAAAGACTTAAATATGTATTTCAAATATTTTTGAATGCTTTTAGAGTAAAATTTTCTATTTTAGAAATAAAATAGCAAATTTAGCATCAAATGGACCTTCTATGATCTTCTTTTTGAATAAAAAGACATATTTTCATAAATCAAAATCTATTCCGTTTTTAAAAAGTTGTTAATACCAAACACGTAGGGTTGGTCATTTCAAATGTTTCTCTAGTTCAAAATATTTACAAAAGACCAACCGTTAAAAAGTTATACCAATTTGAAATTCGTCGAAAATCTAGTCCTGACATAAAATGACCTATTCTTGCACATTATAAGTTTCGCTATTTGAGCCAGATTTCTTTGCATATCTTGGCTTGAAATAGTATTTTCAACTCATACAAAGCTAAGAGAGTAAGAAACTCCATTAATTTCAAATTACATTCCATTTGGGTGCAAAATAAATCCACTCTTATGCACACAAAGTGCATTTTACCATATCTTTTAAAAGGAAATTCTTTTATCAAAAATTCTTTTTGAAAAATACTTTAATTAGTTCTAAAATCAAATCTGAAAAATTTCAAAGTATTTAGATCTTATTTGAAAAGTTTTTGCATTTCGCCTCTCTTTTTGCGAAAGGATTGCAAAGAAAACTCAATTTGGCATAACTTTTGAATGGAAACTCCTTTTTCAAAAATTCTTGTTGAAAAAGTTTCTTAGGAGTTCAAAGTTCGACCTATTTGAAATTTGAAAGGTGCTTCTCGGTAGCCTCGCAAAGGAAGATGCTCTACAGTGACCTAACTAGATAGGCAGCACCAAAAATGAGCAAACAGGTCTATATTAGGCAACAAAAAGGCACTCTGAGCTGAATTTGCCACACAGGCAAGCTGTTGTCCACGAATCCCCCTGCTACAGTGTAAACCTAGCCTGTTGCTCAGTTAATTTGAGCAAAAGGGAAAATAAACACAACCCTTTTTCACCCAAACAATTGTTGCATAGATTCGCATGCTCAATAAGCTGGAGAGCCCCGATTCACCAAAAAAATATGTGCAGAACAAAATTTAGAGTAGGGTGATAAACTCAAACCGCCCAAAAACTAAATTCGAGCATCTTAAACTCTGAACCTGGAACCTAAAAAAACACAAGCCAATAACTAATCCACCGTTTCTGCTAAATCTCTGTAGCACGTAGGCATAAACCCTAGACCCAGAACCACACCGAACGCATCCCCGCAAAGCCCTTTTTTTTGCGGCAGAATCGGACCTAGCGACCGCAACACGGCGGGAGAATCAAGGAGCTCACCGAATCACGGGGCGCGGGGGGAGACAAGGCGGAGCCGTGCGAGGGTAGGCGTGGCCACTGCCATTGCTGCTGCTGTGAGAGCTCACATCTCGCCTCGCCTCGTCTCGTCGCCCAATAAATACTCTCATGCGTGCAACAAGGCGAGGGTTTCGCTTTTCCTATTCCTGATCGGGCCCGTCCCCTCATCGCTTGGTGCTTTGCATTGGGCCTGGCCTGCGCTCGGCCGTCGATTCCGACCGCATCGTGAGGCTGGCCATGCGTCGATTGGGTTGGTTCTATTTGTCTGCTTCCACTTGCAAGTGTTAACAAACGATGTAGATCGACGAACGGCAACGCAATTCACAACACAATCTTCAATAATAATCGCACAAGACAGAGAATAGAGTAATAGATTGTAGGCTTTATTGATCTTGTAAATCTCTCTTTACGTGGCACTAAACCTCTGTAACATCCCAATTTTTGCTTTTGTTTGGAAATAATAATTTTAAATTAATTTATTCAATTTGTTTGGAATTTTCAGAGTTAAGGGTTTCTGTTTAAAAATAAAAGTTTATAGTAACATATGTTGAAAATATTTTTCTTAAGTCTAAAACCTCTCCAGGAATTTCTGTCAATTTTTCTGGAATTTTTAAAATTTATTTGGTATTTTTCTGAGTATTTTAAAGCTTCCTAAGGTTTTCTGAAAATCTTTAAAAGAATTTAATTCTTAATTAATCTTCGGGCGACACGTGGCAACCATCCGAGCCATCCGTCTCTGCCCACGCTAATCCCGACCGTTGCTCCTCACTTACCCCTTCGCCGCCTTCCCCTCCCCGATGGTTGACACGTGTCATGCATCGGAGTCGTCCCCGCCGCCGGATCTGATCGGTGCCGCCCATCTTCACTTACCGCTTCAACTCGATCCGACGGCCGAGATCCTTCCCTCCGCCACCCGTCGCTCATCCGTCGCTCGCCTCCTCTCCTCTCTCTCTCGCCGACAGGTGGGCCCCACCTGTCAGGCCCGTCGTCCCCGCCACTTCTTCCTCGGTGCGCCGTCGCCATTATTGCCGCCGCCCGAGCTCCGCGTTCTTCGCCTCCCGGCCGTTACTCCTCGCCATTATTGGTTCCCGAGCATTCACTCGTCGTGCGCGTTAACTAGCAGACGTTTCCCCTCGCGTCGTCGCCCGTTTCCGCCGGTTGGAGACGAAAACCGTCGCCGCTTCCTCCGGCGAGCTTGCGCACGCGTTACGTCTCCGCGGTGTATAAAAACGTTGCTGGGAAGCCCTTCCACCCCTTCGCGCACCCTCTCCTCTCCGGTTCCAGCTGCGTGCGTCGTCACCGCAGCGTTTTCGTGTCGTCGCCGTGCGTTGCTGCGCCGCCGGTGAGTCCTCCGCCGTCCCCATCGCCGCTCCGCCTCGGTCCCAGCGCCCGCTGCGCTGCGTCGCGCCGCTCCCTCGGCCGCGCCGCGCCAGCGCACGCGCCACGCAGCGCACACGCGTCCGCGCGCGCGCGCCGCGCGTCGTCTTGCGCCACGCGTCGATCATCGTCACCTTCCCGCCTCCGCGCCCTCGCATCCGCGCCGTCCGTTCAAGATCGGAGCCGCGAGGCACCAGCTGGCGCCACGCGTCCCCCTCTCCGCCGTTGGATCCCACCGACACCCCCGCGCACCCGCGTCCGCGCGACGCGCCCGCCACGCGTCGCCGATCGTCGCCGTCCTCGCGCCCGCGCCACTCCATCGCCACCGCTCATCTGGATCTGGGCCGACGCCCCAGATATTGCCGCGTGCACGCCCCGCCACCGTCCGATCTCGCCACCGCCGCCCGCGCCCGAGCCACCCACGTCAGCCCTAGCCACATGGCAACACCAGCGCGTGCCACGTCAGCCCTAGTCCACGTCAGCAGCCACGTGGCATGCCACGTCAGCTGCCACGTCAGCCAAAATCCGCCCCCCAGGTGCCACGTGGCAGCCACGTCAGCAGTTGACACGTGGCGGCACCAGCGCACGCCACGTCATCCCTAGCTTGCGCGCGTACTGCCGCCGTGTCTCGCTCGTGGACTCGGTCCACCGTGGACCGGCCCCACCTGTCAGCCTCTGTGGCTTTATTTAAATCCCGTGCTGACGTCATTATTCCGATTTTTCTTTAGAAAAATAATTCCTGTTGGCGTCATAATTCATTTTCAGAATAAATTTAATTCCAGAAATTATTTTTTTCTTTTTCTCTGATTTTAAACTTCCAAAGGTCATATCTTTCTGATTTTAACTCCAAATTGACCCATTCAAATTTCTAAATTCATCTAAAATTTCAAACTTTCATTTGGTGTATTTATTTTGAATTTTTGAGTTTTTATTTTATTTTATTTATTTGGTTTTCCTTGTTTCTCGTGTAGAGTCTGAATTTCCGGAAGATTTTCAAGAACAACCTCGGGAAGATTCCGACCTAATTCAAGAAGGCAAGTCTCCTTGACCATTTTGCTCCTATGTTTTATAAATAGTTTTTGTAATTATTTTAAATTATTTGCATAGCTATGTTTAATAAATTGATAATTTTAATTCTAGAATTTAGATAAACACCCAATTTGTTATGCCCTCTTTTGGAATTTATTTACCATGTATCTTGTCAACTTAGGATAACCTTTAGCTCAGTAATGAGTTAGTATTACTATTGTTGATTTTAGAATATTAGCAAATGCTTAGTTTAGCTGATAAATATAAAAAGGTTCATATGAGAAGAATGGTTAATGAATGTTTTGGATTTAATGTTTTGTTTGAAAAGTGGTAATAGATGTTACCACTGTAAATTTTAAAATAAAAATGAAGTTCAAGGTAAAATTTGACGAGGGTGAATGGAATGTTTGGCTGATGCGGTTTAGCACGAAAAATGGGTTTGTGAATGATCCACCCTAGTCGTCTAAGGACCGATTCTTGTGTTTGTCCAATCTGAGTAAAACAGTACAACCACAAGTTAAAATGGGTACAACCTAACTAATTAACCTATAATAGTTTAGTTTTTGTGTCACTATTGGAAAATGGGTATCAGGGATTTACTAATTACTCAAAGTGAGGGGCATGGATTTACTGCACTCACATGGCGCAAGAGGGAGCTTCTGAATGTGGTGGATTTAACCCTTCAACGGTGAAACCTCAGCGAGTGATACAAAACTATACTAGAGTAGGTGAAAAGCTTTGTGATATTTTATCTGGGTCTCATGCCAAATGAAGCGTGTTGACTGTTAATGTAACATATCTCTTGTGGGTAAAGTTGTACGCACTCTGCAGAGTAATAAAACTATTCGAATAGCCGTGCCCACGGTCAAGGGCGGACAAGGAATGCATTCACATAGTAGAGATTTGACTTTGAATTTAAAAAGAAAAGGTTTTGGAAAACTAGAGAGTGGATAGAACTCTCGTGATTTTGGTCTGGTGGATGTAACCAGCTCAGGTGGTTTTAACCTCCATTTTGAATCTTGACGGAGATAGCCTATTTTATCAGTGATGGTGGATGTAACCTTCACTAATGTACTTATTAAATTTCAGACCATGAAAATTCAATGTTTAACAAAATATTTTTAGTAATAGTATATAAATTTGAAATAAAATGCTCATTTGTGCAAAAGAGCCATATAGCCTTCCTTTGTTCAACCCCGCATCTAATGCATTTTCCCAAGACTTGCGGAGTACATTTTTGTACTCACATACTACACTTCAAAATAATTCTCAGAGGAGGTTGAAGCTCAGGAAGGAGACTACGACTACTGTTTCGCTTGCGGCTGTGATGGATTCTTTCCGGAGGACTAGGTCTCGTTGCTTTGCTTAAGTCAATTGCCTGTGGCATATTGATGGGCCGTTTATTTGAATATTTTTGCTTCCGCTGTTACCTTTTGTGTAAGAGGTTCTGTGAACCACAGTTGTAAGGCCTTGGGCCAAGACTTATGTATTTCAGTTATTATTGTAATAAAGCGTGGTTGGCAACGTATCATTTTTCTGATTATCTGTGTGTACTAGCGTTGATCTGGGACTAGTACTGCAATACACAGGGGGTCCGGAAGTTTCTACTCCAGGGTCTTACAATCTCTATATTAATAGAAGAGTAAACCAGGGGCAATTTAGATATTTGCCCATAACTGAAACCCCTTCAGTTTCGTAGCACTCCCCATGGGTGAATATCGTGGTATGCATATGTCTCATCAAAAACTCTTCCCAAAAACCCAATGGGAAAAAAGGGATTGAGAAAAGAGTACATTGCATCCGTTGCCTGTGGCACATGTTGCCTTATTAAAAATCTGGCGTGAGAAAACTTCAGGAAAAACTCACAAAATGAGAAAGAGTGTAACTTGTAGATCTTCAGGATCATGTAAGTCTTCTGGCCCTACACATGGGATGTGGTTCAGAAATTTGCTCCCCCTGAACCTTGTAAGTCTCTAAGTCGTCTCATACCAATGCCTCGAATGCACTTTTGAAAACTGATGGCCGATAGTTATTTTGTAAATAAATCTGCTAGGTTATCACAAGACTTAGCTTTCAATACTTTTATCTCTCTTTGTGAGTTCAAACTAATTCTAGCATCTTCCTTTGTGATCAAATAGGCTAAATTTTAAGATATTCATACAAAGGTACAGATGCCAATGTGTACCTTACCTCCTTCTGGAACTTATCTAATTTAGATGGAAATTCAATTGCCAAATCTAGAACAGCTTTGTAGAAGTTAGTCACAATGTCTTCATCCCCACCAAGTGCCCAAGCCTAAGTATAATAGAAATAAATAACCATCATTAGTTCATTTATCTTTTGAGAATTGTGATGCCATTTTCGCAACAATGCATCAATGAAGTATATGGAATGTGAAACACAGCAGATGAAGCGAGCCACCAAAAAAACATAAAAGTACACCCACCTTGCCCTCCTATGCCAGCTTTATCGTCACCTGATCCACCCGATTCCCTACGAGTATCTTGCACTTCAGACCATAACATTTGATCCAAATCTGTTTCAGCTCCAAAAACATCTCCTATGACACCAACTTCCTGTTTCTCAGCATCTGGCCTTGTTGAAGTTTCCGAAGCATCTTGCAATGTATCAACTTTTTGTTCATCAACATCTGCAAATGGAAAATGAAAATCTTAACATGAAACCAGACAAGACTTAATAAACATTGAGAAACACCAATAACCTGTAAGTAGTAGTACAGGGATCATGGCCAATTATTTCTTAGCTATTATGATTTACCACAAGAGAATATACTCATGTGACTTGAACATACGATGTATGAGGACAATTAGTTACCATTGGTCCCCTCATCTCTAGCCAAGTGATGAGCGTCATCTTCCTGCAACACCTTGTTGACAGCATCTTCCTCCCAAGCTATCTTGGACAGATCATCAAACACCATGGTTGACACCTTCCATAAAAAGGATGGTTCACAGTTTCGGGTTGAAATCATAGGAACACCAAGAATTGTGCAATAATGCAACAGAATGTATGACTTGTGCAATAACCATCTTTCACCGCTCGAATAAACTAACCCAACAATTGCCAACAACGAAAAGGCTTGATGAATAATCTTAGAATAATGATCCTAAATATCAAGATTGCAATGAAAAAATAGCGCAATTAGAGTAGCCATTAGCAAGTAGCAACATCGCGATCAGTGATTGAAAGCGCGAACCTGCTTGAGCGAGATGGGCAACGTGAGCTTCCCCGACGCCTCTGGGACGCACATAATCTCCTTTATGGTTCCCCTCTAGCTCTAGCAAATGCCCGCGCATGCCACCACGTCCCTGCGGGATGGCCACCAACCCTCCGACTCCTCAATCCTCACCAACATCTCGTGCAGTAGCTCAGGGGGAAGCTGTGCCTAGCAGCTCTGTCGCAGCGCCTCCGTCGGACCCACGGCGGTCATCCGAAGCGTGTGCCTGGCCCGGTGAGATCGGGACCACAGGCTGTGCAGCGAGATGCTCCCAAACTCACCCCTCATCTCCTGAATTAGGCTCCTGAAAGACATCCCCTTCCACCACGCCCACGAAACTAGCCCCAAGAATTTGATTGCACATACCAATCCAAGGTTCTCCAAGATAGCTCTCACCAGACAGCAACAAATCTCACATATATGAGCAGTAACATTGGCAAATCTATGCAGTTAAATGATATCTACGACCACCATTTCGATCAAATCTTCAAAAACAACGAATGAATGGGATAAATAGATTCACCACATCCGACTGGGAAACTACCTCAACTAATGGTGCCCGCACCTAACTGGCTGACACCACTTTAATGTTCATGCACTGTAGCCTACTCCCGAGCATCGCCGTTGAGGCGCTGACTCCGCGCCGCGCTATGGTCGAATCGGTGCCGCACTCCGAGCATTAACGGCCGAGACAAACCACCACCTGAGGCCGCCAAGCTCACAAGCTCCCACGTTTGTGGTGATTTTCGGTGAGATAGTAATGCCGATGAGGACCCCGCTCTCCCAAGCAGTGTGGCAACGAGATTATGGACACCGTATGAATCTGAAGAGGAAGCAATCTAGTGAGAGGATGATTGGGAATACGTGCATGGGGAAGTAGGCTTAAGGAGAGTTCGTTGGAGGGAGGTCGCGGCGTGCGAATGTCCACAAGTCGGTGCCTATTGATATGCGTATCATTTTTCAGGAAGGGGAGGAAAGGGTGGATAAACCACGAAGTAGGACAAACGACCATCAATCGTTTTACAAGACACCAAACGCAACACTAAACTACTATAGTAATCGTTTACTCGCAAGGCGGCGGGTACAACTACTTTGTTACCCAGCATCACCTAAGGGGGCGCTCGTTTTAACGATAGCTTCTGACTTTTGGTTGAAATTTCACTGTAGCTGACTTTTTTTACTATAGCTGATTTGGCTTTTTAGACATAATTAATTTTAAAAAAATATAAAAATAGAAAAAAAACATGTTAACCCATTAAAGACAATACAAAGGAACACAGGAAAAAAAGAAAATACAAAAAAGTCTAAAATATCTAAAAAAATTCAGAAAAAGACGAAATACTGAATAGTAAAAAAAGCAGAGCTAGAAGCTGAAGCTGAAAAAAAAACCGAAATGAGTGGGGCCTAAAGAGCTCCAAAGATAGAAGGGACACATGGCACGACAGACAATGCAGGTCAATAAAGCTGTGCTCATCAGGCTTGCACGGTCGATATGGGAAAATCATGGGTCAACACAAGTACTCTCGAGTATCCTTCGCTACAGGCTTTCCAGTTGCTTCTGTTTTTAAATAGAGCAATCGATTTGAGTATGTTAGCCGCGTCAAGACCAAAAACTGCAGCCATGGAGTGGTGTTTGCGTGAAAATGGATGTAGAATGTAAAATCAGACATGCACGGGCCGATCACAGCTTGTAAACTGGCTTTATCCCGAGGAGCTGGAAGCACTGGCGCATGACGACCGCCGTCGCTTGGCAAAGCAGTAGCCGGCTTGTCTCCTCCGGCGATCCAACCACCTGTTGAGTTCAATGTAAAGCAAGACAGCAGTTAAATCTCATGTGGTCCAGATTATTACTACTATTTTGTACAAGACAAGCAGAAAATTCAATCATCGGTGCATTCGGTCGAGGTTGATGCAAATTTTAAGATCTGAAAAACATGTGAGCTTCACTTGAAGGGAAAGGAAAGATGGAAACAGGGGGAGGTATACCTGACAATTGGTGTAGAACTTTGTGAACATTTCGGATAAGTTGTATAGGTATTCACACACAACATTGGGAAGGAGATTGGTGCATGCCTCTTCCACAACCTGACAATGATAGCAGCACATAATCAATACAAAAGGAGAAAAAGATCAGTCCCACTAAGCCATACTCTTCACTAACGAAAGAATCATTGGTGCATTAGTGACATCTCAACGGAATGACCTGAACCAATGCTTGACTAGTATTTTGGCGACTAATTGGGGCAACAGGTTTGTACACACTGTTAGACTTAACAATGGAATCTGGTTTTGGGAAGGATTTGCAGTGCTATTGCAGCTGCTCCTTTGGTTCATTATATAGGTTTAAAAAGCCAAAACAGAACATAACAACTAAAGCAAAAGTGCTTAACAAACTAAAGCAAAAAGTCTTAACAAACTCTTAACAAACTAAAGCAGAAGAACCTTCTATCTAACGCTAACCTGAATTGGAGCTCCATTTACTAAAAACAAAGATAGACCACACACCACACAAGCTTATTCTATCATTTCTCCCCCTAAGTCTTGTGTGCGGCCTTCGACTTGATGTGAACCAGCCCAATTCGAGCGCGCAGTTCATGGAACTTCACCCTCCCGAGAGATTTGGTAAGAATGTCGGCGAGCTGGTCCTTGGTGTTGATGTAGCTGACCTTCACACTCCCTTCTTCCAGACAGCTTCTGATGAAGTGGTACTTGATCCGGATATGCTTGCTTTTCTCGTGGAAGACGGGATTCTTGGCCAGCGCTAGAGCAGATTTGTTGTCCACCTTGAGCTCGACTGCTTCGGCCTCCTTGCCAAAGAATTCGCCCAACAGCCAAGCCAACCAGAGTGCTTGAGTTGCGACAGAGGTGGCAGCAATGTATTCAGCTTCGCAGCTAGACAGCGCCACCACCTGTTGCTTGAGAGACTGCCAGCTCACGAGACAGTTGCCGAGGAAGAACAACGTGCCGCTCGTGCTCTTGCTCGTATCGATGTCGCCGGCGAGGTCGCTGTCGCAGTAGCCGATGACATGTGTTGCACCGGGACATCTTGCGTAGTGCAAGCCGTAGTCGAAGGTGCCTGCGATGTAACGCAGGATCCGCTTGATGGCCTGCTGGTGCTCTACCGTCGGTCGCTCCATGAAACGGCTCAGGTACCCGACGGCGAATGCCAAATCCGGCCGGGTGTGCACCAGGTAGCACAAGCTGCCAATAATGCGCTGGTACAGCGTCGCATCGACCTCTTCCACCTCACTGTAGCGGCTCAACTTTAGCCGCTCCTCCATCGGAGTGTGGGCGGGATTGCACCCATCCAAACCTCCCATCTCGACGATGCGTTTGGCGTAGCGAGCTTGACGAAGAGTGATGCCGGAGTTGTCTTGGCGCACCTCAATGCCGAGATAGAAGCTGAGGAGGCCAAGGTCACTCATCTGAAAAATGGCCTTCATTTGAGCCTTGAATGCCTCCACCTCTGCTTCTTCTGTGCCAGTAATCACGAGATCGTCGACGTAGACCCCCACCAACAGGATGGATCGACCGCTACCTCGCCGATACATTGCTGCCTCGTGAGCACTTTGCTGGAAACCCTTCTCCTTGAGCGTGCTATCCAGCTTGACGTTCCAAGCTCTTGGTGCTTGTCGCAAGCCGTAGAGTGCCTTCCGCAGTCGCAGCACTTTGTCCTCCTTGCCGGCAATGACGAAGCTTGGGGGCTGCCGCACGTACACTTCCTCCTTCAAATCGCCGTTCAGAAACGTCGACTTGACATCCATATGATGGACGTGCCACCCCTCCTGGGCAGCCAGAGCAAGAAGAATGCGGATGGACTCAATGCGAGCCACTGGCGCAAACGTGTCGTCGTAGTCGATCCCTTCCTACTGGACGAAACCACGAGCAACAAGCCTTGCCTTGTGCTTGACCACCTCTCCCGCCTCATTCTTCTTGAGTTTGAACACCCACTTCAAAGTGATTGGGCGGTGGCCAGTCGGCAAGTCGACGAGCTCCCATGTACGATTGTGCTTGACGGAGTCCAACTCCTGCAGCATTGCCGCACGCCAGGCTGCATCACTTTCGGCCTCAACGAATGAGCAGGGCTCCCTGGTGTAAGTCAGGTGTAGCTCGGCGTCGAGGTTGCGCTGTACATACCCCGGCACCGCTTGATCGCCGAGTATGTTGTCGATGGTGCGGTAGCGCAGCGGGGTATCTTCATGTGCAGCATCGATCGATCCTCATCGCTCTCCAGCGGTGTGGCGAAGATGGGCACTTGCGGTCCACTGGGAGCTGGAGTGGTTGTCGGTGCAGCGAGCGGAGTGGCAATGGGCGACGGCGTGCACGGCATGCTTCCTGGGTCCGGAGCTAGTGAGCTCGACGGTGTCGATGGCACCCAGGTTGCAGGAGCAGGTGAGCCGGGTGTTGGCACAGTGCTACCCGCTCCCCCGGCTCCTCCAACTTGCACATCTTCGATGACAAAGTCATCTAGTGTTGCCGTTGCATTGCCGCTGGTCTCCTTGGTCCAGTCCCAGCCGCGCCCTTCGTCGAAAATGACATCGCGCGCCGTGCGCACACGCCAGGTTGTCAGGTCGAGGATGCGATACCCCTTGACGCCTTCCGCATAGCCGATGAAGACTCCAGGCGTACTCCGGTCATCCAGCTTGCCGACATAGTTCAGCTCTTTGACGTATGCCAATCAGCCGAACGTGCGAAGGTGTCCGACCGCCGGTGTGCGCCCATGCCAGGCCTCGTACAGAGTCTTCCCAGCTAGGCTCTTGGTCGGCGACCGGTTGAGTAGATGAACAGCGGTCATCATTGCCTCCCCCCAGAGCGTCGCCGGCAAACCCCTCTGCTTGAGCAGGGCGCGCGCGGTCGTCACCACGGTCTGGTTCCGACGCTCGACCACACCGTTCTGCTGCGGCGTGTAGGGTGCAGAGTAGTGCCGCTCGATGCCTTCATCAGCGCAATAGGCAGAAAATTCAACTGCGGTGAACTCCCTTCCATTGTCGGTGCGCAGCACTCGGAGCTTGTGGCCACACTCCTCTGCTGCGACCTGGACGTGCTTGATGGCGTCCGCAGCTCCAGCCTTCGTCGCGAGGAGGACGGCCCACATGAACCGTGACGCGTCATCCACCAGTAGCAGAAAATAGCGCCGGCCTCCCGGAGTCGCCGGGGTGACCGGGCCGCACAAGTCACCATGGACGAGCTCGAGCTGCTTCTGCGCGCGGTACATGGCCTGACAAGGGAAGGGACGCCGCTTCTGCTTGGTCACCACGCATGTGTCACATAGCTGCTCGACGTGGTTGATCCGGGGCATCCCGCGCACCATCTCTTCGCGCCCCAACTTCTGTAGAGCCTCGAAGTGGAGGTGTCCGAACCGCTCGTGCCAGCGCCAGGCTTCGTCGTCACGACGAGCGGCGAGGCGTAGGGTCGCCACCTGTCATGTGCAAGACATACAGTAGTGCGCCGCGGCTGACTTTGGCGAGGAGCCCGCGTCGATCCTAGATCCGGAGCACACCTTGGTTGATCCCCACTCGTGCACCACCCTCGTCAAGCTGGCCGAGGCTGATGATGGAGTTGCGGAGCGCCGGAATGTAGTAGACGCCACGGAGCAGCTTGTGCTCGCCGGTCTTGGCCACAAAGACGACGGATCCGACGCCGCGGATCTCCACTGCAGACGCATCGCCGAATTTGACGGAGCCCCGGACGCCACGATCCGGATCGGCGAAGTGCTCCATACGCCCGGTCATGTGGTGCGTGGCGCCACTGTCGAGGTACCATCCCTCGAGCTTGTCGTCGCCGGAGCCGTCGCCGAGGAAGGCACGCGCCTGCGGCTGGTCGATGTGAAGAAAGGTGGACGCCGTCTGGGGGGAAAGAACGAGTGGCGGTGCGGAGTGTGGATAAGGGGAGATTAGGGTTGGACCCTCCCCTTTATCTCCCACGGGCCCCGAGCCTGGGCTCGCATGGGCCAGGAACAGTGCGGGCTCCTCGTCCTCCTCAGCATGGGCCATGTGGGCCATTCCGCCGCGCTTGGCGCTGCGCTCCTCGCCCGGTGACCACGGCGGCCGCAGTTTAGGCAGACGTCGCCGCGGGCCGCCTTGCGTTCCCCGCCGCCGTCTCCTTCGTTTCCACCGCCGCCGCCGCCGGGTTTTTCTTTCCTGCGCGGTCACCGACGGCGGTCCTTGAATGAAGTCGAGCCCTCTCCCTTCTTCTCCTTCTGGCGAGCGCGCCATTGCTCCTCGATGAAGAGCAGCTTTCCCCCCAAGGTGACTGGCTCGGTCGTGGGTTCTTCCTCGCGGTCGTCGACGGCCTTGAGCCTGCCCGTCACCTCCTCGATGGACAGGGTCGAAAGATCTAGAAGGGTCTCAATCGAGAGGGCGATCTGGGTGTACTTCTTGGGAACGATGCGCAAGAGCTTCTCCACCGCCTTCTGTTCGTCAATGTCGCCGTCGCCGTGTCGGACCAGCTGTTGCACCAGGCCGGCGAGACGGAGAGCGAAGTCATCAACATCCTCGCCAGGCCGGAACGCAAGCCGGTCCCATTCTTGCCGCAGCTTCTGCAGCGTGGCTTTACGGACACGGTCGGCACCGATTCGTGCCGCTGCGATGGAATCCCAGGCTTCCTTCACGGTCGGCTTGTCCGCAAGCGACGGCAGCATCTCCGGTGGAACGGAGGCGAGAAGAGCATCGAGCGCCAGCCGGTCATCATGAAACTCAGCGTCGCCGTACTCAACGGCATCCTAGAGCCACCGGGCTTGCAGCTTCACCTTCATCAACAGACTCCACTCGTTGTAATTCGTCTTGGTGAGCATCGGCCATGGGGTGCCTCCGCCGGACTCCTTGATCACGCGCTGGACGACGACGGGCGAAACCGGTCTCCCAGAGCAACCTCGACGATGGTGCGGAGATGGCGAAGCTCGACAGTCGTGGACCCTGTGAGGGGTCCGCGACTCATGGCGATGCTCCCGGCCTTCCTCGCCGACACGAGAGCTACAATGGCAGAAGAATAAAGCGTCTGCGCCGCCATGGCGGCTCGCTACCTCTGCACTGCGCATTGCTGTTGCTTCCGCAGCCGTGATACGCGCCTCGCGCGCATCTTCTTCGGCAACAGCCACTGCCCGTGCAGCAGCTGTGGAGCCAGCTCTCCGTCCTGACGAGGTTGACATCTCCAGGGAAAGTAACAGAGGCTCTGATACCAATTGTTAGACTTAACAATGGAATCTGGTTTTGGGAAGGATTTGCAGTGCTATTGCAGCTGCTCCTTTGGTTCGTTATATAGGCTTAAAATGCCAAAACAGAACATAACAACTAAAGCAAAAGTGCTTAACAAACTAAAGCAAAAAGTCTTAACAAACTCTTAACAAACTAAAGCAGAAGAACCTTCTATCTAACGCTAACCTGAATTGGAGCTCCATTTACTAAAAACAAAGATAGACCACACACCACACAAGCTTATTCTATCACACACAAATAAAAATATAGGCCTTGTTCATTTTTTAATTTGTAATTTCAGTTAAGTTTGATGGCATCTCAAGTAGAATGGAAACAGTTTCATATATAACGATATAAACCTTATTTGTGCCAAAACAAACAACTCAAACACTGACCAAAATGTTTGCTAACCACCATGGTTGATTTTTAGTTCCTGGACCTAACAATAAATTTAAATCAAATAGTGCCAATCAAACCTCTGCAAATCGGATAAGATATAATCCCAAGACACGCTCATCTGGATGGCCAAGAGAAATTGTCCCGCTCTGAGAACAAAATAGGAAGTCAACAAGCTTTAAGTCTGTCTGATGGCCAAAAGAATTTGATGCTGACACTATACGAAATCAACAACAGCATCAGTTTATAAAAATAACACAAGTATTACCATTTTTAGCTCGTCTACATCTTTGCTGGATTTCCGGATAATGGAGCAAATCCGCGCATGAGCATACTGAAGGTAGACAGCAGTATTTCCCTGTCAACAAATGTGGATGTAAAAGACAATTAATGAGAGTAAGCAAAAGGATAAATGGGTTCAGAAACCACTTATAAATACAATTTTCATTTCATGCAAAAGAATGACCATACGAGACAGTAATGCCAGCAATAGAAAGACACAAAATAAATCAGCAAAATATTTAACACAGAGCATATAGATCCTTCCACAAACAGTGGAGTAGGCTGTAAACAAATATATGCTTAAGAGGAGTTGAGAACAAACAAACAAATAATGAAGGGTGCCAAGGCTCCCACATAATCCAGTGAATAAATATGGAGTCTGAAAATAAATACCTTATCATTTAGCATCTGTTCAAAGCTAAAAGTGTAATTGGTCAGTCGATTATTCTTCAGATCTGCGTACCTGTATTAAAGTTGTAGAAAAACATGAGAATACTACTAGGATTAGAATTCGAAAAGCTTAGTTGTTCGTATTTCAGTTTCAACATGTTTTGTCTTCCTGAAAGAAGAAATTTCGGTACGTACTTCACAGCGCCATATCCTACAGCCTCTGAAGTTTTTTCTAGATCATCATCAGTCCACTCAACAATTTTACCTGAATAAAATCGTGATCATATTTTACCTGAAAGATTATAAAAAGAAGAAAGCAAAATTCCCCAATAGTACCACTTACCATTTTCAGTGAGACGCTGGAGAAGTTCTGATTTACTCCGAGATTTAGCCTCATCAAGTAGCTCTACCAATCGAACCACCTCAGTACTACGAGTTCGGAAGCGCTTGCCATCTGCTCCAAGAACAAGGCCAAACCCAACATGACTCGTTTTTGGAAACTTCTTTTCTTTTGGATCTGGGAGCCAACCAGCCATCCTGGCAGCCTGTAACAGAATACAACAAAAGATTCACTGAAAGCTCATCATGGGAATAAATATCTAAATTGGTTCTCTTCATTTAAATAATTACTAGTACCAAGATTACAATAACATGTTTTGAGTAAGATAAATGGCACTTTGTGTGCTCACACTGAAAAACATATCAAAATGCTGCTGTTGGCCAACATCTGTTACATAAATTATCCATTCTGCCTTCTCGTTATTAAGCCGATACCTCCATAAAAGCAGAGTAAAAAAGGTTAAAATTCACAAAATGTAGAGCTGTGACAAAATAGACTACATCAGCAACAAAAATATATCATAACAATTATTATTTAGCAACTAACCAAAGAGCAGATAAGTCTGTTGACGCATAGTTGAAGCCACCATCTCTTTTAACCACTATCAAAGGGATTTGATGACCTTCGATGAATATTACTTGAGCACCCTCACTCTCCTTGATCAAACCTTTGTTACTCAATTCCTCCAAAACTTGTGGAATATAAGGATTATAAAAGCTCTCCCCCTGAAAAGTGAATAATTCGCTTGCTTTTCAACATTTCAAAGCATATATAAATCAATAACCTTCTTGGCTGCTTCGGGGAAGAGGCAGACAACATAACATGAACATAAACATTTAACTACACCAACAGACAAAAAAATTGATTGAACACAACTAGATACAGATGCTTTGGTCAAAATAGGTTCAGATGAACAATGGATAAATATTGCGAAAATTCAAAAAATCACAGATAAATTCAAGTAAAACTTGTTGTTTAGTGCCATCAGAAGTTCAACAAATACATATCAACAAAAGAGGTTTCTGAAGCCTCGTAAATATCTCAACAAATATTAGCTGGCAATACTTAAACACTGATGAATTTGGCCAAAAAGTCAGAAGTTTAATAAATTTGATGTTGGCTTCAAACATCCACTAGAATACAGGATATCAATGTTGCAATAGGAAACTCATAGGTCATAGCGGTGCAATTCAGAAACATCAAGCACAAGGATGGGTAGCTGGGTACCAATTTACAACTGAAGTTAATTTGTAATTTTGACAGCAGTTCAAGAATTTTCAATCTATGAGCCTTCATATGACAATGAAGGAAATACGCCTTGTTGGGGCAAATCAATTAAAAATTAATGATTGACCATCACAAAATCTTTTTCAGCATGGTTCAGATGACAATATGAAAATACAAACCGTTCAAGCAAATTTTCTAGAAATTAATGCAACAAATTGTATGACAAGCAAGGAATGTTATTATGGCAAACATTCCTGAAACCAATGTGTTGGTGTCCATCTAAATTCTAAATAATACAGAAATTTCAGGTTGCAACTTGCAAGTTGCAACTACATTTTGTTCATACTTCAAAATTGATAAGCAACCTTTTTAAAAATAATAAGTCGAATCTTAGTAGAAAGTACTACTACCTTTTCTTCAAGCTCTACACTTAAGCGCTTGTAGACCAAATCAAATTCATCCCTGCTGATTTCGCAAATCTTTTTCCAGGCAGCTCGGTATTTCTCCTCCCCTCCCTGCGGATTATTAATTACTTAGATGAGAATGAGAAAATGCCACAATCCTCCCAGACTCCACATCCAAAAGGACAACTCACCTGTAGCCGAACTACCGCTTGTTGAGCCCTATCTTTAAATTCCGGATCCTCATCAAATCTTTGCTTGGATGCTTTATAGAAAAGCTGCAGCAAATAACCAAATTGAAACATGATTATTTGTGTAATGAATCAGATATTCTTATATGATGCAAAATTGCAAACTAGTCATTACTTTGCACCTTTGTCATGGTAAGCACAAAAATCAAACAAAAATAAGATGAATTGGCAGCAATAAGAAGCAATACCATATGGTAAAGGCACAAATGCATGCGTAAACATGCACCCAGAGGCAACAAATATCTAGATAATATATGCTTGAGAATTATTCATGGTTATTTCCTCCTGACTGTACGTCGAATGACACCTAAATTCATATTTGGTCCAGAGCACAACTTTTGTGGGCACCATTGATTTAAATTTCAAAAGCGTACTTTGATGGACTAAGTGAAGCAAATAACCACCCAAACTGGGAACAAGCAACTAAAAGCAAAATCCAATATGCAGATACAAAATCAACCCTCACGAGCGACACTGCTCAAGATGATGAGATAAAAATAAAAGGCAACGCAATATAATATAGCATGCAAAACAATAACATCACATGCTTGAATAAGGTCATCCACATGTTATTGGACTTGGATAGGGCATAAACCAGTACAGTGATAATACTGATGCATAGATTAAGCAGTTAGTAGTGTAGAGTGCTACCCAGAACAATACAAAATATTCAATAACGCAATTTATGCTACCACAACAAATTACCGTGTAACTCATATTCCAGTTTTCTCTCAAGCATATAGCTTTTTACATGGATATCTAGTACCAAACTCCATCCATGTTTATACACTAGTTGAGCATGCCATACTTGTAACCACGTGTTTGTATGTTTTTATGGCAGAGGGTAAGTGACATATTCTATCATTAATGCATGGAACAACACCTTACCTGAAGGTCACCAATGGCCTGGCTACCAACTTCCTCCCAATTCGGAAATTTCTCAAATAGATATTCTATGAGCATTCCAAACTGCATGATCAAAGAACAACATAGTTTAGTAAGAACATTTTTTAGTGCCAACAAAACAAGCAGAAGTGTGTGTGTGTGTGTATAGGAAGTCTCTTTTTTATACCCGGGTGTAATTACACCCTATGTCGTATCTGACAATGTAGAAAGTATCTCGCATAACAGAGGGTATGTACGTGTAGTACACAAGTATTGAAGACCATTAAGGTGGTATGAATAATTTTCCAGATGTGGTATGTACATTTTTTTGACATACTCTTTTTTATGTGCATATATAAAGGTATTTACAAAATACACTAAAAACTATGGACTCCCTTACGTTTTTCATATGATTCACATTAGAGTATGTTATAATTAGTACATAAGTACATCCAAAATGATAAATGAGTATTTTAAATTTGTTTAGGTGGTATATTAGAGGTGGGTGTAATTACACTCGGGTGTAAAAGATATTTTTCCTTAATTACAAGATGCCAAAACATCAATTTCCCCAGCACCACACAAAATCATTTGATCAAGTATCATTTCAGTTTTTACTGGAAGAAAATATATAGAAAGGAAGGCATACATATTGAAAGTACAACATAAGAACTACAAGGTTACAACAAGTGGTCGAACAGCTAGAGGAAAGCACAATGATGCTTGCATAAACAACTCATATTGGACATAAAAGTGGAAACAAGCTCTAGCGTCTCTTGAGTACAGAAAATAGTGCATATTGTTGAAATGAATAAAGCAAATCGAAGTGTCCAAGGTGCCAGACAAATGGGAAATGATACCAGCAGAACCAGTCAAATATTTGGGGGCACAAAGAACAGCACCAAATGAACCTCTAGTGCATCAAGGTGTAGCAAAATTGAAGGTACATGAAGCAAAGATAGGTAATGGATACAGCCACACAAAAGGGCGAAGCCAACGAAAAAGAAAAGATGAATTGCTATGTAGCACCGACACGTGGGTTTGTTGTTGTATAGGTCCCAGCAGGGTTAGAAAACCCGATACCGGCCTAAATCCTAGCCAGGGGCTGGTACCGGTAACCGGAAAAACCGGCCAAATTCCAAGTGTCAAAATTTGAATTTGAAACCGGTAACCGGAAAAACCGGCTAGTTACCACCCAAAAAACCAGAGAAAAACAGCATTTGTCACCAACAAGAAGCACGCACTAAAGCAGCTCAAAGTCACAGCACAAAGCCTGTTACCTGTGTACCCCAGTCGCCCACGTGATTACGTCGAAGAACTTCAACATTTGAGAACTCAAACATGCGTGCCAGGGTGTCTCCAATGATTGTTGACCTTAGATGCCCGACATGCATTTCCTTTGCAATATTAGGGGATGAAAAATCAATCACTGCCCTCTTAACTGGCAGAATTGGCGCCCAAGTTTTGATACCATTCACAAGCATGTCGTGTATTCTCTGCAATGATGTAATTCATTGGCACTTAGCAGGAAAGAATTATAGTACCATAAATACCGGCATAGCTTATTGATAAAACATTTCAACCAAACCTTTGCAACCCAGGTGTTGGATAAGACGATATTCACAAAACCAGGACCAGCAACAGAGGTTGATTCAATGATATCAGAGGGAGGCAAGTTCTTTGCAATGGCCTGGAAAAATGTCAGGGTACAGTATGTTAAGTCTAAGAGAGTTTCAGCATGCATGAAAAAGGATAAATGAATGAGCAAGGAAATAGTATTAGCGGATCCTATGGAAGAACACCCTAACTCCTTGAGATTTTCTTAAAGTAAAACATCAATACTCCGAAGAGTTTCAGATCATTCTAACCTGCCCAATTGCATTGGGGTTTTTGAAGGTTGTTCCGGATCCTTTAATTCTTGACCATAATCCCATAGCATTGTTACTGCACATGGTTTGTGAAGAATCACTTGATGAGCACATTCAAGGGATGCTAACAAGAACAGGACTAGCAGATACTGAGGTCGTAAATGAAATGGAGGCAGCAGGCAAGGCAAGAAGCCAACAACATACCATTGATAATCACCAAATTTTGCTGTACAAACTTCAACCATCGGTTCTACATCGACTTCAGGCACCGTCGCCCGGAGTGACAAAACCACCAACTTGGAAAGCTGTTGCTTGACACTCCCTGCTCCCTGCATGCCCTAGCAACATGTTCGCAGTCGTTACCAGCTGAAGCAAGTAGGGAAGGGGAAAACACACCAACCAGCAAAAAAACATTAATGATGCAAAAATCAATGCACCAATGGCGGTACAATAGAGTTGTAATTCACTAGCTATTCCAGATGTTCGCCAAATATGAAAAAAAAACCCAGAGGTTATTTGGATTCGACGCAGTCACCTCCAGAACCAGCAACCATAATACTCACCGCCGCTTCAGGCTCCTGCGGCTGGGCAGAGACGGAAGTGGAGGCCTTATCTCCCATGGTGGTGGCGTAGCAGGCGCTCCTCGGTAGCCCCGCAGAGGATGATGCTCTACAGTGACCTAACTAGATAGGCAGCACCAAAAATAAGCAAACAGGTCTAAATTAGGCAACAAAAAGGCACTCTGAGCTGAATTTGCCACACGGGCAAAGCTCCTGTCCACGGACCTTGCGGAGGAGGAACACGGCGTCGGCGGCGGCCGATGGGGACTTGCGGAGGAGGAACACGGCGTCGGCGGTGGCCTTGATGACTTGAATACTTGATGTCAGATCTGGGGCTGTCGGCGAGAGAAGGGGCCGCGAGCGGCGGATCGGGTAGATGCAGCCGGCGGGTGGGAGGAGAGGAGGGCCGGAGGCGGGCGGCGGCTGGGAGGAGAGGAGGGGCGGAGGCGGCCGGCGGCGGTGGGGCGAGGAGGGGCGGCCGGCGGCGGTGGGGCGAGGAGGGGCGGCGGTGGGGCGAGGAGGGGCGGCGGTGGGGCGAGGAGGGGCGGCGGCGGGGGGCGAGGAGTGGCGGCGGCGCAGGAGAGGCGGGGAGAGGCGGGTGGGAGGCGGACGGGGCTGCGGGCAAAGTTATTGGAGCCAGACCGGAGATCGAACCGGTGAAATCACCGGTTCACCGGTTTACTGGTCTGATCGTCGGTTCAACCGATGAACCGTCGGTTCAACATGAGCAGTAAAAGTGTAGAACTATTAGTATAAGAACTACTTAAAGTGCACCATTTTCACTAAATTCCTTTTTTATTGTCAGGATGTATACCACTGAACTACTTAAAGAAGGAATTCAACGAGTCATACCAACATTAACATAGAAATCCGAACAGATGTATATTAAGACAATAAAGGTTTGGGTTCCAGGGATATAGCTTCAAGGTGTATATGGATAAGGGATCTTTATTGCAGTTTTTTTTTGTAAATTGACTGGAAGAAACACATCCTATCTTTTTTTCTATCAAAACAATACGCCCAAACCAATCTATGTTAAACATATTCATATTCCAACATGGCAAAAATTGAAGGATCAAGTAGTTACCATTGTGTATGGATCACCGGATGATTGATCTAGAAGAGGACGAGAGGCGGTTCCCACTTTAGTTATACGCCTTGCAAGAGCCTCCAAGGGCACATCCAACCAAACAGATAGGCCCTTCTTCATATATTTCCTGATAATACAACAAGAGAACATAATATTATCGATTAGAACAAGAGAAGGCACAAGCGAGACGCCGAGCGAGACGCGGCGAGGCGGAGACGGCGATGGCAACCACCCGGCGGCGGTGGGGCGGCGTGAGGAGGAGGCGCGTCGCGACGGCCAGCAGGGCGGTGGCGGCGCGGAGCGGGCATCAGCGCGCGCCCGCATCGAGGCGACGACGCGCGAGGCAACGCCGAGCGAGGAGGTAGCATCGGACCCATCACGCCCGCCGCCGAGCGAGATGCGCGAGGCGAGACGACGAGGCAACTACCAGCAGGCGGGCGCGCGGAGAGAGGCACGCGCACGGCCAGAAGGCGGCGGCGGCGCGCGACAAGCGGCGGCCCGGCGGCGACTAGAGCGACCGGTGCGGCCCGTGCAGGTGAAGTGCAACAAGGGGGCATTGAGATTGAGATTTGAGAGGCTCGCCGCCACCAGTGAGGGGGATTTTTTTTCATTTTTTCAAGTTTTGCCCTTAAACCCTAGCACAACTGGGGGTATTTTCGTCCTACGCGAAAATCGCTCGGTTCACAGAAAACCGTCCGGTCCATCAGTTCTTTTAAAAACCGATCAGTTCGCCCGGTTTTTTCCAGTCCAACTACATGAACGGTCTTTGAACCAAACCAAGCCGTTGCACTACCCGGTTCTGGTTTTTTCCGGTTCAACCGGCGGTCTGGTCCAATTTTCTTAACTATAGCTGTGGGGTGGAGAATGGGGAGTGGGCCTGTGCCTGTGGGAATGGGGAGTGGGCCTGTGCCGTGTGGGGGTATTCAATGGGGAGTGGATGTAGGGCCCGTGGTTTATGATTTTTTGTTGAAATTTTTGAATTTTAGCTGTTTGTGATAGAGATTATGGAGAGAGAGATACTCGCTTATGATTTTAGATGGTACAGATATTAGACTTTTAACGTATACTATAATTAACTTTTAGACTCCATCTTAAAAAAATACTCCGTTTGAAAGTTAGGTACTGTAGCAAAAGCCAAAAGCCATTTTTAGAAACTGAAAAGAACAGGCCCGTAAAAAAATCTCATGCTCACAAGCTATTTGAGCTCGGCTCGCTGAAGCTCGTGAGCTTGAGATCAAACTCGAATTTGGCTCGTTTGAAACTTGAGGCAAGCTCGAATCGAGTCTAGAGCGAGTCAAGCTTAAGCAGCTTACGAGCCTCAAACTTTTTTTAAGCCCTAACGTGTGCAACGAGACGAAGGTTTCACTTTTCCTATTCCTTATCGGGCCTGTCCCCTCGTCGCTTGGGGCTTTGGATTTGGGCCTGGCTTGCGCTCGGCCATCGATTCCGACCGCATCGTGCGGCTGGCTAATACGAATAAAGCCACAGCTACCTCGATAGAGCTGTGCGGCTGGTAGTTAAACTGCGCTGAGAACCGGATGTGCGCAGACGCCCGAAGCGAAGCAGCATGGCGTGCGCGTCGTGGACGCGGAAGTCCCGCATGGGGAGGAACTTGAGGAGCACGACGTTGACACACTCGTCGGCTACGGGGGTGCCATCGCTAGAAGGCGGAGGATTGAGGGGCATGCCCCAAATGGAGATGGGGTCTGGGTGGGTGACGAGGAGCGATCGAGCCCATGGTTCCGTCGACGACGATGCTGGAGTCCGTGGCGTATAAGCGGATGCGTGAGGAGAATTGGTTGGAGTTCATGCCGCTTACTGCGGGTAGGAGTTGGCGAACACGGTCTCCGAGTGGGGTTAAGAAGATAGAGTTATATTCTATTCCATATATGTCTTATCTCTATATGGTATATCCCCTTGTACTCTCCTATATATATAGCCCCTTGGATCTTATATCAATACACACAATATTCATAACATGATATCAGAGCTTAGGTTAAACCCCTAATCTCGATCTCGTTTTACTTCCGCTGCTGCTGCCCTCGGGAGGATCGATCTCTGCTCTCAGGGGTGACCACTTCTTCTCCCGACCGATGAAGCCTGCGCTATGGGAGAACAGAAGCTCCACATCTAACATCCTCAAATCTGGATGGAAGGCGGCCACAAGGTCGTGTGCACCGACGAACTACGTCGCACCCTCATCTACGATGTCCACAAAGGCGCCGTCCGCGCCAGGCCCAAGCTGCGTGACCGCATGGATCCGCCTTCTCCTCTTCGATCTAGCCGTCGTCACTTGGATCCGCCCACCTTGCTCTGGATCTGGCCATCGTCGCCTCGGTCGGCCTCCTCGCCGCCAGATCCGCACCCTGCCTCGCCGCGGCGGTGGGGGCAAGGGTGCCAAGATGAAGGGCCTTTCCAAGTCGAAGCCGCAGATGCCGACCGATGTCGTGCATCATACGCGCGAGCTCCTTAACCGCACCGCCACGCTCCCGATCGGCTCCTCTCGTCGCCGCAGCACGCCTTGGTCAGGGCCGCCTCGCCGAAGCCCATCTTGGGCGCACCCTCGAGCATCTGCCGTCCCCAGGGCCGCCTCGAAGTCCTCATCGGCATCCGCGAGGCCATGCACTACTACGACGGTCCCTTCGCCGTGTTTCTCCCAGGCCAGAGCCGATCTGTTGGTGGCTGTGGCCATGGTAGTCAGTGTCATCGCATCCCTCACGCGGCAGCCGCCAGAGACCGCCAGTCACCGGTGAAGCCAGCGCCGTCGAAGTGAGACCGCCCGCCACACGCCACATCCCTCACGCGGTGGATCCGGGTGAGCTCCGCCGCCAAGTCGGCCCAGTGCACCGCATCCTCCAGGCATCGCAAGCCACCGATGAAGCCAGCGCCGCCTCCAGTCCTCTAGGAGAGAGCGGCGCGGAGAAGGGATGAGAGACGCCTTGCCTCTGCCCCGATTATTCTGCCGCCCATGAAGCCCTTTGACCGGACTGGCTCGGTGAGCCTTTTTTTTTTGACCGGTTTGGTGAGTCCTTCCTGACCGGCATCCCTCCACAAGAGTGCCTGTTTCTGGCTTGCATAGGAGATTATATCCCTCCACAAAAGTGCCTGTTTTTGGCTTGCATAGGAGATTATCACAGCTGCTATTGCTTCTGCCAGGAGTCTTAAAAAAAAGAGTCTATGTGTTGGGGTGTCGTTTTGAGCCCACCGTTGCGTCCATCCAAGTCCGTAGTTTCTATTTTTCGTTTCGTCTAAGCCATGTGAGTACATAAATTTCTTGTCAGTCATAGAAGAAGTAGGTGTTTTGTTTTGCATGACAGCAGGCGTCGCTCTTCTCTCTGAACCACGTGCAGATCGTAGAAGTCGTTATAATGTCACCGCTACTTTACCCGCTGCCCCGAGCTTTTAAGACCGCTGCGCTTCTCCTGCACCTCGTGCATTGCGCCACCGTCGTCTTGGGCTTTCGATCTGTTGCTGCCATGTTTATGTTTATTCCATGGTATCAGTCACCGCTCTTCTCTTTAAGCCGCGTGTAGATTGTAGAAGTCGTTATGACGCCGCTGCTACTATAGCCGCTGCCCCGAGCTTTTAAGGTCGCCGCGCTTCTTCTGCATCTTGTGCACTGCACCGCCGCCGTCTTAGGCTTCGATCTGCGCCGTCATGCTTCTATCTATTCCTCTTCGACTTGATCCGACAGTATTTTTCAATACTTGCACGCTACGACGACATCATGAAGACTCAGACTTCGGATTTTATTTACTATTTTAATAACAACTCTTTTCAAATGCAATGCTATTGCATACGCCTTACATTTGAGGAGAGTGTTAAGGAGATAGAGTTGTATTAAGAGATAAAGTTGTATTCTATTTCATATATGTGTATCTCTATATGGTATGTCCCCTTGTACTCTCATATATATATATATATATATATATATATATATATATATGACTCTTTGGGTCTCATATCAATACATACAATATTCATAACACCTACCACTACGCCGTGGAAGGAGCCAAAGCAGGAGTTACAGGTATGAACAACGTTTCCTAAATTTGAATACTGTTTCCATGATGATCTTGTGGTGATGTTTGTGAACTGTGCTATGCTTCATTACTTGTGGTTGTGTCAAGGATGAGTATGGTATGGTATACTAATATATCTTGTTAACATTAGGATTGACCGTGTGGAATACTATTACAGGAAACATCCCGCTGAAGTTTGTGTCAAAATTCAATAGTTTGCGTGACATATGTTATGCATGTGCTGTATATATTCCATTTAGGCACATATTAGTCATCTTACCTCCAATCTATTCATGTCTGCGACTGATATACGTTCATATGTGGTGAGGGAATGTGTAGCGACCAAATTTCTGGTTATGCTCAGCTGGGTAACAAGTCAGATGCTTTCCTTGGTCATGAGGCTCATAATTTGATGGATGCTACTGATAAAACAGTGAATGACTACTGCCGTACAATTGCTCCAACAAGAATTTCGTATATCATGTGCCATATGTGCTTTTGTTCCTCTCTGTTGAGTTGTTTGTTCTTTTAATTATTAATCACCATCAACTTTGTGCTTTTCTTATTAACAGTCGATCGCATTCTCCAAGGAGGGAAGACCGTGGTGCTGGTCATGAGGAAAGGCTTTCTCCAAGGAGGGATGGCCGTGGCGCTGGTCGTGAGGAAAGGCGATCAAGAAGCCCTGGCTACAGCCGCAGCTCTAGGAGTGCTTCTTCACCTTCCCAGGGGAGAAACCGCAGCCCCACGCCAAATGTCATGAGCCCCCCACCAAGGCAGCGAGCTGAACACAACGGGAGCCACAGGAGAGGTGAAAGCCGGAGCCCATCCCTCGATAGATGACCAGCTGCCAGTGGACGGAGCCTGAGCCCCAGGGAACGGTGATGAACTGATGATGACAAACACCGTGCATAACCCTGAACTTGAAATCTTGTGGCCTTAACCCTTGGAACAAACTCTCATGAATGTTGGTGGCTGACTGTCGAGCTCAGCATGACCGCACTTCACAAAGCTTTCATGACCGTGATGATAAATGCTGTCTGTCCTTAAACTAGCTTTTATGAAGTTGTTGCTGTCAGAGAAATCCGCCTTTGTTTATGCTACATGTCTTACCTAGCTTTGATACTTCATGAACATGCTGTATTGCGTCCATCAGGTGAATATGTTAATCGTCATGTTGAACAATCTGTGCTTGTCAAGGCTGATGCTTCGTAGGAACATGGCAAAAAAACAGGTAAAAAAAATCACCGATAAGATAAACGTCGAACGCATCATCAATTCATCCAAGAGCACATGTATTTACAGGGTAGGAGGTAAGGAAAACTTAAATGCAATTCCGAACTTGTGTTGTCGTATATCAAGGCAAAACCACACAGTTTAGACAAGCAGCAAACATCTCTTTTCTTTGACAACATGTTTCAACTTTTTCAGTGACTCTAGAACAGCTTAATCTAATTCACCTCCCCTCGGCATTGATCAGCTGCGAGAAGGCAGCATTACTCATCGACATCTGAGAGTCGTCAATAAGCGTGCGGCTTTCATCTGCAGTGCCGATCTCCAGAGAACTTATCCTCTTGGCGTTTGAAGGGAGTTCAGAGATCTGATTCATGCTGTCAATGTTGGAGATGTCCGGGCCTGCCTCCTGCAGCTGAAGCACAAACTCCAGGTTCCACAGAACATCTCCCATTGTAGGGCGATCGACACCGTAGTCAGCAAGGCATTTCTCAACTGTCTCCCCGTACTTCCTCAATGCTTCAGGCCTGATTGTCCCGGCAATCCTTTGGTCAATGATCTGATCCAGCTCTCCTCTCTTTTGCCACTTAATAGCCCACTCAGCTAGGTTAATCATTTCTCTTGGAAGTGTTGGGTCGATGACCGGCCTTGCGCAGATCACCTCTAGCAAGACCACACCAAACGAGTACACATCCGACTTGTCGGTCAGCTTCTGCCTCCTGTAGTACTCAGGATCAAGATACCCGAAACTCCCTTTCACCGCTGTGCTAACATGTGTCTGATCGAATTCAGGTCCTGTCTTTGACAGGCCAAAATCAGAAACCTTGGCCATGAGATTCTCATCAAGGAGAATGTTTGCTGACTTGACATCACGGTGGATGATCGATTTCGCAAAACCAGTGTGGAGGTAGTGGAGCCCTCTTGCAGCTCCTATGCAGATCTCTAGCCTTTTCTTCCAGCTGAGAGGAGGCAGATCACTGCCGTACAACTGACTCTTCAGAGTGCCTTTCTCCATGTACTCATACACCAAGATCATCTCATTGCGCTCATCACAATAACCAATGAGCGACACAAGATGACGGTGTCGCAGCCCTGATAGCAGCTCTATTTCCGTCCGGAATTCCCTAATGCCTTGGTGAGACTTCTGGTTGCCCCGCTTGACTGCAACTTTGGTGTTGTCCTGCAGAACTGCTTTGTAGACCTTCCCAAAGCCTCCAACTCCGATAACCATCTGCTCATCAAAGTGATTTGTCGCCTCTTGCAGCACAACAAAAGGAATACGGTAGCTCGGGTCACTGGCAGTCCCAGATGTAAGAGTGGTCTGGCTGGTTGTTCGGGTACCTGTAGTAAGGAAGCTAAGACCAGACAGTGGTGTCCAAGAACTTGAAGGCTGACTTGTTGATGGTGGCTGTGGCTTCTTCTTCTTTCTTCTGAGGCCAACACAGAGAACAGCAGCGACGATGATAGCACCAACACCTCCGAGAACAGAGCCCAATATGACAGCTAATTGCCGCTTTGCCGCTGACGGTGGCTTCACAACAGCAACAGATCCAGTACTGACGATCATCTTCATGATCTCCAGGCCATTCAGGATGCCATCCTGTGCAACATTCTTCAAGCTGGAAGGCCCAATGCTGATACTGAGCTTACCAGACGGATCACTTGATGGCAAGACAATATCCATGTAATATGGCATGGCCAAGATACCAAAACTTTTTTCGGTGAGATCAAGATCTTTCACCGCTGACCGGCTATCCACATAAACATCAAAGTAGAGTGCATTTGTAGACTTGCTCACTATGTCACAGAAATGGAACCGGATCAGATAGCTGGAACGACCGTCAACATTGAATTGCCATGTCATGTTGGACGCTGAGCTGGCATTGTTTTGCACAACCAATTGCCTTGCAGTTTTGTACACACTGTCCGGTGCATCTTCCTCTGTGGCTGCTCCTTTTTGGTAATTCAGGTTTCCTGGGTAAGTAACTGCTTGATTGGCAGTGGAATTTAGGATGAAGCTCTGATCAGTAAGCCATGTTCGCCAGAGCGTGTCGTTCTCAGCGGTCACCTTTGGCCCACCCACATTGATCCTGTAGGATGTCTGCAATGGCTGCGTTGCCAGGCCGAGATGCTGCCCGACATCCACAGTTTGTGCAGAATCAGTTATCAGATCATCAGGAACCGAGATGACTTCAATAGCATTGATGAAGGATATGCCGTTCCCTTGTGGCACGAATGTAAGAATGAGCATGTCCCTAGTAATGTTCAGCGAATACTCCCTGAACACCGGTGAGGAATTGCTCGGCGGAGTGAAATTGTTAAGGAGCACAACGTCCTGCGTCGACACCTTGAAGTTCGCCGTAGAAAGATCGTAGCTTTGGTATCTGAAAGGGAAGAAGTGGAGCCGGACAAAATGCCGGCCACGGCTCTTCATCTTGAAGGAGTAGGATGATGGAGCGGTGAATATCCTCGCGGTCTGATACAGCACGGCGTTGTCGAAACCCGAGACCGAATTCGGCGAGGCGTTTGCGGCAGTGCTCGGGCCCTGAGGGGATGTCAGTATAGTCGACCCGGAATTGTCAGCTGCGAAGACCCTCTGGTCGACAGTCACGTCGACCGTGGAGCCACAGTCGATGAGGTAGTTGTCTGCAGGGGTGAATTCAGCATTGCAGGTACCAAGAATCCAGATGACCCCAAGGAGGACTTGAACTAATTTTAGCCCAATTGTGCTGCTACCCATGACGAGTTCTAGTGCAAATTGGGGCTAAAAGGATCAAAGTTCAAAGGCCCTCCATGAATTGCACAAAGATATAGAGAGGCAGGTGGTCCATTTCGGGTTGCAAGGACACGCAGAAATTGGAAGGGAAAATGTGAATAGACTCGATTTCTTGGAGGCAGGAGGGGATCGAGGAATTAAAGGAAGATGAGACCCGAGACCTTCCTTATCAGGCAAGAACCTCCTCACCGAGAGCACTCACATCACAGCATTCACCAAGAACTCGATCTGCAAAATAGTTCCATATGAAATGGTCGGTTTCTTCTCCAACATGCAGGAATCCAAAATAGAACAAAAACACTCCAGCAATCAACCCAATTTCCCAACCAAGAGAAGTAAAAAATCTAAAGAGCGGTAAAGGGTTGAATTACCTTTGCTGGCTTCCAAGCACTTAGTTCTTGCCTCCGCACAAAATTTCAGCTTGCTTCACACAAAACCGAAACCTTTGCATCGAAACCGCCCAAGAATTAATCAGGCCAAAAAAAAAAACTCAACACCCAGAAACGAGGGCGTTCTTGGCCGGAGCAAAGGGAAAGGAGCCACACCGCACCACCCCCTCCACCTTCGCAGGCCTCTCTGTAGAGGCAGTTTCTTAAGGCCAAGAGCAAGCAACAGGCGGAGGCAAACAAAGGCGCCGCCTTTTAAACAAACCAGGTGGAAGCGGACAAGATCAAGCCCGATCCCAATCCAATGCTCGTCTGCATAGATGCTAGTCCGAGACAAATCTTCGTAATGATGGTGGTTAGAGGTTGGCAAGATTTTCAATGGAGGAGGGATGGGTCGGTCGTTGGTGTTCTCCCGTCTGCACAAGCGTAATATTTGATCAAAAGAGGTGTGAGTGCGTGCTCTGGGCGACAAGCGTAATATTTGATCAAAAGAGGTGTGAGTGCGTGCTCTGGGCGTGGACCGCAGAGACGAGGTGAGCACATGAGGTTGCTACACGTACCAGCCAAGCTATCAGGGTTACGAATTAAATATCAATAAAATATTTTTAAAAAACTGTTCTAATAAATTATTTTGAAACAGCGATGAAATACTGCTTCATTTATTTGTACAAAGAAAACTATAAGCCATAATAAAAGATATATGTTTCACTCACTGTAAGTTGAAAATTTTGGAATTGGGTTCTTTTGTTAAAAAGTTTGCTAAAGTTCGTAGAAATTTGAGTAATACATCCAGCTTGTTGTTTGGTGCAGAAAGAAAACCTAGGGCTGAATATATAAAATTTTACAGGTAATAGTATATTTCTTACAAGAATCAGTGGCTTAGGCTCTGTTAGGAACTCGAGAATTTATCTCGATTGCCGTAGAAATTGAAACTTTTTCTAGTTGTTGGACTCTACTAAGTGTTTTAGGTTTGTACTTTTAGAACATATACCTTCAAGTAACCAATTAAGATCACTCTTATTTGAGATTAGACTTTTAACTTATTTTTTACTATTTATAATTTTTTGTCTTTTTTGGTTTTTTGGTATGTTTTTTAGCTTTTTTATCAGTTTTTTTGTATTCATTTGTACTATACATGATGGGCTAACATGTTTTTTAGATTTTTTAAAATTAATTATACCAAATAAGTCACTATCAGTTACAGCGTAATTTTAGTCAACTATAGTTAATGTTAGCCATAATCCACTAAATTTTAGTCTAATCGAACGACCTCTAAGTGATTCAATTGGAACATATACCTTCAGGCCATATACTTTTGAACATATACCTTTTGGAAAACGGCATGTGTCGTACTTTTGGGTAAAGTGGTTCAATTGAGGATCGATATTTTCGGTGGCTCCTTTTATCACTTGTTCTATCTTAGAAATCGACTATATACCAACACCCCTAGTCAACGCAGATCGAACAAACACAGTTCATAGGTCATCCTTGTGTAGTTTATGGCTAGGTTCGATGGAGCTTTTGCTTTAGCTTTTCATTTTTTGTTACAGTCAAATGGTGCGTTTTTTAAAAATAAATTCTACTAGTGATACTATACCGACTTCAGCTATATCCGCTACAATTGTATGTAATTATTTTTCTTTTTATAATCTCTCTTGTGAATGGTTAGAATTCAAAATTTTAAGCTAAAAATTACAAACCACAAGCCAAAAAAAACCATCCTATACCTGTGTTGTTCGGATGGCTCACAGTGAGGTATGCTTGTTTACAGGGGAAAAAAAGGGGGGTTTACATATATCCCTTACCATCCTAATGCAACCAATGCTATAATTATGTATTTATCGCTCCCTCTGTTTTTTTAGGTCCTAAGAACCGTGCTTTAAACTTTTTTTTCTAAAGTTTGATCACCAACATATTCCAAACTATGTAGATTGCTTATATAAAAACTATATTGTTGGATGACTTGTTAAAAATATTTTCATAATATTATAACTCTATATAAAATTATAAAAAGGAATGATCAAAATTATATCTTAGCGACCGTAAAAATAAAAACGTCAGACAAAAAGAAAGGGAGAAAGTATTCTATAGCTTAATAGATAAGCTTTTAAGGTCTCTTCCACATATTAAACTAGCAGTAGAGTTTACGTGGTCCAAACTCGTAACTTATGAATTCATAGGCTTTTCAGAGCTTTCGCGTTGGCTTTTAACGATTGCGATGGCTTTTTTACTATTTATTTTTTTATTTTTAGTTTTTTTATATATTTTTATATTTTTTTACATTGTCTGTGATGGGTTTATATATTTTTTTCTATTTTAAAATTTTTTAAAAATTAATTATGCCAAATAAACCAACTCAGTTACAGTAAAAAAATCATAAGCCATTATCATTCTGAACACCCCCTAAAAAAAGAAAAGAAAAGTTTGGTGTGTATGATAGGTGCTGCTTCAGACGATGCAATAATACTAGTATTTGGCACCAGTGAGATACGGGCATTCGTATTGTCTTTTACTGATGGTTTTTTACTGTGTCTTATAACTTTTAGCTGAAAATAAATAGTAATAGCCGAAAGAAGTGATTTTTAGAATGAAGAAACGAGCGGTGGAAAAAAGTGAGGAAGAAATATGTGCACGTGGCTAGAGCGAGAGGAGTGAGGTGTGTTATGCAACTGTGACTTTCTGGTTTATCCTAGAACGAGATGGTAGCGAGATGAGTAGAGAAACCAGATGTTCATATTAGCTTTTATTTTTTTCAAACATAAGTTAGAAATATAAACCAATACGAATAGGACCGTGCAAGCTTGCAGGAATGAGAATGGCTACAGGTAGCTAGGGATGAAAAGCGGATATGAATTATCCACATTATCCGGTTACTGTATTCGATAGGATACGAATATGGTATAAGTTTTTTTCATTTGATTAACAATTTCTATTATATTCATGTTTGAATTTGAATTCACACAAAAAAAATATGGATGCAAATATGGTATAGACTTTTACTATCCGAAATGTTATTTTATTCGGGCTATTTGTATATGTATTCGTATTCAACGAAGCAATATGCATATTGTTGTAGAGGTGGCCCCCACCTAAACCCAACTGGCATGTTAGAAAGGTGTAGGTATCGAGTGAGGCATGTGTGATGACGTAAGTGCCCCGAATGGTATTCTTGTAAAGACACTCCTCGTTAAAAGATATATACGTGACGCCAGCACGGAGAGAGGGGACATACCACCTAACTCCCCACTACCATATTCTCTCTCTGTTTGGTCTGTAACCACAACACATATTTTGTTACAATACGATGAATTAGTTGGACATGTTTTTAATTGAACGTGAATTCGTGTTTCTTTAGGCGAAGCAAATGAATTTGAATGATTAAGCGTGATTGTATGAGGATAAAATGTTATTGATGTCTTAATACTATATAAATTACAAGATATCTGGATTCAACCGAATTGAATGGATATTCGATTCGAATTCGTATTCAACATTTGTTTGGTTCGTATTTATATCTAACATTTATTCGATTCATATTCGAATCCAAAAAAAATTATAGATACAAATATAATTTAAGCATTATTCAATTTATATTCAATCCATTTCAACCCTACAGTTAGCCATAGTGCTAAAGCGGACTGCCCCCTTTACGTGACTTTGAACAAGTCCCCAAGACTTCCAACCAAAGTCCAAATGCATTCGCACCTGGCCTCACATTGCTCTCGTTCTTTCTTCCTTTTTTTTCTGAGAAAATAAAAGAAGAGCGCCTCTAATATAGAGAGCTGTTTTGCCCTGGTCAGGAATAATGGAATTTCGCACGCCACCCAACAAAAAAGAAATTAAAAAATAGAAAAGGCACAAACCAAAAAAATCTTCCGTGAAAAGGTAAACAGAAATTAAGAACACAAAATTAAGAACTGGTTCAGAATTGGGCAGAAAAGAGTCTTACAAGAAAACATAAACAAAGAAAACAAAAGAAAAGCTTGCGTGTGTACATCTACTCGCCGAAGACGAGACCAAATAAAGGTGGTGGGTGAGAGTTGAGAAGACGTGTTGATATCATCTAAATTGCTCGACATAGTAACGCATGGAAATAGAAAGGTTACATAGTAGCAGAAAAAAAACATAGAACTTGGATGCAATATCTAGTGAAGTGCTACATGAAATATTTTCCTAAAAAAAATGTTTGGACAATCTATAGAACAAATGCAATGATGTTAGAGGGAAATGTTTTTAGCCAAATAGAAGGGAATGCTTCTGGCTTGGACTTCTCAGAAGAATTCTTATTTTCAGTTAACGTTTAAAAACCCTCAAAAAAATTGAGAAGATGATTCTATATGTTTTTTTAAAATTTTTTCCGTTTAAATTGTGCTAGTCAAGTCTCAAACTGTGGACCTCAACTCGGCCAAAAGCTTAAGTTTATTTTTGGAGGAACCTAAAGTTTAAGTTGTTGAGGAATAACGGACAATATACTTATATAGACATACTTCAACATAATTCTTAGGAAAATTTTCTAAGGAATCTAATATTATGAAAATTCCCCCAAAAAATCCCAATGATTTAAGGAGGCTATAGATGCTGACAATCAAAGAAGTGAATAATTCCCAAAATCTTTTCTCCTAAGATATTCAAAATATTTACTTAAGTAACTATGATAGTCACTAAGTTCAGATCACACCAACTAGGCTAAGTAAAACAAAGCTAGGGCCGGTCTGACCAATCTCCTTTTTTTAGATTTAAAAACTTCTTAGGTCAAAAATTCAAATATCAAAAACTTGCATAATTATCATCTAAACACTTTCCAAGTTTCGCATCAAACTTGTTCAGGCAAAACAAACCTAAACTAATAAAAAATTATAAGGTTTTTGAGCTCAAATTTACCAAATTGAAGATAATCGAATCTAATTCATAAGAATACCAAAAAACTTAAATTTTAAATTACTTCTTACTCATAAGAATCTAAGGCATGAGGTTTTTCAGATCTATTTTCATATATCCTAGTAAGTTAATTTAAATAAGTGATTGGGTTAAACTCCCATGAACCAGAGATAAAAAATCTAGTCAAGAATAAGCAAAACTAAGCAAGAATACAAACAAGAATATGATTGAGATAAAACTTTGATCTATTTCAATAAAGAATGAGGTTTACATACTCGTAGATAATTACTAGGTGCAACCAAAGCATCACTTTTCTCTCTCTCAAGTTGTCTCACACAACCATGAAAGGAAATAAGATGGTAGAACAAAAATCTAAAACCTAGAATTCTAACCATTAAATCTACCGGAGGAAATATGTCAACCCCACTAACATGGATTTTACACACTCATGAATGCTTCTCAAAGTGTTTATAGGATTTAAGTCGCTAACTCTTTAGTAATTGTTTCACTTGTTAATTTCAGATCTTTTTGATCTAAATCACTTCTCCTTTGCGTTTCTCCACATCGCGATTTTGATTATGGTACTAATATGGTATTTGGCCAACTACCAAAATACTCTCAACGAAGTTTTCAGGCACATTCCTTTTACTCCGTCTTCACTTTCCCCTCAAAACATCTCTATATATTTTGACACACAGCCTATAGTGCCTAATAACTAGCCATCACATATTCAAACTCCCCCAAATTGTCTCTACATACAACGACCTCATCACTTGACGCACCACATATACTAACTCATTTTCTCACGATCATTGTCTTCTTTGTGTTTCCTGTTTGTATCACGCAGCCTCACTCAGATTGACATGATCACTTGGACCTCAGCTCCCTCTCCTAGTTCTAGTCTATTATCATCGATCGATAACATTCTCTAAGACACCTACACATTAAAAAATCAAGCAACCATCTTGAGTATAAAGTTTTATACACTTGACCCATATTAGTGAAAAATCATGTATCATACGACATAACACAACCAACCTATGGCACCTATACAATGCACACACTCAGTCACCGCTAATCCTAACTTGACCAAAATAATTCGCCAACAGCTGGTCTGACCGCTATTATCAGGCGGATCTGACCATTTAACTACACTAGAAAACACACTCTTTGAAATTTCGGTTAAACTCTATCTAATCCAGTTTCTAATTCTAGTGGCACCAAGTGCAAACTTATCTCCAAACAAAGGTACACAGTGTTTAATGTTCAATTTCCTAAAAAGTTCTTGGCCGATCTGACCGCTCGTCCGATGATGGTTAGACCGTCGGCTATCTGTTGGTCATACTATTGACTCTATGACGATCAAACCGGCTGAATCCTGACGACGCGAACTGAAAACATTTTTTATATTTTTACAAAATCTAAAATCAACTCGACCAAAACACTAATTATTCATAATAAACATGTACTAAAACTTGCTCCCACGAACCCTTGGATCGAATGATTTGGGATCAACATCCGGTGTCGTCACCTTAGGTGGGTCATCATGTGACGCCCGTCCGCTCATCATCAATCGAAAAAAACAAACGGATGGCGTGTAGGCGTGAAAACGAACGGAAGTAGGTGAGAAAATGAATACGAGTTGATATGCTAATTAAAGCATACCTTTAATTAGCATACCTTTATTAATTTTTTGATCGCTACGTTTTTTTTTATTGAATAAAAGAGACACACGACCCGGCCGGACCAGACAGGCAGATATTAAGATGCCATCCACAAAAACGACGCACCGACGGCTGATAGATGGTATCATGGTAGCGATCACGATGCCAGTTAAGCATACTCATTTAGGCTTTTAAATCTAGATTTATAATTTATTTTATACTATAATAGTTTTTTAAAAACTATAGTTGTTGTTAATTTTTTAGCGTAATTAAATTGAAAAAGAAAAAATATTATATTATCACATATAATACAGAAAATAAAGAGAAAAAGATAAAAAAAAGTTAAAAAGCTAGAAAAATAAAATTAAAAAACAAAAAACTAGACACTATTCATGCAATCTGTTTAGAACGAGAGAAATTTATGATTTAAGGGGTGATCGGAATAGCGATGGCTTTTGTCTTTTGGCTGAAAAAACACTGTAGCTGAGTTAGGGCACTCCCAATGGGATATTAATGGTAGTTTCTATCCCTATTAAGTATCCTGCCAGCTAAGCAAAAAGTTGATGTGGCAGTCTAATTAATGAAGAAAGAGAAGAAAATCTGATGAAACCGTTTCTTAGGAGAGAAACCACGTCTACGCGTCAACCAAGGCACGAAGAAACCGCAACTTTAGCGTTGGGAGGAAACGAACGGTTTCTACCCAGTGGGGCCCGCGATGGGACTCTGCGCTCCGCCACGCCACCGCGCCATCCGCGCCGCCGCGATCGCGCCAGCGGCGCGCGCCGCGGCGCCGCTCGCCGCTGCGCCGCCGCACCGCCCTGGCTGAGGCCGCGACCGTCGCGTTCGCGCCGGAGGCCGCGCGCTGTCGCGGCCGCCGCGCTTGCGCGTGCGCGCGTTGGTCGCCGACCGTCCGAGCGCCAGGAGCCGCGCCCAGCAGGGGCGCCGCCACCACGCGCCGTCGCTGCCGAAGCCGCCGCCGCCGCCGCCGGTGCCACATGCCTCCGTCGGCCGCGCAGAAGCCGCCGATTCAGCAGGCCGGCAGGCGGGCCGGCGAGCCGGCGCGCGCAGGCTCGGCGCAGGGACACGCGCAGCGCGCACGCGCCGGGCGAGAGGCGCGCAGAGCCGGCGGCGGCGGCGCCGTGCCATGCGGGCTCGCAGCGGCGCGAGCCTAGCGGGCGAGCGCGGCGCGGCGGCGCGCGCGAGCGCGCGCGCACACAGACCTACGGCGGCGGAGATGGAGTTGTCGCCCGCCGCCGCCGTGGTTCAAGCCCGTGCAAACGCCGGCCTCCTCCAAAAAAGGGATGAAGATGGAGTTGGGAGAGAGAGAAAAAAAGGGCAACATTTATTACGTGAAGACACCAGCATTGTGTGAGGTAGTTTCTATAGATAGTTTCTTGCTGATGTGGCTGCTATGGAAACCGTGTGTAGTTTCCAGCATTGGGACTGCCCTTAGTGGATAGTGTAGTGAATAGTGAAAAAAAGCTGAAGCTAGAAGCTGAAGCTGAAAAAAGCCGAAACGATCAGGGCCTTACAAGAGTTTGCTCTATTATATTAATATACTAGTAAGGTGCCCGTGCGTTGCAACGGAAAACCAAATAAAAGTGATGCATACTATCAAATATGCATACATAATACAAAATCTGGTAGCAACATCTATATTACCCCATTCTAAATGCATACATAATACAAAATTATTAGCAACTCATAATGTGGATTGTGAAAGCTACCTCAAACAAATTATTAACAACTCCTGATATATATAATTTGGCTATTACAAGAACACATTTAACTTTTACATGCTCTAAACAAGAAGGAACATGAACAATGAAACAAAACACACCATGCATAAATGTTTATAACTAACACCTAATAATAGATTAATTTTTCAACTATCATGCATGCTAAACATAATTTTGAAACACTTACAGCAAATCATCTACCCAAATGAAGTGATCAAAAAACAGGTGCACTACTTTTTTGAAACACCGAGTAATGTTCCAGAATCGACAAAGAAATCATCTACCCATTACAAAGTGGCTTCAATGAATTTATGGAACATTACTTTTTCATCATGGCTTCAATGAATTTATGGAACATTACGTTGGCTTCGAATACATTATCGTTGTATTATGCATGCTAAATGAATTTTGAAACACTTACAAGAAATCATCTACCAATTACTCAATAAGGTTATATATATCTAGCCAAAATACAACACAAGAATAATATATTAAGATACAAACATACCACCTTTCTCGGATATCGTAACACTTCGATAATATGAGCATTGCATGATCAGATCGCTAACACTTGGACACATGCGAATCGAATATGACACGTGCACACATAGCACATAAGCATGTCATTATATCAACAACTATATTAAACAATAAATCTAATGCAAACTAACAATTTCAAAGAAATGGTTTGCAACCTTGTAGAGCATAACAATTTCAACAATTTCACTGGTCTTGACGGAGCTCACCGGTTCACCTTCACGGCGAGCGATCCTTCGCAAATCACCACGACACAACAACACAAACGCACGATTCATTTGTAATTTCAGCGCGTGAAGACTCGCCGGATCAAGAACCAACCCAACCTGAAGGAAGTGCGCGAGAGACTGGGAGAGCAGAGGAGAAGAAAAGGGCGGGACCTTGTGGAAGTCGGCGGGAGCGACGCAGGGAGGTAAAACCATGAGCGGCGCCATGAGTAGGCGAGGACGAGGAGGAGCACCAGCTTGGGCGCCATGGGTGGGGTGGGGATCACCACTTAGAGGACGGCGCGGCCCATGGCGGCGTCGGCGAGTCGGTCCTCCAGTGTCGTACCTCCCGGCGAACACCACCAACGAAGGTCTCGATCGTCTTGAGCACCGCTTCGCCTCCTCTGGCTCGGGTACTCGGGGAGTTGCGCGCCTTCTTCGTCTTCCACTGTCCATCGTTCACCTCCGCGCCACCACGGCTTATCCGGCGCCACCGTCGGAACGAAGTCTTGGCCGCGGAGGATGGGAGGATGCGGCGGCGGAGGAGGGAGAGGATGGGGTAGGAGGCGGCGCGCGGGGGACGGAGAGGGAGGCGGCGCGTGGGGTTGGGGAGGAGGCGCCGGGGCTGGAGGTGGAGGCGGCGGTGCTTGGGAGGAGGAGGGGGAGGCGGCGCCGCGGGGTGGGAGGGAGGAGGAGGCGGCGGCGGGGGGGGGGGGAGGAGGCGGGGCGGGGAGGGAGGCGAAGCGGCGCGCGGGGGGGGAAGGAGGCGGGCGGGGAGGAGAGAGAGAGCGAGCGGGAGAGCGAGGGGAGGCGGGGCAGCAGCGCGGCGCGGGGTGGGGAGGAGGGCGGCGGCGCGGGAGAGAGAGCGAGGCGTGGGGCGGCGCGCGGCGGGAGGGAGGAGGAGGCGCGGGCGCGGGGAGAGCGAGGGGGAGGCGTGGGGGCGGCGAGAGGAAGAGCGAGGAGGAGGCGTGGGGGCGGCGGGGGGAAGAGCGAGGGGTAGGCGTGGGGGCGGAGGGATGATGTTGGGATTTTAGGGTTTAATCAGATCGTGTGGCCGAGAAGAGAGGAGAAAGATCAAATGGTTAAGAAGTGAGGGAGGGTGGACGTGACGGCAACCACTAACTCCTTCTTTTTAAATAGTAAAGATATATTTAATATATTCTATGTTCGAAGCAGGCCCTCACGTGAAACTTGGTAGAAGAAATATGCCACAAGAGGTGAGACGCAGGATCCACGTGGAAACTAAGAAAGGAACTCGAAGTTTTTCCTCTCTCCTTGTTTTATTAGTAGGAAAGGGATGGCTATCAAAGATGGGATGCATCAAAGCTTTTTCTATCCTTCTTTCCGCCTCATCTTCTCCTCCTCCTTGTTCTTAAATCAGGTGCGCTGTACGATGCTCCCAACCGTCGGTTTCACTTCACCTCAGCGCCATTTTTTTCCGTCTCAAAGATAGTGAAAAAAGAGGTATAGAAAATGACGGGTTTGGGTAAACTTTTACACTTGTGCTCAAATGTAGTCATTGTAAATCAAAATACCAGGAGTACTCCTGTCCTAGCCTTGAGCAGAATGCAATTTCTTCTCCTTCTTAGGACTGTTCACAAAATAGCACCGTACCTACTTTTTTTCCCTTTAAATTTAATATCTGGATATCTATTTCTGTTTCTGCAAATCTAGCATCCTCGTTAGACCTACCGAACTCATCAAATAACTATCAAGTTAGAGGAACTCAGCAGGTATCTCCTGAGCTACTGTAGCTCGGTAGATATTTAATTAGTGCTAATCATGTGCTACCTGTGATGCCACTGTGTGGGGGCTCTGCAAGTGCCTATGGAACTATGAGAGCTCGGTAGACGCCTGCCAAGCTCAGTCGATCTAATAAGAGGGCTATATTAGCAAAAACGGATATTTTGGAGTTAAGTTTAGTCGATATAAATGAAATCGTTACAGTGTGTCCTATAATTAACTTACAGATCCCATTTTAAAAAGATATTTTATTTAAAAATTAATTACTATAAAAAAATATAAAAGCAGATTTTTGATATTGAAAAGTAGGGGCCTTGGGACTTCGGTGACCGCCTTGTCGTCTTCTTTTTTTATACAAAAAAACAGTCGAATGCCATTTCTGTGAGGAGGATTAAAAGTGCTATTCCTCCGCTTAAAAAGAAGGGCCGGCCCAAATGGCCCTATTTCGGTGGCTGTTCTGAAATGGGCCGGACTGTATGGATACTGAGCTGGACAAGCATACGACACATGAATTGGAGCCCAAAAAGGACCTGCTAGTTAGGCTCGTCCAAACAAGGAATATGACCCGTCGTGGTTTTTGACAAATTCGGGCCGAATGTGTCAAAAATCCTGAATAAAAAAGTGAATAAATTTTCTTGCGATATATTTTCTTATGATATATTGATGAGATATCAATGACATTCTGACTATTATGGATGTGTTTGGTTTAAAGCCCATGGACACGACAAATTTTGAGTTACCCCAGAACTCTGTAATTTTCGCCATATTTGGATTTCTGTCTGGTCTGTTGCGAAATTACGCAATTCTTGCTAATGTTTTGCTAATTCGTGGGCCAACAATTTGCTGAGAAAATTTATAAGGACGTTCAGAATAGCGATTACTTCTGGTTAAAATTTCATTGTAGTTATTTTTTACTGTAGCTGAGTTGGTTTATTGGGCATAATTAAATTTAAAAAAATGTAAAAAACATATTAGCCCATCACGGATAATGCAAAGGAATATAGGAAAAAAAAATACAAAAAGCCCAAAATATCTAAAAAAATCAGAAAAAGACGAATTACTGAATAGTGAAAAAAGTTGAAACTAGAAACTGAGCTGAAAAAAACTGAAACGAATGGGACCGCATGCCAAAGTTTGGAAGGCAATTTCAATCACCAACCAAACACACATGCATAGTTTAGCCTATTATGAAAGTAGGGAATTCATGTGAAACGATTCAACTTCTGAAGTAATTTGAGGGGAAATAAATTCATGTTTCAAATGGGACCTTGCTTTAAACTGCTTTAGTTTCTGGCTTATTTTGGCTTTCGATTTATTTAAGTCAGAAGACATTTGGAACACGTTGATTTCTAATTTTGGCTTATTTTGATCTTTTGAGGTTTTCCGGTTTCCCCCCTTTATTTATTTATATTATTTGTGATAATATAATAATTTTTTTCTTTATTTCTTTTTTTAAAAAAACTAATAACTGTTGCAGTGCAATTCAGTCCGAAATGTAAGTCGTAAGTCAATTAGTGCAGACTTAGAGCAGGCCATAATGAGTTATCGTAAGAAAACCGAATGAAGCATTAGTTCTCCCATCATACATTGCTAAAACACGCTAATCCCTATACGACACCAATAAATTCACATCAAAGTCGTAAGAGACCCATGGTTAGAAGCTTAACCGCAAGTATACGTTTTAATTTTAACTAGTTCATGCTTTATTTTGTAATGACTTTAAATTAAATTTAAAAAATGATTCACCAACCCAAAAATCTAGAAGCCTTTTTTTTTTGCTTAGGATGTTGTATGCATTAGTCAACCACCACGTGTACCAAGCACTACTGCTAGGGGTGGTAAACCACGGGAAGAGACGACTCCAAAGTCCAAATCCAGAGAGCACGTCGCTACCACTCGACCTCTCCTCGCGGTTGTCTTCTCCGCATCAGCGGTGGTGGTGGTGGTCGGTGCCATCCAAAGTCCAAAGCCCTAACCCTAGCCCTAGCTTCCTCGGGGGTCGCCGGAGATGTCGTCATGGCTGCGCAGCGCGGTGAGTCGGGCGGTGGAGGCCGGCGGCCGCAGCGGCGTCGCCCGCGCCGTCAAGGGCTACGCCGACGCCGTCGCCCACCACGCCGGCCAGGCCGTCGCCGACATCCTCCACGACCGCATGGTGAGCTCACCGGCCCTTCTTCGCAGACATCCTCTTCTTCGGTTTGCCCGAATCCAAATGAGGCTTCTTCTGGGGCGTGGGGGACGGGGGGCGTGAGGCAAAGATGGGGATTATTTGGGGGTGGGGGTTACTTCGTTGCATCTCCACGCCAATGTGAGACCGCAGTACACTAGTTTAGAATCGAAGCTTTAATTTGTGCCATGCGACTACTGCGGTTAGTGCCCTAACTTGTTTTGCTTCGAATCAGAGGGCCGAGATGAGCTTCAGTCGGAGTCTGGGATGCCTCTTGTTGTGTTGATGAATGTGTGGCTTCCAAATTTTTTGCTTTAATGTTGCTGAGGTAGCCTTTTAAATCCATTCACACAAAAAATCTCATCCTTATAGCATTCATAATCCCTTAGTGGCATTTTCTACACAGGGTGAGTCATGAACTTCGTGTATCAGTGTCAGATCAAATGCAAGTCTGGAAATGAGGAAGTCTGTCGTTTTTAGGCTTGGTTTTGATCACGGTGATTCTGGATATATGACATTTGGAGCCTTTTGGAGGGGAATTAGTTGCAGATTAGGTTTGCATATTGCAAGGTTCACGCCAATCTGCCTCTTTTGCGCTTACAAATTAAGCGACCTTGGCATTGGAATATGTTGTCTGTGGGGAGCTTGCCTGACTTAGATTTGATGTCTTCGGAAGTTAGATAAAAGGTAGTGGTTCTATTACACATGGAAACAAACTAATGATAAGATTCTTACTGAAGTTTAGGATGTGAAGCATAGCGATCAGGTCGCAAGTTGAACTGTTCTACTTAACTCCAATCTGTATGGGTTTTAAGAGTTACGTAAATAATGAGATGATTTTATGTTTAAGCATCTGTCTGAGACACGGAGTAGTTGGCCCATGAAGTAGGGAAGGTTAGAGTTAAGACTTTTAGTCCTATTGTAGTATAGATTGACTACCATTACCGCATGCTCATCTGCTTCCTTTTGTTTTTTTTGTATGTTGTGTTTGCTACTCTGTGATTTGCAGGGCGCTCAGAACTACAAAAGTTTCAAGAAAACAGTAGCGCGTTTGGAAGAGGCAGCAGTTTCATGCCGTGGGGGTGAAAGAGTTGAATTGTTAAAACGTTGGTTGGGAGCATTACAGGACATTGAGGCTGAACTTGGTGGTTCAGATTTGAAGGATTCTGAAGATCATGATTCTTCTGGTGAATTGAATACTTTAAAACCACCATTGGTGAGTTTGCCTGTTTCACATTCATGTTTGTTTGTTTCATCTAGTCATTTTGAGAAGACATTTATTTAATTTAAGTCTTTTAACTTTTATACGCACCTTAGTTATCTTTTAGACTTCCTGGAGTTCATATCTTATTTTTAAACTGAACTGCTGGGAGCAGGCTTTGTTTTATGATGATGATATTGAAGGAGCACCTATGAATTTCCTTGGTGTATTCCTGTACAGCAAAGCACTTGAAGGTATTACACTGTCCATGGTGAGTTAGCCCAACCATGCTGTCCTGGCTACATATAATCTATTTCAGTCGGCTTAATTTGTTCTGAAACCAGTTCATACTTTCAATTCTAGAATGCTACTGTTTGTTTACTCGTATTAGTGCTAAGCAGTACCAATCTTTCAGATTCTTGAAGCTCCTTCTGAGGAAGAAGTTTCACTTCTTTTCGAAATTTTTGGGTGAGTTTGCTTCTGAAATCACCTGCTAATATATATATATTTCTTTTGTTTTTTTCAATATAGACAAACTTTTCTCACCTTGTAGAGTGCTTTGTCAAATATTATTAAGTGAACTCCTGAATACAAGATTCAAAACTATTACTATCCTTCACTTACTTTGGACTTTACAATATGTTGATATAAGACACATGATATCTTTTGTTGTTACCGACGTGGTTGTTATGAATATTGTATGTATATTTATGAGGCCCAAAGGGCAATATACATAGAGAGGACAAGGGGATATACAAAGGAATATGTTGTACATAGATAAGGAAACCACGACATATAAGGAAAATAATCCTATCGTATCCTATCCTTAACAGTGGTAATTACTCATTTTGATCCTATGATGAGGAAAAAACAGAAGCTTCACATATACACCATGTTCACAACTCCTTGCTTCTTGTTTGATAGAATCGTAATAGGTGATTGGATTTGTTATTTCATTCTCTTGTGCCAAGTTTGCAATTGGGTTTACCGTTCAAATATAACCTTGCATGTTCCCTATGTTCTGTTCTTAGCTTTCCACTAACACTTACATGCGCCTGACAGTTATTTAGATAAAATATTCAATAGTAATTTATTGTGCATATAGTTTTTTTTCTGAGCATTCTGTACAATCAGCTACTTCACGGTCCATGCATATCTCTGTTGGGTCTTCCCTGATCAGTGAATGTTTCGTAAGTTATTAAATTTGCCATTGCAATTAATGTTGGTTTTTACAGCCTATGTCTTACTGGAGGGAAAGAAGTCAATGGGGCAATCATGAAAAATGTACAAGACTTGGCCAAGGCATTTTCAAATTACAAAGAAGAAGTCCTGGTATGTTTCTGGTTGCCTTTAATCATTTTTTAAGAAAAAAAGTTACCACATCAATTTTACGCTACATTTTTTGCACAATCCTCAGCATAAATGGTACCTGATGGTTCTTGCTTGTTCTGCTACTTATGTAGTTTGTACATATCATTACATAATTGTCACACAATACACGGCTGCACGCACATTCCCTCGGATTGATTCTTGTGGATCCTTCAAATTAAATAGAGATGTGATTTTCATGAAGATATTTAGGTGAACCTAGAGTAGCCATGCTAGATCCTTGTGATTGAATGTGCTGACTCCTGGCTTCTGTTAAGGGTATTTGTGGTAATATTTGTTAGTTTAGGGTTGTGTCCATGTATTCGCTATATATATGCCCCCATTAGGCCTAAATACAACTATTCTTATTTGCTTTCTTCCTCTCTCACTTAACATGGTATCAGAGCGCTGGGTTCTCTGAGCCTCGCCCCCACTCATCTTCCGCTGCCGCTGCCCTGGGAGGAGCGATCTCCACTCCCTGGGGTGGCCACCTCTAGTAGTAATAGTTAGGGACGAGCAGTAGCGAACATCAAGTTGACCACTCCCAAGTCCTCGTCGCAACGCCCCTATCGCACAGGCGTGGGTGTCAAATCCGATGCCCCGCCCAGATCCAGTCGTCTACGTGCCCAGATCCGGTCATCTTCGAGCTTACCGTGTCGGATTTGCTCCGCTCCGAGCTTGATCCGCTCCACACCTCCTCGAGTTGGGCTGCGTCGGGACGCCGCCGCCCACCCGGATTCGGTTGCCACCAGTCTTGACCCACCCGGATCCGGCCATCGTGTAGCCCTGCCCGGATCTGACGCCACCCGGCCTCCACCTTCAGATCAGGCTACTTGAGCTCCACTTGCCCGAGCTTCTGGCTGGATTTACTCATTGCAAGATGCCTGAGCTCGTGTTGCGCCACTGCCGTCTGTCTTCCACCGTTCTCTTCTTGGACCGTCGTCGCCGCTCGGCTCTCTCGATGGCGGCCGTTGCTAGCGAGATCTTGAGCTATCACCGCTCACCTCCTCTTGGGGCGTCGTTGTTGCTCGCCTCCTCTTGGACCACTGCCACCACTCGTCTCCTCTTGGACCGCCATTGCCGCTTGCTTCTTCTTGGTCGCCTCGAGCCCATTCCAGCTCCCTCTCTTTGGAGCGCCACCGCCGCTCTCATTTCTTGTAGTGCCGCCACCCTCCTTTGTTGGAGCGCCATTGCCCCTTCTGCTCCTTCCTTGGAGTGATGCTGGCGCCACCCTCCATTTTCTTCTTGGAGCACCTCTGCCCCCCTAGCTTGGTGCGTATCCTGCTTGTGCTTTGCTTCATGTTGTGCTATGAGGTGTTGGTGTGTGGGCTGGCCGTTTGTGAGCTACGTGAGTTATTTTAGGTTGCTGTGGAGTTGGCTAACTTGACTTTGATGTTCTCCTAGAGATGTCTTCTGCTTGGAGGCGTTGTAGTACTGCTGCTAGTATTTCTTTTTGCTTCCGTTGTATCCATCCAAATCCGCTGCTCTCTCTCTTTGAGTTCCGTCTGAGCCATTCGAGTCTACAAATTCCTTGTCAGCGGTATAGATTCTTATTGGGGCAAACATTACACTAGAAGACCTTCGTCCAAGCTAGCTCGTCTCAGGTGGTCGCTCGACAGTTGCAGGGCGCGGCAGCGGCAACGCTTGAGTCTTGACAGGCTACAGTTGCGGAAGCAATAATAGGAAACCTTCCGATTATATCAGGTAGAAGGGAAAAGTAGTATTAGGGAAGTATTCCGATTGTATTTCCAGGTCTAGAGTTGGTTTTGGTTTCGGATTGGATTAGTTACCAAACCGGTTATATATGATATTAGGAGTCGGCTTGTACAACCATTATATAAGGCTGAGATTGATTATGCAAACACAAGCAATAAGAATTACCTTAATCCTTGGTTGACTTAGAGCCTTGCGTCCTGGCCGGTGGCAATCCCGGGCAGAGGCATGAGGGCGGGCCTGCACCTCCTCATTACCTTCTCCGGTCTTGTTCCATCTCTTAGGATCAGCTCCTTCCGCCTCAATTCACCGGAAACCTTCCTGGAAACCGACCCACAACAGTTTGGTATCAGGGCCTCTTCCCACCGCCCTTTCGATGGAGAAGCCCAAGATAATTGAAGACTTGGGCAAGCTGCTAGCAGCCATGATGAAGGACATTAACAAAGTGAAGTTGAAGCAGAATCAACAGCAGGAGGAGCTCTCTCGGCTGCAGGGTAACTCAGGGATCAGCAGTTTGGAGTCCAACGGTAGAGTGTTTTCACCAGAGATGTCTCACAGCAAAGGATACAAGAGGAAGATAAAAATATACTTCCACGATACCACAAACTCAATTTTCCAAGCTAAGAAGGAGAGGAGGATTCGCTGCCCTGGCTAAATAGGTGCGAGCAGTTTTTCAGGGGACAACGCACGTTAGAGGAAGAAAAAGTGTGGTTGGCGACTTACCATTTGACGGGTGTTGCCCAGCAGTGATTTTATCAGCTCAAACGAGATGAGGGCGTGCTGTCATGGCCTTGTTTTGCGGATTTCGTCAGCATGCGCTTTGGTCCTCCAATTAGAAGTAACCCCTTGGGGGAATTGGCATACCTACGGCGCACGGGAATGGTTGAGGAGTATCAACAACGATTCTTGGCACTCTTCTGTCACGTAGAACCATTATCTCAGTGGCAACAAGTCTAGTTGTTTATAGCGGGCCTCATGAAGGCACTATAGACAGATGTTGAGTTACAGAACCGTAACAATTTACAGACAGCCTTCTGGACTGTACCCAAGACCCAACCTCGCCTCATATGCAGCCACACCTGCGGCATCACCAGCAAATCCTCCATTACTCGCACCCCCGCCTCAGACTCGCTGGAAGAGACTCTGTTTCCGAGATGGCAGAGCGCTGCACCAAATGTCCGTGTTTCAACTACGTTGAGAAATTTGGGCCGGGGCACATGTGCTATGAAGGTTGTCTATATGCTGGAGCCGAAGGAGTTTGAAGATGGATAGGATGAAGCACTGGAAGTGGAGATGTCGCTGCATGCTTTTACAGGGATTCGCGTTGGCCAAACAATGCAATTGTGTGTAGATCGCGGGAGAATCCTTGCAGGCCCTGGTGGACATAGGCTCTATGCTTACATTCATTGCTGACCAAGTGGCACAACGGTTGGGATTGAGTTGCTCTCGTCCCGATATGACCATAGCAGTTGCTAATGGAGATCGTGGCGCCTGCGCTGGACTGTGCACTCAGGTATCATTACAGATTGACAAGGAAGCGTTTCTACTGGATTGCTTTGCCATACTGTTAGGGTGATTTGATGTGGTTTTCGGCGTTCACTTGCTTCGCACGTTGGGTTCGATTGTTTGGGAATTTGAGAGTCTGACGATGTCGTTTTGGCGCATGGATCACCAAGTTACTTGGCATGGCATGGGCACTCAGCACGGAAAGATGCATGCACTCAGCCTAGACGAGCAGGAATTCATGATGTCCTTGCTGCAAGAGTTCGAATCCCTCTTTGAGCCGCCAAAGGGGTTGCCACCGGCACGCTGACATGATCACCGCATCCATCTTGTGACAGGGGCTACAACAGTGGCAGTACAGCCTTATCGCTTTCCGCAGCCCCTCAAAGATGAGATCGAATGGCTATGTGTGGAGATGTTGGCTCAAGGCATTATTCGGGACAGTACGTCTGCTTTCTCCTTGTCGGTGTTGTTGGTCAAAAAACACGATGATACGTGAAGGTTTTGTGTTGACTACCATGCCTTGAATGCCCAAACGGTGAAGGATAAGTTTCCTATTCCAATTGTGGATGAATTATTTGACGAACTCAAGGGGGCTTGCTTCTTCACCAAATTAGATTTGCGCAGTGGTTATCATCAGGTACGGATGCATCCCGACGACATAGAGAAGATGGCGTTTCGTACCCATCATGTATATTTTGAATTCTTGGCCATGTCCTTTGGTCTTACAAATGCACCGGCAACGTTTCAGGCACTGATGAATGAGGTACTTAAACCGTTCCTACGACGGTTTGTGTTGGTTTTTTTAATGACATCTTAATCTACAGTCCTTCGTGGTCAGAGCATTTGCAACATGTATGGGCTATTTTCCAGGCATTACAATCCAACCAGTTGGTCCTTAAGCAATCGAAGTGTTCTTTTTTGGGGAAACATCTATGGCTTATCTAGGCCATCTGATCTCGGCTCAAGGAGTGGCAATGGATCTGGCCAAGGTGGCTACTGTGCTTGAGTGGCCGTGGCCAACCACAGTCTGCAGGGCTTTCTCGGATTGACGGGGTATTATCGCAAGTTTATTCGTGATTATGGGGCAGTGGCCGCTTTTCTTACTAAGCTGTTACAGAAGGAAGCTTTTGTGTGGTCGGAGGATGCTGAGTATGCTTTTCAGTCTCAAACAGATCCTGACTTTAGCCCCGGTGTTACAGTTACCGGATTTTACTTAATGATTTGTGGTGGATTGCGATGCTTTAGGGTTGGGATTCGGTGTTGTGCTTCATCAAGGTGACCGGCTGATGGTTCGGTGCGGCATTGGCAACCTTATTTATGGGGACGTATTTTCTTGATTTGAACGGACCATTATAGCCGTAAGTTTCTCCTTGATCAACGCTTTTCCACAATTCTGCAACACCATTGGGTAAGTTATTTAGCTATGATTTTACCGTGGAGTATCGTCCAGGAAGGCAACATAGGGTTGCAGATGCTTTGTCCTGGCGGGATGAAGATGGTGCTGCCATGTGGGCTATGTTGAGTCCTCAGTTTGTGTGGTTTGATCAACTCTGTGAGGAACTATGAACAACAGAGGAGATGGTGCCTTTAAAGGTGAGAATCTTAGGTGGCCAGGAGGGTTCCCATTGGAAGAGAGTAGATGACTTGGTCTTATATAAGAACAATTTTTCTGCTAGCTGGTTTCGCTCTCGTCTCAGATCATTGCAGAATTACATGGTGTCGGTCACGAGGGAGTGCAGAAGACGTTGCATCGGGTTTGGGCTCATTTTCATGTAGCTGGATTATCACAGTTTGTTCGGGAATTGTGAAAGGATGTGCGGTATGCCAGCGAAATAAATTGGTAAATCTTCATCCGACAGGCTTATTACAACCGTTGGAAGTGTTGTATACCAAGGGTTGTTTTGTAATTTCTCAATTGAAGAAAAGAAAAAAAGGAGGTGGGGCGCACCGACATTGTCGGTGGGCCGAGCGAAGAGATAAGGGAGAGGAGACGTCTCCTCCCCTGTGCTCGGCTCCTCCCCGTGTGATACTCTCTCGCGTTCTAAAATTCATGATGTCTTTCATGTCGGCTTGCTAAAGGCTTTTTATGGTGACCCTCCGGCTGATATCCCATCACAACCAGACTTGTTCCATGGCTGCATTGTTCCTAAGCTGGCGGTGGTGGACCGAGCTCATTTGTTTCGGGATCAGTGGGAAGTCTTAGTTCAATGGTAGGGTTGTTCCCCTTCAGAAGCTTCTTCGATTTCTCTTCGGGATTTTCAAGATAGTTATCCTGAATTCCGGCTTGAGGACAAGCTGTTTCAGCAGAAGGGGGAAATGTTATAAATTCTTATTGGGGGCAAACATTACACTAGAAGACCTTCCAAAATGGCTCAAGTCTCAGGTGGTGGCTCGGCAGTTGCAGGGCGCGGAAGCAATAATAGGAAACCTTCCAATTGTATGAGGCAGAAGGGGAAAGTAGTATTAGGGAAGTATTCCGATTGTATTTCCAGGTCTAGAGTTGGTTTCGGTTCCGGATTGGATTAGTTACCAAACCGGTTATCTATGATATTAGGAGTCGGCTTTTACAGCCATTATATAAGGCTGAGATTGATTCTGCAAAAACAAGCAATAAGAATTACCTTAATCCTTGGTTGATTCAGAGCCTTGCATCCTGGCCAGTGGAAATCCCGGGCAGAGGCACGAGGGCGAGCCTGCGCCTCCTCGTTTCCTTCTCTAGTCATGTTCCAGCTCTCAGGATCAGCTCCTTCCACCTCTATGCATCCACCGGAAACCGACCCACAACAGTCAGCCGGTTGCTTCTCTGACCACAGTGCATCCTTTGGATCCAGTGTGGCCCACTCTTTCCCTTTCACATGGTAGCAGCCGCCATTCCTCTCTCTGAGCTGCTGCAGATCGTAGAAGTCGTTATGATACCATCATTTCTCTTTGAGCTGTTGCCTTGAGCTTCTAAGGTTGTCACATTTCCCTTCCGCGCCGCCACCGTCTTGGACTTATATCTGTGCTGCCGTGCTTTTATCTATTTCTCTTCGGTTTGATTAGACAGCTATCTCTATGTGTCACTTTCATCATTCTCTTTGTCGTGTTGCCGTGGTTGACCTTGCTCCTGCTTGCTTCTACATTCCTAGCCTCTGCATTATGGGCTGTTGCATGACTTTGGATGGGAGATCATTTGGTAGTCGACACAATTTTTCAATAGCTGCACGCTGTGACGACATTTTCAAGAATTGGACTTTGGATTTTCCTTATTTTAGTGTCAAATCTTTCAAATGTAATGCTATTACATTTGTCTTGCATTTGAGGGGGTATTAAGGGTATTTGTGGTGTTGTGTCCCTGTATTCACTATATATATGCCCCATTTGGTCCTCAATACAACTAATGATTCTTATTTGCGTTCTTCCTCTCACTGACAACTTCAACAGTAGTGAAGTGCTTATGTGGTATACATGTTCCTTAACAAGTTAACAACACTGTAGAAACCTAAGAAACTGTTTCTTAAGCAAAAATAGATAGCTATTTTCTAGCAGTTATTTTTGGAAACACTTTCTAAGATGCATTTTCTGATATAAATGTGAGGTGAAAAACTGATTTTGATGCACATATTGCTCAACTTTGTAGATGGGAAAATGTGTCCAATGATGTATTGTATCTGTGTGAACAGGTGAAGCGTGAAGAGCTGCTTCAATATACCCAGAGTGTAATTTCAGGACTAAAGAGAAATGCTGACATTTTGAGGTGATACTTAATCTGCTAATTAGCTGCCTACTCTTATTCTGAGTGGTTGATATCTCCACAATCTGCAATTTGTTTTCAATTATGAGGCTTAGCTTGTAGCTTAATTACAGAGAACAGAAAAATCGTCAAACTGTGTTTCCATTTTCTTTCTGGCAAGTAATAAGATCTCAAGTATGAACTAATCACACATGAAGGCCTCTACCAAACCTTGAAAATATCAAATACTGTGGATCAGTAATTCCTGCAACACCAAGATCCCCAAATACTTTTTAGAGAGATGTGTGGTGCTTTTATGTATGGGTTTCAGATTATATTAGCTTCTTAGTTTGCAGCTTATATTTAATTTCAGGATAGATGCTGAAACCTTTGAGTTGTGGCGAAAACTAGATGAGAAGGAGAAATTACGACCTCAATCAACTGAAGATCAAGATAAAGCATCAGAGAATATTACTGTTGCCAATATCGAGGTATTACCTAGTCATACATACTTGACTTTTGCTTGCTTGCTTTGCTTGTTTTATCATAGTTTGTTGACTTGGCTAGTGCTCCGTGGCTAGATGTGTGAAGAGGTTTTTTGTATTTAGCTCTGCTACCTGACTTGGGAATTCATTTTGATCAGTGGCATTGGTGGCTTTATAGTTGATTACTTCCAAGAATCCAAGTGCAAATATTTCACATAAGTTTCTAATTGATTTTGACCCCCATAAATCTATAGCTCAATGCTACTCCCTCTGTTCAAAAATATATTTCGTTTTGGACATTGACATGGTCTCCCATATTTAAGTTTGGCCATCATATTTTTATGGTAATATGTTAGCATAAAAATATAAAGATGCTATATTATGAAATACATTTCATAAAAAATTTAATTGCATCATTTTCACATGATTAATCTAAATAGTTTTGCACGTATTAATGGTCAAAGTTAGGAAAGTTTGATTGCATGTGTTCTAAAACATCATATATTTTTGAAAGGAGGGCGTATATTTTAGTTCAGGTATATATACATTCTTATAGCATACCAGAAATTCCTACCGGAAAACTAGTAGAACTAATCCTAAATTTATTATGAACATTTGTATATTCTCCCTTTATTGACTCCAGTTGGCTAATTTTGTTTGACAGACTTAAAAAGGAAAAATCCTTCAAATTTTTTTGAGTTGTCTCTAAACTCTTTTCTATGTCTCATCTCAAATGAATTGACTTTTATTCCTTATTCTGATCCAATTCAATTGTTGAAACAATTTTACTGTTGAGACAGTTGAAAATCGTGTTTACTTGCTCTGGAATTCTCTGTTTTTGATTTGTGTGTTATGAATATTGTGTATATTGATATGAGACCTAATAGGCTATATATATAGGAGAGTACAATGGGATATGCTATATAGAGATAAAACTTATATGGAATAAAATACAAACTCTATATCCTTAATGCAAGGCGTATGCAATAACATTGCATTTGAAAGAGTTGACATTAAAATAGGAAAAATCCAAAATTTAAGTCTTGTAAACATCATCGTAGCATGCGGCTCTGGAAAATTATGTCGAAAATAGAAGATCTCCATCCGAGGTCGTGAGGTAGCCCATAAAGTATGATGGCAACTCATAAAGCAGATCGAAACCCGAGACGGCGGTGGCGCAATGCAAAAAAAAAACGCAATAGAAGCGTAGTGCAGAAAAAAACGCGGCGGCCTTAAAAGCTCAGGACGGTGGCTCAGAGAGAAGAGCGGCGCTTCATAACGATTTCTATGACCTACACGCAGCTCAGAGAAAAGAGCGGCATTTGCTGTCATGTGAAAGACCATACAAATCCTAAAGGATGAACTTAGACTAGCAAAGTAATCGACTAACTGACACAAAAATTTGTGGACTCGCATGACTTGAACGAACTAGAAGGTAGAGACTATAGATTTAAATGGACGTAACGGAAGACTTTTTTCTCGAACGCGCAGGAGAACTGTGTGTCATTATATTAAGAAGAAGAAATTATTCGAAGAAGACTCAAACAAAAACCTCCCCAAGTAGGCGAGGTTAATTACAAGGAGACTCAACAAACAAAACAAGAACAACACCAACCAAAACACACCCCACACCTATGGCCATAAGGTACTAAGGCCTTTGGCCCCTACCAAACACCATAACTTGGCGTCATCTCTAATGTCTTGCAAGACAATACTGACATTGGGCGAGACGCCGTAAAAAATGCAGCCATTCCTGTGCTTCCAAACCCACCAGGCCACCAGCGCGACCAAAGAATTAAAACCCTTGCGCTGCAGAATAGGGACTTGGTGCAAAGCTTTATGCCACCACAAGGTAAAGATCAAATCATCGGGCTCTGGAGTTAGCCGCTGTAAACCCACCAGTGAAAGCATTGAAAACCAAACACTTCTTGTAAACACGCAAGAAGTGAGTAAGTGCTGAATATTCTCATCAACCTGATCATACAGTGGTCAGTACTCAGGGTGAGGAAGACCACGATGGGCCAAACGATCAGCAGTTCAGCAGCGATTAAGTGAGGCTAACCATAAAAAGAATTTGTAACGAGGAGGGGCCCAGGTTCTCCAAATCTCCCTTCATGGTTCAAATTCCATAGCCCCTACAAAAAAACGGCGGTATGCTGATTTAGTTGAGAACTTGCCCGAAGAGGATGGCTTCCACACATGCTGATCATCCACGCCAGGAGTGAGCCTCACTTGGGCTAGAATGTCCCAAAGGCCGAGGAACTCCAGGGCTCCAGTAGGGAAACTGCCCTGAATATCATGAACCCAAATATTATCTGTTAGAGCTTCTTGGACCGTCCTTCGACTGACAGTTCTCTTTGGCACAAGCACACACAGAGAGGGCGCAAGGTCCATTAAGGATTTGCCATGTAGCCATTTATCACTCCAAAAGAGGGTTGTACTGCCATCTCCTACAATAGATGTGATCGATATGGAGAACATAGCTGCTGAATTAGGGTGCACCTGAATGTCCAAACCAGCCTATGGGCGATATGGTTAGGTCTTTTTGAGCCACAACCACCTCATGCGCAGCGCCCATCCAAGGATTTCCAAATCAAGAATCCCCAATCCGCCAAGCTCAATTGGTCTCTTGACCCGGTCCCAGGAGACAAGGCAATGTCCTCCATTTACATTCTTGCGACCCTTCCATAGAAAAGCTCTACATATCTTGTCAATTGCTTTAATCGCCCATTTAGGAAAATCCAGTGCAAAGAGTGGATAAATAGGAATTGCCGAGAGCACAGCTCGAATAAGTGTGGCTCGGTCAGCTGGGTGTATCATGGTAGCTTTCCAACCAGGCAGCTTGTCCGCAACCTTGTCAATTATTATGTAAAAACCAGATTTGGGGAGTTTCTTGATTGACAGCGGGAGCCCAAGATATTTGCAAGGGAATTCTTGAACTTTGCAAGGAATGGATCCTTGCACTATTTCCGTGTCCTGTTGGTGACAACAGATTGGGGTCATTGAGCACTTGCTTAGGTTAGTGATCAGCCCCGACGCTTCTCCAAAAACCCGGAGAATTTCTTTGATCAACTCGAGCTCTTCCAAGCAGGGCCTCAAGAAAAGAACCACATCATCAGCATAAAGAGATACCCGCTGACTAGACCCTCTAGAAAGAAGAGGCTGCAGAAGACCAATCACACTCGCCTTAGTAATTAGTGAGTTAAGCACATCCGTGACCAAGATGAAAAGCATCAGGGATAAAGGGTCGCCTTGCCGAAGCCCCCGCTGATGTTGAATTAGTGCTCCCGGCACACCATTTACCAACACCCGAGTTGTTGAGGACCTCAAGAGCTTGGATAGCAAGTTACACCATATTGGACCAAATCCCAAATGGCGCAACACTTGCAGCAAGAAAGACCATGACACCGAATCGAAGGCTTTTGAAATATCCAACTTGAGAAGAACTCTTGGTTCCCCTTGTCTATGCAGCACTCTAGCTGTTTGTTGAACCAGAATAAAATTGTCATGGATACATCTCCCTTGGACAAAAGCGCTCTGATTTGGTGATACCATGTGCTTGAGTTTTGGAGCCAACCTATTGGCTAGAATTTTGGTGACAAGCTTTGCAAAACTGTGAACCAAGCTTATAGGTCTATAATCCTTGATTTCCAACGCTTCTTGTGTCTTTGGAAGTAGAATGATATACGCCGAATTAAGGAGGCCCAGACTACTGACATCACCCTGTAGCAGCCTGTTAAGTGCAACCATAAGATCATCCTTCACTACACTCTAACAAGTTTTGAAGAAACGTCCAGTGTATCCATCCGGGCCCGGAGCCTTATCTGAAGGAAGTGATTTAATTGTTGCCCACACCTCTTCCTCCGAGAATGACTGCTCAAGAGCTAACAGATCCTGAGCCTCTTGGTAGAAGGCCCGCAGGTTCAAAGAGCACTGTCTTTGAGCCACGGTGCCGAGTAAGGTTGAGTAGAACTCAAAAGTAGCCTGTTGTTTGTCTTCATGCCCGGTAACAATTTGATCACTCACTTTGATTTTTGCCAAGAAGTTCTTCCTCTTTCTGTACCTAGCTTGCTGATGAAAAAAAGAGGTATTTGCATCGCCCTCCTTCAACCAAACCATCCTGGAGCGCAGGCGAGCAATTGTGCGCTCCAGGGATGCTAGACCGAGAACATGCTGTTTCAGTCGCTGCCGCAGCCAAACCTCCTCGCTAGACAGCACCCGGGCATCTTAAGCAATTTCAAGTCGGTGTAGGATTTTCGTGGCAAGCCTGAGCTGCAGCTTACCATTTCCTATTCTTTTCTGGCTCCAAGATTGCAGATCCCGTGCAAGTCCTCTCAGTTTCAGGGAAAGGATTTGCAGTGGGCAAGAAACTACAACTGGTTTGGCCTGAGAGCTTTGCACCTCCTGCAAGAACCCCTCAAGCTTGGGCCAATAGCTTTCAAAGTGAAAACGCCGCTTTCCCTGAACATTCGCCTTCAAACCTAGGATTAAAGGACAGTGGTCTGAGATCAAAGACGTCGAGCTCTGAAGGATGCAATCAGGAAACAATTGATCCCAATCAGAAGTCATGACGAGCCGATCCAACCGGACCAAGGTGGGAACTTCCCTCTCATTCGACCAAGTAAACTTACGGCCAAGAAGAGAAATTTCTTTTAGGTCCATGTCATCCAAGAACCGGCGAAAACGCCCCATCATTGCTCTATCCACATTAGTGTTGTTCTTGTCCTCCGTCAAATATCTGAGATTGAAATCCCCTCCAATTGCCCACGGACCTTGGCAAGCTTGCCGAGTGTCACGTAGTTCCTGCAGAAACTGCATCTTTTGATCATCCGCTTGAGGGCCATAGACTCCTGTGAACCACCAAGGCAGCCCCTCATTAGAAACAAACTGCGCTGAAACTGAAAAGGTGCCAACTCGAGATGTTAAAGCCCTGCACACACCTCCTTTCCATGCCAGCAACACCCCCCCTAGTTCTGCACGCTGACAAAATCACGAACTGATCAAACTCACTTCCCAGCAATGACATGACCAAACGACCAGAATTAGCCTCCATCTTTGTTTCCTGAAGACATACTATATCAGGCCCAGTAGAGTTAACCAAGCTTCGACGCTGTCCCGCTTTGCCCTGCAGTTGAGACCTCTTACATTCCAAATGAGAAAATTGGACACCATTGATTCAGACAAAACACCAACGACCTTTCAAAGCAATCCCCCTGATCACCAATCCCCCGTAGCCACACTTGGAGAAATAGCAATCTCACGTGGCGCTTCACCTGGTGAAGGAGGCTGCCAACCAAAAAGCGTCGCTAGAGCCGCGAGATGAGCTTGAGTTAGAGGCTTGTGGAAGATCTGGCTGTATCTTTCTAACTCTTGCTCGCCTATGACTTCATGATCTGCCACTGCACCTGCATGACGATCAAAGCTGCTTGAGTTTGAGTGGCTATGGACGAAGTCGCCCCACCCTTACTCTCTTATCGCTCCGGCCAGAAGACAAAAGTCCGACGGAGCCGAAGGCCCGCCGCTTCGACATGCCGCGACAGAAGCGTGCCATCCGTGGCTTGGGTCACCTTGGCCAAGAAGGATTTTGCTGGTACTGAGAGACGCGGACTGGACTGTTGCTGCTGGAGATGGCGCCGACGCCGTCTGGAGTAAACAATCGAAATACTCCTGGTGCCCGCCAGCGCACTGTGGAACTCGCCGGCGGGCTGTGCTCGCTCCCACGCCCGGCCAAAGCAGAGCCGCCCGCACCGCTCGACCGTCCGAACGCACGCGCTGAGCGACCGGGCTTGAAATGCCATCGCGCACACGCTGAGCAGCCGGGAATGAAACCCCACCACTTAGTGGGTCCGGGTCGACCGCAAAGGGGCACGGGACGTGAGGGACCCATACTTAAGAAACCGGCTGCAGCACGCAACACAGGCTCAGGGGAGGCGCCAACTCCCAATGCAGCCTCGAGCTGAGACCGGGCGTTGCTTGTCAGACACCGAGATCTTCTCCATTATGGCAGATTGGGCTCGGGAAGGCACCATCCGGCTGGGAGGGCGCCATGCAGGCATCGACGGCCGCCACGTGGCCGGCATGCGACCCGGAGGGTCCAAGGCGGAGCTTGACTGGTATGCGCCCTGCCTGGAGATCTCCTGAGCTCCTCCTCGCCGGTGGTCCGCTCCGGGAACGCGGCGGAGAAGAGGCCACGGCGGGCGGGGAAGAGGCCGAGGCGGAGGGCCTCAGCTGTTGAAGCCTACCCGCCGCTTGGGCGATGACGGTCGCAACATCAGCGATGATGGCCGCCGCCTGGCCGAAGGGGGTGACGGAGAGCGCCCGACCGTGGGGGAGGTCGGCGCCTGGGGATTGGGGTGAGTGGCCGGCACTTGAGGTGGCGTGACCGAGGAGGTGGCCGCCGAGTCTGAGGTGGACGTCGGCGTGCTGCTGTGTGTCTTCATAAATAAAATGAGGCCAACGGAAGACTCAAAATCCTAAGAGACTCAAAATACTGAGCAGCAAAACCGAAAGCTCCCAACACAAAAAGATTCTCTATTTCCTTGAAGGCCATCCTATTAAGCTGCTTTATAGCAATAACCTACTCCTCGCCTGCTACCACACCAAAGCACAGGTCTAAGGCCCGGCCCAGGTCGTTGGTCGTTCTCACGCAGGCGACGGTGCCGCTGTGTAAGGGTGGAGCAGGGGTTCGGGGGTTTTCTCGATCTGCGTGAGAGGATCATCTTCTTCTTAAGCACAATGCCCGGAGGTCGTCTTACCCCCCGCAGGTCAAGTTTTTTTATAGCAATAACCTGGCCTGTGCTCTCCAGACTGCCCCTTGTAAACATGCCCAAAGCCTTCCATCCGCTCAAGAGAACATCAAAGCCGTCTGTCCATTACCACTCACTCCACTCCCATCCGCTTCGTCTTTTCCCATGCTCCGCTCAATAGAACACTCCAGACCGAAGAGGCCAGCGGCTACCAAATGCTGGCAGCTAGCCGCCTCGCCAGACGAGCACCGCCTGCCTGACCACGGCGCCTCCGAGCCGAGGCCTTGGCTCGCCGTGGGGGACCCCCGAGCTCGCAGCCTTTTCTTCTTGGATCTGGGTGGTGGCCGATGCGGGACACGATCGGGCGGGAGATTGGGGACAGGAGCGGCGGAGGCGTCGCAGCAGCTGGGAGGCGCGGAGGCCAGCTGGATCCGGCCTGGATCCTAGGCGGTGACGCCGTAGCCGCCAAGAGAAGGGCGCGCGTGTCCTAGAACAGCCGCATGACGACCACGTAGAGAGCGCGCGCCCAAAGAGGACCGCGGCGCTCAAGAGGATTTGTAGCGGATCCAAAGACGGAGGCCGAGGATCTAGCGATCTGCGTGGGTGCCAAGATGAGGCGAAAGAGCTTGTGGAGAAGGCCCCGGTCGTGGTGCGCTTTGCCGAAGAGGTCGGTCGACGGCTACGGCTAGGGCACCAGGGCAAGATCCGCCAAGGCGGTGGCCTGGGGCTGAAGGAGGCGAAAGAGCTCGTGGAGAAGGCCTCGGCTAGATCTGGAGATGAGGCAGCGGCAGCTTGATCCGAAAGAGGCGTCGGCGGCCGGAGGCGAGGATGAAGAGGCTGATGGCGGTGTGCGACGACGGCTGCCCCCGGAGTGGAGAACGCTCCTCCCAGGGGCAGCAGATGCGGAAGTGGCGGCGAAACCCTAGGCATGAAGAAACCCTAACTCTGATACCATGTTATGAATATTGTGTGTATTGATATGAGATCCATGGGGCCATATATATAGGAGAGTACAAGAGGATATGCCATATAGAGATAAGATTTATATGGAATAGAATACAAACTCTATATCCTTAACATTGTTAAATCCTTGGGTTTAGACATTACTTGGGGAATTCCTATTCTTTTTTCTTACCTTTTTTTCTTATTTCCTTTGATAAAGCATTTCCCTCATCTATAGAAATCGAATATTAGCAATTGATTTTGATAGGCTTTTAATTGAAAGAGTTTTTCCAATCTTCCAAAAGTGGACTTTCTTCTTATTTTAACCTTTTGACTTCTATATTAAGGATAGATTGACAAAGTTAGCTTAATTTATTAGTTTTCACTAACCCTATATTCTTTCCCTTGATAAAAAAATAAAATATGTCCTCTCGAGCTCCATCGTGTACTATTTACTTACAAACAACCGAACGCAAATTTGGTTCAGGACAAATAGAACAGACTATGTCGAGCCGAGAGCATTTTCGTTACTATGGAAAATGATGGATAGCAAATTCCACATGCATGATGAATCTATTTACTCTTGACTAATACATTTTCAAGTTTTTGTTAATATTTTTTCATCTTGTTGTACTGATGCTTTCTTTTTTATCAAGGCTCTTAAAGAAGATAACTGTGTTCTCTGCTTTTCTCCAGGCCTTAAAAGAAGCACTTACTGAAGTCCGTTTGTGCTCTAGAGTGGAAGAACTTCTACTGAAGAAGAAGTCAATTACTCCTGGGGACTCCCTGGAGATTCATTCTCAGAAGGCATGCTTGTGTATTATCTTTATATGCTTTCAATGTTTTGCTTTGAATTATGATCTATTATATTCCTTAAATTGTTACTGTGGTAGTCCCTTTAGAATGTAATTGTAGGTTAGCAATCCTAGCAATTGCTGACAGTTTAGCAGCACCCCCTTCCTTAAATGGCAAGGTTCTACATTGATTGTTTCCTACATAAATCTTCAGTTATCTGCTTAGATTCTTATTTCTTTGGAACCCTGGACTTCAAATCTCTGTATAAGAACTATAACCGTAGGAATATTCATTTCCATGCTGATGCTTTTCTTGGTTATGCTGGTTCTACTTTTCATGAGCCAGCAGACTTAAAAAAGAATGATAATATAGTTATCACTTATCATTCCGAGAAAGTTTAGCATAAGTAGGATTTGTGTGGCTCAAAATGGTGTGTTACTTGTCTTTTGGTGATTGTGATGATTACCATGTAAGCTTTTCAGCTTTAGCTTTAGCTTTAAGTAATCATTTTAGTAGCCTTATCATGAATTCTGTTTAGACCTGCAAATAATAATGCTCACAAATTCTTGCAGGTTGATAAACTAAAGGTCCTGGCAGATTCCCTTGCTAATTCATCCCTCAAGGCAGAACAGCGTATTGTGGACCACAGGTTTTGCTTCTGAAATTATTTTTTGCTTTATGGAAGATTTTGCTAGTTCGTTCTCATTTGTCAATAGCATCTAGGACAGATTTGTGCTCCATTTGGTTGGAAATTCTCTCTACTATCATGTGTTACATGCTTGTGTATATCTTCCCTTTTTCATTGAGGACTCGGTTGAAAATCTGATTGAAAATTTTGAAGTTTACACATCCCACACGATAAAAACTTACCAAATTCAGACTCACTCCATTATTCGCATTGACATTGTAATATAATATGTACCATGCTCTGAAGTCTGAACTGATGTGTGCTCAGAACTGCGCTGTTTTTTAACTGGCTTCTGGGGTTATTAAACAGTTGGCTATTTTACAATTAAAACTAGCACTTGGGAACTTGTAGTTGACTAGTTGTCAATGTATTAATTCGCTGATTATACATCAGTTCTTTTTTTGGCCATTTTTGTTGCCTTGCTGTGAAGTTGTATCTGTGTGGCTTCATTTTCTTTTACTATATATTTTTCTACACTCATCTTTGTACGTTTGGAATAATCAAATCATAGTACCAGCAAGTTTTAGTTGAGATTTTTTTTAAAATTTTTGTTCTTATACCAGGCGTCAGAAAGAAGATGCTCTGAATTTTCGTGTTAAAAAAGAGAATGAAGTGAGTGCGGTTGAGAAGGTAAGACTGCTAGACTGCTAGACTATGTATGAGTGGAATATATTGGTGCACTTTTGGGACACTAATTGAACAAATCAACAGAAATGTATGCCCCATTTGGAACTCACGACTCATTGGTATTTCATAGGAAGCTCCACATCCCAATGATAGTGGATGTTTGCTTTCCTCCAAAATGGCTACAGAATCCCTGTGTTCCAAATATGGTGAACTTGTCATTTTTCATCCACTACCTACATGTAAATATGTCCAATGCCTTGTGTCTGTCCACTTATATCTGTAGCTTCTTATTTCCTCAAACTCGCATGTTATAGGAAAGTGGTTATGCATGTTTAATATGGAGTCGTCAGAGCATACATTTCAACTGTATTTTGTCAACTTTCCGTTGCACATCATTTCATGTTTGCCTATTATGTGCTACAACTGATATCCTTATTTTTCTTTTCTTTTTATGGCCTGATAAAGGAGTTACTTGCTGAGATTACTGAATTGGAGAAGCAAAGAGATGAACTTGAGGCTCAGTTGAAAAAGGTACCTTTTTCCTTGATGTAAGATTCCTAGAAGATGTAGCCTCATCCCAGGTTTTAATTACATGCACACCTTATTTGTAGTATCTAATCTCAATCCAGAATATTAGACATATATTGTGTATGGCAACAAGTTGTTTGAACAACTAACTCGTCTGTTGGTCTAATTACGATAGTTCGTTGGTAAGCTTAAACTATGGCTGTCGGGGCCTGAGACAACATGCTATAGAGGAGTTAAGTTATCTAGGCGTATCCAACTGGTGACTCAAAATTGGGCAAAATCGGTTCTTTTTGGTCATCTATCTGGTTGTTCTCATCTGAGCAACATATCCACCCCGGAGGGGGCTCTGCCAGACTATCGATTTTGAAAATTGAAATAGGAAGTTGAATCAGTATCCACCAATAAGCATTAACCCCTGGTCTACACAAAGCATTACCCACCTGCTGATTACATTCTATTACACTTGCTTGAGACGATGCACAATCACACCAGTGTGATTATGTTATGGCTTAGGATCCCGGCGATGCACACAGCAGGCTCGTGAATAATACCATGGGGTACTGCAATGTTGCATGAACAATACCCATGCAGTTCTGTAGCACTCTGAATAGTATCCACGCTGCACTGTAGCGCCATACGCCGTGTGAACAGTAGCTCACGGTGCTATATGGTTACTATCTATTTAGTTTCCTTATTTAGGTTTATTTCCATTTAGATTATTTCTATGTATTAGAGATAAGTTTCCTGTTATTAGGAATTAGTTTCTTAATATAGAAATATATTTCTTAGAGGTCAAATTTAACCATCCCTATAAAAGGGACAACATTATATCGTTATCATTAAGAAAATAAATAAACAAAGTTATCTTGTCTCCCTCTCTTCCTCAATAGGCCTCAGAGCTTTGGCGGCGGTATGACTGGCCGATCAAGTGAGAGTGTCATACCCTTGGTCCTCAGATCCAGTGGCGGAACCAACAATTAGAAAGACCCAGAGTGAACTGGTAGTGTAAAAAATATCGAGGCACAATGTGATTCAATAGTCAATATAACTAATGATGTCAAATACATTGAAATTGTCAAGATCTGACCGATACAATCAGACAAACATAGATCTAACTGATTCAACTAAACAAGCATAGAATACAATATTAAGAGCTCATATAAAGTACTAACAAGCATTGATTTCATTTTCTTATAGAATTCCTACAAGAAATAAAAATCTACTCATATAGTAATATTGTACATCTATACTCTAGGAAATCAAAAATCAAAACAATGCTCATTGCTCAAGGCCTCAAGGCTCCGACTGATATATTAGAGGCTCACCTCACCAGCTCTCGGGCGCCAGTCATGGCAATGGCGGCTTGGTTGTGTGTGTGTGTGTGGGGTCCGAGACCTGTGGCACCGCTTCGGTTTGCCCCTACGGTAGTTCCGCCACTGCTCGAACCTGTATCTAACCATCACCGACCACAATATTTGGTATCAGAGCCACTCACCATAGCTTTCGATGCTGAATTATCTCTCTTGGACATGTTGATGGCTAACAGCAAGAAGATAGTCTTTTTTTGACAATATGATGGTCACCTTGGAGAAGGCTATGGAGTTGGTATACAAGCTAAAAGAGTAAGAAGAGGCGTCGCGTGCCATTGCAATGGCTGCACTGTCGCCACCTTCTCTGGCGCTGGCGTTGGCACCGACTACATCACCAACGACGATTCCTCTTCAGACTTCACCTTTGGTGTCTTTGTCAAGGAGGAAGGTTGTCGTTGTCCAGCGGCGGCCATCTTCCACGCGACCGGCCGACACTGTGCCTCCGCAATGTGGAGCACAACGGCTTCTATATAGGGGTCATCGACATCGTCGCATTTCTTTCACAATCGTTGCATCCCGAGACAAGAAGGATGATGTTGCTGCCCCACGCTGGATGCCTATGCCCTTAACGACTCCTGCGTCATCAAACCACACCAAGGGGTTGCTGCCCATTGAAGTTTCGCTGATCTTCTTCCATGTAACATGATGTTATCATCGTGCCCTCTCGTCGCATGGTGTTACGAAAGACTTTTACCATAGCCGTTACCTGACAGCTCGAGGACGAGCATTACCCACGCAGTACTGTAGCACTGTGAACAGTAACCGCATGGTACAGTAGCGCCGTACGTCGCGTGAACAATAGCTTGTGGTGCCGTGTGGTTATCTATTTAGTTTCCTTATTATTTAGGTTTGTTTTCTTTTAGATTATTTCTATATACTAAAGGTAAATTTTCTATTATTAGGAATTAGTTTATTAATATAGAGATGTTTCTTAGGGGTTAAGTTTAGTCATCCCTATAAAAGGGACAGTATTATATCGTTATTATTAAATAAAGAAATAAATAAAATTCTCTAGTCTCCCTCTCCTCAACAGGCCTCAGAGCCTTGGTAGCGGTATAGCCGGCCGATCAAGGGTGAGTGTTCTACTCTCGGTCCTCGGATTTGTATCTAACCACCACCGACCACAACAGATTATGATGTGCTGTTTCTCTTTAACATGCTCTATGAAATTTGAGATTTTAGTGCCCCATACCATCCTCAGCTAGTTTCTTTGCATTATGTTCTTTTCTAAAGATGTTTCTCATTTGCAGGTCAATATATCACTAAATGCTGCTGCTAGGCGGCTCAAGAAGACCAGGGAAGAGAGGGACCAATTTGATGATGCAAACAATCAAATCATATTTAGTTTAAAAACAAAGGTGCTGTACTTTCCTTTTTGTGGCGGATTCAGTTTTCTTTGAAGTATATTTGACAAGAACTCAGCCTTACTGTTTTTTCGTCATACTGTTAATAAACTTGCTGTTTTAAATTTCTTTTCAATATATTTGCTACTCAAGATGGTGCTTGACTTGTTTTCTTTCCACATCAACTTAGGAGGATGACCTCTCGAAATCGATCGCCTCATGTAATGTGGAAGCCAATGTAGTCAAAACCTGGATCAATTTCCTTGAGGACACCTGGCAGCTCCAGTCCTCATACAATGAACAGAAGGAAAAGAAAACATGGTATGTGGTAATCATTCCTGTGCAGTCCTCTTATTGCTTCTTTTATATGTTACTTCTCTTTTTCATGTAGAAGTTAGAGAACTGTTCCACTGTCCAATCTATTGTGGATGATCTTAGGTGCTGATCTGTTTCACCCTTTTGTAATATGTTATGGCGTTCTCAGTGATGAGTTGGAGAGATGTGTGAGCAATTTTCTGAAGTTGACCAAACATCACCTTTCGGCATTCAAAGTAAGCCATTCTTCTTGTTTATTGTAGCATCCAGGCACTAGGATATCTGTCTCCATTTTGATCTCTCTCATCTGCGAATTTTGTATTTATCAGGAAGTACTAAGCCCGTCGATTGAGAGTATCCGAACATATGTGGATAACTTGGTGGTCTTGAACTCAAGGTACTTCAGTTTCTTTCTGTTCACTGTTTCTCTTTCATTTACTGTGTCCAGTTGGCTTCATAATTAGGGTTTGGACTTTTCTTGTAGGGAAGAGACTAGAGAACATGAAGACGATGAAGCATCTGAGAAGACAAACCCACGTAAATGCCTTGAGGAGGAATATTTGGAAACTGAAAAGAAGGTCCCACTTCGCCACTTAGCTTAAGCTTGGTTGTACAAATTTCAAGTTGTTTTTCTTTTACCAGTTAATTTGTTGCATGTGCGTTCGCGTTTCTTTTACATAATATTATTAAACATACTTGAAGCAGGCTCCAAAGCGATATGGTCATTTGTCAAACATATCATTCCATATTTTTCTTTAGTTTTACAGCTTCTAAACTTGTTCAGCTTTTCCTAGAAAAATAGATGTAACTGGCTGATGACAATAACAATATTTTCAGATCATAATTGCTTTCAGCATCACCGATCACATAAAGAAGTTGTTTTATTCTGAGCAAGGGGCTAATTCTAGGTATTGTCGGCTGTTCTCTCGATGAATTATTTTTAAATTTGCATCCATGTGATCTTGCTCCTCGAAATTGGAACACTCAACTTCACATGTTTATTCAGGAGAGAGGACCCAGAAATCAAGAACCTTATTGCTGAGGTTGAGAAACTGAGGGAAGCATTTGAATCTATAGAAAGGCCAATACTAAGCATAGAAGCCCACAAATCGAAGGCGCCACCTGAGGAGAGATCTGAATTGAGCCCTTCGCCTATTCAAGCACCCGCTACCCCTAAAGCCGCCCATGTTGACTCTCCAAAATCTCCCATGAAGCCAGAGCAGCAGCTGGATCCTGATGCCGAGCTTGCAAACCTGGGAGCAGAGCTTGGGAAAGAGGACAAAGATTACTCAGGCGAGGAGATCAGCGGGTGGGAGTTTGATGAGCTCGCAGAGGAGAGCTGAAGGCTGACATATCGTCCGAATCAAGCCACAAAAAACTACTAGATTCAGTTTGCTCGCACTGACATGTATGTCTCCAGTTCCGGCGCGCCCGAGAAATGTGCACCGTTGGATGTATATAACTTTGTTGTTCGATTGTGTTGTCGCTGTCCGCGGACATGCAGATTGAACCGTAACATTGGCAAGGCATTTGCTATTTGTTTGTTCTTGCCATGAAAATGTCGCATTTTACATGTATACTGATACTGAACACTGTGTGTAACATTTGCAAGTGCAGAAAACTTACACCTTAAAATTTGACACTGTTGCACTGTTTGCAACTTTCGATACGCTGGGGCTTGAGATTTTGATTAAGATTCTGCTCCCCTAAAATTCCCTTGTCATGTGTTGTTGGATGCGTTGGGTTTGAGATTGTGGCTATCAATTTACTAGTCTAAAATACTGTTAGCTATAATTGGTTGAAAATGGATTTACGATCGCTCATTGTATATGTGATGCTGGAAAAAAAAGAGCTCCCTGCTTTCTTATTGTATTGTATTATGCATGGCCGTGTTATGAATATAGAGCAATATATATAGAAAAGTACATTAGACATATAGAGAAATATACCATACACAGATTAAAAAATCAAGGCATGTAAGAAAACTAATAACAATCTTATTCTATCTACTATTCTATTCTTAACACGTATCCTCAAACTCATGGTGGATCACACACATTAAGTTTAAAGAGAATATAAGTGTTGTGTTCTTATGTACGGCTTTGTGAAGAAGTTAGCAAGCTGTAATTTTGAAGATATAAACTGTAGAACAAGTACTTCCTCCTGTACTTATGATCGAATATATAAAGTATTCACACTAATGTGTTTGGTGAGCTCATGCTTCACTGGATCTCGAGAAATACTGATGACATCTGTATTGTCAGACATAAGGGACATATGTCCCATCACATGTACTTCAAAATCTATAAGTAACCACCTCAACCAAGTTAGCACTGCTGTCAAAACTTTTAATTCAGCCTCTGTATTCGAACGAGAAACAACAGTCTACTTTTTTGTCTTCCAGGCAATCAAGGAGGAGCAGAAAAAAAAAACAGTAAGCAGAAAGAGAACGACGATCAGAAGGATCACTAATCCAAGTCGTATCAGAATATACTTGAAACTGTAGTGAGGTGGAGCTAGAAAAAAATAAACGTCGAGAGATGGTACCACGTAAGTTGCGAAGAATATGAAGAAGATGGCTGTAGTGAAGATGAGTAGGATAAGCCATAAACTGACTCAAGATATATATATATATATATAGCAAGAGTAATATCAAGACGAGTGCTTACAAGATATGTTAGACTCCCAACAAGATAGCGATAACGAGTAGAATCCTCAAGAGGATCACCATTAGTAACACAAAGTTGAAAGGAGAGCTCCATATGAGTCTCAGTAGTGCGAGTATCAGTCAGATCAGACCGATTAAAAAGATCCTAGACATACTTCTGCTGGGAGAGGTAGTAACCCTCAGGCGTGAAAGAAACCTCAATCCTAAGAAAGTACGTAAGCAAACCAAAATTAGTCATCAAAAAATGCTCACTGAGATGCGTCTTCACGTATGTGATGAATGAGGAATCGTCACCAGTGATGAGCATATCATTCACATAGAGAAAAAACAATGTCCTACCTCGAGGTAAGACGTGGACAAATATGGCAGGATCATGAGTACTGATAGTGAAATTAAGAGCGGTAATCACTGAGGTAAAACGCGTAAACCAGACATGAGGGGCCTGTTTGAGGCCATAAAGAGCACGACAAAGACACAGACATGGCTATCTGGAATAGAATACCCATGTGATGGCTACATGTAAACCTTATCATGCAAGACACCATTAAGAAAGACATTCTTAACATCTAACTGAGAGATAGACCATCGACGAACAGAAGCAACTGCAATAAAAATGCGAACAACGGTCATATGGGCAACAGGGGTAAACGTCTCACTGTAATCATGACTATACTCCAGCTGAAAACCACGTGCCACAAGACGAGTCTTATAGCGCTCAATGGTACCATCAGACCTGATCTTGATCTTGTACACCCACTTGCACATGATAGAACGAGCATGCACAGGTGTCAGTACAATGTCCCAAGTCTTCGTACGTTGAAGAGCATCAAGCTCTTCTGCCATAGCGAGTTGCCACTCAGAATGGGAAGCAGCCTCATGATAGGAACTAAGCTCACGGACAAAGAGAGCATGAGCTGTCAAAGTAAACCAAAAACGAGCAGGAGACCGATGGGACGTCCGGCCACAAAGGGCGTAACGAGGAGCATCATTAAATGAATCAGGTGTCGGTGTCGTCAAGATACCAGGAGATGAGTCTGGTGAAGGTCGATAACGTCTGGAGTAGTGCTCCTCAGAGAAATGGGACGATGGTGCTGTAGGAGCAAGTGGTGCTGCTGCAGGAGGCAACACAGGAGGAGGAGGTATAGCAGGAACAACTGGAGATAAACTAGAGGATGACGGTGAAAAAGAAGAAATGGGTGAAGAGTTAGGGAGAGACAACCAGGAGATCATCTCAATGGTAGAAGTAGGACAAGGAGCCGAATCTCGAAGAAGAAAGGTCGAGATTCGTCAAAGATAACATCTTGTGAGATCCTGTTCCGTCGAGTAGAAGGATCATAACAGCGATAATCGTTATGCTCAAAACTGTACCTAAAAAATACGCACTTAACTGACTTCCTAAGAGGAGGCTGAACCGGTGGTGGCAGAGAAGGTCGTGTACCGGTGATATATCCCCAAAGGCGGAGACTATCGAGCGTGATCTTCATGAGAGTAGACAATAACTTGTAGTTCGTCCTATGGAGCTTTGTTCCTGAGAATAAGATCGTAGCTGATGGAACGGAAGCCATTGGTAGACGGAGCTGAACGGCACGGCGACCAATGGAACGACGTCTAATAGGCAGCGCTGGATGGCGCGTCGGTTAGATCGACATTTTCTTCTTCTTTTTTTCTTCTTGTTTTTTTCACACGTATTTAGATCTTAGATTGGATCTGAGAATAGAATTGGATCTGAGCCAAGCTTGTCACCGGGACTTGGCGGGCAACGCTGGCGGCGACGGCCGGCAGTGGCGGGAGGCGATAGCTTTCTGGGCCGCGCAGGGATCCGGCCGGCAGCTGAAGGTGTTGGCTTCGCCTGGTGTCGATGGCCCTCGTGGTTGCGGCTTTTCGGGCAGCGCGAAAGGCAGCCGCCAGCGACGGGAGGCGGTGCCGAGTGGAGCAAGCGCAGCTTCAGCAACAGGCTCCGGCAAAGGCCAAGCGAGAGGCAGCTACTCCGGCAACGGGCTCGGCGGGCGGCGAGCGGCGGAAGGTGGCGTCGAGCGAGCGCTAGGGACGATGGGTGGCGGCCGCGTCCTCGGGTGACAACAATGGCAACCTGATCGACAACGGCTTTCGATAGATGATGGCGGCCTAGGCAGCGGCAGCGGCTTGGGTAGCGGCGGCGGCCTTAACGGCGGTGGCCAGGGTAACGTCGAAGACAGTGGAAGAACAAGGTCAGAGTCCTTACTCTGATACTATGTTATAAATATTGTGTGTATATTCATGAGGTCCAAAGGGCAATATATATAAGAGAGTACAGAGGATATACAGAGGAATATACCATATACGGAGAAGGAAACCGATGCATGTAAGAAAACAAATAGCAATCCTATTCTATCTCCTATTCTATCCTTAACAGACCATTCAGTAATTTAATGAACTTCTTACCTTCATTTAGCAAAAGATTACTATCTTGATGTCATAAAAACTAAACGAAAAATTAGTAGGGAAAAACATAAGTAATTTTGTAAAACAAAAATTATACGCGGTGTAGAATCTGCTTACACGCGCTATATATTCTACACCCAAAAGATCACGGTTTACTACGACGTGTGTAGAAGGGATCAGGCAAGAACTCATCAACATGGCTTCCATTTCGTCTTGTGTGAAACGAAATGCTGAATGGTCACTGCCTCGTGATACCTTGTCTACCTCATGTGGCCTATGAGTTGGACCTTGCAACACCTTGTTAATACGACGCCATAATTAAACAACGCATGGGCATGCATTTATGCATATATGGACGAGACACACCAACAACTAATTAGTCAAATCCTAATGCTAATGCGTTGAACAATCGTCCCAACAGCCGATCCATTGATCTTATCCCGTTTCCAGCTCCACTTCAGCGAATTCAATCAAGGCTAACTAAGGTAACGTTCACAATAACGATGGCTTATAGTTTTTTTACTGTAATTAGCTGATTTTTATTGTAGTTAAGTTGACTTATTTGATATAATTAAATTTAAAAATAAAAAACATGTTAGCCCATTATATATAATGTAAAGGAAATGAATGATTGTGAAAGCAAATTAATATTTAGAAAAAAATTTCACGAAACCTTGGGCCGCACGCAAGAGTAGAGACGAGCTGTCTATATACACCCCTTCATGTTTTCTAGGGATGAGATATCTTTATAGGACTACACAATCTTTTAATTTTGCACGAAAAATCATGTTTGTTTGTTAAAAGACATCAACTCATACAGCGGTGTTTTGTGATGTCTTTACGTTGTTGGTTCAAGTGCTTAGGCCGCCTCTTTATCAAGAGACAGCTCTCTTTCACGTCAACGAAAATCATAGGTGGCAAGATGAAGAAACTGATGCCATCACTACTAGAAAATAGATCACCCCTCACGGTTCCAAACTGTTAGGATAATACCAAAAAACGTCAGGTTAAATATCCCTAACGGGTTCTCGTCGAGTAAAACCCTCGTATGGTGATCGGAAATTCAATTTGGCTGACGGTTACCCGTCAGGGAAATTTAACCTGACGGTCTTACCCGTCGTGAAATTTAACTCGACAAGATATTACCCCGTCAAGAAAATGTATTTTCTGAGGCCAAACCGTCAAGAAATAATTTAACCTGACGGTACTAACTGACACTCAGGAAAATACATTTTACTGACGGTTCTTTCACCGTCAATAAAATATCTTGACTTGCAACAAAAAAAAGGATTTTTCTTTGGTCCACCCTCCCACAGCACTGCATATTATGATCCAGACACAATGTTCTCAAATGCACCAATCAGGATATCTATATCAGTGACAATATCAAATACATTAATGTAGCATCCATCAGGTCCTTTTTTGAACTTCTTGAAAGCATTTTCTACAGCAATCTTTCTTGCTTGCTTCTTGGAGAAAGCTCCCATGGTATCATTGCGCCCATTGGGGTGTCCCTCAGTGGGAATATCATGGCCATCATCATCTTCACTGCCACTCCAGAGATTCACATTATCTTCATCGCTCTCAGGGCATATACTTCTTAGCACGTCACTATCATCAGCATCAATTAGATTTGCATTTTCCTTGGCTTGTCTCTTCTCTTTCTTAATTTCCCTCTCCAATTTTGTATCATTCTCTTCATCATCGCCATCTTCCTGTCCATGGGCAGTATCTGACATACCAGCTTGTAGGACACAACATCAGGCGACTGGAACTTTACAGCAGATGTTTAGGACATCATCTAAAGGTGCATGCATGTATTGCTCAACACAGAGGCCAACTCCCAACTACACAGGACACAAGCAGAGTTGATGATTAGTACAGAAAAGGAAATTAAACCAACAAACACAAACTCTTACCAAGTAGTAGTTCATAAGTTTCAGGGCAAAACAATATATACAGGAGGAGGAGGAGCTATCTCTCTCACCAGCAAGGGCAACCGAAATGCCTTAGCAAGCAGTGACGACGGCCATTCCTCGCACAAGCAAAGCACTCCCCCAATTCATTTATGTATTACGTCAAATTCATACAAAATTCTCGTAGTGTCATCAAATAATTCCAGAGTTAAATGGGGTTTAGTGTTTCAATCTACAGAAGGAATATATTTTGCTCAAGCAAAGCAACAATTAAATCGCATCTTATTCTCGAAACTTACGGGTTGCAATTTGCATAGCTCAACCCGAATATAAAGACAAAATTTCCTAGGTCACGCCTCCTCGCAATACACAAATCAAGCTAATTGGAGAAAATGATGAGATGCGACACACAATGACATATCCACACATCAACGCACAACACGTCACGAGATCAAGCAATGGAGGTGGAGTTTGAGAAGGAGGATCTCACCATGGGCCTTGAGGATGCGGAGGATCTTGTCACGGCCACACTCTTGACGAGGGGATGCCGTGGCTGGTCACGGAGTACCATGCCGATCTGCGATGGCATCGACGACCTTCTTCGCAGCCTTCGTGATCATCTCTCCACCTACCAAGAACCGACACGACATCGATCGACCACATAAAAATCACAGTGCAAAAGGAAAGGAAGCGACAACCAAATCGAATCAACAAGCGAAGAGAATGCAAGGCTCTCACCTCGGAGGTGGCGGTCTTGACCCACTGGGAGTCCCGGGAGACGCGGAGGGGGCGGCCGGGGGAGGGGAGGGGACGGATCTGCGGAGGGCGGGGAGGGGGCGACGGGAGGCCGGGAGGGAGAGGAGGGCGGCGGGGAGAGGGAGGGGAGGAGGGGGCGGCGGATCTGCGGAGGCGGGGAGGGGGCGCGGGAGAGGGAGGGGGAGGAGGGGGGCGGCGGGGGGGAGGGGGAGGAGGGGGGCTGCGGATCTGCGGAGGGCGGGGGGAGGGGGCGACGGGGAGGCCGGGAGGGAGAGGAGGGGGCGGTAGGGGGAGAGGGAGGGGGAGGAGGGGGGCGGCTGCTGCGAAAACTGGGTAGGGTTTCCAGGCGCGCTGCACAAAATTAGCGGGCGGGTTGGATCATAAGCCTCATGGGCATGGACCGACAGAAAAATTGATATCCCTCACGGTCTATGCGGACCCGTCAGGAAAACTAAAGCCCATGAGGGATGATCTGTTTTCTAGTAGTGCATCACGTCTCTGTATGTGCCCACATGTGATCATAAATATCCTACTTAACTAATCTAACTGCTCCAATATACAAACCTTCTTTTTTTTTCTTTTTTCTTTTTTTGTGTGTGTGTGGGGGGGGGGGGGCGTGGTGGTATCATGGGGGTTAGGTAATGGTCAAATGGGGTTAGTTCAACAATGCAAGATATGGTTCTCATATGCTGTAGATGTCCAATGGTTCCCATAATAGGGCATGCTTAATAAATTATGAATGATGACTGAAATTGCTTTGGATTGTTCTTTAATTTGTGCTCTGTTTAGTGATCTATGTCATCATTTCCATCCTCTTATGTTCTGATTTGTTGGTGATAAAGAGGGTCTCAAGTGTCGATAGTCCTCACACAAATTCGTAAGGAACAATCCACAATAATGTGGCCCTTTTCATGTTTGATTCGGGATTTTACACGAGGACCAATTATCCCAAATAAAAATCATCAGCATTTCAGTCTAATTATCCAAATAAAAATCAATAGCATTCCCCGCTCATTTCGGCTTTTTTTCAGCTTCAGCTTCTAGCTTCTGCTTTTTTCACTATTCAGTATTTCATCTTTTTCTGAATTTTTTTAGATATTTTAGGCTTTTTTGTATTTTCTTTTTTTTTCTCCGTGTTCCTTGGTATTGTCCATAATGGGTTAACATATTTTTTCTATTTTTACATTTTTTAAAATTAGTTATGCCCAAAAGGCCAAATCAGCTACAGTAAAAAAAGCCAATTACAATGAAATTTCAGCCAAAAGTCAGAAGCCATCGCTAAAATGAGCGCCCCTAGTGGGAAAACTTGTATCATGGTAATTCTATCGATACAATTATAATTGAAGAAGAATTCAACTTACCGATTTTCCTAGTATTTGCGCTACAACTACTCCCTCCCACTTGGATCATGGTAAGTATATGAAAGTGGACTATCTAGGACTTTATCATTGTTAATTATTCGAGTTTTAATTTTCAATTGTTCTGTGGATTGAATTTGTTTTAGGAAAACTTGTTTGATCTTCGGTCCTCCTATGAATTGCTGATCATCAATAAATAAATCAAACAGAAAAAAGAAATTGTAGAGCGCCTGTTCTGAAATTTGCCTGCATCAGGCTCATTACCCGTTCCTTGTCTGAAGATGATATGCTTAAGCAAAAGGGAATAATAAGCATTGATTTTAGTAATTCCTTTGACACTTAGACTTTACCTCGATCCTATGGATGCATATTTTTGGTTGATGCCAAAACTAACATATGCATGACTCAAAACTTTCTAGCACGCAATAGCCCCTTGAGTTTTCTGAAGTAAAGTTCTAATTTTTGTGAATCTGTTGATCAGTCCCCTCGACCCCACACTAAAGCATATGTTTGACCAAAGCATAGTACTATATTTTGCTTAATTAATGAATGCATTCGATCTAAACGAGTCTGACTATATCTTGCTTAATTAATGAATGCATTCGATCTAAACGAGTATGATGGGGATTACATAATCCATACTACTAAATTATTGCCAATAATAGCTGTCGGAATAAAACTTAGTCAAACAGCTTCCATAAGTACCTCCTTGTTGGGGGGAGTATACCCAGACCACCTTGGGCATCAGCCCGATCTTCCCGCCTGCCACGTGTCGGTGATCTATCCTAAGTTCGCATCGATCGCCAAATCTCCTAGTTGCCACATGTCAACCATACGAAGGCTCATGTACTGTTCATCCGTGCCGTCCTAAGTTCGCACTGTTCATCGCCGTCTTCCTCGCGGACTCTCGCTGCTGTCTCTGTGACGGACTCCTCGATGTTCATGCTTTAAACAGCTGCTATCATCCTCGTTGTTTGCATTGCCGTAGCCGCTCATCCCTGCTGAGTTCACTCGTGTGTTGGCGTCCTCGCCGCTGCCATCGTCTGCCGTTCCAGTTGCAGCCGTCTTCGTCTCCGTCTTCGGCCAACGCTGTCGACCTCATGACGGAAGTTGCCGCCTCCGCCGCCATCCCATCTGCGCTGACCCATCATCGGTAAGCCTCACCCTCGACGCTCCACCCTCGTCGCCCCTCGGTCGCCCCGCTCCATCACCTACCTCACCAACCAGTCTCCGCCACCACCGTCCGTGCACCACTGGACCATGTGCACGCTGCCTCGGTTCACGTGTGCAACCGCTCGGCCACCGTTGACGCTTCGCCTCCAGCAACCAATCACCATGTACCACATGTCACTTTCTTGGTCGTCCAATGAACCCTAGTGATCGTCTGATAAGATCTGCGCTGACCCTCTAATCCAACGGCAAAAATTCACCCACATGGTCCTCTAGAGACCGTTGGATCTCAGTGCCACTTTGTACCCCGCACCAGGTGATGTCATCGGGATGACGTCAGCCCTAGCTAAGTCAGCAACCCATGCTAGTTGCCACCTTAGCACTAGCATGATGTGTCTGTCCACGTGGTGTGCCATGTCAGTGCCCGAGTCATCCCATGTGCCATGTGTCATACCACGTCACCTGCCACATCAGCCCTACCTTGCCACCTGTCATCCACGTATCAGTCCACGTCAGTGCCACATCAGCCCTTGCCGCCACATCAGCCAACCTGTCCCATGCGCATTGTTCTGTGAGTTGAGTTCACCATAGATATGCCATTCCATGCACTAGATCCACAACACAGTAATATTTTTGAATTTTTAGTATTTTCTTTAGATTTATTTTTCCAAGAGCCTGTTCTCCTCCGTTCTAACTCTAATTGATCCTGTTCTTTTTTCTAAATTCATCTAAAATCAAGCTCTATCTTTTTGTTTTGGTTTTGAAATTTTTAAAGTTAATTTAAATTTTATTTTGTGCTTTATTTTACTTTCTCTCTCGTTAGAACGCGTCTTCGATGGAGCTGAAGCAAGATTTGAAGATCCATAACCACTAACTGTGCAAGGCCAAGGCAAGTCACGTTCTTTGATCATGTTGAACCTAGTTTTCAAATCTATTATTTATTTATTTTATTTTAAATTATCATGCATTGCTACTTCATTACAAACCTTTGTACCTAGTAGCTATAGTCCCAATTGCTTTATTCCGCCTTGATAATTTGAATGCCATGATATCATTGTCACCATATGATGAGAAATTATTTAGTGATGTAATACTATCGCTTAGGATGTACGTTTAATATGCTTAGTCATGCTTATAGTTACGTTGGGTTCATCATATGTGATCAATTAATTAATTTGACTTAATAAGATATTAAATTATGGTTGTAGGCACAGTTATAAAAGTTATGTGCTATAACAATAGTGTGGCATTGATGTTGATTATACAAACTTGATTTTCACTTGGATGAGTGATCGTGTAGTAAAGGGGGAAACGTGGATTCATTTTGAGAGATGTGGTAGTCTCACTTAGGTAATGTCTAAGGACTTAATTTTGTGAGCCATTGATCTGAGCCTTACTGTGTAGCCACATATTTAGTATTGGATGGACCTAGTCGATTAATTTATAATATTTTAATTTCAATTTTGTCCTGTGATGAACATGGATGCTGATTTCGATGAGACGCAAGAGAGGGCTCTCCGACTAGGTTGTAGCCTACTCGGTCGTAAAATCTTAGCGGGTGAAATTGAGTTGGAGTTGAGTATTATAAAGGCATTGTTGTGATTTTCTTTAACATGAGGATGATCATATCATATGGGTAAAGTTGTACAACTTCTACAGAGAGTAAAACTATTCAAATAGTCGTGTTCCCGGTTATGGAGAATACTTGGTGATTTCACATGAAGGGTAGATGTTTCATAAAATTTGGTTGGGATAATTTTGGGAAGTGTATGATTAGTTCACTAATGATTTATTTAGCTCCTTTGGTTATTTACTTATGATCATTTTTCTTAAAGTTCGCTTTCAATCTATTTATTGTATTTACTTTAAATTATTACTTCTACAAGATAACCTTTCTGCTATCATTTGGTAAACCTTGCATATTATATTACATCTTTGTTAGAAACGACTTGCTTAGTACCAATGTACTCATGACTTTATGCCTACTTTTGCTCAGTTGAAGAAGAAGGATTATATCAGCAGGAGGTATCTGAAGGACGATACTTCGATGACTTCGCGAATTAGAACTTCGCTTCCCAGTTAATTGCCTGTGAGCATGTCGAATGGCCATCATGCTCATTTTTGTTTTTCGCTACTAGTTTCTAAGCCCTTTAGGCTAATATTTGTAACCTTAACCATAAGATTGTACGCTGATAATTATTAATATTTGAGTCTTTGTTAATTGTGTATATGATTGATATTTCATCTATGTTTACACTGTGTACACTAGTGTGATTCTAGACTAGTGTAGTATGCGCAGAGAGTTTGGATTTGCAAATTTGAGTCTTGACATAGGTGGTATTAGAGCCATATCGATAGTAGGATGAAATCTTAGTTAGAGTAGTCGCCTTAGCAAAATTTCAAATTTTTTTCTAAATTAAACCAATCAAATTGGATATTTAGTAATCTCTCTATTCTCTTTCCGCTTTCTTAAGGTTATTCCTGGGCTAGTGCGGTATATACAGAGAGTCCAGATTTGCAGATTCGGGTCTCGACATCTTTTTCACCGACTAGGCGATTAAACTCCTTGATCACTAAGCTTTTTTTATTGAATCTCTAAGCGATTAAAGATGTTATTTCCTATCCTTTTTTACATAAGAAAGACAAAAGGTAGCATCATTTGTAACAACATCTCATTGTGTAAAAAACCAAAGATGTTATTTACCTTTGATAATCCTCTGCAGCTCAAAGGCTGCAGAGTTGGATTCCTCCAAATCCTTGAGGAGAGTTTCTTTCTGTGATGCCAATACTGCGTAGAGATCCTTCTCTGTGTTAAGTTCGTCCGAAAGTGCCTTGGCATCACTTTGTAACCTACAAAGTACTTAGAGATTAAGATATCACAATCTCCAAAAGAATGTAAAGTACTCAGAGGTTAAGATATTGAATCTCCAAAAGAATGTGAAGTACTTGGAAGAGTTACTTACCACCTTTTCATTTGCTCATAGAGAATCTCTTTCTTTCTTTTGACCAGTCACTTGGTTAGTTCTCCGACCATGGTGATCGTCTCAACTGATCTCTGAAAAGAAAAAGGGGAAAGAAGTAAAAAAGATACTAATGATAAGAGTACTCGAGAAGTATTTACATCAATCACCTGATGCGCTATCACCCCATACAACTGCTTGAGATCTTTATACTTCTTGAGGTCGTCGACCTTTTCCCACCATATTTTTTTATAAACGTTCATCATCAAAGATGTGTCCCCTACTGAGAATATCTTTGGGATGGGGGTCCGATCACGTGACCTCCACGAAGAAGTCCTGACCTCTAGAACTCCAAAGAATTTTGGGAAAAATAGTCCCCTCCCTCGCCTTCTCCTTCAACATTAGAAGAGTGAGTAGCATTTTCAGGAAGTTGCGAAGGAGGGATTGCCACCACCATTTCACCTATCTGAGGATTTTGAGCAGGGCTCCCCTTGGTTATTTGACCGATCACTACCAAGGCTCGACTGGGTCCACGATTTGGACATTAATGTCCTCCAGGACCTGATCGATAACTTGAGTGATTAGGTCTTTCGCTAATTTGGCCTCAGACTCCATTGTTACTGGAACAATCAGAGCTTCGACAACCGCAACCTTCTCAAGAGATGTGGCTTCCTTTTTGAAACTTGCTCAAAGGCTACAACAGTAGGACCACTGGGAACATCACTTCCCAAGTGGGTGGTCATGACACTTTCTTGAATTTCATTTGAATGCCCGGCCGAACTACAAACAAGAGGAAGAAGAATTAGATGCCAAATAAAAGAAAGGGTAAGTGAAAATTCTGATTGGTTGTTTCACATACCTAGGTTTTTTCACCTTGACTTTGAATTGGGGGGGGGGGGGCATTAAGCCTAGAGCACTTGAACTACTTTTTTCTTCTTCTTCTTGACCGGTTTCATCAATTGAGAGCTTTTAGCCTCCGAGTAGCTTCCAACCTTAGTGATGGGGGTGGCTAGACCCTTCTCAACCAGAATTGATTGAGTGCCTTCACTTAGCAAAAGTCTCTCTTTTGCTGATCCTACTACATGCTAGTCAAAGCGGACTTCCTTGATGGCTGGGGCTTGGGCTACTAAGATCAATAGTTTCTGGTTGTGCTGTGGTAGCCTTCACAAAACAAATAAAGTCTTCCCAGTTCTCTTTTTGCATTTTTCCACAAAGGTAGGGGAAGGTGAAATAGAAAATGTTATTGCATTATAGTGGAAAGGTACCTACAAAGGTCAAACTTTCTTTTTAGGCTCCACCACTGTTTCCCCCTCTCTTTCTCCTAGGCAATCACTACCTAGGATTGAGTAACTGGGGAAGTCAGAGGCAAGGAAACACCAGATCCTTCGCCTATCACCTTGTACGCTGTCATTATAAGACGATGTTTCTTGCTCGGAGGAACTGGGTTGTCCTCTTTCAAATCTTTTTCCGCAGAGCCTAAGTTGACATCACTGTCATATAAGGACTCTAACATGCCTACGAGCCGTGAAAAAGAAAATAAAAGTATTTTAGTGATCAAAGTTCCGAGCATCGATCACTTAGTTTAATATCGATTGAAGAAGTTTACCTTCAATCGAGCATTCCTCTCATTGTCAGGAACGATAATCGGAATTTAAGGAACCCCTTCCTTGTTCACGGGCTCCTTTTCACATATGTTCTTGACTTGATCAACAACTTTGGTCGAAGGCAAGTTTGCATGAACAATGACAACTCAAATTCTACTTGGAAAGAAAATACTTTGAGTCAATTTAGTTAAAGATACTTACCATCCCGATAGTCTCTAGTCGAGTCATTTGCCCTAGTGTATTTCCGCATGGGGTGTGCTCACCTCGTTAAGGGAGCTTATACGATGCATGATGAAATTGTTCACCATGTGTCGTCCAGCTAACCCTTGCTCCTAAAGTAGATTGATGGCCTTGATGAAGGCAATAATCTGACCACAACCAAATGAAGTTGTCTCCCATGACTTCTTCCTTGTTGCTACCTTCCCCTTGAAGTGTAGTTGATCATCCTTGGTCACAGTCGTGTAAAACCACTTTTTCTTCCATGTAGACCCATAGGACTTCGTGTACATGAGAATGTACTCCTTTGCCTTCCCATCATGGTGGCGTAGGAAGCAACTTTCGGTGATTGTCTTGGTATTCTTCAATATGCCGTAATAGTAGTTGAAGAGATCCAGATCTGCAGGGATTCCCAAGTACGCTTCACTGAGGTAGACGAAGACATTCAACATTGTGATAGAGTTAAGTGTCAAGTTCACCAACTCTACATCAAAATGCTCGAGCACAACCACCAATAATCAAATTGCTCAAGCATGTCCACCAAGAATGTGTGACGATAGTCAGAAACCACACTCACACAGGCTTGGAAGACAACAATTTCATCTTCCTCGTCCAATGGGAGTGTTGCCCCGCACGCTTCCTTCCACTTCACCAAACTCCAGTCTGGAATCTTCTCCTCTATTTCTAGTGAACAGATCCTCTTGCTGTTCATTTCTGATTCCTCCTAGTTAGAATATTCCAACATAGCTTCATATCTAATATGGATTTAATGGTCTTTTGTGGAGAAAATACACAAATTTGGGATTAGAAAATATGAGGAATGAGAAGGGCACTTGGAGAAGGTGAATCAATTTGAGGGAGTTGAAAACATCTAGGGTTATCACTTGGGTCATATTTATAATTGCGCACCATCGAAGTAAAGGAATACGCGTAGGCTACGGAAGCAGAAAACAAAACTTTTCTTCCGCGCACCCAAGAACATCATGCTAAGGAAGGATCATGGATCGTTACCACTTAGACGCGCAGCGCAGCGGAAGAAGAGTTGGAAACCGATCCAATCACGCGCGTCGAGGTAGTAGTGGAAGTAGCCGATCGTCTCGAACGGATCGTCTCCTCCACGCACGCCGATCAACACCGCAACGAGCAGCGCCTCCACCGGTATCCACACGTCCGGGGCTGGAACGCCGATCGTGAGTGTACTAGCACTCGTGAGCGGCTAGGGTTTGGCTCGGGAGGTGGCGGCTAGGGTTTTGCTAGATGTTAACAGGGACGAATCCCCTCTGCCCCTCACCTCCATATATATAGACCTCCTCACATGGGCCTCGTGGACCGAGGCCCAATAGGAGTCTATTCGGATCTCTATCCGAATTGAGCCCATATCCGAATCATATTCGAATTAGTGTTCCAACCCGTTAAGCGTGCGACCCTGTAGGTTCACGTATACTTGGTCGTGACCCGGAAACGTCTTTCCGGTCACCATGTTAATAGCGGCCTCTAGTAAGACATATTAACCCCAAAGTATATGTAAAGATCATATCGGCTGAACCTGTAATGTTCTCTCATGTACGAATCTCTTTGCCTCACGATATAGATTGAGTTCAAGGCGAGACCTGTGTCATCCTCTTAATAGCTCAATCACTCTCTCGATTCCGTGATGGATTATAAACTTATGATTGACTCCTCAATCACCTTGGCATGGCCATGCACTTTCATAATCCATTACATCGAGGGGTCCAGAGATATCTCTCCCACAAGGAGGGGCAAATTCTATCTTGATCATTCACATCCCACTACATGTTTCATGGCAAACCCGAAGACTACTTTTATGACTACCCAGTTACGGAGTAGTGTTTAGTAGTCCCAAAATAAGCTACTACTCATGTTGGGAACCATGATGATCTCAAGTCTAAGGATTCTACATAAACACTACTTAAGACCAACTGATGACACATGGAATCTCTGCAGTATCTCATGGCAGGTCTATCCAACATATGTTCACTAACACATGTCCATATTATTGATTTGGTATCACCATACCATGATCCATGAGACATGATCATCAATCAATACATATGCTGATCTTTGTCTTTGAATCATATTTGTTCCTCATATGATATATGATCAGGGATCATTTAGAAATAGCAACATTTTAGTATTTAAGAGTCTCATGAATAAGTCACATACTCATTGATCAATAATGATGATGTCTATTCCAAGGAACAAAGTAATGTATCATAAACATAGTATGTGATATATACAACATCTCCATGTTGTCTCTAGGGCATATCACTAACACGAAGTAGGGACGAGGTGAGACAGCGGTTGGTTTTCCTCAGGAAACCACTCTTAACAGGTAAAAAAATGACACGATAGTTCACCTCCTTTTCTGTTTGCATAGTAATTGAGTGAAATAATTTCACAACTTCAATCAAAATAACTTCCTTGACCAAGTATTAATTCGGTCAAGAGATATCCCAAACATAATTTCCGATTAGCTCCTCCAAATCCTTCTCAAGTATAGCATTTTCACTTGGAGTTGGGGGGCTAGATGACAAGGATTAAGTAATTCAAATTACGTAATTATTTCCAATAATGTTGTCAGAACAAGACTTAATCAAACAACTTCCATAAGTACCTTCTGGTCAGAGAGAGTATACTCATACCACCTTGGGTAACGACCACCCCATTGGTCAGAGATGTTGACGATCAGACACATGAGCACAAATCTCCAACCAAGGGTCAACTCTACCTAACTAACCACATATGGTTAACAAAGGAAACATGTGCTCTTACAGCACTCACATAACCGCACAGATTTCCCTCCTTTCTCTGGCAATAACGGCATGACAACTGCGCCATAAGAACATTTCAACAACAAGAATCGCTCCTTGAGTGCGGTTGGCTGGTTCGAACAAAGCGTCTCTTCTTAGGCATCAACCATCACCCCTTTGCCATTATTTAAGGAAGACATCAAACCACATATATGGAGAGATCACAAGACATTGCATGCTTGTAATCTTAGACATTTCATTGTGACTGAATATAAGTACACATGAGTAAGGTTATTATTCTCTCAGGAGAATGCCCGAACCTGTTTAAACCCTTGTCTCCTCTGCATGGTTCTAAAACTAGGTCTACTCACCCGAGTACTCGCCTGAGTACTGGGACTAGGTCCCCTCACTGAGTACGAGTAGATAAAAATGAGTAGCTAACCGGTTTAACCAGAATAACAGGGTGAGTACTCGGAGTAATCGGCTAATAGGCCATGTACTCGCCGAGTGGCCAGTCCAGGGAACTGAAGCCCACGCTCAATTAAGCAGCCCACAGCACAGTAACGTAACGCAATTACCCTTACCCCTCCTGCTTCGATTGGATTAGATGTCCCCACACGCCTGAGGTTGTCTGGACTCCAGAGGGTGCCATTGCCACGACGAGTATGGAAAACCTAGTTGGGACTTGGGCGAGTGGCAGTAGCTACTGTAGCTGCTGCATCTTCTCCGGTGCTACGTCTCCTCCCTCTAGCAGTGGCTTCGCCTGCTGCAGCTCCTTTCTCTGGCAGCAGCGTCCCTTGCCGCAGCTCCTCCCTCTAGCGGTAGCCTCCCCTGCTGCAGCCCCTCCCTCCGGCGACGGCCTCCCTAGCTGTGTCCCCTCCCTCTAGCGGTGGCCTCCCCCTCTGTGGCTCCTCCCCCCGTTGGTTATCAGAAGCTAGAGTTGTTGGTTGGTAGTGTTGCTGGCTGCCTACCCAGTTTGTCCTCGGATAGGTGAGAATAATATGAATTCATGCTATTTGTCCATAGGCATTTTGTAGAGCTTATAAATTAAGTCATAATTTGGAATTCGTTTTAATAAATGTTTTCATGGTATGATGGTATTAGTGGATCATTTAGATTTTAGACCACTCTTAGCAGTTTTTGACTTCTCTATCTGTTCTTGGAATATTGGTTTATTATTGGCTAGCTTTTGCTTGTATAGAGTCTATTTTGAATGCAGGAGGTAGAAGGTTGACTAGGGTCATGCTACCAGATCACTGCAAAAGCTATTGAACTCAGAGAAACTAGCCCAAGTTTTGTTTGTAAAATATAGTGCTGTCATATCCCATCAAAAATAGATTCAAGATTATCATTTGCTAGTATGTGGCAAATGGCAACTATATAAACCTCAATACTGGCTGGCTGGCTGCATCTAAGTAGGTCCAACAATAGCATCAAATGTGGCTTTGATTTTATATGATTATACATATATAATTCCATTATTAAAAGAGAAAAACCTGTTACAAGGCCGAGTACAAGGCTGATTACCGTATAATCACTACAAGGTGAGGTGACCGAGCAAGTACCAGTTACTGAGTTTTAGAACCTTGCTCCTCTGCATGATCCACAATGTTGAGTTTCTCTCATTTAATTCGTATGTTGGATAGTAGTTCGTCGACAAAGTCCTTATTGAGTTTATCTTAGTGCATGCAAATTGTTCAGATCTAAGTTGTTGAAGTGTGACACTAATTTTGAAAATAAGTGTCGTCAATTTTCATCAAATTAAGGAAGCATCAAGTGAAGTCATTCACAAAACAATATAAAGTTTTCATATGGGAGAATATGCAAGTTTTGATACCATTGTGGGGCTATATATGGCATTGGCTATTCAACCTTCACAGCAAGTAATGTCGATACACCAATATTCTAAAAGGTGTACTTTTTTACGATGGATAAAAAATTACCATGAATATTTAATCATGCCAAGCCATACATTTTCAATAAATCCTGGTTAAGTTATTCACCCAACAATACCTTAAAATTCTACTTAAATACATATATATGGCAGGAATTCAAATTAACAAAGAGTAAATTACACCATAGGTACATGAACTTGTGATGTGGGTGCATCTAGGTCAATGAGCTATGAAATTGTGTATTTAGTCGATGAACTCGTTAAACAGTGCAAAAGAGATCAAAAAGAGGTTTTGCAAGGCATCCACATGGTACTAATACTTATGTAGCGTTAATTTGTGTGGCAGCTCTTCTCCTTTCTCTCTTCTCATCCACTATTTCTCTATCTTTCACATACTCTTTTCTCACTCTCTCCATCAAAAACCTAGTGGCTGCCTTCAGGTCTCGGGTTGCACCCTCCCATCCATAAGTGGGAGCAGGACCGCATGATCTGCGATGAGGTGTGGTGGTAGCAGGAGAGGGCATGCCTCACGTGCAAGTAGGAGCACGCCACGGTGGCCGAAGGTGGAGGTGCACGTGTTGATCTAGGCAGGCAGCTGCATGCAACTTGGACACATGGTACCAGGAGGCCGGTTGAAGGAACTGCTCTATGACAATCAAGCATCTATTCCTTTATTAAATTGGTTTTGGGAATTGGAAGCGAAGAGATATGTGCCATTTGGGAGGGTTTGGTTAGATTTGCGAGGGATGAAGAGAAAATTGGGGGAAAGATTTAGGGGCCATTGTGATGTCGCAGACGGAGGAAGGGTGCCACTTGATGACTCGATGTGTTCCTTAACTCCATATGTGTCTCATGCGACAAGAAAGCAATAAGAAATCACCTCACAATTAATCATGTCGTTGTAGCAAGCTCGTGGCTATCCTTCTCAATCAAAGCCAAATTCCTTTTGAATCCTTTGCAATGGTGTCGATGGACGTGAAAATGGGCACCACCGGCGGGGTGGAAACGAGGCCTTCACCTTCTCATGTCAGCATCCACGTCAACGCCACATAGATACCTTATCTGTTTTGCAAAACCTTTTTTGGATCTTCTTTGCATGATTTAACAAGTTTATTGACCGAAATGTACTGTTTTATAGTTCAGTGATCTAGATGTAACTACCTCACAAGTTTGTGTATGTGTAATGCAATTTACTCATAAACAAACTTGTATGTCAAGAGGATGAAACTATAACAACCTACTTCAAATCTCATTCAATGGCATCGCACATACGTGATGGCATCCGTTGACTTTCACCATCTTAACAAGGATTCAATCAACATGTTAGCCTCACATGATGAGGAAAGCGAAGATTATAGATCATATGCATTACCCTTATGTATCCTAGTTAAGGCTCAACCATGCATCAAATTAGATAACAAAGATGCAAACTGAACAAGACCACAAGAGCCTCAAGTTGAGCAAATTAAAGGCTAACCAGCCAATGCAAGCAAGCAAGAAACAGACACACAAACAAAACAATACACTTGGATTAATATAGGCATAGGTGGGAAACAACTCCAATTACAAAACTGATGGTCCATATCAAGAAACGATTAGGGAAATAGCTCGACAATTTTCTAATCTGTGGACGAAAATTCAGTGTGTTGACGGAATTGCCCTTCCATTCCGTAAAGAAGCATCCCAACGTCCTATAAAACCATACGCTATAGCATCATGTCACACATCGATCCAGGCAAGAATCGAAGGAGCAGCGTGCATGAGCTCTGATCTAGCCATGAAGCGCTGCTTCTGCTGCCTCATCTCGGCGCTCGCAGTCGTCCTGGCTGCGCTTGTGCCGGCCACCACCGCGGGCGGCTGCGTGGACGTCGGCTTCTACGACAAGACGTGCCCGACCGTCGAGACCCTGGTGCAGCAGACCGTGGCCGCCGCATTCAATAATAACTCCGGCGTCGCGCCGGCCTTGATCCGCCTGCACTTCCATGACTGCTTCGTCAGAGTAAGTACAGTGATGCACAGTTAGTATATACCCATATCCGTATTGTTCTGCGCCTTGTGTTATTACATGGTACAGAAAGAACTCCACCTAAGTCGCACTTATACGTGCCACTGTACGTGTTTGCATTGCAGGGGTGCGACGGCTCGGTCCTGATCGACTCGACGGCGAACAACACGGCGGAGAAAGACGCGCCTCCCAACAACCCCAGCCTCCGCTTCTTCGACGTGATCGACCGCGCAAAGGCGGCCGTCGAGGCTCAGTGCCCCGGGGTCGTGTCCTGCGCCGACATCCTCGCCTTCGCGGCGCGGGACAGCGTCGCGCTGGCAGGCGGCCTCAGCTACCAGGTGCCCGCCGGGCGCCGCGACGGCCGGGTATCCCTTTTCCAGGATGCGCTCGACAACCTGCCCCCTCCAACGTCCAACGCCTCCGACCTGGTCGCCAGCTTCGCCGGCAAGAACCTCACCGTCGAGGACATAGTCGTCCTCTCCGGCGCGCACACCATCGGCGTGTCCCACTGTGCCGGCTTCGTCGAACGGCTCTACGGCTTCAAAAACACTACCGACGGAGTAAGCAAAAACGCATAAAAATACACGCGAAACTTGTATCATGTGTAGTGCTGAACCTATCTTGTGGTGAACAGGTTGATCCGGCATTGAGCAAGGCATATGCGTTCTTGCTCCAGAACATCTGCCCGCCGAACACCAACCTGACGTTCCCAAACACAACGACGTTCATGGACATCATCACGCCGACGAAGATGGACAACAAGTACTACGTCGGCCTGACGAACAACCTGGGGCTGTTCGAGTCGGACGCGGCCCTGCTGACAAACTCGACGATGAAGGCGCTGGTCGATTCCTTCGTGCGCAGTGAGGCGACGTGGAGGAGCAAGTTCGCCAGGTCCATGATCAAGATGGGGCAGATAATCGAGCTGTCGGAGACGCAGGGCGAGATCAGGCGCAACTGCAGGGTCATCAACCCTACCACAGTTTATCATCCTCTGACCAGAGGTTATTCAGGATTCACCAAAGTGGCTGCAAGCTAATTGTTAGCAGATGTGTGTGTGTGTGTGTGTGTAGTTTGCATGATGTCTAGTGTGATGCAATAAGTAATGAGCTGTTTTGCTTGTTACAAGAACAGAGACACCAGATCTTGTTCTATGTTAGCTACCTCATGTGTTGGTTTGACCATCTTGTATGCATTTGTGAGTTTATCTGATTAGCAAAATAAAAATGTTGTTCTTGTCAAACGTGTGATGTTTATCTGATTAGCAAAATAAAAATGACACTTGACCGACCATGTATTTCTAACGAAAGAGCTATACATATGGCCAAATCGATTTACAAACTCCTTGCAAACTGTCAGTGACAAGCAGGCCCAACCACCATATGCAATTCAGGGGGCCTTGTCAATCAGCATTGGGAAAAAAATTTGTTCCTGTCCAAAGCCTATTCCTTTCTTATCCAAATCTGGACACCCCCCCCCCCCACCCCCAAATTCACCAACCCTAACATTTGTTATTTTGTTTAAATCCAATTGACCCAATTCGCTCGCTAATACTAGACTCTATAACTTGCCTTTGATCCAATCCAACAACTGTCGTTATTAAAGAAAAGAACTGATCCGATCAACCTTATTGTATATCCTAAATATTGTGCTGTTTAATAACCATTTCAGTGAGAACATGTGCTTCGGGGTTTGGAGTTGCACTTCTGGCAGAAGAGATCTCTACATTTTTAACATAAGAACTGTACTTGATGATATTTAGTCAGGGTTACGGATCAGATTTTGAGGAAGTTAACTGAACTGCAGTTTCTTACAAAGACAAGGTGAAAATGTTTCCCTTCTTAAATGACATTACAACTCAATGTTAAGGATATAGAGAGTTTGTGTTAGGATATAGAGTTTGTATTCTATTCCATATATGCTTTATCTCTATATAGTATATTCTTTTTGTACTCTCTATATATATTGCCTATTAGGGCTTTTCAATATACACATTATTCATAACAAAGGTAGGTTTAGGGTTTATCTTTCCTAGCCTCCGCTCATCTTCCGCATCTGCTGCCCTGGGAGGATCGATCGCCGCTCCCGGGAGCGGCCATCGTCCAGCCGCCGCCGTCCTCTTCTTTGGACGGCCGCTGCCGCGAGCGCTCTTCTCCCGTCGGCTCCCGACCGGCTTCCATGGCGATGCCACTCCACGATCCACCTCTGGATCCGATGGACTCGCTCTTCATCACGCCGATCGGATCCGCTAGCCGCCAGATCCTGCCACTCCCGCTCGGATCTACCCGGATCAAGCCATCGCATCGCCGTCCTCTTCTTTGGACGGCCACTGCCGCGGGCGCTCTTCTCTGCCGGTGAATCTGGCCGCAGGCGGTGTCCTCGTTGCCACTTCAGAGACAACGACTCTTCAAGCAGCTGACCAGTGGCATCTCTTCAAGATCGATGGCAATGTGGACTCTTCTCTGCTCGCACTTCGCCTTTTTGTCGCTAATCTCCTTCGTTGCGCCTGGATCTGCTCTTGGCTATCGTGGCTTCCGGTCGCTGTCCCGCTTGGACCCAAGCAGATCCAGGTTCACCCTGCCTAGATCTGCCTGTATCCTGCTGTCTTTGGCTCTCCCCAGGCCAGATCCTCAGCGCCTCGAATTGGCCACTACGTGAGCCCCACTGCCTCCTGGCCTTGCGGATCTCCGTCGCCACGACCGGATTCGAGCGCCTCTGGCCTCCTTCGCGCTTCGCGCCGATTCGGCCACCGCCGCCCTCATTCCACCTAGCCGAATCTCCGGCCGCGCCTCACCTCGCCCGCCCTGGATTTGGCCTCTCCGCTGTTGGATCTGGAAACCCCATGCCAGATCCGCGCTTGCCTTTGATCCGTCAGCGCCATCTCAAACTCCTCCGATCCAAGATGCTCTTCCTCTTGTGCGCCGCCACAACTTTTTCGAGATCGGATCTTCCGTCAAGGGGGTCGAGGTGAGGTGGTGGCGCTAGCACCGGTCCGCAGGGTGGGAGGGCTTACCTAGAGCTACATCTACCTATGGCGGCGCCGTTCGTCGAGAATCTCTCCGTGAGGGCATGGAGTAGAGGCAAGTGGAGAGTGGAGACTGGCTCGAACAGACGGGATTTTTCTTGAACACGGACAGCTGGTTCTTTTGTGTTGGTTGGTCTGTGCGAGACTTGCTAGGGAGATTGCTTAGGTTTTCAAGACTGATCCTTTATACCTATTATTTAGGATTTTGAGTTTTTCTCTGCGTGCATTCAAATCTGTAGTCTTTTATCTTTCAGCTCGTCTAAGCCGTGCGAGTCCATAAATTTTTATGTCAGTTAGTCGATTGCTTTGCTAACCTCAGTCCATCCTTTAAGATTTTGTGCGGTCTTTTGTATGGCAGCAACCGCCGCTCTTTTCTCTAAGCCGCGTGTAGGTCGTAGAAGTTATTATAATGCCACCACTTTTCTTTGAGCTGCCGCCCTAAGTTTTTAAGGCTGCCGCATTTTTTTTCTGCACTGCGCTTCTTGTGTATTGCGTCGTCGCCGTCTCAGGTTTCGATCTGCTTTATGGACTACCACCATACTTTATGGGCTACCGTACGACCTTGAATAGAGATCTTATATTTTTGACACAAATTTTCAAGAGCCGCATGCTACGACGACGTTTACAAGATTTGGATTTTGAATTTTTCCTATTTTAATGTCAACTCTTTCAAATGTAATGCTATTGCATACGCTTTGCATTTGAGGGAGGTGTTAAGGATATAGAGAATTTGTGTTAGGATATAGAGTTTATATTCTATTCCATATATGCTTTATCTCTATACGTCATATTTCTCTTGTACTCTCTATATATATTACCTATTGGGGCTCTTCAATATACACAATATTCATAACAAACCATTGAAATGCTTGCTGAATATCATAGCATCTTCCTTATATTATTAGTCACTAACAAATCATTCTTCGGTTACATAGTCTTTGTTTTTAGTTCTAAGTAAATTACAACATGCAACAACAGTTAAGACTGAAGCAAAAAGGTTAAACAAGTACCTCTGCTTTGCTATGTGGCTAATCCTTAGTCTCTTCTCATCTGAGATATTACATAAAGAATATTTTTTCTCGAAAACGCTGGAGGTTTGCGTTTCATTCATTAAGAGGTAAAGACATACAGACATGTCTTGAGGGCCATGAACAAAATCCTTAAGTTACTAATACATAAGATAGATGACTAACAGAGTGAAGGTGCAAATAAGATAAAACATTAAATTGGATGAGAAAATGACCCAGAATGATCCTGGTAAAGAAGGTCATGTAGCTTGATTTTTTACTCGATAACCAATCAAAGAACTCTTGTTTGATGTGGTTTGCAAACTCCTCAATGTTCAGGTCTCCTTGGTCATGCCGCAGCCTGTTCTTCTCCTTCCAGATCATCCAAACCACCATAATAATTAGGGAGTCTATTCCTCTTCACTTAGAGCTGGGTGCCATTTCCCAAATGACTACCTAGTGTTCATGCAGCATATGCTTGATGAAGTTGTAAGCATTACAGAGCAACAGCCAGGAAAAAATAAGGTGCCATATCTGTTTCGCCATTGAACACTGGATAAGAAGATGGTTGATAGTCTCAGATTCCTGATCACAGAAGAGGCATGTTGTCGGTGCTGGTATGTTGTGCTTTCTAAGCCTAGCAAAAGTCCATACTCGGTGCTTGAGGGCCAACTAAGGGAACATCTTGGCTTTTAGAGGAGCTGTACTTTTCCCCAACTCCTTGGCACAAGGGAGGAGAACAGAACGTTGACATAGGGCTTTGTAGGCTGATTTGGGAGGATATTTGCCATCGGTTGACCAACACCATATGATCTCATCTCTGACCCCTTCTTGCAATTGGACTTGGCTTAGAGCTGAGCACAGTGTAAAGAAATCACAAATGGCTTGCATGGTGAAGAGACCTTGTAAGTCTCTCATCCAATTTTGGTTGTGTAGTGGACGAATATGCAAGCATACGTTTCATGCTTGTTTGAGTAATAGCAAGGAGATTCCCCAATATCATGCTAAGAATAGCTAGGATTTCCAGAAGAAGATGCCATTCGTTTGATGAGAAATAAAAAGGAATATCGAGAATTCGCGTGGCTGAAGCTGAAGCAACTACTTTCGAAGTAACAGAAAGAAAAGCAACGACTGGAGTGGGGGAGTCAGAGTCGAAAAGAGGATTTCTCGCTTCTTTCTCTCATGCAAAACCGTGCATGAGACTTCCTTTACCAGGGTCTTTTTTTTGCCAGAACACTTCACCTTTGCCCAAATGGTCAGAGCTAGATCACGTACTCCTTGGCCTTGTAGCCATCTATCGACCCAAAAGAGAGTTGAGTTGCCATCTCCTATCTGCGTATATGTTGACGCATAGAAGAAATTCTCAGTTGCAGCATCTTCTGCTAGCCGGACGCCTTGCTATATCCAACCCGGATCAGTGCGTACCATCCACTCCCAACATGTGCGGAAGGCAATGCCAGCAAGCTTGAGGTCTATAATGCCAAGTCCTCCATGAACATATGGACAGCAAGTTTGCTGCCAGCTTACCAGACACTTCCCTGCCTTGGACAGACTATCCCTAGTCCAAAGAAAAGATCTATGCTTCTTATCAATGGCTTTGATTGCCCAAGCAGGGAATACCAAGGTCAGTAGAGGGCAGATCACCATGAAAGTTAAGATTGCTTCGACGACGACAAGTCTCCGTGCCCTTGAAATCAGTCTAGCCTTCCAAGTTGGCAAGGTAGCCTAAATTTTGTCAACATACGGTTGAAGACACATCGCCTTAGCTTTCCAGGTGCCAAAGGCATTCCCAAGTAGTTGATGGGGGAAAGTAGTAGCATTGTAGCCAAAAAAACTCTTTTGAAATCCGAAGTTCCTCTTGTATGCACTAGATTGGAATTAAGGATGATTTGTGCATGTAGCTGACCCAAATAACGACAAAATTTCTCTAGTAGCAATGAGATCTTGGGGCTTTGGATTGATGAATAGCATGACATCATCTGCATAAAAGGAGCATTGCCTCGGCAAAGTGTGTGTTTTGGCCTGGTGTACCGTTGAGCATTACTGTGGTTATGGCCGTGGAGAGTAAAATTGAGAGCCAGCCACCCAACCGAGTGCCAAAGCCCCGATAATACATAACGTTTAGCAGGAAAGGCCACGACAGGCTGCCAAAGGCCTTAGCAATGTCAAGTTTGAGGAGGATTTTCTTCTCTCTTTTTCGTCGTAACGTTCTGATAACATCATGCACAAACTTAAAATCATCTTGAATCATACGATCTTTAATGAACGCACGACTTGACATGTTCCAACACTCACCCCTATCCGTTCTGACGACCTAAGTGGATTTTTTTAGGAGCCGAGGACCACCTAATTAAGTAGTTTGGCGGCCTTGCGATCAATTTTCTAGACAACAGTCCAATACTCTAGTTGCTATAACTTGGGTCAACTATAATGCAAACAAGTTTTCCAGTTTCCATCAAACGATTCCAGATCTGCACAATCAATTGGATCGTCATTTTCAAAGGTAAAAAGAAAGTAATGTCAGTGCTGGCAATGCCTGTTTTAATGCAAACAAGTTTTCCAGTTTCCATCAAACGGTTCCAGATCTGCACAATCAGTTGGATCGTCATTTTCAAAGGTAAAAAGAAAGTAATGTCAATGCTGGCAATGCCTGTTTTAATGCAAACAAGTTTTCCAGTTTCCATCAAACGATTCAAGATCTGCACAATCATTGGATCGTCATTTTCAAAGGTAAAAAGAAAGTAATGTCAGTGCTGGCAATGCCTGTTTTAATGCAAACAAGTTTTCCAGTTTCCATCAAACGGTTCCAGATCTGCACAATCAGTTGGATCGTCATTTTCAAAGATAAAAAGAAAGTAATGTCAATGCTGGCAATGCCTGTTTTAATGCAAACAAGTTTTCCAGTTTCCATCAAACGATTCAAGATCTGCACAATCATTGGATCGTCATTTTCAAAGGTAAAAAGAAAGTAATGTCAGTGCTGGCAATGCCTGTTTTAATGCAAACAAGTTTTCCAGTTTCCATCAAACGGTTCCAGATCTGCACAATCAGTTGGATCGTCATTTTCAAAGGTAAAAAGAAAGTAATGTCAGTGCTGGCAATGCCTGTTTTAATGCAAACAAGTTTTCCAGTTTCCATCAAACGATTCAAGATCTGCACAATCATTGGATCGTCATTTTCAAAGGTAAAAAGAAAGTAATGTCAGTGCTGGCAATGCCTGTTTTAATGCAAACAAGTTTTCCAGTTTCCATCAAACGGTTCCAGATCTGCACAATCAGTTGGATCGTCATTTTCAAAGGTAAAAAGAAAGTAATGTCAGTGCTGGCAATGCCTGTTTTAATGCAAACAAGTTTTCCAGTTTCCATCAAACGATTCAAGATCTGCACAATCATTGGATCGTCATTTTCAAAGGTAAAAAGAAAGTAATGTCAATGCTGGCAATGCCTATTTAAGGTTATCTTGCTTGTATCTCAGGAAGTAATTGGGTGTAAGCATGTGACCCTTAATCTTGACTGTATATTTTTCTTGTGATTGAAAGGGCTGTTTTTCCTTTCCTTTTCTGTTCCTTTTGCTACGAATCTGTTCTTTTTGGCTTCTGAAACCGGCTTTTAGCTTTTGTTACAGTATCTAACTTTCAAACAGAGTATTTTTTTCAAGACGGAGTCTACAAGTTAATTATAATACATATTAAAAACCCAACATCTGTATCATCCAAAATCGCAAGCGAATATCTCACTCTACATAATCTCTATCGCAAATAACTAAAATTCAAAAATTTCAACCAAAAACCATAAGCAATAACCACATCAAACAGGCTCTATATCTCCATGACACTACCCACATTTAAGGTTTTCCAGTAGAGCGTGGCCCACCGGAGCGCATCCGCCGTGCGCGAGGTGGGGAAGGGGCGGAGGCGGAGCCACCTGATTAGGAGGAGGCGGCGGCATTTCGGCAAACTAATGGCGGGGCGGTGGCTTGGAATTTGGACTGAACGGGGTGGGGGTGATGGTAAAGAGGAGTGGAATACGGTGTAATTCAAGGGTCTCTTTCGTAAAGGTTTCGCCATGACTCAATATTAACCGTGCGATGTCGATCTAACGGTGGTGGATGGCCCAAACTGGATCAAATAGCGTCAGAAGGGGGCTTCTCCCAAAAAAGTTACCGCCCCACTCCTCTCTTCCTCCCAATCTAGACCGCTAAAGTTGCATCGGACGATTACCTGGCATCCAATCCTGTGTCCCTAGATCCGGGGTTTCGTCAGAAATTTATTTAAAACGAAGGATTCTTATGCAAAATTCCCTTTTGCCAGTGACCGTTCCCGTCGACGGCGGCGGCGGTCGCCGTGCATCCTTGTCGAGCTGTGTTTGGTGCGTATACCTTGCCGGTGTAGGGCTTGGCTCTCAGGGAGATGAGCCACGCACTGCTTTTGTAGCTACCTTGCTGAAAGGCCCCAAATTTTCAAAACAAAATTTTGATTTTGGATTTGTGCTCTCTCTCTCTCCTTTCCCCCTGGCTTACGCCTTTCCTGCCCGGTGGCGCCTGCCCCTTCCCGTTTTCTCCCCTTCCTCGCTTGGTCGCGAAGCCACCTCCCTCCCCGCCTGGTCGCGTCGCCCAGGCCGCCGGACGTCCTTGCCAGCGCCTTGCGCGCGCACCCCGTCAGCGCCCCGCGTCACCCCGCCTGCACCTCCGTTTTCGCGCCCAACCGCCTCGCCCTCCCTCCCACCCGCTGGTCGCAGCAGCGCCCGCCGTGCGGTGCCCCCTTCGGACCGCTCGCGCGTCACCACCTCTCCTGAACTGTCGCCTTTCCTCGCCAACCCCTGCAGACGCCGTAGCACAACCAGCGTGGCCGCCCTCCCTTCGCGGAGAAGCCTCCCCGACTCCTCCCATCGAGCGCCATTAATGGCCGCACGACCTCGTGAGCTCCCCCACCTCACCCCTCCTTTAAAACCCGATTGCCTCCGCGGGAAGCACCGCACCACTCCCCTCACCCTCCTTGTGCAATTGATTGATCTCTCCCCTCCCCTAGCTCCGCCGCCGCCCTCCCCTGGTGCCGGTAGGCCTCCGATCAATCCCGCCATTTTTCCCGATCAAAACTCAATTAATCTCGGCTGAAGCATCACCATACCACCGCAAGATCAAAGCCCACATCAATTTTACAGGAGAGCTCCTCCAGCGGCCCCGCACCGTTCACTACCTTCTCCGGCCGCCACCCCACCGACGCCAGCCTCCCTGAGCCACGCTCGAGCTAAACCCACCCCTCCCCCACGATCCCCTCCCTCTGTAGATGGTGAAACCGCAGCTCCTTCCGCGTGACCATTTGCAAATCCTCTCCGAGCCACCAACTCCTCCTCTTTCTTCCTCCCCGCCGGCGACAGCCCCTATTATTGATCTTGTAATGCTAAGCCCAAAAACCAGTCCCCCTCACTCCCTTGAGCTCGTGGATGGCGATTATGGCCGCGGAGACCCTCTCCCGAGGCCGCATTGCGGTGGCTCGCGCCACCCCGCTCTGTTGCCGCGCGCGCCCGGCGAAAGGAAGGAGATGACTGGCGTGGCCCCATCCCCTCCATCCATCCCCATTCCTCGCCATTTAAACCCAGCCGTCGGATAGCGCCTCCCCGCGACCGTCCGATGCCACTTAAACCTCCCCTCTGCATCCGTCCGATCGAGCCAGCTCCGCCCGCCCCGCTCCGCCCATCCGCCGTCCGATTTCATTAAACCCCGCCCCTCGCCTCCGTCCGATCCCCCATACCGCTTCGCCACCTCCCCTGCATCGGCGCCACCCGCTACGCTACGCGCCCTTCATCCACCCGTGCGCGTGCTCTCCCGTGGGACGCGTGGTTTGAACGGCCGAACGGGCCGGACCGCACTGTAGCAAGGAGGCCGGGCCGTTTACTGTTCAAAGCTTTTCTCCGATTTATCATTTTCCAAAATCCAGAAAACCCAAAACAAATTCTAGAAAACCCCAGAAAATTCCAAAAATCACCAAAATACACCATTTTGCTCAGTTTAATATCCTGAACCCATTTTTGACCTCCATTCCTCCAAAGTCATCCCAGAAAAATTCTAAAAATTCCATTTTGTGTATCGGAGCTTTTCTTTTTCTAAATAAAATGCTTTCTTTTATTTTCTTTTGATTTATTCCTATTTTCTTGTATTTTTGCGCTAGTGTCGGAGATTCCGGAAGCGACGGTGCAGGCTCAGGATCCCGGAGTTTCTTCGTTCGAGATTGCGGAGATCGTCCAGATTAATGGCAAGTCGCAAACCCTTTGAACATGTTGTATCCCATGTTTATTGAATTATGTATTTATGCTATTTTCATTATTGTTAGTTGTAAAATGCTAGTTTATGTAAAATTAAATGTTTAGAATGACATGCTAATGTAGATAAGTCCTACCACCAATAAATGCCATGATAATGTGTAGCCCCTCCCTTGTTAACCATAGGTTTAATTTAAATGTATTATAGTCACATATAGATTATTATCATTTCATGCAAAATTTAGTACACTAATAAGGATGTGGCCGCGGGCCGGTAGATTTTTAAAACCCAGGCTAGGGTAAGGTGGTATGGGACACCATGCCCTAGAATGGTCGTACTAGTGTGCAGTGTAGGGTAAAGGTGTTGTGGGACACCGTGAGACGATCTACACTCACCGCTTTACTTGACGTTGGTGGTTGCGGACCACGTGAAAATATAAGAACTAGACCCTTATGCCAAGCAAATGACATAGTGACCGCTTGACCACAGATGTTGACGTGTCGACTCTGGTTTAGTACCTGCTCAACTCAAGCAGTACGCTGCTCCGAGAGAGTCAGGTTGCGGACCTAGCCTAGGGTTGAGCAGCGAAAAGACCCGGTTCCTTAACTCAGTCATGAGGGTTAAGGATGCGTGTGGGTAAAGTTGGGCAACTCTGCAGAGTCAAATAAATGGTATTCGAATACGATGTGCTCCCGGTTAACGGAGCTGTGTCACTTGGGTGATTCCGGTTGCTAAGTTTAAGTAGTTTTTGCAAGTGTTTTAACTGGATTAGTGGATTAATTAACTCTTCGTGAAAACCCCTAATCTTAAGAAGTAGTCGTCATTTCATGAGTTTTTAAACTGTTTACGAAATAAAACTGCATCCACATAAAATGATACAACCAATATACTCCCTTCCGTTGATAATCCGTGCATGTAGTTAAGTTAGGTTTTCCTTGTGATTTGCTGGGCTGATTAGCTCACGGCTTGCCGAACAATTCAGAGGATCAAGGTGCAGATGTGAGTTCCCTCGTTGAAGAAGCCCCGGAAGAACCCTTCTTCGACGAAGACCCCTGGCTTTAGGTTCCTGCCGCGCTCGAGCTTTCCTTAGAGTTTGTCTTTTGTTATGTAATATACTTTGGGCTTGTACGCCCCGCTACAACTAAAACTGAGTTGATAACCCCTATCTTATAATATATGCTGGACTTTTGCTGTAAGCATGCGATGGTACTCTCTTACACGACGTTCCGTACTGATTCAAACATGAACCGTACGGAAGACCGTGTCCTAGACACCCCTGAAAACGGGGGCGTTACACTAGCGACCTCCGCCTCCCCTGAGCTACGGCGGCATCGGGTGCTCCATTGCCGGAGCGCCGCCTCGCCGGTGCACAATGCAACAAGGATTATGTTACTTAGTGGAGAACATAGCAGAATTAGCGGCGATGTCCCCAGGCTTACGACCGTCATCAACAAGAATTCAACTCAACCTGCTCGACGAGCCATCGCCATGGCTGTTTGCGTTGAGAAGATGCATGAGCTTTGCATCTTTGCACCCTGCACACTCATCGTACAATTTTATCAAGATCTTGCTCTCAGATTCTTGGCTCCCCAACCATTGATCGATGCTCTAGTGATAGATTACCCGCTCCGACAGCGTGGGCAAGCTCTCGACTTCATCTCTGAAGATACCTAGGGAGGTAGTCGAGCTGTCTCATCATATAGAGATTTCGTTGTGCATCAACAGTTTGGAACTGCATGTTATGGTAAGGATTGCAAACCTTGGCTTTCGAGATGCCATGGTGCTTGGCATGCTTGCCGTTAGATTTACACATCAGGGAAGAGTGAAGATCGTCAGAAAGCAGGCATACAAATTGCACTGAATTTTAGAAATATACAACACAGCTTCTTGTATTCTGTAGGAAATTGAAGCAAGAAGTTAAGAAACAGCCCCAATTTTTCAGAACTTCCGTAGAACTACATACACGGTCAGCAAGTATTTACAATTCAATGATGAGATCAAATCTCAATGCAGTACGCAAACAGTAAGCTACAACAAGATGGTGGTTTGGTTCAGTAACTTTTGTTCGGTTCCAGTTCAGCTCACAAGCAGTTTGTCACCCAGCTCCTTCCGGTAGAACTGAATGAGGCCTGCGCTGTCGATCGTCTGCAGCTTTTCCTTCAGGATCTTCCTGTAGTGATCATCTTTGTCCTCCAAACTTCTCATCAATTCAACCTGACAAGGCAGAACATGTCAGGCATAGCAGAATTTGTGCGCCCTGAAGAGCATTTTCAGAATGAGGCTGTGGAATGATCATTGCAAGTATTAACTAGTAACTACCTGTCTCTGGAATGACTCGAATTCATCGAAGCTCAAGGAGCCATCGCTGTTTGCATCAAGAAGATGCATGAATTCCTTTGCATCTTTGTCCCCAGCACCAAGATCTTCCATCACCTCCGTCAGCTCTTCGATGCTGATCCTCCCATCCCCGTTTTTGTCTAGCTGGCAGAAAGCCTGGTTCTTGCATTCACTTCCTCGTTGATCACTAGCTGGGAGGTCTCGAAGGCGCAGAGCTGCTAACTCTGCTGCAGCCAACATAATAGCCTTGAGTCTTTTAGCCTGGAGAAAATTCAAGGAATGCTCATTCTAAGTCATGCCCAAAAAATTGTCTATCAGTTTAGTCTCCAAAAGGTATACAGAATACTGTTCCAACATTACAAGATAAAACCTAGTTTCAGAATTAAATCAGCAGCCCAGTGTATCAATTAGTAACATAAACCAAACCAGGTAGCTACCATCTAAGTTGTAAGCTCTGAACTAACTGGTAATGACCCAGTGACAATTTCAGTAAGAAGCCTCATATGCACATCTTGAAGCAAACAACATTAAATATAATTCATCAAGCCAATGTTTGCAGATTTTTTGGTTCCTTGGTTAGAGGAAAGCTACTTCCATTGATTTGCTAAATCAGAAGATTGTGTGTACTGTAAAAGAACAAATAGATTGAGAATTAGGCACATGTGTCACCTCTCCGGGATCAGTAAGGCCACCTTTGTAGAGAGAGTGGGATGCTTCCCCACCAACAGCAAATCTGTCCATCTCCTTTGTGCGTATTTGTACCTCCATTAGCGGCCTAATCTTCCCAGGTTCACTTACATTGATTGCCACATGCAAGCTCTGATAGCCATTTTCTTTTGGCCGTGTGATATAATCCTTTGTCCTACCTGGCACTTCCTTCCACAGAGCTCGAATGATTTCATGTGTCCTGTGACAAGCCCTGGGGCCCCACTCAGACGAGCCACTATTGGATCGAGGGTCCAAGATTACCCGTAAACCAAGTATGTCATTTACTTCTTCTGGCTTCCGGCCATCTTTTACTAGCTTCTTCATAGTACTGAAACGACTTTTGTATCGCCCTTGAATTGATATGTCCTGCACAATCTGGTTCAACTCGTCATCAGCTTTCAGTGCCTGAAGCAACTGGTCCTTGTAGACATTTATCAAGAGCTTGCTCTCAGTTTCTTGGCCCCTCAACCATTGGTCGACGTGGTCATATGAATGAGGAAACAAGTATTGAAATGAAAGATCCTCCAACTCTAGTGAAAGATTACCCGCTCCAACAGCATGGGCAAGAGGGGCATATATCTTCATTACTTCAAGGGATTTTATCCGCTGCAGATACCTAGGGAGGTAGTCAAGGTGCCTCATCATATCGAGCTTTAGAGCAAGCTCCAAGATCACTGCCCGGATGTCATAGTAAGAAAGACAAAACTTTCTCAATGCGCTCGCACTTTCGTCATCCAATACATCAACCTTTGAAGGAGCATGCTTAAGCCGTAAGCTCTCGTGCAGCAAATGAGCCATGCTGATCCCAATCTGAGCTTTTACATCCCTCATGCTTACAGTTCCTGCATCAAGCGCTTCCCTCAGTATGCTGGCAGAAATAACTTCAGCATCCATCTGCCGTCATGCATACAACAAGAATTCAAAAGTCTTGTTAAACTGAGAGCTCAAGAGGTCTTGTTAAACTGAGAACTCAAGAGTGGATAAATAAACCCAGTGATGCTTAACAACGGTGTTATGACACAAAGCAGTGCAAGACTCTTATGAATCACCATAACTTTATGAGAACATGGAGTGATTAGAAAATTGTCATGTAAAAGAGCCAATAGTAATCAGGGGTAGCTAGTCTGGAACAAGTCCCGACCATCAGTACTGTCAGTTTAAATATGATAGTAATGCCTTCTACTCATAGTACAAATGAGCATTCAAATGAAAAGTATGGGCCAAATGCTAGTAACCAGTAACATGAAACTGAACAAACATAATAGCCTTGCTTTTCAGAATTGATGTAACTGACGTGTGACTGTGAAATGAAAAATGATGGAAACTACTGCCACGACAAGAGCATGAATCTTGATTTCTGAGTTCTGATCGCCGTAAACAGTAATATTTGACGACTTCCTTTGATGTAATCAGTACGAAAACGCCAAGGCATATACCATATAATTTTCAGAAAGAATATATTCATGACTCGCTTGGGTGTCTATATTGGTTGATTTTTGGATTAAACATTGAGGTACAGCCTGTAGTATATCCATAGAGATCATCTCAGCGGTGTATGTGAATAACTGAGCTTACTAAAATGGAATAAACCTATCCATTTAGCCAAATTTGGCAAATGAAGCTAACCATCGTCTATTGGATAAGCACGATTCTTGCTCAAATGTGCAAACTTGACACAGAAAAAAAAAGAACTGGAGCCAAGAATGCCACAACTAACATGCTAAAAAGTAGTAACTTCTAGTTCATATGACCAAGAAACCCACTACTGGACTCCAAGGATGCACTGCAGAGGTTTCACCCAATCAATGGAACGGAGGAGGCGGTGGTAGGCTCGGGCATAGTACCTGGAGGTCGGCGAGCGAGGCTGCGACGGCGAGGGCTCGCACGAAGGCCCGTCCGCCGTCGCCGTCGCGGAGGGCGGGGAGGGCCAGCTTGAGCGCGCGGAAGAGCAGGCGCGACGACGAGGAGGTCGCCAGGCCCTCCCCCATCCGCTCCGTCAGGTCGTTGAACGCGCCCACCAGCTCCGCCACTAGCCGCCCTCCCCCCTCCGCCGGCGGCGTCACCGGAGCCGACGGCGACGAGGAGGTGGACGGAGCGGACGACGAAGAACAGGCGGCAGGGAGGCGCAGTTGGCGCAGGCGATGCGGGCTGGGCCGTGGGCGTAGGCCTAGGCGGTGACGATGCTGGTGGCCGCGGCCGCCGGCGGGGACGGCCGCGGCGGCGGCGGCTGCGGTCGCCATGGGTGGGGCCCACTCCGGGAATGGATGGATTGGAGGCGACGTGGCGGTCGGTCTCCGTGTGCGACGAATACGTAACGTGGGGACCTGGTGGCCGCGAGGTGGCGATTGGCTCGGCCCTTGCCACGTAGGATTTCCCTTCTCTGCGCGCCAAGTGACGGATTTTGATCGGTTGAGGAATTTTTTGTCACGTTTAGCACCACAGTTTACAATTATATTTATAGAAATAGACGTATATAAATTGTATTTATAAAAATGATGTTTTTGCCATCTAGTGATCGAACGACAATGGCAAGGTACTAACGCATGGCGGACGACGGGCCGCCTACCGCCTTGTGGCTGGACAACAGGTGATTAAGCCGGCTAATTAGCCAGCCTAATCACTGGTATTTTTTATTTTGGTTAATTTTTATTCAAAATTTTTAATATAGTAAATGAGCTCGAAAAATTACGAAAATTTATGTGCAACCTTCCGACACAACTGTGTAATTTTTTTGGTAATTTTATCCACTGTGAATATTGCTCAAAAATTCGTATGATTTGAATATTCGTAGGAGCAATTACATATAGTAAATGAGCTCCAAAAATTATAAAATTTTATGCGAAGCCTCCTGACATAGTCATAGTAATTCTGTATTTTTTTTTACAATTTTATGTTCTCCAAATTTTTCATGTTAATTTAATCGTTAAATTAGCGATATACGATGCTCAGATATCTTTTTCAGTGCCTAACCTCTGTCCTTCACATATATATATCGGCCCATTGCCACATATATCCTTCGCATAATTGTCACTCTGTCCATATCATCCCCTCTTGCATGCTCCCTCGCCCGTGCTAATGTTGTTATGTTCGTGTCGTCCTCCCTGATCTACATATTTATCAATGTTACCATGTCGCCCCCTCTTTCGAAATGCTGCGTGTCGACAAGGACTCCTTAATTAGCATGTCGATAGGTCTAACCCATCGGTTCCATCCCCCGTACAAGAGCATCGTCATAGAACATTGTAAACTGTAAAGGATGGAGTCGATAGGTTGAACCTATCGACATGCCAATTAAAGACTCCCTGTCGATGTGTAGCATTTCAGATGAGAGAGATGACATGGTAACATTGACAAATTTGTAGACTAGGGAATGAGCGAGGGGGAAGACATGAACATAACGACATTAGTGCGGGCGATGGAGCGCGTGAGGGGGAACGACACGGACAGAGTGACAATTGTGCAAAGGACATATGTGGCAATGGGCCGATATATGTGCGAAGGATAGAGGTCAGGCACTAGAAAAGATACCTGAGCATCGTATATCGCTAATTTAACGATTAAATTAACATGAATTAATATAGCAAATTTAGAGCATATAAAATTCCAAATAATTACAAAATTACTATAACTGTGTCAGGAGGTTTCGCATAAAATTTCGTAATTTTTGGAGCTCGTTTGCTACATGTAATAGCTCCTACGAATATTGAAATCATATAAATTTTTGAGCAACATTAATAATGGATAAAATTGCAAAAACATTTCATAGTCAACTACGTCCTTTCAGGAGGTTGCACATAACTTTTTTGTAATTTTTCAAATTCATTTGCTATATTAAAAAATTCAAAAAATTTAACTAAAATAATAAAATGGCAGTTATTAGGTCGACTAATTAGTCGGTCTGATCACCTGCCGTTCGACCACAGGACGGCAGGCGACCTGCCGTCCGACCACAGGGCGGTAGGCGACCTTCCGTTCGCCCGCAGGACGGCAGGCGCCACGCGTTAGTGCCTGTCGCCCGGCCACTGGATGGCAAAAATGCTATTTCTGCAAATACAGTTCGCATACGTCTATTTCTGTAAATACGATTACAAATGGTGGTAAATGTGACAAAACTTTGATCGGTGAGCATGGTTATTAAGGCGTCGCTTAGGCGACGCTTAAGCGTCGCCTAAACGGTAAGGCGGCGAGAAGCAAGCGTCGCCCGCCTTGCCGTCCGTACCCTGCGCGCGGCGGGGAGGCGCGCGGCGCGCAGACCGGATCCGGCATCAACCGGGTGGAGGCGGCGACGGCGGCAGCGCAGGACCGGATCCGGCGTCGTCCGGGTGGAGGCGGCGGCGGTGCAGGACCGGATCCGGCGCGAGGAGGCCGAATCCGGCGTCGTCTGGGTGGAGGCGGCGGTGTCCGGGTGGAGGGCGGCGGCGCAGACCGGATCCGGCGTGGGGAGGCCAGATTAGGGTTGGGGCGGCGGTCGAGCCGGGGTGGAGGAGGCGGCGGCCAAGCCGGAGGAGAGGCGACGGCGCTCGGGGGAGGAGGCGGCCGGCGGCGCTCGGGGGAGATCGCCCGAGTGAGGATCGATCGATCTCACTCGGTCGATCTGGGGTGAGGGGGGTTATAAATGAATTGATATTTTAAACTTTAGTCCTAGGAGTTCTATAAAATTACAATTAGATCTTTTTAGAAATCTTCTGATTTAGACTTTGATTTAGACTTCCAGAGTTCCGTTTTCTTCGCCTTAAGATGCGTGTAAGGCGTCGCCTCGCCTCGCGCCTTACCGCTTAAAAGTTATGAGGGGGATGGGTCGCCTCGCGTCGCCTTACCGCCTTAATAACTATGTCGGTGAGCTCCTAAAATTTTTGTATGATCGTCTTCCGTATAGTGATGTTTCTATTGTTACTAGTCATGACTCATGTGTTGCAACGAAAAACAAAGTTTATAGCAAATATCATGCATATTCTACCAATCCTAAACAACCAACAGAACTCTAATTATGAAAATTCCCAACAAAATTTCCTAAGTTTTTCTTCTGATCATTATCTATAATTAAAAGATCATCATCGGAATACTCTTCAAAATCAGTTTTTTTTAGGCCACTAATACAAAATCATTATCTCAATTGAATTTACCATACGAACTTGTGAAGACAAAAATTTTGCATAGTCTTGATAGAAAAAGAAAAGAAATGAAGAAATCCAGATAGAATGATTCTCGAGGCAGTAGATCAAGTTCCTGTAAGAATTTCCTTGATGTTGTGCAGCGGAGGTGACTGTTTCATTTCTAGAGCTTATTTCATGCAGGGATCTCTCACGTAAATATGAGCAAGGCAAAGAATAGATAGGATATCAACAATCTTTAAAATACTACATATGTGGCAACATTCATGTAATGATCATGAGAACTAACAAAAATTAGCTAGATACATTGATGGCAAAAAATGTTAAGTAACATCGTCATATAAGGACATGCAAAAGCAAGTTTTATCAAGATCATATAGAATCTATTGCTAATAAATAGTATATCCAGAGGCAATTACTATTATAGTAAAATGCCCATACGTTGTAATGGGGTCACAAGAGAGGGTGATACATAGTGTCAAACGTGAACCCAAGCCGTATAATGAACATCAATTTCCTGTTACACAGGATGTTAAGGAAACATATATATAAACACATGTGTTACTATGGATTAAATAATCATATTATATGTTGTTAAGACTCCTGACATGTTGTATTTCAGCCCTAACATGTATTTTTAATATATTACACCTATTCCAGCTTTTGATTTTGGAACCCTAGAGATAGAAAAATAATTACCACCATGCTCCAGAGTCAACGGTCTCCACCATTCCCCACGGCTGCTTTATCCTGTCAAGTCGCCGCATGAGCTCATTTCATACCCACACCATGTCGAGTTGCCATTGCCGAGCTAGGCCTACATCACAACTTCATCGCTATGCGGAGTAAACTCTGTCGCTCAGCTAAGCTCCACCATGGCTGTCCCACGCCTCTACCGCTAAGCTCAGCCTGCACCTCGGTGCCCCGGCCGATTCCACCATGATCGGGGCCATCACAGCCTCGGCCACCACCAACACTCATCATGTGAAGCATATAAATGTTATATGTCCATAATTATAAATCACCAATTGTATCGCATTTTTACGATAAACGTGCATCTAAATGCTCTAAAATAGAAATTTGAACCAATTTTTTTAGGACTTGCACAGAATAATCAAGATCTCTAGCCAAGGAAAATAATTTATTACCTATGGGGCAGAGATCAAAACTGGATGCAGAGCTATTTTCTCTCTTTTCATGAGACTCATCAATTCGTCCAACATACTAGTATTAGAATGAAAACAGTTATTGACAATGGTGGAGCCTAGCTTATGCAAAAACCCTTTGTCCAACACCTGCAAGTTGCAAATGAAAAGAAAATGAGTTTCATCAGTTAAGAATTGATATCCAAAAGGTAAAAGATGTAAAATAAGGGCCTGTCTGTTCATATTGACCTTTGCTTCCAGAAACTAAAACCAATACGAATGCCACAACTTCTATAAGCCACTTCTATCATCCACTACTATTCATTAGCCACCACTTTTGCTACAAGTCATGCCACATAACAAAGCATATTGACTGAAACGCACAAAAGGCAGAAATTTTACAGAGCCTATTTTGCATAATTGAGCAACTATTGTCCAAAACATAATAAATATCAAAGTATATGTTGCTTGTGTACCAATTCGATGTAAATAAGACAAGAATTGTTCACAGATATAATGGTAGTCCTAGAATTTTTATTTATTTACTTATTTATTGTGAAAGAAAATGGAAATGTTGAGTCCCCGAAGTGCATATAAGTATATAACGAGGAACACATGTTTAAACTCATCAACCACAGTTGTTTGCAAATCCACCAAGAAAAAGTTTGATTCAAAAAAAGAGGGGATGAGGTGTGCAATACCTCTCTGAAAGCAAGAAAACCAGGAATGTATGGTACTTGTAGTCGAACTATATTGAACTCTTCGTGGACAACTTCTAAGATATCAGCATCCAAAACTATCACTGTAGCACATGTCGTAGAAGGGTCTTGCTTCAAGAAGCTAATGTCAACCCTACCTATGTACTTCAGTTTGCCCTTTGTATTACTCCGATCTGAATTTGAGTTCACCGAAGGTAAAGACCACTCAAAACTCATCTTCAAGAATGAGCTTACTCCTCTTGATTTACCTAGGATAAATTATATGAATAGTTGATGAAATCAATGAAATGTCACCAAAGGCATACTTGACCCATCCTTGTTTCTGCATTACCAACTCATGGTCCTCTCCTTCTCTATATCCTGGGCTATTATCTATTCCTCTGTTCCTCACAAGGCTGCAAATTCTTGCACGGTGGTTCGGAACTCTTGAAGAAAGCTTGGGTGCCCTGAAAAATCTAGTCGTGTTCTCAATCAACTTAACAATGTGTTGAATCAAGCTATTCAGTAACAGGTCGCTTAAATTCACGCACTATGGATTAAAGAATCAATAGCCCATCCTTTGCCTTGAAATCATTTCCTAGGATCACAATAACTAATTAGTAGATTACAAGAGTTCTCACTATGTGGATCCATATGACCCATCACCCATCATATGGCTGAACTGACAATAGCTAGTTAGTTTTTGGGGCTATTAGCTTTTAGCCAATTGGAGGGCTGTCTACAAGATGGGAGCACTTAAAGGGCAAAGGGTTAAACATATTTGAAGAGGAAATGTGAGAATGTTAGTTTATGAGTTATAAGAGAGGGGAATACACAATTGTTTTTTATACAGGTTCAAACCCTAGAAGGGAGAAGATCACAAAATTAATCTCTTGTTCTCTACTATTGCTTCTAAAGAGCAAAGAAAAAATGATAAACAAGTTCAATAACACAAGGTAGGTGTAAAGCGGTTACTACACCACCTGCTCTTTGGTAGGTGTTGCGGATGTATCCTCTAGTGGCGATTCATCTCCAGTTCTAGCTTTAATGCTATTCTCATCTTTGCTTTTAGGATCATGCTGACATAGAAACCCAACATATATGAATGATCAATTTTCATAATGAAATATGAACAATCAGAATTTTGATTTTGTAATTCCGAAGCTAAAGTATACCCGCTCAACAGATGTCTCGCTTTCCAGTGGGTGATTGTCATGGTTCGTGACATGTCCATCATGATGTTCAGCTACCTATGTTCAACAAGAATAACAAAATAAGATAAACAAGAATAACAAAATAATATAAAAGATCTTTTTACAGCAATGAACTAAACAAGTCGCTAGTAAGTGCCTAATTCTCGGATGTGAGGATTACTACAGTATATATTCCCTACTTGTCATCAGTTGTATGTTCTTTAGTCATATGGGCATTATGGGTGAATCGTGATTCAACAAAATACTTGTAAATAGCTTTAATCGAACCTCCAATCTCCAGGGTACATTGGGAGTATCTGTTTCTTAATGTGTATATGCATATGACATTTGCAACCAGAGGGTGGTTAATAATTCAGTTCATTTAGCCCAAAACCCTAAAACTAAATTGTGTTTTTCATGTCCATATACAAATGTTCTTGTTCTTACTTCTTACAAGCACAAGGTTCATAAGATTTGCACAAGCAAAGTAGGAAACAACATAGCAAATATGCATCTTTCCCTCCTTACTACATTTAAGCAGCATGAAAGACCCAGGCACAAAGTCAAGCATTCAAAACTACAAATTACATGAACCCCATATTGCATGAAGAAAATTAAGCCATAGGGACAGCAGCATACCACTATCTCAAAGGAGGAGCAAAGTTAGTGAAACTGGACACCAATAATCCTCCACAGCTTCCAAAAAGCTACCAATCAGAACACCATTTCAGGGATTTACATCCATTTCCACTTCAGCTCATGCTGTCAAAAGCCACCCTCAGTCTACCCACGCAAATCGTTCTGATCCAATTGACCAATTATACAAAATCAATACAAGAGAAAGCGCGCAGTGTTGTGAACTAAGCATCATTTAGTCTGACCGTATTAGTATCAAAAATCAAAGTAATCAAATTAGGAAAGCATATATTCACTGCTAGATTCCTAAATATAGTAAACTGAAGCAGACTGCTATAAGAAAGAGAGTTATCTTAAAAGCTATGCAAGATTCTTCACTGTTCTAAATTAGGCGCCATACCAAGACAAACTACACCTTCCTTTTTCTCTATACTGGCAAAAAATGGAAGTAACAAAAGCCCTCTACTCGCCTCCCTCCCTCCTCCCCCAGGCTGATCCAGATCTATTCTCTCGGAGAAAGGGCACAAATCACGGCTCCTGAGGAGTAAATCACACAAAAAAACTATTTCAATTCAATACAACAACAAAACAAAACAAAAATCCTAGAAATTGAGTTGGGAGGAGACATTTCTGGTTGGTTGGTGGATCACCTGTGAGCCACGGAGGAGGTGCGGATAGCCCCGAGGAGAGGACAGGAGAGGAACCCAACGTCTCATCTCTGGTCGAGATTTTCAGATCTGAGCCCGGTGGCGGTGACATGGGCGTGGGGAAGGGAAGGTGGCGGCGGCAGCATGAGGCATGGCAACAGCGTAAGGCGCCTTAGGCCGGGGTGGGGAAGGGCATTCACCGTCGGACTCGAGTGAGGCGGCGACGACGTGAGGCGTGGCGATGGCGTGAGGCATGAGGCGTGCATCATGCGTCGGCTTTGTGTGTTGAAGGGGCAGAGGAGAGAGGGGATGGAGATTGGATCGAAATTTTTCTATTTTAGCTTTTTTTTTGAAAAATATTCACATTTAGACCCCTTGATAGTTTTAATTCCGTTTTTGGACCCAAAGATCGGCGCCGTGGGACACGGCGCCGAGATAAAGCGTCTCGGCGCCGTGGTCCATGGCGCCGAGGTCGCGTACCCGCTCCAGCGTGCCGGCCTGCGTGGCGCCGTGGTGGCACCACCTCGGCGCTGTGGGTCGTGGCGCTGACCTCGGCGCTGTGGGTTGTGGCGCCGAACTCGGTGCCGTGTGTCGTGGCGTCGACCTTGGCGCCGTGGATCTTGGCGCCGAGATCCCTAGACCTAAACAGAGCAAAAATCCCTCCCGGCCCCAGACCGCGCCCCCTGCCCGACCGACCGCCACACTTCCTCCCGCCCCCGCCGCCTCCCTCCTCGGCCTCCCCGCCGCCCCGCCACCTCCCGGCCTCCCCGCCCCCCCGCCTCCCGGACTCCTCCTCCCCCCCCGCCTCCCGCCGCCTCTCCCGCCTCCCCGCCGCCCCCCGCCCGCCCTCCCCCCCACCCGCCTCCCTCCCCACCCCTCCTCCGCCGCCCACCCTCCTCCCCCCCGGCGGCCTCCCCACCCCTCCCCTCCCGTCCCCGCCGCCTCCCTCCTCTCCCGCCTCTCCCGCCGCCTCTCCTCCTCCCGACCCCCTCCCACGTAGGTAATCACCGATTCTCGGTTTCTCAATTCTTTATAACTGTAGGTAATCATTGATTCCTCTAGTTTGTTGTTTTATTCTGTAAGTGTATTGTTGCTAATAATTGTTTATTCAAGTACATACAAAGGTTCAAGATATCAAGCTGCTATTGTTTTCATTCTTGGATTCTGGATGTTGGAACATGCCGTGGGGGGTAAATGGGGCTACTAGGGTTTGCTTAAGGAACTGCAAATCCTGACCTGTGGTTCCTTGCATGATGCTTTATAATTTAGTGTTATGTTGATGTGTACCATCGTCCTGCTCTTTTGAGATAATTCTTTGTATGGGGCTCGGCCTAGTTCACGATGGTGGTGTAAATAAAATAAAAACAGATTACATTATTGTAACCATCATTTTGCCTCCGTTGCAAGCATCGTTTACGTGTAGTTGTGTCAATGCATTTTCTGTTTTGCATGTTCTCCATGTGTGCACTTATGGTGAGGTAGTTCAAATGACATGTTAGAGCATAGGAATATAGAAATGTTAACGTGTCTGATGAAATATTTTAAAAAATAATATTAATGGCAACATGCATTATTATGACATTGGAAATAAAAGTATCATTTTGTAAGCATATAGTTAGGTTACGTTGTGCCTGTAAGCATGTAGTCTTCAAAGAAGACATGCCAGAGCAAGGAACAAGATGCTTGCTTTCATAATGCTACATTGCTACTTGATCAATACCCTTACTATTTCTGCCATTTAAAAAAAATGAATATAACATATGATGTTTTCATTGCTTCAAGAAAACAGTGTGTGTTTACTTCCCTACCATGAGCCCATGACACATGACATCTGTGTTGGCTATCTTGCTATATCTCTCCATACTTCATATGTTTATTGCATTATAACTTAGTCAAGACTGAAGCAGAAATCTTTCAATCAAACAATGGTTATTGGTTATATTTAGTAAGTTTCTAGCTGTGTTGTTTCCAATAAGGATTATATTTACACTGAAAGTATTGTTTACAACTTGAGTTCAGTGTGCTGCGTCCTGTAAAGCATACTTCTTGTGATGGTTTTGGATAAATTAGGTAACTTGCTATTGCCAACCATAACTTCTCAATGGTGGACAACTATTTCATAGTATGGTTTTGTTACTGATGGTATTTCAACATGTTACTGATGGTATTTCAACATGTTTTATGTATGAAGTAGATGGACAACCTAGTGACCCTATATCATGGAGGCAGTGTGACAAGTGATGATTATGGAAATGTTCGATTTGTTGAAATGCAAAGGGTGCCTCTGATATTCAGTGATAGGCCGTCGTTTAGTGAGTTGGTTGCCAGGACCCGGGAGGAGCTACATTGTCATGCAAACGAGGAGAGTATCACGATTGAGGGGTTACTTCACTTGGTTCGAAAGACACAATTCTAAGGCGGTTGATCTTAATTGGTTGTGAGGATCAGTGGGACAAATATGTCAAATTGGTTATGAGGAATGAGTTCCAATGTTTGGACCTTGTTGTGCGGAAGGTGTCCATTGATCCCACCCCACATGGTTATTCACCGGAACTAGGTGATCAGGCACCCTTTGACCCTCCGTTGCCGGACCTTGCGGTGGATGTGGAAGAAGTGCCTGAGGTGCCTGATGCTCTATCTGCCCCGAACGAGGTTCAGATTTTTCAACCAGCTCGAGTTGAATGTGTCGTGGTGGCCCCTCTGGATCATCCCAGTAAGTGTCGAGCAACACTGTAGCCTTTTCCAGTCATTCCATTCTTTTGTCTCGATCCCATCGTTTTCGTGCTTATGATGCAGGAGACATTATTTATAATGTAGGTGTTCCTCCCGTTGCTCCATCTGGCAACGTTGAAGAAGTCTGTAGGGACTCCAACAGTGTGGATGTTCAAATTGTGGATGATCTAGAGCCTTACGAGATCGCAAGGGCCGTTGATTCTGATGATGACCGCCCTTTTGGAGAGCTGACCGAAAGTGATATTGAGCTGATTAGGCGTTATTGCCCTGGCCGGGATCCATCAGTTCACGAATTCAGCGATCTTCGGCATTCTCATGAGGTTTATGCAGAAGGAAGGGATGACGAGTTGCTAGATGCTCCTGAGGCCGGGTCAAGCATGACAATTGCTTCGTTGGATGCCTTCATGACGCAGCTGACACGTGTTCACGACCTCCGGATAGTAACGGGGGCCCCTACTGTGCACGCGGATGGAAAAGGCCCGAGGAGGTGTCATCATGTCATTACGCAGTGTCAGCACAAGACTCGGCAGCTTTGTGCAGCGAGGGGGACGAGTGGCCTGCTTTACGCTGAGACAAGACGAGATGGGGCCGCTTTTATTACGAGACTAGTCTCTGAAAAGCCTACATAAAGCCATTTATTGCTTCGCTGGATGCCTTCATGACGCAGCTGACACGTGTTCACGACCTCCGGATAGTAACGGGGGCCCCTACTGTCGTCCATGGACTATGCCTTCATGCCTCCATGGACTATGCCCACTGCACCAGATAACCTGCCTACATTAAGGCATCCTATGTCTTCCATACCGCATCTCCTCCTCAAGACATCTCAATACTACTACACAACAATGTCTTCCTGGAGGTCCGACCCATTTGGAGTGCCGGAGTGGCATGAGCGTCCGAAGTGCCATTGCGGCTTTCGGACGATGTTGTGCGTCTGGACGGATCGAGTACAACGAGCCAAATACGGCCGTAGGTTCTTCAAGTGTCCAGACCTGGATGACGACTTCGTGGTAACGACGACAACTAAATCATTTGTTTCTGGTTATCGTTTTCAACTTTATCCATGACATCTACCACGCCACACGAGGCTTGCACGTTCATCGAATGGGTGGATCGGGTGTCGCCGGCATGGCAATGTAACCGGCGATGCGGTGGAAAACAAAGGACAATACTTTGTCAAGATGACTCGAGCTCGCGAGGTGGAGCAGCGGATGCGGCTTGAGCAAGAGCGCCGCGTGAGGGTGGACCATATCCGTCAAAGGGCAAGGAGGATGAGCTGCAAAGGAGGCGGGAGCGATTAAGTCACGTGAAGCGACCATCAAGCGTCAGGAGGAAGAGCTTCAAGCTCGTGAGGCAGCTCTCAAGACCAAAAGTGACAGGAAGAAGGATGTAGCGGAGCCATCTTCATGGCGCGACAAAAAGGGGAAACAACCACGCTACACCCAGTAGACAAAATGTAATAGACCCAGCAAGTTATTTTCCCTAAGGCATGCATGTTAGGACTAGTGGTGGAATTCAACATTAGCGATCTGAGTTCCATGGCAAAACAAAGATGCTCAACAGAATGGCGCTAATGAAGTATCGATTCACACTGTAAACCTTTACACAAGAAGGCCTTGAATCTTGCTAGAAGCTAAAAGTCTTCACCAGATGTCAATCAAATATGTGTTTTATAAGTTTAAAATCTCAATGCATTAGATCATTGAGACCTGTAGTAAGAAACCAAAATCTTGAATGTGTATACAAAAATTAGTTCACGTGCGTCCAACCATCCAAAGATCCCAAGGGGATTTTTGCCCTTTAGGTTTCAGACTCGGCGCCACGACCCACGGCGCCGACCTCGGCGCCACGACCCACGGCGCCGAGGTCGGCGCCACGACACACGGCGCCGAGGTGGTGCCACCACGGCGCCACGCATGCCGCACGACCGGCGCGGAGTGCAGCGAACTTCGGCGCCGTGTCCCACGGCGCCGAGACGTTTTATCTCGGCGCCGTGTCCTACGGCGCCGACCTTTGGGTCCAAAAATGGAATTAAAACTGCCAGGGGTCTAAATGTGAATATTTTTCAAAAAAAAAAGGCTAAAATAGAAAATTTTCGGGAGATTGGAGAGGATGCAGCGGGAGGAGTTTGTTCTGTGCTCAGAAGAATCAGATGCAACGAGGAGGCCCACCTGGCGGCATGTTTTTAAGTGAGGAGGGGAGTGGAAGAATGAACTGTGTACTATTAACTTCTCTTTTTAAGTAGTAGAGATAACAGGTGCTCACAGCCACAACATTTTTTGTTTTGTTTTTTTTTTGTTTTGCAAAACATGAAAAAAAAGAAAGGTAAAACATCACTTACAGAGGATATAATAGATGGAGAACTCCTGTAAACTTCGAAGGTGATAGGAGGCTCCCCATTGTCCAAGGGGGATTTTGCACCAAGACGATGAAGTTTGGTTGGAAGTGGCATGTGTGATGCGTGGTAAGCTTCCATTTTTCGCGCAAGAGTGGCGGGCACTAGGACAAAGAAGCCATGGCAGAATGGGAGGAGGTAGCTTGAAGAAGCCTAATGCCAAGGCAAGGTTTGGAAGGTTTGGGTTTAGGCGAGGCATGTGTCACTTGGATGGAATTGGAGCAAAATTCCGCATCCAACAAAACATCCTAGAGTGTGTCCAGATTTGAACTACTTTGCATCTGGAATACTTGATCTAATTTCCTCTATAATCTTAAGCTTTTGTGGCATTTATCATGTGGTCCTAGGACCTGAGACTCCTGAAAAATATTTTACATTCTTTGGCTATGTATGGAAAGATAGAAATAAAATGACAACATTTTTTTTGATATGAAATAAAATGACTGCATTGTTATGTACTGAGAAGTTAGGTATAGTACTACTCAGGGATTTTTATTTTGGCGATGTATATTTTGCCAATTTGACCGTCGGCACATCCTAGAGGTTGTCCAAGCCTCTAAACAAACCGCCATGGGAGGCGCGAGGAGCCGATTTTGCGTCGAGAAACGCAAGAGGACCAGCGCAATGAGGCCAGCAATTGACTTTGTAATGTTGGCTGTGAGACCTGCCAACCTCCAGACGAAGAGAGGAGATTGAGCCGTGGATGGCAGGATCGGACGGAAATTGGCTAATCCATCCATCGACAGGGGATCGAAACATTTCTTGCTTTGCATCCAAGGTCGCGTTCAATTCAAAATCGTACTATCTGCGGCTCAATTCGAAATGCTCTCTAAAACCTTTCTTGCTTTCACAACTTGACACCAAAAATTCCAGCACTGCGAATGCCTAGTAGACTGTAGACAATGTAACGCGGTGGTGATTTATGACGACAGGATAAATGGTAGAACCATCGTAATTTCAATTGCTACTGTCGGTAACTAAGTTTTTTTTAGACGAGTAACCGAGTATTTTTCAATCCATAGCGAACGGTACCAGTAAACAGTAACAGACTGCCGGAGAGAACAATCATACGACAAGACAATTCCAGTTTCAGATTCACTGACAAGTGACAACGAACACTACATGCAAAAGCGCGAAAATAAGAAATAATACAGGCCGTAAACTTAACAACATTTTTTTGGGTGGAACAAATCACAATCATTCATCCCGTTAATCGAACTTCGGGCAAAATTAATATGCGACAGCCTCAAGGAACACATCTAATTACTTTTCAAATACAAAACGTCTTAAGCCATTTGAAAAACCAAGTCTTGGTAATCCAACCAAAAGCTGCTTAATGATCTCTCTACGGTCTATAAATCTGAATCATAGATAGCACACAGCTACTCATGAGAGTGCCTCCACTGTAAGCCAAAATTATCACAAAGCAATAGCAGACAGAACTAGTAAAAGCCTAATCCTACTATGCACACACCCTATGTGCAAATAGAATGGTGCACCTGATGGCATGGATAATCAAAATCTCACTAAGACGCCTTAACAAAATTTAAGGGAAACTGTCAAAACAACCTTCATTAACATTTTACAAAAAGGGAAGCAAGTCTGTACATACAATATAATTCTAAATTACAGGTAGAACATAACTATATAGCGAATGGTTCACAAGCAAAAGGCATGAATTCCCTAATTCATTTGATTTGGTTTGCTTCAAGAACCCAGATCTATCCCTGAACATACCCACATCCACAACCACACAACATGGTTGAACCACAGGCTAACACTAAAGTTCATAAAAGCATTGACTGCGCCAGGGTAATTAGACACTAACAATTGATAGAACAAATCAGCAAACACATAATCTAATCATAGCTATACTTTGATGCACACAATGTACAACAAAACGAAATTTTAGTACCAGATCAACGGCGATCGCACAGATAGGACACACCATCTCACTAAGAAGCACTTGAATGAAATGAAGACTTCTAAACAAGCTATTAAATGTAACACAAAACCACACCTACAACAAACCACGCCACCATCAATCTATCACAAAACATAAATAATCAAAGAATCATCACCATGGAAACACATCAATGGATAGTAATATCACAACCATCTGCAAGAAAGCGTTACAGCGAGACCCTCACCACCACTGCCCACCTATCATTCTCATAGAACCATTTGCAATTGCCCCCAATGATCACATCCACATCAGAGCAACGCAAGAACGAATTAAACCAAGAATATCATGTCATACTCTACTTTAATAGGGATCCATGGAAACAAGCCAAACATATCATCATTCCAACATGATCGAATATGGTACCGAAAGTAAAACTCGCATCGCATCAACTCAGTAACAGGCGTTCCAACATGCAATAAACTACTACTCAAGGTTTTTTTCAATTCTAAAGACAGACAAGGCACATATCTAAAGAAGATGTAACCAACAGCTCAGTTCTTTATAGGTAGGTGAAGATAGGCAAAGCAACTAAGCAAGCGAAGCAGCCACCTTTCCTTAGGCCTTCTGATTGTAGACGTAGGTGAGGCCGCACTTGCCGCAGTAGTGGCGGTCGAAGTGGTTGGCCATGAAGGTACCTGCACCGCACTCGGCGTTGGGGCACTCCTTCCTGAGCCTGGTGACCTTGCCGGTGGCGTCGTCCACCTTGTAGAACTGGAGCACGGCGAGCTTCACCTTCTTGTGCTTGTGCTTCTGCTTCTTGGGCTTGGTGTACGTTTTCTTCTTGCGCTTCTTGGCGCCACCCCTGAGGCGGAGCACCAGGTGCAGCGTCGACTCCTTCTGGATGTTGTAGTCGGCGAGGGTGCGGCCGTCCTCGAGCTGCTTTCCGGCGAAGATGAGGCGCTGCTGGTCCGGGGGGATGCCCTCCTTGTCCTGGATCTTGGCCTTCACGTTGTCGATGGTGTCCGAGGACTCCACCTCCAGCGTGATAGTCTTGCCCGTCAGGGTCTTCACAAAGATCTGCATCTTGGCGGCGGCCGGGGGGTCGCCTCCGCGGCTGCGGCGGCGACGACGGCGGCGGTGTAGGGTTTGGCTGGCGTGGAAAGGTGGAGGCTAAGGTTTGGGACGCGAGAGTGGAATTTGACTTTATATAGGGGGCCGAGGTGTGTGGGCTGTTGGATCTAGGGGTTTCGGATCTAACGGTTGGATTTCGTGGGGGTTGAGATGTGTTGGGCTCGTGCAAGAACTGGATGGCCCATGACTCGATCGGTGTTCTGTTTTCCGCTTTGTTGTGGACATGTGGGTTTTTGCGTGCCTTTTCCAAATGGTAATCCTCGCTAGGGGGTGGAACACAGAATTAAATACGAATTAAAATAGTATTATTATTATATTTATATTCGTATTTTATAAATAAATATGAATATGAATGTAAATAAATATAAATAAAAAATATAACGAATACGAATTTAAATTAAATATCTACTCAATTCGATCGAATCCAAATATCCTTGTAACTTTATGTAATATAAAGCTATTAATAATATTTTATCCTTGTACAGTTGCGCATAATCATTCTAATTTATTTATTTCACCTAAAGATATGTGAATTCAATTTGAATTAAAAAAACTTGTCTAACTAATTAATTGTATTGTCATAAAATATGTATATTGCTTCATCGAATACACATATGAATACAAATGATCTGGATAAAATAATATTTCGGATGGTTAAAGTCTATACCACACCTGCATCAATATTTTTATGGGAATTCGAATATGAATACAAATAGAAGAGAAATTGTTAATCAAATGAAAAAATTTATACCATATTCGTATCATATCAAATATAGTAGTTAAATAATACAGATAATGCCGAATAATACAGATAATTTATACGCATTTCTCACTCCTAATCCTCACTGCATCTAAAAAAATGGTAATCCTCACTGACGTTAATCAGGCGTGAAAAAATGGTATTCACTCTCATATTATTTTCCCTTTTTATGTGAAGTCGATTCATGTTGCAACTACATTGATTTAATATGCATGATAACGAGTATAAATTGGCAGTCATTCGACCAGGAAAAGGTAAAGGATGGAAAGCTTCAATGGTTTTTTTGCTTTGCATCACAACTCAAATGAACTTAACAGGATGCAGAATGTGCCATGGTTCTATATACATTCAGACTGCAAGTCACACAAATCAGTGTCTTCCATGATGGGCTACGCATCAAGATCATCATGAGATATAAGCCTTGACGAGGTCCGAGAATTTGCAAACGTCTCCTGTCCTGGGGCATGTGATCTTGTTATCGTTCTTCTTGGCCATCTCATCGAGAGCCTGAGGTACAGCACACAAGCAACACGTTCTAATTGAGTATGAATGTTTGAACTGGAAGAATGACTATAGCAGCTCAGTTCAGTGCGTATGAACTGGAAGAATGACTATAGCAGCTCAGTTCAGTGCGTATGAACTGGAAGAATGGCTATAGCAGCTCAGTTCAGTGCGTACCTTGGTGCTATACACATATCCATTCGGCAGAACGAGCGGCGGGTTCTCGGTGTCCATGAGCTGCTTGGTTATGTAGCAGACGAGCTTCGAGTGGTGCTGCTTTGAGAATGGCAGCGGCTCAGCCAGTTTCCGGAAGCCGTCCAGCGATAAGGGGTCTTCTTTGGGGCAGTTACCCTCGAAGCAGAATCTTTAGAAGGTCAAGGAGGAAACAAACAAGAGGCTGTAATTAACAACGCTAGGTGGTAAAAGTGAAGAGAAAAGTATAGATCATGCAAAGGATACGGAGTCTTGAGGGCTGTCAGGCCTGCTTGCAGGTAGATGTTCAGCAACGGCTCTAGCGTCATGCCATACAGTTTGTAGAATTCTTGCTTAAACTGATCCACAAGAGAGTCCCACTGGTTTTGCTCAAACAAGACCTGCCAGTAAAACACATGGTGTCAGCCAGGTACCAAAACCTTTATACCGCAGCTCCAGTGCTCCACCAGGAGTTGATCCCAAATTTGTATATATATATTCCAAGATCCATGCTTAAGTATGAAAATCTAACCCCAGTTGCTATCAGATTTGTGATGCAGTGACATAACAAAAACAGAGAGAACATAGACAATGCTGCTAACTTTGTAAGGAGCACAGTTTGTGCTGCTTCTAAAAACCAATGTTGCCGTAACACGCTGCAATTCTTTCATGTGTGTAGTGCCCCAGGGAGCAAGGTATTTCTGAGCATACACTATAGCCTGCATGAAGTTCTTAGCCTTGACTAGTTCCACAAACTCTTGAAGCCTCAGTAAAAACTCCAGCTTACTCTGCAGTGCAAATACCAAAAGAAAGAATTGAGATAAAGAAGGTAATATACACCACTCAGAAGCTAGCAAAATCTGGGTTTGTTTTGTTCCTCAGGAAAATGACAACAGGAAACAAATCTTACTCATCCACATACCATGCACACTCCATCTAGAAGAAAGAGGGGTTGAACAAATCACCTCCAATATAGAAGATACGGCAAAAATTTCGGAGCATTCATGCCATAAATTATTATAAAAGTGGAAACTGATTTATCCCATGTTCTTATCATCAAGTGATTAAGAAGCTACAAAGACGAAGAATTTCAACAAGCAAACCAATGTGATCGACATGGTTATTAAGTCGTCGACTAGTCGACAAGTCGGTGAGCCAGGACCGACTTGCGCCGGCGACTCGACTTGCGGCGGCAAGTCGGGCGCCTGGTCGACTAATCGTCGACTTGCCCGTTGACTAGTCGACCAGGCGACGCCAAGTCAGGCGCCTTGGGGGAGGCAGTGAAGCAATGAGCAGCCAAAGCAGGATATGTACTGAGTGAAACAGTGGGCAGTGAAGTGAGCCACTGAAGAGGCGAGCGAAGAGAGAGTGCGGAGCTTCGAATGCTTGCAGTCGCCGCCGGCCAATGCCAAATCCAGATCCGACCTGCAGTCGTCGGACCCGAGGAAGGGCGACATGGCCACCGGGCGATTAGCGCGCACGAGAGGACGGATCCGGCCCTAGGCCCCGAATCTAGGGGTAAGCGATCTGCGCCACACAAAGACTAGGGGCGACGGCGTGCGCAGCAGTGGGCAGCAGCGCTAGAGAGGGGTGAGGGGAGGCGACGGTGTAGGCGAGAAAGAGAGAGAGATGAGGGGGAGAGGCGGCGGCGTAGGCGAGAGAGAGGTGAAGGGGCGGCAGCGCAAGCGTGCGGGAGGAGAGGAGGCGGCAGAGAAAAAGAGAGGGAAGTGGGCTGGCCGGGGTGGAAAAGAAAAAGAGGAAACGGGTCGACCGGGTTAGAAGAAGAAGAGGAAAAAGGGCCGTGGGCTGGCTAGAATGAAGGGAGTTTGGACTCAAAAGTCAAAATATGTAAGTCATGATCCTCTCTTTAATTCAAGTTATATATATACTTTTCAATCATTGCAAATTTGCAATATAGAGTATATAATATATACATATGTATATGCCTATATGGTATGCTAATATAGTATATACATATCACTGTCATATAAATAGTACATGTCGACTAGTCAGCGACTAGTCGGTCATTAGGAGGGTAATGTCAACTTAATAACCTTGGTGATCGATGTGCTATCATAACTATCCGTAATCTGAGATCAATGTAAGCACCACATTCGCCAGTGTTCTATCATATGCCCAGATTCATTATTCCACCTCACTACTATGTTGATGGAAGAACATCAATAATGAAATAGCACAAAGTGAAGCAAACCTTTGATTTCTTTAAGCGAGACTTGTTTTCTGCACACCAAGCTAAAGCGGGAGCAATTTCTTTATTCTGAAGAGAATCAATTACTCTTTTTGCATCTAGGAAGACATCAATATCAACAAGGTCCTGCATATCAACAGTTGACTGGTTAGGTTAGGTTTCGAAGAGTATCCATGGCTGCAGATAAAGGCAGTAGGTACTAATTAGCCTTGGTTCCAGCATGATTTGATAGATAACCACTCTCATTACTATTATTGCAAAAAAAACATTTAGATACTGGTGGATTAAAAATGACATTACAGTTTGTTATTTGCGCAATAGCATCAAAAGCACAAAGCAACATGAGCTACTGGCAAAAAATCACACAACAGCACCAAAAGCACAAAGGAACATGTTGGGCTACTGGGAAATAATCACAAATAGTTGGACGCCACAATAATAATAATGCTAAGTGCAAAAGGAAGAGAAATTAATTTATTTCATCTCCACTACACAGATATAGTTTGAAATAAGTGAATCAAATAAGTGAATCAAGATAACTCTAGCAAAACCTTTCAAACAAATGAAACCAGAAGAAAGCTAGGCACCGAGATGCAACAGAGCAGCATAAAGAAACATATCACAGTCCCACTGTCTTCCAATAAGAAAGGCCTTGCAAGTTGGAAGCCTACGGTGAGATCAGAAACTAACAAAATCTCCTTACTTAGCAGGGAGGGGCATGCATAATATGTAGAAGATCAAAACTCAACTGGGGGTTGATTCATACAGCTAAACAAGATATCAGTCAAATATAGAACAACGACACCAATTGAAGAATTACACATGGAAAGGAGGTGACCAGGAATCTATCATTAGATTCAGATTCTCTGAAATTTTATATTGACTTTGAACTGACGTCTTCATTACAACACTACCTATGTAACTTCAACTATCTAGATAGATCACTTCAGTACCAAAGAAGGGCAGTCTATGCCTTGTTAAATGCCAGCACAAAATTATATGACAGCCCCAGCCTAATATCTGCCTACTTGCTGCTGCTAAATTAGATTTCTACATTCCCAAAGCTCTAACATCACTTTTGATTGCTAATTCTTATTGTAACATCCTCAAGTCAACATTGTATTTTTCTCGCTAAAACAGACACTAACACATATCAAAAGTTCTTCCTCGCTGCCAGGTTATGTTCACCGTCCTTCGTGCCCCAACTGTATCTTTTTGCTACTTTTTACAGCCTCAATTACAGTTACCTAGTTATACTTTCATAAATAGAAACACATAAGCCTATTGGCCAGATGAAGTCCGGGGAACAAAGAGGGGCGGAATTTTTTTTTGGGCATGGGGTGCAGCTGCACCCCCAAATTTTTTGGAAGAAAAACAAATATATATAAGGGGTATTATATATATATATATATATATATATATATATATATAGGAAGGCTCTTTTCTACACCCGGGTGTAATTACACCTATCGTATCTACCGTCCATCTATCTCGGGATACCACCAGATGATTTGGGTTATTGGATCGGCTTGAGGAGTACTAACGCCCAAACCTCTTAACAGGCTGCAGATTAACCCAATAACTTGATGAACACACTCGTTCAGTAATTAACGCAGCAACTGATGGCCGTGATTCTCGTTCAGATGCTATCTCGGGCTGAAGACAACTAATACTCCTTGTATGCTTTTGAAATCTGTTTCACAACGGGAGAACTAGTATGTATTATGCGGCAGTAGTATGTATTCTAATTAACGCGGCAGTCTGTACCACGCGAGGATTATTATGTATTCTACATACCTATTCAATGTACAATCGCTGTGTGTAGTAGTATATTGTTTCGGATAGTATGCAGTAGCTTATAGTAGTATGTAACAAACTCCTATACGCGAGACACCAATGCCGTGATTACTGCATCTACTGATGGCCGTGATTATAGGACTTCCGAACGCGAGAAGAAGCTAACTCGGACTTCCTAACGGATGCTATCTCGGCTGAAGAAACTAATACTCAATTGTATGCAGTAGTATTCTTTTCAAAACGGGAGAAGGAGTACGTAAAAAGTATACTCCCCAACGCGAGAAGTAGTACGTATTCTAAATATGTATACCATGTACTACCGCTGTATGCAGTAGTATATTTTCCGCAACGGGAGTAGTAGTAGTTAACATAATCACCAATGCGAGGTAGTATGCAGTAGTATTCTTTTCACAACGGGAGAAGTAGTATGTAATATACTCCCCAACGAAAGATGTAGTATGTATCGTAATTTTGTATTCCATGTACTAGTTCTGTATGCAGTAGTGAAGGAAGATAGAATAGGTGGGATTGGATGTATTGCATTGAGCCTCTTGGGCGGTATATATAGAGGTACAAGACTTGGAGTTGTAATCCCAATGGACTCTAACCTACCAAATATAGTATACATGACTTGTACTCTAACATCCCCCCGCAGTCACAACGGAAGCGTCGCAGACGGTGAGACTAGAGAAGAAGCCGAAGAGCTAACATCCCCCCGCAGTCATAATTGTCGACGCGTCGCATATGCTGTGACTGGAGCAGAAACCGACGAGTAGCTCAAGCAAGGCGATAGCCCTTTGTGCCGATGTCGAGGTAGCCGAGCGCAAGGGCGGAGTAGGCACGGTCGAGGATGCCGTGCTGGAGATGGCCGTGGTCGACGTAGTCGTGGTCGGGTTACCGATGTCGAGGCGGTCGCTCATGAAGCCGCGGGCGCAAAAGAGGCGCCACGGTGATGACGGAGACGCGTCGAGGCAATTGTTGTGGAAGGGCGATGCCGAGGTCGACGCAGTCAGGGCCGTGGAGGATGTAGACGAAAAGCGGCGATGCAATCGAGGCAGACGGGACGGGAACGGGAGGGTCGATCATCAAGTCGATGCGCGCAAGCCAGCCAGGCGGCGTGTGCCGGGTTTGCCAGACCCGGCAACGCGTCGGGGACGAAAGCACGCACCGGTGTTGCCAGTACCGGACGTTCTAGGGAGAGGGCCCCAACTAGACGTGGTTGTTCTGGACGTAGAAGAAGCGAGACGAGCGACGCTTCTTCCGGCGGCGATGCAGGCGGGCGCTCTAGCTCGGCGCGGCGCCCCGACGCAAGGTACGACGGCGGCGGTAGCGCTCGATGTCGGTGAGGTTGCGCAACACAGTCGTCGATGCACATGGGACGGCGAAGTAGATGCAACGGCGAGGGGACACACGTGCGGCGGTGCTGCGGCCCGAGGAGGCTGATGGATAAGTCTCTGTGTTGCTTTTTGCTTTTGCAGCATCTTAGGACAAGCATCTTAGGACAGCATCTTGACTAGTCTTTAGGACAAGCATCTTAGAACAGCATCTTGACTAGCATCTAGGATAGCATCTTAGACTAGCATCTTAGCATATGCTTGGTGGTTAACAAATTTATAAATTTGTATCCCCAACCCTCAGTTGGCATGGCATTGTGTGAGAAATAATCCTAGAAAATTGCCCCATCTCCAAGTGTCATCCTCTCGATGAGAGTAAGGATTTTGCTATCACCAAGAGCAAGAATCGAGCGACTAACAAGTGGTATCGTGAGCGAGGTTATCCCGTAGCCCGAGCATCTCCCGCTCAATCCCTTCTCCAACAAGAGCCTGTTTCCGCAGCGGCTTCTAACTAGCAAGCAGCGGCAGCTCCGGCCGCCTCGCTCACACCTCCCACTGCTCGACGAGCGGCAGCTCATCGAGGCGCCTCTCCACGCAGTTAGCCCCGGTGGCGCGCCATGTCCGCAGAGGCGATCTCGCCTTCGATCGCCTCGAGCATGCGGCGGCGGCAAGAAGCCGAAGCCGTTGCGGGCGTATAACGCGAGCGAAGGGCGACACAGCGGCCGCGGCGCGAAAGGGCGCAAGGCGGGTACGGCGGAGCGGGCAGCCGCCGAGCGAGGCGAAGCAATGGCGGCGGCAGATGCAGCAGGCGCGCAGCGAATGAGGTCGAGGTTCTACGCGCAAAGAATAAAGCGGCTCCGTGCTGGATGACAATACTGACGCGACCTTGAGTCGCCGGAGAGGAGGCAACATGAGGCGGCAGCGCGCGATGGCGCGCAAGACGCCCACGAGCGCGGCGGCAGCCAGACGGCGCGGACGCGGCGGCGTTTCTGGAGGAGGCACGCGACGGCGGCGGTACAGACGGTCGACGGAGAGCGCGCGCCTTCACAGCGACGCGCTTCTCCTCGCTCAGATCGTGGTCACCACGAGTACCAGTATCGTCGCCGTGGACGCCGCCCGGCGGCGAGTGGTCTACACTCACCAAGACCAACTACGCCGAGCGGGTCATGGTGATGAGGGTAAAGCTCCAGCGCGGCATATGTGGGATGCAACCCGCAGACGGCGACGCCGACTACGACGGGATCGACGGCACTGGATGCTCTCATCGCCGCAGCCCCGCCCGAGATGCGCTTCGCTACCAACAAGCGGATCGCCAAAGAGGCTTGGGATGCCATCGCCGCAAAGACGACGGCAGCCGCATCGCGCCGCAAGTCTACATTACGTGCACTACGCAGGAGTGGGAGAACCCGCCTTCAAGCCGCGAGGACATTGATGACTTTGCTCTCGCCTTAACACTCGCTGCGTAAGATGGTGCGCTTGGCGACGACACCTACGGCGAGGAGAGAGCGTGGAAAAGCTCTTCCACGCGCCCCCGAGAAGTACAAGCGGATGGCTCGCCGATCGAGTCTCTGCTGACCTCCACAATGACGATCGAGGAGGCGCGGTCGCCTCAAGGTCATTGGACAATGATGAGCCACGCGCCTCTCGGGACCCGCCACCATTGGCGGAAGCTCCTCCTCACTCGGGTGCGGTGGTCGCGGCCAGGTGACAGGAAGAAGGGAGCCTTCTTCCACGACAGCGCCACAAGCGTGGCAGCGCGCAAGCAGCGCAAAGACGCCAGCAGGGCGCGAGGACGTCCGAGGGTAATGACCGGAGGCGCCAGGCGGCGACGCCGCAAGCAAAAGCCGACGAGACGACGCTGCTACAATCGCGCAAGCCCGGTCATTGGGCCAAGGATTGTCGATACCACGACGCCGCCGTGCCCACGTCGCGCGGCGAAGGAGGAGCAACGGCTCGCTCATTGCTCGTGCGAGCATGGAACTACCTCCAATGACACCGCCGCGGCCGACTCTCCTCCACCTTGACGAGCCAAAAGCACACGCCTCCTGCGATGGCCCGCAACGACAAGACCGACGGGTGGTGCTCGACACCGGCGCCACCCACCACATGACCGGGCGGCGGAGTTCTTCTCCGTGCTCGACTCAGCGCTCGAGGCACCGCTGTTCGGCGACGCCCGCCGCGTGGAGATCAAGGCGCGCGCTCTGCTGCCTTCGCCGCCAAGATCGCGAGCACCGGCCGCCACCGTGTCTACTACATCCCCGTGTTGAGGAACTCCATCATCGCCTTGGGACACCGGATGAGAACGGATCGCGCGCGGAGATCGAGCACGTGTGCCGCGCGATCTGGGATCATCGCCGCCACTCCTCGCCAAGGTCAACAGAGCAACCGCCACGCCCTTCACGCGCAGTGGCGCAACCTCTGTGTCTTGCGGCCGCGCGACGACGACGCTGAGGTGGTACGAGCGCTTTGGGCACCTCAACTTTGAGGCCCCGAGGCGGCTGGCAGCAAGCGAGATGGCGCGGGGCATGCAAGACGCCGACCACGTGGAGCGATTCGCGACACTGCGTCTCACCAAGCCGCGCAGCCTCCTTCCTCGCCAGCGAAGCCCGCGCCAAGGAGAAGCCGGAGCTCGTATACCGTGACCTCTGTGACCCGTGACACCGCCACACCGAGGCCGCGCTACTTCCTCCTCCTCGCCGACGACATGTCCCGCTACATGGGCCGCCCCGCCGACGTCAAGGCGCCGCGGCGACGCCATCAAGCGCCTTCAAGCCGCTGCAGGCGAGCGCGGCCGCAGCCGGGTCCTACGCGACGACAACGGCGCGAGTTCACGGCGGCCGAAGTTCGCGGCGATCGCGCGACGAGGATCCATCGCCACTTCTCCGCGCCGTACACCCCGCAGCAGTAACGTCGCCGAGCGCCGCAACGAGCGGTGGTTGCCACCGCCATGCCCTCCTCGCGAGAGAGGATGCCGCATTCTATCGGGGAGGCGGTGATGATCGCCGCCCACTTACTCAACCGCTTCCCACCAAGGCCCTCGACGGCAAGACGCCATACGAGGCTCGCACGCGCAAGCCCGCGCGAGCCACCTCCGTGTCTTGCCGCTCGCCTTCGCCAAGGAGCTCAACCACGCCGGCAAGCTCGACGACCGAGCACGCCAAGGCCTACCGCGTCCTCGACCTGCGACACGCGCGCGCGCGCATCACGCGTGACATCGTGTTCGACGGCGGCGGGCCGACGGGGCAAGATGGTGGATGACGGCCGACCGACGACCAGCGATTTCGCCGCCGACCACGCCCACTTCGAGGAGGCGAGGGGCCGCACTGCCTTCACGAGCTCACCTACCCCACCACCTCGCTCGCCACCACCTCCGCGAGTCCTTCACCACCGCCACCACCACCCCAAGCCCACGTGCTCGGCGAGTTCACCGCCAAGACCACGGCCACGCCGCTTCCTACACCGCGCTTACTCCTCAGTTCTCAGACCGACACCCGGCCCACGACGAGCAACAAGACGGTGGAGTTCGCCACTCCGCCCAACGATGAGGATCGATCGACGCTACCACGGCGGCGAGCCTCGCGCATCGCACGTGGACCACCTCCGCGAGCAATGGCCCTCGAATCGCGCAGCGCAAACTCGAGCGAGCCGCACTCGCGACAGACGCGGCGGCGAGCCTCGCTCTTCGCCGAGGCGAGAGACGCGCATGGCGTGCCGCGATGCGAGAGAGAGATGGACGCCGCCGAGCGAAACAAGACATGGGAGCGGCCGATCTTCCACCGCCACCACGCCATCCTCTCAAGGCTGGTCTTCAAGCTCAAGAAAGACGAGGCCGAGAGGTGATCAAGCACAAGACGCGCCTCGTGGCACGTGGCTTCGCTCAAGCAGAGGAGTCGACTTGGGCGATGCCTTCGCGCTGCTGCGCGGATGGAGTCCGCGGCGTCTCCTCCTGCCCTCGCAGCCTCAGAGGGCCGCGCGCCCATCACATGGACGCCAAGTCCGCTTTCCTCAACGGCGACTTGAAGGAGGAGGTCTACGTCCGCACCACGGATTCATCATCCCGGCAAGGAGAGCAAGGTCCTCCGCCGCGCAAGGCCCTCTACGGCCATGCGGTAGGCACCGCGAGCTTGGAACGCCAAGCGACTCCACCTCAAGCAAACGGGATTTCAGAGCGCCACGCAGGCCGCGGTCTCCGGCGGGCAAGGGAGGCAATGCCTGCCGATAGGCGCTCACGCCGACGACCTTGTGATCACCTGCACAAGGAAGAGAGATCGAGGCATTCAAGGCGGAGATGAAGGCCACCTTCCGGATGAGCGACCTCGGGCCTCTCCTTCTACCTCGGGATCGAGGTCCACCAGGACAGCTCCGGCATTTCTCTTCGCCAGACTGCCTACGCCAAGCGCATCGTGGAACTAGGCGGCCTCACCGACTGCAACCCAGCCCACACTCCTATGGAGGAGGCTAAAGCTGAGTCGTGAGAGTACGACAGAGGCGGACGCGACGCAAGATCGGCCAGATTGTGGGCGCCTTCGCTACCTTGTCCACACGCCGACGGACTTGGCGTCGCCGTCGGCCACGCCACCGGCTGATGCAAATGATCGACGACGAGCACCAAAGCAGCCGTGAAAAGGATCCTCCGCTACGTCGCGGCACCTCGACCACGGCCAGCACTACCCAAGGTGCCCGCCAAGCGCGCTTCATCGGCATACGACAATGACCACGCCGGCGACATCGACACGAGCAAGAGCACCAGCTGGATGTCAGACTTCCTCAAGAAATGTCCGATCACCGGCGATCGGTCAAGCAAAGAGTGGTGGCTTTGTCTACCGCGAGGCGAGTACATTGCGGCCACTACCGCTTCTACTCAGCTCGTGGTCGCTCACCGCTGGCGATCTCCTTGGCAGACGCGGAGGCGGCTGGAGCTCGGGGTGACAAACAAGTCCGCCTTGGCCTTGGCGAAGAACCTCGTCTTCCATGAGCGCAGCAAGCACATCCGGTGAGGTATCACTTCATCGGCCGCACGGATGAAGGAGTGTCCGCCAACTACATCAACACCCAAGACCAAATCGCGACTTCCCACCAAGTCTCTTGGCGGATCAAGTTCCAGGAGCTTCGCGCCAGATCGGGATGACTCGATTCCCACAAGGAGACACACAAGACTTAGGGAGAGTGATGGATAAGTCTCTGTGTTGCTTTTTGCTTTTGCAAGATCTTAGGACAAGCATTAGGACAAGCATCTTAGGACAAAGATCTTGACTAGTCTTTAGGACAAAGATCTTAGGACAAGCATCTTAGGACAGATCTTGACTAGCATCTAGACAGATCTTAGACTAGCATCTTAGCATATGCTTGGTGGTTAATGACCTATAAATTTGTATCCCCAATCCCTCAGGTTGGCATGGCATTGTGTGAGAAATAATCCTAGAAAATTGCCCCATCTCCAAGTGTCATCCTCTCGATGAGAGTAAGGATCTTGCTATCACCAAGAGCAAGAATCGAGCGACTATCAGAGGCGACACAGCAGCAGCCCTGTTGCTCGGAGAAGATGCATGTAATACTCGACGACGGACGTCACGGGAGCCGGGTGGATCGCGCACAATCGGCTGATCAGACCGAGTACGTGTGAGGCGGGACGACGATGGAAGAAGTCGGCGGAGGTGTCCCGATCTGTGGTGGCGATGACGAACCGGAGATGAAGACGTGCAGACGGGGTGACCGAGATGCGACGCGGGAAGGCGTCCCCTCGGCATCGCTTGCCCGGCCTGGTCGCACAGTCGAAGAGGTAAAGGCCGATGTAGTCGACACCGATGTCGGAGTACATACGTGCGAGGTCGACGGGCGGTGGGCGACTCAATCCCGATCAGTGATCGGGAAAAAAGAAAAGATACAACAGCAGCAGTGGGATCCTCCATGTCAACTCACCGGGACACCAGATCTGGGTGTTTTTTTTTGTTTTTGCCTTGCCTTCCCTTGCCTAAAATATCTCAGAGCCCCGCCACCCATCTTTCTTGGCTGAGGTGCCTCTCCATCTCTCTCACGTTCTCTCTTCCTCCTCCTCTCTCGCGATCGCGCAGGCGGCGGCGGCCGGCCGACGCGCTGGCGGCAGTGCACGCGCGCAGAGGTAGGCGCGAGTCTGCGCAATGGCAGTGGCGCGGCACCAGTGGTGGCAATAAGCGAGACGCCGCAAGGTGCGGTGGCGGCGGTGGCGCGGCGCTTAGCGCGAGGCGGCAATACGGCACGCCACGCATGACGACGACGGCAGCGACGCAATGGCAGTAAAGAGAGGCGGCCGGCGTCGCGCGCAGGACCGGTGGACGGCGAGCATGGCTAACGCGTCTGCGCCTGGCGCGCGCGCAGGAGGAGGCGACAGATCCGGACGCGGCCGCCCAGAAGAAGGTGTAGCGCCAGCTGCTCTGGTTTGGCCGCCAAGGCGGGTCGGAGAGGCGGCCCGAGAGGTCGAGAGCGTCGCACGGATCCGACGAGGAAGCGCGAGGGCCGGATCCGAGGCGACCGCGGAGGCGGCGATCCGGAGGCGGCGCGGTTGGGGCGGCGTGGTCGAGAGGCGGCAGAGGAAGCGCCTAGCCCGCCGCCACCACGGCGGCGGACCTTCTTCCCAACGGCCAACCGCGTCTTCTCCGTTCGGCGTGCTCGCAGGTCTCCTCCCGCGCAGGCGGCGCTGGCGAGGAGCTGACATCCCCCCAACTCGATCTGCTGCTTGACGACGACGACAACAATGGCGGCTGGATCAATAGGATCCGCCGCCTAAACGGTGGCGCTGCCCCCGGCGGAGATAGATCTCCCCGGGGGCGCGCGGTGCGGAAGCGAGCGGCGGTTAGGGTTAGGATCTAAACCTAGAGCTCTGATACCATAAAGGAAGATAGAATAGGTGGGATTGGATGTATTGCATTGAGCCTCTTGGACGGTATATATAAAGGTACAAGACTTGGAGTTGTAATCCCAATGGACTCTAACCTACCAAATATAGTATACATAACTTGTACTCTAACAAGTAGTATATTTCCACAACGGTAGTAGTATTTAAATACAATGCCAATGTTTGGCAAAAGATAAACATCCAATTACAATCGTTGGGAAACTAAACGGTAGTAGTAGTATATTTCCACAACGGGATGATGTACAGTAAATACAATGCCAATTACAACCGAATTCAATACCAGAGGGAGCGAAATGTCTGGGTAAAGAAACGGAACTCAGACACGGATCTAAATCTGGGGAAAGAAAGAAACGGGTGTGGTAGATATGCGTTTTTGCGTCCGCGACCCGTTAAAGTATGCACTAATCTAAATGCAATCAGATGGCAGTAAAGGTGGGTGTAATTACACCTGAGAGTAAAAAGTATTTTTCCTATATATATATGTGAGATTCTATTTGCTCTTCTTTTCTAATTTCAGCCCAAAAGCGTCTTCCTTGTGGATCAGCCCATGCCCCATGCGGCTATGCCCTATTGGCGCCAGTTGACCCATTGCTAGTAGCCTGGCCCATTGGGAAAAAAAACCCTAACCGCCAGTTGACCCATTGCTAGTAGCCTGGCCCATTGGGAAAAAAACCCTAACCATTCATTCACAGGCCAGTTGACCAGTCGGGGGCAGCCCCAATCACTCAATGCCCTAGCCACCAGCCCCAGGTCACGACAGCGCACTGCGCAGGAGCGCACAATTGGCAAGGGCCGCTTTGCAAGTCGGTGTTGCGGTGGGCCGGCGGCTGCTCCAGAGTCCGCTGACAGCTGGAAGCAAGGTGAGCTTTTCCTCCTTTTAAAATTTTGACCATAATTTGTATTTTGTAAAATCCAATCAAACATCTAGTAATTAGTGCTTAATTGTGTAATGTAGAATTGAGTGGAGAAATTAGAAAATGGAGAAGACAGTCAATTTGAAGTCTTTGTGGGATCGAGCAGGGTGTTAGAAAAATAATAGTCCCATATGGATTGTAGGAGAGAAAAAAGCACAATTTATAAGTGTGAGGGGATCTCCACCCATTAGACTAGTCTCTTGGGGGGAGGAGGTCCAATACCACTTATAAGGTTGTTGCTTGGAGGGCTTACTAGTGGGCAGCCCGTGGGCTTAGTGGTAGTGCGCAGGGAGCGCAACCCATTTAACAAAGAGACCGAGGAGTGGATCTGGTGGGACTAGGGTGGTCGCCGGTTCCAACATTTGGTATCAGAGCGTGATCATGGGCGAGAAGGTGAAGGCCCAGGGTGGGCTGATCTCCCTCCAGTACCCTCTCCTGACGACCGACAATTACCCGGTGTGGGCAATGAAGATGAAGGCGAACATGCGCGCCCAGGGAGTCTAGGGTGCAGTCGATCCGAAGGAGAAGGACAAGGAGCTGAAAGACAAGATGGATCAGGCGGCTTTGGCTATCATCTACCAAGCGGTGCCAGACTCGATGATGCTTCAGCTCGTCGGGAAGGAGACGGCACGAGAGGCATGGGAGACGCTTCAGAAGATGCACGAGGGAATTGATCGTGTGAAGGAGGTGCGGCTCCAGAATTTACGGAGCGAGTTCGAGAATCTCCAGATAGGAGAGAACTAGTCGGTGGACGAATTCGCTGGTAAGTTGACTTCATTATACAATCAGATGATTTCTCTTAGCGACAAGATGGAGGAATCTGTAGCCGTGAAGAAATTCTTGCGCGTGCTACCAGAAAAGTATGAGCCTGCCGTCACCACACTCATGTACTCCCCTGACTTGGAGAAAAAGAAGATCGAGGAGATCACCAGCTCTCTCAAGACGCACGAGAATTTACTGAAGGGGTTTCAGTCTCGTACTGAACAGATATTCCAGTATGATAATCAGCAGGTGTTGCTGACAAAGGAAGATACAAGGAGCGGTGGCTCATCAAGCAGGCACGAGCGAGGTGGCCAGAGTGGTCGAGGTAGCAGAAGTAGCCATGGAGATAACGCTTGGCAAGGCGGTGGTAACAGATTTTGTGATAAGTCACATATCAAGTGTTTTGAATGTGGTGAATACGGGCACTACACGTCACTACACAACGTAAAGTGCTTCAACTGCAATGAGTATGGGCATTATGCTTCGAATTGCCAAAGCAAAAGGAAGAACGGGGAGGCAAACCTCGTCCAAGAAATAGATGACAATCCAGCACTACTTCTCTCATCATATGTTGAAAAGTCACCGATCATGGTGATGCTGAACGAGGAGAACGTAGTTCCAAAACTACGCACGAAGGAAGGTAACCACGATCACTCAGATTAGTGGTAGTTGAACAATGGAGCAAGCAATCACATGACGGGAGATCGCTCTATGTTCCATGAACTTGACGAGAAGATTTGGAGCAAGGTTAAGTCTGGCGACGGCTCCATGGTAGAGATAAGAGGCAAAGGGACGATAATGCTGCAATACAAGAACGGAGATAAGAAGTTGTTGACAGGAATTTACTATATACTAAGTCTGTGCAACAACATACTTAGTCTTGAACAGATGACAGAAATAGGGTGCAGAGTGGTACTGCAAGATGAGTTCTTACGTGTCTATACCAAGAACGATAATCTGTTGATGAATGTGAAAAGATCTCCAAATCGGTTGTACAAGATTTTCTTGAAAACTTGTAAGCAGGTTTGTCTAAAGAACGGCTTAAAAGAGTCAGGAGATGACGAGACCAAAGGCCAAGATGGCGAGACTCAGGTGCGGCCTATGCACGCTCAGGGGGTGCGCATGGAGAACAGCTCGAGCGCACAAGGTGGCGGCCCCAGGGTTAGAGCAGGTACATGCGCAATTGAAGGTAGCGCGCATACAGCTATGGACAGTAGACTTCATGCGGGCGGTGGGCTCGCAGGTGAAAATAATTCACAAGTTTCAAAAGGAAGACTTGGAGTACAAGTTGGTGCAATTTTTTGTGGTTATGCAGATGGAACGTGGTCAGCGTTGGAGACAGGATGCATGAGCACGGGAGTAAGAGGCAGTGTAGCATCAGCTAAGATATGCATGAAAAACAGACGGATTTTGGTCCAAGAGAGAGGAGCAGATGCTCCAACCCAGGCAGGCGTGCAAGGAAGGATGGACTCAGTTCAGGTACGGGAGAGAGAGAAGATCGGCGTGATCAAGATGGAAAAACAAGATTAAGGGGGTGATTGTTAGAGATTAAATCTTGTTTTTCGTTTGCTTTACGTATCCGAGTCCGTATTGCCGCGTATACGTATACAAGATGAGTTTGTATCCGAGTAGGAAATACAGTAAGCTATGTTTCCATTTATGAGTCATAGAGCTAGACTATAAATAAGACACGGCAGAGCATTGTAAAGCAACGAAGAAAAACGAAGAAACAAGCAGTTTGTAAGGAAGCAATAGGGAGCAAGAAAGAAGAAAGAAGGCTGGCTGTTGGCTCCTAGGCAGAAGGCAGACGACGCGTAAGAAAGAAGGAGCAAGTGTCCAGGCATTGTTTCTTAACGTCCAGGAACCAAAGCAAGGAGACGTGCAGTGCGTGCTGCGTACAAGGAGAAGCAGAGCAGAGGCGCTGCAAGGAGGAAAGGAAGCACAGGGCTGCTTCATCACGTCGGGCGTCAGGCGAGGCTCATCACGTCCAAAAGCGAAGAAATCAAGAAAAGTTTCAACAATTGGTATCAGAGCTAGAGACCTAACATCTCCCAGGGTGCGGTGTGCACAAATCCATATGGAGGGGAAGTTTCCCAGAAGTGCGGTGTGCACAATCCATATGTGAGGGGGAGATTGTTAGAAAAATAATAGTCACATATGGATTGTGGGACAGAAAAAAGCACAACTTATAAGTGTGAGGGGATCTCCACCCATTAGACTAGTCTCTTAGGGGGAGGAGGCCCAATACCACTTATAAAGTTGTTGCTTGGAGGGCTTACTAGTGGGCAGCCCGTGGGCTTGGTGTGCAGGGAGCGCAACTCATTTAAAAAAGAAGAGACCGATGAGTGGATCCGGTAGGACCAGGGTGGTCGCCGATTCCAACACAGGGAAGTCCCAAAAGATAACATGTACATCCACACCAAAAGTCTCTCTAGGAATCAAAGTTAACAGCAATTCCACTCCCATTTTAGCTTTGCAATTGCAAGAAGAACATAATGAAAATGTCATTATTGACAGTAACACATTTCACCTATTTTGGAAGAATTAAATGATAGCGAGCGCCATGTGAAGTTGTAATTTTTTGTGAAAGTATTTTATATTTTGATTGTACTTCACAAAGTTGTAATATTTTCATTTGAACTCTTGTACTATGTACTTTGAATTTTTAAATTTGCATTTTTGCACCCTCGTTACTAAAATCCTAGATCCGCCACTGGGAACAAACTACATAACTACATGAGCCAATCAAAATCTCTGCCTGGGATGCCCTTCCTGCCCACCATTCATATACCTGAATGCCGGAAATCTCAGCGAGTTTGGTGGCAGTGTCGTAGTAGGACATCCGCAGCATGTAATCTACCAGGATCCGCTTCAGCCGCATGTCTTCCCACTCGCCGTCGTCGCCGGCGCTCGCGGCCGCCAGCTGGTCCAGCCGCGCCCGGCACCTCTGCACCTGCAGCTCCTCCGCCCGCGCGCCCTCCTCCATCTGAAAGACATCACCAGGAATCAATTCATTAGCAAGGAAACATAAAAAAAGATACGATTTTTCCAGTAGTGTCCAGAAACAAGAACGAACGAACGAATCAACAAGTTGGGGTCTTTTCTAAGGCGAGTATGATTCTGCGAGAGATTGGGGTATGTGTGTGGATTAGGGGTAATTGCCTTGCGCTTGAGACCGTGGAGGCGGGAGACGAGGGAGGTGAGGTGGTCGACGGCGGCGGCGCCGTTGTCGCCGGGGGCGGCGGCGGCTGGGGAGGCGGAGGAGAGGACGGCGGCGATCTCCTTCTCGGCGAGGCGGTGGTTGGCGCGGGCGGTGGACTTGAGCGCCTCCAGGGGCACCCGCACCAGCTGGTGCTCCAGCCGTACCGACTCCGCCGCCCGCGTCTGCCGCCCCGCCGCCGCCGGCGGCGCCGGCGACGTGGACGGCGACGGCGATGGCGTGTCAATGGCCATCTCCATCTTTTCTTTACCTCTTTTTTGGGTCTCACACAGGAGAGAGAGAGAGGAGAGCCGTGTGGATTGTTGGAGCATAAAAAGGGAAAGAAGTTGAGAGGATGTTTTGTGATGGGGCGTTTGGAATGATATTTGTTTTTAATTTTTTTTTAATTATAGTTGGGTTATTTATTTACTATAGTTAAATTAGTTTATTTAATATAATTAAATTTAAAAAAATTAAAAATAGAAAAAATATATTTGCCTATTACGGATAATAAAAAATATAGAAAAAAATACAAAAAAAGCTTAAAAAATCTAAAAAAATAAAAAAAAAAGACGAAATTGGCTGCCTGGGACCTGGATAGAGATGTGATTTGTTATGGGCTTAATTATTGCAAGTCTAACACTTGTGCTCCCACTTGTTTTCTCATAAAAATAAAGCAAAGAGGAATTATTTTATGAACACATAATAAGTAAAATGAATTCTGGCATGATCGAGTCTCACTTTTACCAAACTTAATGTGTGGGTGTAAGTCTTGTCACATCTAAAAAAATTTCTGTCATGATCTGTATTATAATTCTAAACACAAGTATAGGAATAAGATGGTCTCAAAAAAAAGTATAGGAATAGGATTGGTCAGATTTACACTTTGGCTACTCCAGGTTTGGAAAATGAGATTTGTGCAAGCTTATGGTACACATTTGTGTTGCTTAAAGGTTAGAATTTTCTCCCCAGATGTTGAAGGTAGAGAGAACTAAAAAAACAGCGAAGCAAAATCGTTCTGAATTCAGAGTGTATAAGAATTCCCATAGCAAAAATCATTCTGTTATGAGTTGGATAGTCCAATTCCCTTGGATTTGCCTTATTCTAGAAATGGCTACTTTTGGCATTTGCGAACACTTGCTGCTACTTGTTTCCTCCCTGAATACCTTGGAAAAGTATCACTCTATCTGTTCTTGATTGCTACCTCGACATTGTCGGGAAAAAAGAGCTGTAAAATCATATATGAGAATGTCACGTTTATCCGGATCATCCCAGTAGTGATCATTGTTGTGTCATGTTGGCGAGTGTCTTAACACATTGAATTTTTTTTTCAAAAACGCAGGAGATATGTGTTTCATTCATTAAGAAGAAAAGCAATACAGCGGTGGCCTGAAGGCCGAAGATAGGATATGTTACACAAAACATGACTCCAGTAGCTCAACGAGACAAAAGACTACAGCTACAAACCCCGACGATAAGAGAATGACTACCGCCGATGGACAAGCCCCAACCGACGTTAAAAATGATGCACAGGCGGAAAGACGAAGAGGGTAGAGTTAGGTGGTCCAAGATAACGCCTCTAAGGAGGGAGCGACACCGAAAGCGTCGCCGTCACCTGATTCGGCAAGAACCGAACCTGAGGTTTTCACCACAAACAAAGCCATGAGACCCCGAGGTGAGTGAGGTGCATCTCCACGACGACGCCTCGAAGGAGGAAAAAGGACGCCTAAGAACGTCAACATCGTCGGATCCTACTAAAGGAGTCAAATCTAGAGTTTTCACCTGGAGCATAGCATCCCCACCACAGAAGACAAACCCATCACCGGTCAGTCGCTGCCGTCTTGCTCGCACCTACTGATGCTTGCACCCGCCCAAGCCATGCGCCATGGTCGCCTGCGTGTGAAGAAGTTTGCGCACTTGTAGAGGGCAGCGGCGGCTGCGTGGGAATAGACGGTGTGTAGAGGTAGGAAAGGGGCGATCGTGGATCTAGTCGCCTTCATCTCCCTCTACCTTAGCGCCAACAGCAGTCGGCCACTGGGCTACACCCCTCCGATCCTGGCGAGATCCACCAGGAAGCGGTTGGCTCCGGGCTACATCGGCAGCTCACGCGTTGATGCCTCGCACACGCCAACTCCTGCGCCCACCCGAGCCGTGCGTCGTGGCTACCTGCACGCAAAGAAGAAGGGATTGCGTGCTCGCAGGAAGCAGCAATAGCTGCGGCAATGGCAGCGGAGTGGGAGTCGACATCGTACCGTGGCTAGAAGGGAATGGAGGCCCCCGTCAAGGCCGGATCTGGCCCAGAGACGACCAGATCTAGCCTCTTCTGGCTCTCCCCGTAGTAGATTTGGCTGCCGTGCTTCACCGATCCCATCCAAATCCAGTGCCCCCATGGACCACGCCTCCGAGGAGTTGGAGCGCTATATCAACTCGCTCGTCTGCCTCACCAAGCTCGCTGACCCGCCTGAGCCAGAGCTGATGCCAAAGGCGGCCCAAACCCAGCGACGAAGCCCAGCGGCGGGGAAGGCAAGGGCGGTAGGGTGGAGCCAAAGAAAAGGGTGGTGAAGGCGAAGGCGGTGCGGGTGTGACTCTCCGCACGAGGCCCCGCCACCGCCCTGTAAGTTCAAACTCTCTTAAGTTAGTTTTGCTGATAATGATAAATAAAATTATGAGACTAACTTGCTTATCAACAATAATATTGCCTAGTCTCATTTTGTATGTAATTAATGGCAAATTATTTTAGATATAATGATAAATACAATTGTAAGACTCATATGCTTATTAGTTATGATATTACCTAATCTCATTTAGATGTAATGAATAAAAAATGCTATTGTGAAACTAACGTGTTTGATTGATTATAATTTTTTAAGTCTCACTTGGATTACAAGATGAAATTACAGAAGTATGCATTCGATATCTCATTCATTTATATCTTAGTGCATTCCTTGAATTCAAAATATAAATTAGACTCTACCAAAAAATTTAAGATGAATATGTGCATATGTTTTTCACTATATTCTTGTATGCATATATTTAAGAAGTTTACTCTATACTTTATAGTTTCATTAGTATTGATCTATATTTATCTTTTCATATATTAATGATCTTTACTTCGAAACATATCTCTTGAATATATATGTAGCTTGTGTAGTTCATATATACTCATAATCGGGTTGTCATCTAGTTTCTCCGTTATGTGTTAATAGTTGGATTATTAATGATAACCGGATAAGTAAGCTTTGCTAGCAATTAATATCAAAGATAAACACACACATTCAAAGAAGTTAATTGTTTAAGAAAACTTATTCTAGAGTATACAATTATTGTGTACATAGTGTATACTCGCAAATCAATGTTTATCTCATTACTTGTTGAGAGTGTTATGAATTACCAAAAAGGGAAGATTGCAGAATCTAATCCCCCTATTATGTGTTAATGGTGAAGTTTTAGTAATTAATGACAATTGATTTATAGACTAATATTTTCATGAGTTTGATGAATATGTTAGGTTTCACAAGTGAGAATGACTTGGGATGACTTCATATGTTGAAGATCATCAAGTCAAGATGATGGAAGATAGCTTCATATGTTGAAGTCCATTAAGAAGAGAAGATGGTCATGAGTTGATCATCGAGTAAAGATAAGACTCATCATGTATTGATGGAGCTCAAGAAGAAGATGCATCATGAGTTGATGCATATTCAATAGAAAATAATTATGTATTGATTATCAAGTCAAGTAAAGACCCCTCATGTGTTGATGGAGGTTAAGTAAAGGATGCATCATAGGTTGATGCACATCAAGACAAGAATCCGGACTTGAAGTGAATATATGTGTCATCAAGCTTCAAGAAAATACTCAAGACTAAGAATGTGTTCTTTTTTTTTTACCGGTCTTGGAGTTTGGTTGAAAAACCTAATTGCTAGTATAGGTTGCTGTAATATTAAGAGAGGTTATGTCTAGTAGCTTGAGTCTCATCATATGTTAATAGCTTAATCTCAGTTGCTCTAACTCTCTATAGCATGATATTTATATTTACGAATGTGTTTTACAAATAGTTAAAGTTCATGTGTTAAATTATTGTAATATGGGACTATACATTGCAAATGTGTTTTCCAAGTGTTTGAAGTCCATATTTTCTATTTCTTGTGGTATAAAGTTTATATTTGTAAATGTGTTTTGCAAATGGTTGAAACCCATACATAATCCTTGTAGCATGTGACTTAGGTTTGCGAATGTGTTTTGCAAATATGTTAAGTTCATGTACCAATTTCTTGTGTCATAATTTCAAAGGTGTGCAAGTGTGTTTTACAACTTGTTGGGAATCATTATTGATTCTTGTGTGCATGATACTATAACATGCAAACATGTTTTGCAAGATTTATTTAAATATATGCACTTGTTAGGAAAATCAGAACCACTGGCGTGTGTTGTGCAGTACTACCGAAGATCGAAAGTACCGGTATGTGTTGCGTGGTACTACCGAACGTAGATCGATTGGAGTGGTTCGATCGGACTGATCCGATCAGCTCTATGTGAGCGGTCCAATCGGTTTGCGGTACTACTGACATGTGTTGCGTGGTACTACCGGAATTCGGTACTACCAGCCTGTGTGGCGTGATACAACCGGAAGTTTCGAAAGTCCTTGGTAATTTTTTCAAAGAGACACCTGTGTGGTGGTCTTCTTCCCACGAGAGCAGCAGTTATGCATGTATGGTGCAGTACTTCCGAGTACCAGAAAATGAACGGCGGAACTACTAATTTCGCTGATAACAGCTTGTTTTCTGACCATTATGAAGGAAGCAATAGCTCCTATTTTATAATGGTGGAACTTTCGAAAATCCTGACTTTGAAGGGGTTTTGCTTCCAACGGCTAGTTTTGGTGATGTGGGTATATAAACCTCCATGTGGCCTATTGAAGTAAGACTTTTGGCACTCCATTTGACTCTTTTGAGCTAGTGTGAGGTTCTCCTCTCAATTATGCATGTGTTTCACTTTATGAGTAAGGAGAAGGCTCTAGTTACATGTGTTGCATCTAGAGGTGGATTGAGTTTCCACTTGAGCTTATGCATTCGTTGTACGTGGTGAGAGTCAAGCAAGGGGCTTGACTTATTACTTTTGGAGTTTGCCAACTCCTAGATAGCTTTGAAGGCGTCGTATGCAGTGATCTCAAAAAAAGTTGTAAGAAGATCCGGCAAAATTATGAAGGTTGGAGGTCACCTACTTGGAGCGGGAAAGAGCTACCATTAGTGAATTTAAGGTAGAAGGCTTAATTCATGGAGTCGGTCCAATTTATTTAGGTTTAACTCAATGTGGATTAGAGAAAATCGAAAAGTCTCCGAACACTACGGTAAACCATTGTGTGTCAATTGTGGTTTGTTCTCTTATGCTCAATCTACATTCAAGTAATTTACATTCATAGAATTAAATTGATTGCTTGTCTTTCTAGAATTACAAATCTTTGACATAGACTTAAGTTATTGATGCACTTAGGTGAATCTAGTTGGTTTAAACGATATTTGTGCTAAATCAATTTGAGTTAAGTTTTCGCATTATATATTTGGTTTGAACCAAATAGAAAAATCGTAATTAGCCAAAAAAAATTTTAAAAACCACATATTCACTCTCCCTCTAGTCGATCTCCTCGATTCTACACACCTCCGCTCTTCGGTGGCGGCGGCGGCGGCGAGGGAGGAGACGCGATGGCAAGGTGGTTTTTTTGGGGGAGTTGGAGTCACCCCCTGAGTCTACATTGAATAATTTTAAGCATAAGTAATGAGTTGATGTGGAAGAACTTGTGAATTCTTCATTGTTAGAGCTAAAGATTAAGCATATTTCTTCCGACATCCATTCTTACATGCAATCCTTCTTGTTTGAGGTGACCTTTCATAATCATCTTGAAATTTCGTCCACATTTCATGAGCACTCTTAAGATTGCATACGGTATTGAATACCTCTACACTCAAAACACTATAAGGGCTTTTAAGATTGCATAAGGTATTGAACACCTCTACACTTAAAGCACTAAATAAAGTGTTAATTATTTGAGCATCAAGATGTAAATATTTCTCTTCCTCAATAGTTGGAGCAAGAGGATTTTTTGGAGGAGAAAAACTCATACCTACAATCCTCATATTTTAGGGCTCATAACCTTAAAATAGTATGATATGCAGATTTCGAATAATCATAATTCGTGCTATCAGATAAGGATGTTTCACCGAAGTGCACTATATTACTAGTCAATATCCTTTACTCTTTAAGCGGTGAAGCCTAATAAAATAAAAGATCAAACTCTGATACCACTTGTAGGATCAAGAAGTTCGACTAGAGGGGGGTGAACAGACGGTTTTAAAAATCTTTAGGCTAAAACCAAGTTTAATAATACGAAGGCGTAAACAATTTGGTTTTCGCACAAGACCTAAATTATCTAAGTTTAACTAAGTGCAACAATAATTTAATTCTAAATCAAGGTAAGCAATCCTAGGTTGCTAAGCAAATAGTTCAATTTATATAAATATAGATTATAATAGACATTGCACTAAATTCAACTATATTGGTCAAAATTACATACGACTGTTTTTCTCTGTGTCCCATCTCTTATGAACACCATAATTTTTAAAATCATAAATTAAAAGGCACAACAACAGCTGAAAAAAAACTTACTGTAAAATCTTCTAGGGACTGCATCTTTTACGCCAATGGTTGGAGTTGCTATGGTTTGGACTGTCGTGCTCTATACGACGAATACAACCAAAGAGTCCAATATTGGATATGTTATACGTGAAAAATATTTCATGGCGTGCGGAGGCCCACACGTCATAGTCTTGCTTAAGGAAATTTTGTATGTTGCAGGCTGCTCTTACGTCAACATATATTGACTTACATGTAAGCCACTGCCTCTTTATTTTATTTGTTTATTCTGATTTATTTTATGAATTTTGTGTACAAAAATTTATCGAACAAACTTCCCACGTGGCAAAGTGCACAATGATGTGGCATTTCAGTAGACGAGTGTAAGCTAATGTGGCATTCTCATAAGCAACACCAAATAAATATCTAAAGGGTATCGATAAATATCACTTAGATATTTTCTTCTAAACTATCATCTAGATTTGTGACTGTTGAATTAAAGATCTAACAGCCGTGAATTCTCCCCCCTCCATCCAAAAAAATCATTCCTAAAAAAAAATAGGCTGTTGAATCTCTAATCCAACGGTCACAATTTAGATAATTATTTGAAAGAAAACATCCGAATGATACCTATACACACCCATAACTAAAAAGTATGTCACTACTTTGTATGTGTGATTTTGTAGTTGTATGTGTACAAATAGTTTGTGTGTTTTGAGTTAGGCCGCTCACACTGGTCAAACTGCATAAAACTATGAGTAAGCTCTTTTGGACTTATGATTTAAATATTTAAATTCTGATTGTTTGTGAGAAATAGTACGTAGAGAAAAATAGTCGCATATGATTTTGGCCGGTACAGTTGAACTCAGTACATTTTTTACTATAATTTTTCTATTGACTCCATCTTAAAAAAATATATCATTTAAAAATTAGTTACTATAAACATTATAAGCACAAACCAACTTTAAGTCCAAAAAAAATTCACCTATAAGTATGCCGCCTATTAGTTTACCGTACGAGCAGCATACAAACATGCATAATGTACATATAAAGTAAGAAGGCTTTATAATACTTTTTTTTTAAAATGTTGTTTTCCTTTTGTAGTTTGCTCGTTATAGTGTATTTTTGTCCACTTTTTTTTAATTTTTTAAATACTCTCGGACCACCAACAAGCTCGTCTTCATGCTCGAAGAAAAAAAAAAGATGATGTGCATTGTTCGTGTCAATCAGTGCACCATACATATAAGAAGCACCTATTGGCAAGGGTCGGACTTGCTCTGACTATTTAACTTTGCTGGCTCCGCCACTATGTAGGAACATTAAGTGTTATATGGTTTAAAAAACATTTCGTATCTGGTTTTTCAGGTGTGTGTCTGAGAGTTAGAGATGCACTCTCTCTCTCTCTCTCTTTTTGAGACGATCAGAGATAGCATACTGGAGACAGACGGCAGGTTAATAGTTTCTGGCTTCACTGGCCTTGCAACCAGGGATGATAACTGGGCCTGATTTAAGATAATTTTCATGATTACTTTATACGTTTCGCTTCTCTGCTGAATTGTTTCAGTTTTAGGGTGCATGATGCTGATGTTTAATGGTGCTGCTTCATGGTGAGTACTTTCCCATTATGTTGCACTGCATTGAGTCTCTTCATCCCCTGCCCATGTCGTTTGCTGTTGGCTATGCACAGGGTGATATGATTTGTTTATTACCCATGATCTTCATGATTAGAAGGCGTGTGCTTGCCCCTCCTAACCATTTTTACAATCTTTGCATCTATGGGTGGTTATGTTATTTGATTTCCTTTGTTGGTGAGAGGTTTTTCTGCGATTACGTGTTCTTGCTAGAGCCCCATCCTACCGGATATGGTGCTGTCTGAGAATTGCAGTGCATATCATTTAGCTTTACATGGACTGGTTGCATGTCAGCATTTGAATTCACCAATATTCCTGCAGCAGTTTTTCTGAGGGATCAAGGTACACACATTAGAAGCGAACGAGAAAATGGAATACTATCTAGCCTCCAAAGTTTGATTTAATTCATATGGTCTCTAGCGTATTGGTCCCATCATATTAGCAGTGCATGTTTTAAATTATAGCGGATTTATGCCTTTGGGTAAACTATTTTTCGCTTCCTGTTTCAGCTCGAAGATATTATTCAGAAGATGGTTTAAATAAGAGAAGCTAGGGGACTTAGTAGTCTTATCGGCATAGAAAGGTAATATTTTTCCTTATCTATTTATCTTTTCTCACAGTTTTGTAGGTTTTCATGGTTTTACACCAGCATCTCTGATTCACTATCAGAATCACGTCTTTGGCTGCTTATGGATAGCAAGAGTAAAAATGATGCAAACGACACATGTTCACTCTTTTGTAAAATAAAAAGACACATGCTATCACATTGTGAATTATCTGTATCCATGTCATTGTGACTCACGTTCCTAAATTGGTTTGATTTTTTTTCCATTTTAGAGTGTGGATATGAATAGGAACGGGGTTAGAAAGAAGTCGTCGACCACCGCTTTCTATTAAACATCAAAGGTAATGGTATTTTTCTAATCTCTCCTCATTATTCGTGAAAACAATGTAGTTTTGTCATTGGAGGAATATTCTAGGAGGTACTCTCAAATCACACTTGGTGCTTTTGTATATTGCTATGAACAACATGACAATGCAAAACTTAGGAGCTACAAAAAAAAGAATGAAAATTGAGCTAAACGAGGAATGTTGGGTGAAGTTATTCTCTCTATGTTTGTATGGAATGTAATCATTCTGTATTAGGACACCAGGCATTGTTTATCCTAAATTAATGCCCATATATGCCTCTGGGCCATTATGCTTCATCCAAACGAGGTAGTAAGACGTGCTTTTATGCACATTGATAAAATAGTTCGCTCACATTTTTGGATAATTTGTCGGCTTCTGAAGATGCAATGCTTTTCTACTCTTTCGACAGTTCCCTAGATTACGTTAGAGAAGTACTTCCATGTGCCTCTAAATAAAATCTGCACCAATCTCAAATTAGCTCCTTTTAAGGAACTATAAACTTTTGAGTGGTAGGTTCATACTAGGGCACGACGTAACCCAAAACCTGGCCAAAGCCCAAGGAATGAAACTAGGCCACTATGAGGAATGTATTTTTCCCAAAATTTATTTTCTTTGGTCATTCCTCCTTTTATATCTTATAAAATACTATTGTACCCATTTCTATCATGAGATTGTTTAAAGGGTCTATCGCCACCGAAATTATTCCTTGCATGTTGTTTGTATTGTTTCTGAAACGAGAAGAGCAAAAAAAAGAACATAATAATGGAGCTTTCTTAACAGCATAACTTAAAGTTCTTTGCTCATGGAAATGAAAGTAATAGTGCCAAAAGCATTGATCACTGCACCAGCCAGACCATGGGCACTTGCTATCAACATATGACGTCCAAGGAATGTACTGGCAGAAGGATCATGATGGATTTGAAAATTTATGGTGTTTCCCTTTGGAGTCTGATATGTTTTGGACATTAACAGGCTGGGTACTTGGGCTTGGACTTGGGGCTTATGGCCATTAAATTTTAATCTGCGAGTAAATTTACAAAATCATCCTTCTAGAAACCCATCTGTAGTAATGCAGAAGTAAATCTCAATCCTTTGTTTCCTTGGAACTCACAGTGTTATTTAGGCAGAGCATAGAAGCACTTCTCATTAAGTTATTGCAAAGCAGATTTAATGGAATGTCCTAGCTCCTTTGGAATATCTGTGAACCTTTTATGTCCTCTGGGCACTGATTGCCTAATGGCAATATGTATGGACATCAAATGTGGTTCATGTTGGTGCATTATTAGTGCACCTAAAATCAGGAAAGCACTCCACTTCCTCTTGGAAGTGCTACTTCCCTGTGAACTTGTTCAGTAGAGTAAATCACTAAATCTAGGGTTTAGGGTTTATATTAGATATGGTAGATTAGAGTAGGGCTGTAAACGAACCAAACTCAAGCGAGCCTATCTAGCTAGACTCGAGCTCAATACAAGCTCAAGCAAAGCCTAAGTTAGGGTCTGAGCTTGGATTTAAGGGGCAACACCTGAGGGGAAGTTTACTTTTCTTGATTTTGGCATGATGAGTGAAACCCCAGATCTTTAAAGAGGAAGGCGCGCGAAGCGCGCCCGATGTTCTAGTGTTCATATATACATACCCTAATAGAGTCAAATATAAGGGACTTTTCTTTGAGCACAGGCATGGAAATGGAGGCAATCCTCTACCCATCGAGCAGAGGAGTGCAGGCGCTCTACCCGTATCCGCTTCACCCATTTACCCAACATTTTCCTCTGACAGGTGGGCCCATAGGGAAAAACCCTAATACTTCATGTCTCCACCCTAACCCTACTCGACTACCCCCAATCCTCTCCTCATCCCTCCCCAAACACAAATTGTGCCACCTCCCTCGGTCCCTCCCGCATCTGTTTCGCTCTCTCCTGACTCCTCCAAATTGTGCTGCGCCGCACGCTCGCACCGCGCCCCAACCCTGGATATTGCCACTGGCAAATCTTCTCACCATCCTTCAGCTCCAGCATACTCCCTCCTCTTTTCTCGCATTCTCTGACCAGACGTACCCCGTCACCAAGGCACTCCGGCATAATCACGTCACTAGGTTGTGGCGTCGCGCCCTCGTACTTGAAGAAGTGGATGACGCCATGAGAAGAGGCCGGCCCCAACCCTAAGGTTCATTTTTCACCCATTCCCCCTCCCAAATCTTGATCTGGCACTTGTAATTTGTGTTACCTCAGATTTGCTTGCTATCAATTTTTTTGTCAGATGGCAGCCAACCTGGACAATCTTCGCAAGCCTCAAAACTTCATCGTCAACCTGGATCTGAATTGTGGTGGGCTGATGTTTGAATCACTGATTTTGTCATATATTATGTGTTGGGCTGTTGGCTGCTGTTTTGAGTTGTGGCGGGTAAATGGGCATGCTCGTGGGCATCAGGCACCCGCAGACGATGGGCATGGGTAAGGTTCTATGCCTATTGCCCTTCGTGGGCACACCCGTGAACAAGGAATTAGCTGGTGGGCATGAATATAGATAAGCACTACTTGTGTCTACTGTGCTCTATTGCCATCCCTACTTGCAACCCTACTTACTACGGTTAGGACATCCATATGAATGGGAGAGTGGGAGACCATAAAATCCTCCTCATCTGTTAGGACAAACAAAACCAAACACATCACTAATTGTCCCATGTTACCTTTGCGGTGGGGTTCCTACCTCTACGGGCTGAAGATGGAGCAGGCCATAATGGTGACAACAACAACTATTTTCTGGGCAACTGTCAAGACCTGAATACGCAAATCCAAACTTTCTATGTATTCTGCACTAGTCTATGATCACACTAGTGCACATAATAAAAATATAGATGAAATATCATCTATAATTACGAATAACTATGAAAGAAATACATACTATTAATTATCAAAGTAGCGACCTTATGGTCAAGCATACAAATAATAGTTTGAAAGGCTTAACAAAAACTAGTAATGAAAAACAACAATAAACATAGTAGCCATTCAACATGCTCATAAACAATCGACTGGGAAGCGAAGTTTTAATCTATAAAGTGGTCGAAGAATCAATCCTCAAGTATCTTTGTTTGATGTGATTCTTCCTCAGCAATTGAGTAATAAAGTATTTAGTCGTGACTACATAGAGTACTTAACAAGTTATTTGTAACAAAATATGATATATAATTATACAAGACTTATCAAATGATGGTTAAATGGTTATTTTGTATAATACAATAATTTAAGATAAATACAATAAATATATTGAAAACATATTTTAAAAATGAGTAAATAAATAAGTTAAAGCAATTGAATAAATTATAAGTAAACTGACCATTCACCTTATAACCAAGCCGAACCAAAGTTTTATGAAATTCTACCCCTCATGTGAAATTACCGAGCGTTGTCGATAACCGGACATACGTCTATTCAAATAGTTTTATACTCTGCAGAGTTTGCAGAACATTACCCACAAACGGTAACCAACTTATCATGTCGGCCGATACATGCTTCCTTAGGCGTACGACTAAGTGATTATAAGAAGACCTTTGCAATACCTAACCTCAACTTGATTCTGCCCACTAAGGTTTTATTGCGGAGTAGGCTGATCACCTAGTCAGAGAAGTCCCCTCTTGTGCCATGTGGCAGGTTACCCAAAAATGAACTAACCACCCATATTCATCTCAATGGAGAAATTAAAGTTGAAACATCATAAATTAAATAGCCAGATTCAACCCACACTAGACATATAGTTGCACGATAAAGCTTAGATCAATGACGCACAAAGTTAAGTCCTTAATTATTATTCAGACGAGGCATCCACATCCCAATGTGCTAACCACACCCCTTTTACTACACGATTACTCATTTGAGTGAAAATTATTTTGTTTAACCAAGACTAATAACACTACACATGTCATGATAGACAAATTTTATAACTATGACTAACCATCATGATTCAATATTTTATTAAGTCAAAATTAATTAATTAATTAATCATTGTGATAATAAGCCCAATTTAACAATAAGCATGGCTAAACATACTAGACGTACAATACAAGTGGATACTAGTATTACATTATTAGATAATTAACCATTCTACAGTGATAATAGAATTATGGCATTCAAGTTATCAAAGGAGGGATTTAACCAAAATTGGTTGATAAGTACCAAGTATAAGGGTTCATAATAAATTAGCAATGCATAATAATTTAAAATAAAATAATAATACTTAGATTTAAGAGATAATTGACTTCATGCTACTGTAATCGCCTCACTTCTGAAAATGCCACTGCAATCATGCGGCTTCGAAAAATGCCACAACACTCATATCCGCAATTATAAGTGTTGGATGATTGCCGTGGCATTTTTCAAAATTGAGATAATTGCAGTGGCATTTTTCAAAGTATTGGGATGACGGGTTGTTGAGATGATTGCAGTGGCATTTTTCGAAAGTCCAGGATTTCAGTGGCATTTCTCAAATCTGAGACAATTGCGTGGCGCGAAATGAATTATCTCTACATTTAAAATATAGGTTTAACATATTCAAAGATCATGACTTACCTTAGCATTACTCAATTACCATTTCTTAATCTTTAGTTTTTGCTTCTACTCATTCGAAGACGTTATCTAACAAAAAAGAGAAAACAAATAAAACATAAATAAATCCAAAGAAAAAACTAAATAAAATCCAAAATTATCAAAACTAGAAATAAAAGATAGAGATTAATTTTAGATAAATTTATGAAGAAGAATCAGATCAATCGGAGTCCGTAAGAAGGAGAACGGACTCTCGAAAGATTTATCAGGAAAATAAATTCCTGAAAATTGAGAGAGAAAGGAGAATATTCTCTAAATATTCCCTTTAGATTTATGTTAAAATTTTAATAATAGGCTAGTGGCTGACAGCTAGGTCCTATAGATTTTTTGGATTTTCCATAATAATAATAATTCTAAAAAAAGGCATTTGGTTGACAAGTGGGCCCTGGTATGTGGACCAAATCCGTGGACAGATCTGATTTTGGCCCACAATGAGCTGGGTCTATGGAATAGTATTATGGCCAGTGGGGTCCACACATCAGTGGCATGGTCCGTGGTAGACTGAGTCGACTGAACCGGTGCAGAGATTTTGGCTTACATGGCAGACACGGGAATAACATGTGGGCAAAATGGTGACATGGTGCTTGCATGGTTGCTGAATCAGCTACTGACGCGTAGTGAATTTTGATGAGGTAAGTTGCAGTTGGACCTGGCATGGCACACACATGTCGGACACGTGGCACTGAGCGTTGATGTGGTAGGCAAGCATCAAGCAAGCAAGAACTCTCAAAGATTTAAGGCAAAAATATTTGAATCAAGAAATCTCCTAAGAAGGTCAAAACAAACGAAAACCGAACAACTTCAAGAACATGTAAAACATGATGCCTAGATAGATAGGGATTGATCTCTATGAGTCATCTCTATCACTTATACATATTTGTTACACAACAAGATCAAAAAGATGAGAGAGAAGATCAAAACCCAAAAAAATCAAGAGTAAATCAATCAAAACAAAGTAAATCCATAAGAGATGAACAAATTTGATATATTGCTACTTGAAGATGAAGGTTTTACAGTCACTCCACCTGAAAGACAAGAGTGTACCCACAGCGCTCACACTTCTCAAACCCTAATCTTAGAATTCTTCAGTAGAATGAGGAAAGATTGTATAGTTAACTAACAAGTCTTCGTCCTAACCCATTGAATAGAAGACGCAATTAGCCTACATCTAATCCTAATATATACTATACAATAGCACATACGGGGAAAATCCGTTAACCCTACACAACACGGATTTTACTCACACACTACACTCATGCATACTTTTCAAAGCACATGAGCTCGAATTCACTAAGTCCTTAGCCTTTTGTCTAATTTGATCATCTCAGCTACTCCTTAACCTAAACAACTTTCTCGAACACTACTCAAGTGCCATGATTTTTATCTAAGGTAGTTTACGGTATTTTGGTGAACTTACCAAAATACCATTTTTGACCTGATCTTCATCTTCACTTGTAAGCAATTGCCCTACTTACTACGTGTAGGTGCACCACTGGCATACTATGCGTTGGCAAGTTTCTCCTGTTCTAATTCCACCAGGCCACGTATCACTTGGACTGACCAAGCTACATGGTGCAACTCGTCGCTCGAACTTCTATTCAACATTTCTCGCCTTTCTTATATCATATTTGAGCTCAGCCATCTCACTCAGCATTCTTGATCATTTTGAGTCTTTGCTCCTCTATGAACGTAGCTTCGATCCTCGCCGTTGGCTATATTTGACTTTAAGCCTCCTGCACATCCAAAGGTAAAAATATTTTTGGGCATAAGTTTTTTATAACTTGACCCACGTTAGCAACATGCATCACACAATATATACATTGACCTAGGTCAAATCAAACCAACCCACGATCAAAATTCTCAAGATTCTAACTTTTAGCCGAACTGAACTACCCTACTGGTCAGATCACTGGTGGCAGCCGGTTAAACCGTTAGAGCCTGTTAGTCTGACCGGTGGCCAATCTGACAGCCACCTTTGACCATTCAGACCACCAGGTCTGCAAGAACACCCAAAAAGCTATAAATTTGCAAAATCCAAATCGTAGCTCCTCCAATTTGACAATAGTTCGTCACAATAAAAACTAGACCTTCTCACATAGTGCTTCACATTCAATCTCAATGTGGGGAACTAAGCACTTAACTTAAAAAAATTGTCCAGGGAAACTTTCGCAAAACTAGCATGCTGTTGTGGGTCCGACTATGAAGAAACTTGCATGACATAGTTTGGATCTTTAAGATAATAACACATGTAGAGATAGGTTATCTAACTAGAAATGGTCAAATTGTTTGCTCCAAATCACCACCAAGACTTGTAAAGAAAGGATTTGTAGCTTGTTCCTTAAGAAGGTATATTGACTGATAAATTATATATATATATATATATATATATATATATATATATATATATATATATATATATCTTAGAGGATATTCATTAGAAGGTACATTGACTACGGGCATGTTCATATTGGCTTCTGCTTCTAGAAGCCGAAGCCAATATAAATGCCCCAGTTTCTATACATCATTTTTATTAGCCATTACTAGTTATTAGCCACTACAATACACGCTTTCACATATTATAACTTACTTTATATTTTATTATATCACAATTCTGTAAGTCGTATAGCAGTTCGAATGTTGTAGTGCCTTCCGTTGCACCATCTTTCATTCATAATGCACCACTATTCATAGCCACTACTATTTATCAGCCACTTCTATCAGCCACTACTATTCATTAGTCGTAGCCAAAAGCTATCAGTGGAAGCCAATATGAATATGCCCTAATACTAATATATAGATAAGACGCAGAGCATGGTAAGTGTTGTCCAAAACAAGATATGGCATCACCTTCAAAAGCAACTTGTCGCCCACCGTCATGTACCATGCCCTTGTTGTTAAATCTACAACACTGAAAGAAAAATCAAACCTATAAGTATGTGCAACTTTACAGTAAGCCTCAGGAAGACAAGCAAATAACCTTGTGAAGGTGGAAAGACATCACCCATCCTGAACTGTATTTCTTTGGGAGTTATGGTTAAAAAAGTAATATTGTTGGGAGTACCTACATATATGTGTGTTATAGAACCTATGAAGTTTACAAGCAGAACCCTATCAGTAGTCTAATATATTTAGATCCCACAAATTGCTATCACTTGGGACTAAACTAACTCCTTGCAATGCCATTCTCAAAATGAGAAAGCCAGATGGAAATAGCACCAAAAGTTCAATCCCAGCTCTATCCATCTTTAACATGCAAGGAGCTCTATATAAAACTAAAATGCAGGCTGCCAGGCCCAAACTTTGCAAACATCTGCTTCAAATGATAGCAAAGTTTGAATATGCAGTAAAGAGGTGTAGCACAAACAACACTTTTTTTGGTAATGTTGCAAGATCGAGGAGGCCGACTAGAGGGGGTAAATATGCGGTCTTAAAAATTCTCTTTCAATTAATATCAATTTCTATTTGGCTAAACCAAGTATATAATACGAAAGCTTAAACTTAAATCGGTTTAGCACAAATAACACCTTAATCAGCAATGTCACCTAAGTGCACCAACAATCGAAGTCTAGATTTGTAATCCTATAATGACAAGCAATCAATTTAATTATATGAATGTAAATTGTTTGAATGTAAGTTGAGCACAAGAAAATAAATCACAAATGACACAGTTACTTTTTACCATGGTGTTCGGAGACTTACCGGTCTCCCCTAGTCCACGTTGAGGTAAGTCTAAATGAATTAGACCAGCTCCACGAATTAAGCCTTCCACCTCAAATCCACTAGTGGTAGCTCTTTCTCACTCTGGGTAGGTAAGCTCCAACCTTCACACTTCAACGAATCCTCTGACAACCTCCTTGAGAAGATCATCACGCATGACGCCTCCAATGCCGTCTAGAAGTCGGCAAACTCTAAAAATAACAAGTCAAACCCCTCGCTTGACTCTTACCACGTGCAACGTATACACAACGTTAAGTGGATACTCAATCTAGCTCTATATCTAACACATGCAATCTAGAGCCTTTCCTATACTCACAAAGTGCAACACATGCACAATTAAGGGAAGAGCCTTACACTAACTCAAAAAAGTGTCAATCGGTGCAGCAACTCTTCCTCCAACTGGCCACAAGAGGGAATATATACCCAAATCACCAAAAACTAGCCATTAGAAGCAAAACCCTTAAAAAATTAGGATTTTCGGTAGTTCCACCGTTATAAAACTGGAACTACTACTCTCCTCGCAATGGTCAGAAAACTAGTCGTTATCAGCGAAATCAGTAGTTCCGTCGTTCATTTTTCGATACCGCACCACACATGCGGAACTACCGCACTCGTCGGGAAGAGAAGGCCACCACATAGGTGTTTCTCTAAAAAAAACGTACCACATGATTTTTAAAACTTCTGAAGTCTGGTAGTACCGCTCATGCAAAGCCAGTACTTCTGACTTTCGGTAGTGCTACACAACCAACTTCTAGTAGTACCAACTTCTAGTAGTACCGCGCAACACATGTTGGTAGTATCGCAAGCTGATCGGACCGCTCACACAGAGCTAGAACTTCTGACAATCGGTAATACCACGCAACACATACCGATACTTTCGATCTTTGGTAGTACCGTGCAATAGATACCGGTACTTTCGATCTTCGGTAATACCGCACAATACATACTAGTAATTCTGATTTTCCTGACAAATGCAGATACTTCAATAGATTTTGCAAAATACATTTGCAAACTATAATATCATGTACATAAGGATCATACATGATTCCCAACAAGTTTCAAAATATATTTCCACACATTTGGAATCATATCATAAGGAATTGGTACCTAGATTTAACACATATGCAAAACACATTCGCAAACACATATGTTATAACTAATAAGAATATTAGTCTCATAATTGTATTTGTCGTTATCACCAAAACCAATTAATGAAGTTTGAACTTACAATCTCACCTTTTTTGTGATGAATGACAAATCTATTAATGATAATACCATTTGGAAGGAAATGAATATCTAATAGCAAATTAAAGACTACTTGTGAAATCTCCCTTTTGAGATTGTTCAAATTTAATTTTAAATTTAACAATGCTATTCTCCTATTCTCCCTATTTTGGCATTTTACAATTCTCGCTTCTTTCTCCTTTATCAATACTATTATACATATTTCTTCCCCTTTTAGCATTTATCACCAAAAAATAAGGAAAAAACAAATTTTGCCAAAATGAAGGTTTCCAACATATGGAGCTTGACACCAAATGATTTAACTTAATAGATTACATATTCTCCACCTTTTGGCAATTTATCTAACTTAATTTTGGTCATAACGAGTATAAAATAAATACGTATGGCCAAGAGAGAATTTGGGTAACTTACAAGAATGGATATTTGAAACACATGCAAATAATCATACTTGTGAAAACACCTTGAAGGCTTCTGAGGTTTTAGTTTGAATTTCGCCTCCTTTTGGCATTCCAATTGGGCTTCGAAAGTTATCTTAAAAACTGACTTACAAAATTTCAATAACTCTAACAAAATTTGTTAGTATAGATCAACAACTAAGGATTGAAAGTCATAATTATAGCTACATCAAATTATGAGCACACTAAAAGATATCTAATCACAAATCAACTTAAGACTATGCAAAATTCTGAATTTTCAGCATTTTGTCAAAATAAGAGAAGTACACATCTTTCTAAAATCAATTTGAAATGCTTTTAGATTTTGCATAAATGAACTTTGGAATCCTAGGAACCTTTTCAAGAAAGAATTTTTGAAAAAAAAGTCTCCATTTAAAAGATATGCTAAAATACATTTTGAAATCATGAGGGTAGAATGATTTTGCACCAAAAGCACAAAATGCAAATCAATTTAAATTTAATGGAGTTTTACACTTTCATTGCTTTTTATGAGCTAGAAATGCTATTTCAAGCCAAGATACACAAAGAATTGTTGCTTAAATAGTAGAACTCACTATATACAAGAGTAGGGTATTTTAGGTTAACACTAGTTTTTGGATAACAACTAAATGAGTATAACCTTTTAATGATTGGTATTTTGTAAAAAAAACTTTGAACTACAGAAATATTTGAAATGACTAACCCTTTGAGTTTTGTATTGACCATTTTTTCAAATAATTAATAGATTTTGATTTGAGAAATAAGTTATTTAATCCAAAATCACGATTATATTAGATCATTTTAGGGCCAAATTATCATTTTTATTTTCTAATATAGAAATTTTTGCTCAAAAGATTTTGAAAACACTTAAAATACATATTTGAGTGTATTTATGTAGTTTTTCATAAACTTTAGCTTTTTAAATAAGATATTTGATTTTTGACCGAAAGGGCTCTTTTGAAAAGGTAAACTTGCATATTATTGATAATTTTACTCCATGAATACCAATTTAAGCAAATGAGAATGAAATACATTCATTCACAAGATCCATAAAACATTTTGGGCAAAAAAAAAAAATTTCTCGAACGCGCAGGAGAGCAACGAATCATTATATTAAGAAGAAGAAAGGAGTCTAAGAGGACTCGTACAAACCCTCGCTAATTAGGCGAAATTAATTACAAAAGGTCTCACCGAAACAAAACTAGAATATGACCATCGACCAAAAGCAAAACACAACACTTATGGCCATATGGTACTAAGGCCTTTGGCGCCTATCATACACCACAATTTGGTCTCATCTCTAATGTCTTGTAAGACAATGCTGACATTGGGTGAGGCGCTGTCAAAGACACAACTATTCCTATGCTTCCATATCCACCAAGCCACTAACACGATCAACGAATTAAAGCCCTTGCGCTGCTGTTTAGAGACATGTTGTAAAGCTTGACGCCACCAAGAAGCAGGAGTTTAAAGGGTAAACATATGAAGTATTTTTGGGCTTACCTTGTTTTTCCAACAGTAATACTTTACCGTTTTTACTTAAGTAAGCCCAAAAATACATAATATGTTTTTCACAAAGAAAAACTCTCCCTTACACAAAGGCTTCACTTGGTATTTCTTTCTTCGCCTTTGACACACAAAGGATTATCCTCTTTCTTAGTTTTCTTCTCTTTTCATATCTTTTTGTTTTTATTTGAACTTTCCCTCCTTGTGTCATGGAGCACCAAGAATCAAGGATACTACTTCATTCTTCCATAATAGGTGCTTTTATTCTGTGTGGTCATCTTGTCTTTTCCATGAAAGGCATATATCACTTTGACTTTACACCACTTATGATAGCATTAGATACCATTTGTGATAATATCACTTGATAGAAAATGGTGATATCAAATAAGAGGATACCATTTGGAGAGATGCCACTTGAAAATATGGTATTACTTGTAAAGATAAGAATAAAACTCATGCTATGACACTAAGTCTGATACCAATTGTGGAAACTTGATACCATTTGAAAGAAGATACCAATTGAAAGATATTATATGAAAAAGCTTTGTTGAGAAAAGATTTTGCCCGACAAGAGAAAAGATTAGATACTACTTTGAAAGTGAAAGATGATATCACTTGAAAGGATAAGAGTGAAACTCATGTCAAGGTCAAGATGATCAAGAAGACTACCACTTTAGAGAGAATGCCATTTGTATGAAAAAGTATCATAATATGACTAAAATGGCATATAGAGTCAAAGGATTACTTAATGGTAGCTAGCAATCATAAGAAAGATTAACTTGATTTTGAGGAGCAAAGGGAATGGCTGAGAGAATTGGAATCATCAAGTTTTAAATCAAATCAACCATTTTTAGAAAAATCGGTAATACCGTTGTTTAAACTGTGGTCATACCGTTAAGTGGTAGTACCACTCGGTGCACTGTGATAGTACCAAATTTCGGCTGAAAGCGTGCCAATGATTGGAACTTAGAGGAGAGGAATGATATAATGTTGAAACTTGCTCCAAAGATTTTCACAGGGAAATACAAACCACTTTTGGAGCATTTTCTAACTATAAGTCAAGATTAGAATTCTTTTCAATACAATTTTCAACAAATTAAGTTTTCATTTTTCAAAAACAAGCTGATTTTCAATAAATTCATCAAAATTGCAAGAATGCAATAGAGAGTATCTTGAAGCATTCAATTTCATGTATGAGTTGTAAATACCTTTATGAACCAATATACATCAATAGTTTTAGCTCAAATGGCAAAACTCACTTAAGTGCTAGATTGTGACCATTTAGGACAACACAAGATTCTGGATGAATTTTAAATTCAAATAACTTTTGATTAGTTGGCCTTTTGGAAAATTTTTGAATACCAACAATGTTTGAAATAGCCAACTCTAGGTTTTTTGTAAGGAACACTTTTTTAAATTTCTTTTAGAATTGATTTCGACTAATTTTTGAGTTTCAAGTTAAAACAATATACTAGATAGCTAGTTTTGGGTTAGAATCTCAATTTTGCTTAAAATAAGTTTTTCTAAAGCCAAAACTTTTAGAAAACATTTAAAATACATTTGTATACATTATCAACTAGTTTTTCAAAGATATACTAATAATTTCAAGATTTTGACCTTTGGGCTAAATGGCTCAATTTTGAAAATCAATACTAACACTTAATCAGTTTAGGAACACTTAGAGATGTGATATTTATGAATTTGATTTATCACTCTCCTTCAATGTGCCACCTACATCTTGCTCATGATTACAATAATGAACTTCTAGAACAAGACGAAGAGCACCCCTTTTTAAAGTTTTTGTAATGTAATCTACACATGGCTAGGGGTTAACTATATCAAATGTAAATACTTGTTACCGAGATGGCTTTAGTTTAAGATGTTTAATATTAATTATTCTCAAACTTTGCTCCCATGTTGCATATGGTGGAATTCACCTCTTCACAAATAAAACAAGCCTCCAATACTTTTTCGAGTACCTATTAAGCTTGTAAGCGCATTTTGGTACCCAAAACTTGGTTGGGTCTATAAAAGTTAGTCACAATAGATTTGGGCACCCAAATGACCCTAACATTAAAATTTTGTGAGCTAACATTTCTAGAAAACACCTCGCCATATCTATTCTTCGTAAGCAAATAATATTCATTGATAAGAGATGGCTCAAGAATGATACCTTTAGGACAATTCTTACTAAAATATTTTTTTCGGCAATTATAGCAAGTTTGGAAAGTTTGATGACTTTTGTTTGTCATCCACCTTGTTAAGGCACTTAGAGGCAATGTAACCCGTCGCATTGCATCCATAGCACTTGACATATTTCTTCGTGTGTCTTACATTGTACTTTGTCTTGCTATTCTTGTTCTTCTTGGAGATAAAGCCGATACATCCTTGTCATTTGATTTTTCTTTGACGTCCTAATATTTTGTCAAGAGAGACCTTTCCTTTATAGCACTTCTCCAAATCGTTTCTCAACTAGATGATTTGGGCCTTGAGCTCGTTATTCTCCTCTATAATGTCAGGATTACAATGCATAGATGAAGTAGAAGCATTTAATTGAGAATAAGGTATATCTAATAAATTATCACAAAATATGGATATGCAAACCTTAGATGACATGCAAGAATTAGAAGCTGTACATAACATATTATCTAATAGATTGCAGGCAATCCCTATATCCACATTAGGCTTAGAATATTCTTTGAGAAGGAGAAATTTATGTTCTCCTTTTAGCTTATTATAATCATTTTAAAGAGAGACATGCTCATACTTCAAAATCATATTCTTAGCCTTTTCCTTCCCAAGAAATTCATTAAGATCTTCTAGAATGTCCATCAACTCAATATAAGAAAGTGAATAATTATCATCATCATTATTTACCTTCTTATTACCATTTGCCATGAAGCATTGAGTTGATGTGGAGAGATTTGTGGATTCTTCATTGTTGGAGCTAGAGGTTGAGCATTCCTCTCCCGACATCCACTCTTGTATGTAATCTTTATCGGTTGAAGTGGACATTACATAACTATCTTGAAGATGTGTCCATATTTCATGAGCGCTCTCAAGAATGTGTATGGTATTGAACATCTCTACACTCAAAGTACTAAATAAAGCGACAATTGCTTGAGCGTCGAGATGTGAGCATTTCTCTTTCTCAATTGTTGGAGCAAGAGGATTCACTGGAGGAGAAAATCTCATATCTATAATCCACCATATTTTTAGACTCATGGCCTTAAAATAGCATATCATACGAATTTTTCAATCATCATAATTTGTGTCATCAAATAGAGAAGGTTTATCTAGGTGCACTATATTACTAATCGCCATCATTTAATTCTCTAGACGGTGAAGTTTAATGAATGAAGAATCAAGCTTTGAAACAACTTGTAAGATTGAGGATGCCGACTAGAGGGGGGTGAACAGGTGGTCCTAAAAATTCTCTTCCAATTAATATCAATTTCTATTTGGCTAAACCAAGTATATAATGTGTAAGGTTTAACTTAAATTAGTTTAGCATAAATAACGTCTAAACCAACAATGTTCACCTAAGTGCACCAACAATTTAAGTCTAGGTTTACAATCTTAGGATAACAAGCAATCAATTTAATTCTATAAATGTGAATTGCTTGAATGTAAGTTGAGCACAAGAAAACAAACCACAAATGACATGGATGCTTTTTACCGTGGTATTTAGAGACTTGCCAGTCTCCCCTAGTCCACGTTGAGATAAGTCCAAATGAATTGAACTAGCTCTATAAATTAAGCGTTCTATCTGAAATCCACTAGTGGTAGCTCCTTTTCACTCTGGGTAGGTGAGCTCCAACCTTTACACTTTGCTGGATTCTCTCACAATCTTTTTTGAGAAGATCACCACACACGATGCCTCCAGCGCCGTCTAGGAGTTAGCAAACTCTAAGAGTAACAAATCAAGCCCCTCATTTGACTCTCATCATGTGCAATGAATGCACAACGTCAAGTGGCTACTCAATCCACCTTTAGATACAACATATGCAATCTAGAGCCTTCTCCTTGCTCACAAAGTGTAACATATGCATAATTAAGAGAAGAACCTGACACTAGCTCAAAGAAGTGTTAATGGATGCAGCAACTCTTCCTCCAACTGGCCACAAGGGAGTATATATACTCACACAAAAAAAACTAGCCGTTGGAAGCAAAACCACTGAAAAATCAGGATTTCGGTAGTTTCATCATTATAAAACCAGAACTATCACTCCCCTCGCAACGGTTATAAAACTAGCCGTTATCAACAAAATCGGTAGTTTCGCCATTCATTTTCCGGTACTTCAGATCATCGGAAGTACCACGCCACACATGCGGAATTACAGCTCGCGCGGGGAAAAGACCACCACACAGGTGTCTCTCTAGAAAAAACGTATCATAAGATTTTTGGAACTTTCAAAGTCCGGTAGTACCGCTCACACGAAGCTGGTACTTTCGACTTCTGTAGTACTGTGCCATATAGGCCGGTAGTACCGACTTCTGGTAGTACTGCGCAACTGAAGGATCGGAAACAGCAACAGAGGGGGGGTGAATGTTGACTTTAAAACTTGCCCGCGAGTATCCACACGATTTTCCTCTCCGATAGCTATGAATGCTATGAAGTAAGGAGACTAAAGCCAACAAGAAAATAAACTGAAAAGACTTTTACCAAAACACAACTTAGATAAGACCAACTAGCAGAAGACTAAGGATGAACTGAAAAGGTCTAGCTGCAAATAAATTATGTAAACTTGGGAAATGCGGTAACAAAAAAATTGCAGATCTTACTACTACAGAGAAAAGAGAGGACAAAAAGAACTAGCAAGAGCTGAAATCTCAAAGAAGACAAGCACTCTGTAACCTGAGAATAGCATAAGAAAAACTGGAAGCACCACTCATACACTATCAAAAAGACTATTAAAGACTGCTGGCCGAAAAGAGAGTGCAAATGGGTCTGCAGTCAACCGAAAATGAGAAACCAGATTGCTGTAAAAATAACACGCAACACTTGCCAAACAGCCACTACACAGACCAAGAAAAGTGCAGAAAAATCAGACCAACCTGCATCCCAAAAGTAGCAATGGGTGCAGCACATGAACCTCCAACCGAAAGTTGTTTTACTGCCAAAAGAAATGGGACTGCATACTGCTGCCAACAAGTACAACTTGCAGAACCGAAGACATGCAGCAGCTACTGCTGCCGAAAACAACAACAAGCAAAAACCGAACACTAGTACTCTTGGCAGCCGAACCAGCAAGAGACAGAAAACTAGAATCAGCACCAAACCGACAGCAAGGACTGCTGCTGCCGAACCTGTAATTTTAGGTGCAGCCGAACAGTGCAGAGGAAACAGAAAGAAGTAAGCCAAATCTGCACTACCGAAGACAAGCACTGACTGCTACCGAAACTGCACCTAGTCTTGCACTATTGCTGCCGAAAACAAGAACTAAAAGATGCTGCTCTTCTCAGGGTCTGTAGCAACCAAACCAAAAGAAACAAAACAAAAATTCTGGACTACAATCATAGCCAAGCACAAAGTCTACCTGCAGCCTAAATAAACAACAAGATGATGCTGCGACCTGATAGAGAACAAGGAGAAAGAAATGGATTGCTGTCCAGAGATAAACCAACAACTTAAGGCATCGCAAGAAGGGAAAACTAATCTGAAATTACTGCCTAAGAGAAGGTGCTGCTGCTGTCCAAAACTAAGGATTGCACACATGCACTAACTGAAAATTCGCAGATCAACAAGGGAGACTAGGACTAATCCTTGCGGCAAGAAAAAGAAGTGCAATTGATTTAACAGAAAACAGCAAGGATATATACATATATATATATATAACGAGAGAGAGCACCTAGAACAAGAACATTAATTAAAAGGAAAGCAAGTAAATAGCACAAAATATAAAACAAGGATATTCATATTGAGACGAAGAGCGATGAAAGATTATAACATATGAATGTTTACATCAACTCTTCCATGTCTCACTCAAGAACACCCACAAGGAGAGAATGAACCCTAAATCTTGCATACAAAAAAATTCTCTCCCAAGAGCACAAGCATTAGAAAACCCTAATACTCATACCCATTTCTATTTCTCTCTCTCTCAAGTGCACTTCTCCACCTAGAGAGCACATCTATTTATAGCCTCCACTAATGGGTTTACAAGCCTACTTTACCCATTAGGTCACACCAACTCTCCACTAATGGGTTTACAAGCCTTATTTACCCATTAGGTCACACCAACTCTCCACTAATGGGTTTACACACTATTTTACCCATTAGGTCACACCACCTCTCTACTAATGGATCATTTCCAAATAAAATCCGCTTCCGTTTGTGTAGCCTTGTGCATTTACCAAAATGCCCCTCCTGCACCTTCCTGGAAGCTTCCTCATTTCTTGCCGCGAACGCCTCGCAGCCACTTCGAGTCCTCGCCATCTTCGACACATCCCGACCGCTCTGACCTCAGCACCGCATGTGCCTAGTCCGGTCACCCGTGTCTCGCCACGACTCCGTCTCAAAGTCCTGCAGTCATCTCCGACAAGAAAACACATTACATAGCACCGCACCAGATGATTTAATAAAATATCCGCATCAGTAATTATCATAATAATGCCCGGAATAAACTCAGACTTTATAGGACACGTGTCAATTACTCATCACACAACCGGGGTTACCTCCACGTGGTCTCTCAGCAACACATACTGGTAGTACCGTAAGCCAATCGGACCACTCACACAGAGCTAGAACTTTAGATAATCGGTAGTATGGTGCAACACATGTCGGTACTTCCGATCTACAGTAGTATCACGCAACACATGCTGGTGCTTCTAATCTTTAGTAGTACCACGTGATACACGTCGATAATTTCGATTTTCCTGACAAATGTAAATACTTTAACAAATTTTACAAAACACATTTATAAACTATAGTATCATACACATAATGATCATACATGATTTCCAACAAGTTGCAAAACACATTTACACACCTTTGAAATTATGTCACAAGGAATTAGTATATAGACTTAACACATTTGCAAACCTAAATCGCATGCTACAAAGATTGTGTATGGATTTCAACCATTTGTAAAAGGGTTTCAGCCATTTGCAAAACATATTTGCAAATATAAGCTTTATATAATAAGGAAGAGGAAATATGGACTTGAAACACTTGAAAAACACATTCGTAATGTATAATCTCATGTTACAAGAATTCAACACATGAGGTTCAACTATATGCAAAACGTATTCGTAAATATAAACATCGTGACATAGAGAGCTAGAGCAAGTGAGGTTGAGCTATCAACACATGATGAGACTCAACCTACTAGACATAAACCCTCTTAATAGTACGGCAACTTATACTAGTAATCCAGTCTTCCAACCAAACTCCAAAACCGGTTAAAGACTAAGAACACATCCTTAGCCCTAACTTGTTATACCTTTGCCTTGTGCAATTTCTTAAGGCTTGATGACACACATCGTCACTTCAAGGCCAGGTCCTTATCTTGATGTGCATCAACCAATAAAGCATTCTTTACTTGATCTCTATCAACATATGATAGATCTTATCTTCACTCGATAATCAACTCATGATCATCTTCTCTTCTTGATGATCTTCAACACATAAAGCTATCTTTCATCATCTTGACTTGATGATCTTCAATACATGAAATCATCCCAAGTCATTCTCACTTGTGGAGCCTAACTTATTCATCCAACTCATGAAAAATTTTGTCCAGAAACCAATTGCCATTAATTACTAAAACTTTACTATTAACACATAATGGGAGGACTAGATTCCACAATCTTTTATTTTTGGTAATTCATGATAATCTCAACAAATAATGAGATATAGATTGATTTCGAGTATACACTATGTACATAATAATTGTATACTCTAGAATAATCTTTCTTAAGCAATTAACTCATTTGAATATGTGTATTTATTTTTGAGATTAATTGCTAGCAAAACTTACTCATCCAATTGTCATTAATCATGCAACCATTAACACATAATGGAGAAACTAGATGACGACTCAATTATTTGTATATGTGAACTACACAAGCTATATATGCTCAAAGGATACGTTTCAAAGTAAAGATCCTTAATATGTGAAAATAGGAACATGGATCAATATTAATGAAACCACAAAGAATATATTGAACTTCCTCTAAATATGTGCATACTAGAATATATAGTGGAAAATATATGCACATATTCATCCTAGATTTTTGGTGGAGTTTAATTTATATTTTCGATTTGAACATGCACTAAGATATAAATGAATGAGATATCAAATGCATACCTCTGCGCTTTCATCTTTTCATCTAAGTGAGACTTAAGAGATCATACTCAATCAAACACGTTAGTTTCATAATCGTATTTGTCATTTATTACATCCAAATGAGACTAGGCAATATCATAACTAATAACCATATTAGTATCACAATTGTATTTCTCATTATCATTAAACTAACTTAATGGAGCTTGAACTTACAAATGCTCCACTTACAAAGAAGTGAAATTGTACTGAAGCACCAGATGTCAAAGGTAGCAGATAGGCTCGAATTGGAGGAGGGAGCAAAGGCAATTTGACATGAACGGATTGTAATAGCCTCACTCCCCTCATGTCGAGACCCGAATATACAAATCCTAACTCTATGTTTATACCGTACTGTTCATAATCACGCTAGTGCACACAGTGTAAACATAAATGAAATATCGACCATATACACGATAAATAAAGTAAAAGGCTCAAATATTAATAATTATTAGAGTACGACCTTATGGCCATACTTATAATTAATAGTCTGAAGGACTTAAGAAACTAGCAGCGAAAAATAAAAATAAGCATGGTAGCTATTCACATACCCACAAGCAATCGATTGGGAAGCGAAGTCCTAATCTGCGAAGTTGTCGAAGTATCTTCCTTCTGGTACCTCCTGCTGATATGGTTGCTCCTCCTCAACTAAGCAACAGTAGGCATATAAAGCCATGATTACATTGATACTTAACAAGTCGTTTTAACAAAAGTGCAATATAATATGCAAGGCTTACCATTGGATGGTTGGAAGGTTATTTTTATAAAAAACAATAATTTAAAGTAAATACAATAAATAAATTGAAAGTGACCTTTAATGAAATAAATAATAACTAAATAACCAAATGAATTAAATAGATCATAAGTAAACTAACTATCTATTTAATAAACCACCAATGAACTACTTGTTCACTTCCTAAAGTTATCCAACCCAAGTTTGATGAAATAACTACCCCTCATATGAAATTACTGAGCTTTGTCTATAACCGGAGACATGGCTATTCAAATAGTTTTACACTCTACAGAGATTGCATAACTGTACCTACACGATATGATCATTCTCATGTTAAAAACATCACAACAAGGTTTTTACAAAGTTCAACCTCAATCCAATTACATGAGGATTAATTTTCTTCTTGTTTTTCAGAAGCCATTGTAAGGAACTACCATGGGAGCTACTAGAAGTCCTCAGCAACAACTGAAGGGGGGAGGGGAGCTGTGGTGGTTCAGGTCATCGGTGGGAGGAGTCACCGCAATCGAGGTTGTCAGCAAGGAGGAGCTACCATAGCCGAGGTTGTGGAGAGGAGCCGCAGCGGTCAGGGTCGTCGGCAGGAAGTAGCCACAAGCGAGGTTGAGCAGCAACTACCTGAGTTTCTTCTCATAACGAGGAGACATCCATTTTGGATGGATGGACTAGATTGGAACTAATGCCACCTCTGCATTAGCAAGTCTCAACCTAATGCAGAGGATCCAAATCCCTTTTGCTGTAGCTCACCATTAGCGATAATAGTTTTTGTTTATATTTTTTGAGATCGTGGAGACATCGATGTAAATAGCTCACACGATTTTAAACTCAAAAAGTTGTTTTGAGAATCCGTTTGAAGAGGCCACCTCGTTTATTTGGACTTTAAGAGAAACAATAGTTTCTATTTCTACGGTAACTAGCTTTTAAATGATATTTTTTTAAGACAGGATCTATCGATAGATTGAAATACAAACTATACTAAGTTCGGTTGTATCGGCTAAAATCACATACGAGTATTCCATTCTGTATATTATCTCTTGTGAACAGTCAGAATTATAAAATTATAAACCAAAAATCGAAGATATAGTCTACAAGAATCCACCAACCATATTGTAAGATGTGTGAGGCGGTAGTGTAACCCGCGTGTCTGTGGGCCCGCGCCACGTGGCGCAGGTCTAGAGGTAATGCCGGCCTGTGCAACCGCAATACCGCATGAACCGGAAAGGTCTCTCCCACCCACTGCCACGCTGGGCCCACTTTCAAGCCCCTATGCCAATGAGAAAAAGAAAAGCGAAGCATCCACTAGGATACAAACCACTCTCGTCCGCTTCTGCGACCTCGCTTCTTTTCCCGCTTTTGCGTTCCCCCCTCCTCGCCTCCTCCGCCTCCGCCTCCGCCTCGGCGCTCTCTCCGCTAGGGTTTCCGCCTCGGCCGCCGTCGACGACGAGTGGGGGGAGGCGATCGCGACGCCGCTCCGTGCCGGCGAGCTCTCCCTTCCGCGCACCCCGACCTGCTCTGAGCCGTTCGCGCGTACGGCCGTAGTGCTGCTTGCTGGGGTTGGGGGTTTCCACTTCGGGCGGTGTAGCGAGGGTTTGGTTTTGCGGTGGCGCGCTATGATCGTGCGCCCTGGGTTTGGAGCCCGTGGCGATGGGTGTCGAACAATCTAGGGTTTCGTGCTTCGCTTTGGCGGCGTGCTTTGGTTTTGGTTCGGTTTGTTGCCTGTTGGGGTTGAAACGGAGGTGCATTTGCGATTACCGGAGTGGTTTTACTGTTTTTGTTGCGTTTTCGAGGGAGGGATTAGGGATAGGAAAGTTGGGTTGTCGATTTTTGCCATAGCGGTTTCCTAGTTGAACTGAATGGTTGGTGTAACGGTGTGCTGTGCTGGTACGATGCTTGTGTTCGTTCCATGGGTTTGATAGGATCAGAAAAAATGGGGGCATCGGAGAGGTATTGAATCTATTGATAGTCCGTTGTTTAGGAAGCTTCCTGTTGCCGGTTAAGGTTGTTGGAAAGTTGGAATTGAAGCTACCTGTTGCCGGCTAAGATTGTTGGAAACTTGTAATTGCTTGCATGGCTTACTAAATAGGCTGGTTGTGCATACTATTTATTCCCTTATGTCTGTTATAACGTTGTTTGGGGTGGTTTCACTGGTTTCCCCATCGGGGTTGAATTGAAATGATGGAGCATTTGCAGTTTTGGGAGTTAATAAACTGTTTTCTGTCGCTTTTTTGATGGATGGATTAGAAGTACTGTTGGACAAGTCGGTTTATCATAACAACTTTCAATTTGAATGTTTGGTTGGGTGGTCCAATGCTCATGTTGGTTTAATTTTCTAGAAATAGAATTGGGGGAACATTGGGAAATTAATAAGTATTTTAAGGGATATGTGTGCTACTAATAGATGATTGCGAATGTTGGAATTGTTAGTTTCATGGCTTGCTTTTTTATGTTCACAAGCCATGTTGCCGATTGCGGTGATAAACTGATCATATTCTGTTTGTGGTTGCTGATTACACCAGTGCCCTTTGTTCAGAGTGACTGCACTGTATGGATCTTCAGGCGAACCCCGAGCTTGTATTTGGAGAGGAATTCTGCTTTCCTGCCACCGCGACTTACTATCCGACTCCATATGCCCTAACTGGTAATATTACAGGCTTGATGATGCCTTGATTGAGTGATTTGTATTGCTGGTGGAGTTTGTTACTGAATGTGTCACCTGACTGGTAATCATTTCTCTTGATTGCAGGAATTAATGTGCCTTCTGAGTTGTATGAGCACCAGAGAATTTGGGGATGTGGCGATCAAGGTCTACATTACTTGGTTAGTACAGCACACTGCTAGTTTCTTTCTAGATACTTATTTTTTACCCAATGCTCATTGTCTGATCAGGCACGTCCTTACCGACAGGGCCAGCAGGCTGAGGGCACATCATGCATGTATTATGTTGTCCCTGACTATGGGATTGCACATTCTCCCCATGGCCCTGACCCTTTAGACCTTTGTGCTATAGCTGATGGCAGATTTGTTAGAGCCCAAGAGTATCTTGCTAACACTGCTGACAGCACATGCCATGAACCCCTTCCTACATCCCCCTATGCTTTTCTTCCATCTGCGGCAGACAGGGCCCTAGCTAGCACCTCCCAAACTCTTGCATACACTGATGGTTTGTTCATCCCTGGTGGACAAGATCAAACTCTCCTTGTCACCTCAAATAATGGTGTTTCATGGAATCCATCTCTACAATCAACTACTGTTTCTTCAAAGAAATTTCAAGACCATGCTATGCTACCAAAGGTACAACTGCAGAGTTCAGTTTCATGGAAGCAAGAACTAACAGGTGGAACCGTGGTGCCTGCTAAACTTTCTCATGCTCCACAGGTATGCCACTGTCCTCATTCTTGTATTTGTTGAGTTTTCCTGCTCTTTTATGTTAGAGTTGCACTTAAATAGCAAGGCCCTGTCGACAGTGTTGCTTCCTGTCATTCTGTCTGTTGTATGAACTAAAAAGTAGTGTTCTTTTACCCTTTTCCTGGTAGGGTAGAACAATTTAATAAGGAGGACAGAGAATATATGTGTAGCTACGGCATTGAATTTTTTGCCAATATTTTCATATTTATAAAAGCATATGGAGAATTCTACTAAATCCACTGACTACTGGATGCATATGTTCTTATTCATGCTCCCTCAGACATTCTGATTCCATGACCATACGTTCCACACTTCTACTGTTCTCATGCAAAATACAGTTTTATCCATGGTTATTGAGGCGTTGGTATATCGGCGATATATCGTTGGTATATCGGTGTGGCGGACTAGAGGGCCATGCCGTCCGGACGGCATGGAGCGGCGGCGTGTGGCATCCGCCATGGGGGTGTGGAAGTTAAAAGTCACTCGAGTCTCTAGTCCAGACGCATACCTCGTGGTCACGGGTTGGGGTTTTGGGAGAGGTCTCCGCTGCCGCTGTCGGATCTGCCGTCACCGCCGCTAGATCCGCCATCGCCACCGCCAGATCCGCCGTCGCCGCCACCTCTGCCACCGCCGGATCCACGGTCTCCTTCGCTAGATCGGGCCTCCTCTGCTTCGCCGTCTCCTGGTTCACCAGCCGGCTGTTAGGCGGTCGAATCTTGCTCTTGGTGTTAGCAAGATCCTTACTCTCATTGAGAGGATGACACTTGGAGATGGGGCAATTTTCTTGTTTACTTCTCTCACAAAGCCATACCAACCTGAGGGGTTGGGGATACAAATTTATAGGCCGCTAACCAGCCAAGCATATGCCAAGATGCTAGTCTAAACCTGTCCTAAAGCTAGTCTAAGATGCTGTCCTTAAAGGAGATGCTGTCCTTAAAGGAGTCAAGATGCTGTCCTTAAAGGAGATGCTGTCCTAAAGAGAGAAGAAACAACAACACAACAACAACACAATGACTTATCCATCACTCTCCCCCTAAGTCTTGTGCGTCGTCTTGTGGAAAAGTTGAACCACCCGACCCTAGAGCGAGCTCGAGGAATTTGACCTCCCAAGAGGCTTGGTGAGCGTGTCCGCAAGCGATCCGTGGTGTTGATGTAGCTCGCCTTGATGTCGCCTTCATCCAAATGACCTCGGATGAAGTGGTACTTCACCCGGATGTGCTTGCTCGTTCGTGGAAAACGGGGTTCTTTGCCGAGCCGAGCGGACTTGCTGCCCACCCCGAGCGCCACCGCCGATGTCTTTGCCGAGGAGATCACCAAGCGATCGAGCGAGCAGGCGCTGAGTCGGCGGTGGACGCCGCTATGTACTCGGCCTCACACGGACAGGCCACCACCGCCGCTTGATCGATCGCCACCTAACGAGGCACTTGCCGAGGAAGAAGAGAATCCCGCTTGTGCTCTTGCCGGTGTCGATGTCGCTGCGTGGTCGCTGTCGCCATGCGGATGAAGTGTGCCGCCGGACACCTCGGGTAGTGCAAGCCGTGTCGGAGGTGCCCGCAACGTAGCGGAGGATCCTCTTCACGGCCGCGATGCTCGTCGTCGGTCCGCCGCATGAACCGACCGACGTGCCGACGGCGAACGCCAAATGACGCGCGTGTGGACGAGGTAGCGAAGGTCGCCCGCAATGCGCCGTCTCGCGTCGCGCCCACCTCCTCCGCCGTGCTCTCACGACTCGGCCCGACCTCTCCTCCATAGGAGTGTGGGCTGGGTTGCAGTCGGTGAGCCCGCCCAGCTCGACGGTGCGCTTGGCGTAGGCGGTCTGACGAAGGGAGATACCGGAGCTGTCCTGGTGGACCTCGATCCCCAGGTAGAAGGAGAGGAGCCCCAAGTCGCTCATCTGGAAGACGGTCTTCATTTCCGCCTTGAACGCCTCGACCTCGGCCTCCTTGGAGCCGGTGATCACCAGGTCGTCGACGTAGACGCCCACCAGCAGGGCGTTGCCGCCTTTGCCCCGCCGGTAGACCGCAGCGGCCGTGTGCGCTCTGCTGGAACCCCATTTGCTTGAGAGTGGAGTCCAGCTTAGCGCCTGTGCTCGTGGTGCTCGCCGCAAGCCGTAGAGGGCCTTGCGTGGGCGGAGAACCTTGCCCTCCTTGCCGGGATGACGAATCCCGTGGTGACGGACGTAGGCCTCCTCCTTCAAGTCGCCGTTGAGGAAGGCGGACTTAACGCCCATGTGATGGACGCGCCAATCCTCCCGGGCCGCAAGTGCGAGGAGTAGACGAACGGACTCCATGCGCGCGACGGGTGCGAAGGTATCATCGGTCGACCCCTCCCGCCGCACGAAGCCTCGTGCCACCAAGCGAGCCTTGTGCTTGACGATGGCGCCGGCTTCATCCCGCTTCGCCTGAACACCCACTTAAGGGTGATCGCGCGGTGGCCGGCAGAAGATCCGCCACCCCCACGTCGGTTCCGCTGACGGCGTCCATCTCCTCTCGCATCGCGGCACGCCATGCCGCGTCTTTCTCGCTTCGGCGACGAACGAGGCTCGCCGTCGTCTGTGCGAGTGCGGCCCGCCGCAGGTCGCGCCGCGCCGATTCGAGGCCGCCGCCGCCGAGGAGGTCGCCCACGGTCTGTAGCGCAGAGGCTCGCCGCCGTGGTAGCGTCGACGCGGTCCTCGCCGTGAGACAATGAGTAGCGAACTCCACCATGCGCCGCTTCGTCGTGGACCGGCCGCTGGGGTCGATCCGGTGGTGTGGCCGGCGCGGGAGAGTGGGCGAGCGGCGTGCCGAAGGTGGTGGAGCACTCGCCGAGCCGGTGGCGAGCAAGGTGTCGAGGTGGGCGAGCTTGGTGAAGACGAGCCGCTAGCTCCCGCTCTCTCGAAGTGGGCGTGGTCGACAACAAAGTCTCTAAGAGTTGAAGTCGAACCGCCGCCCACCGCCTTGTCTCACGCCCACCTCGCCTTCGTCCGAACACAACGCCACGCGAGATGCGGGCGCTGCGGTGACAGTGGTCGAGGATGCGGTAGGCCTTCGAGCCCTCCGCGTGGCCGGCGAACACTCCCGAGTGCTCCGCCGCCGAGCTTACCGATGTGGCCAAGCTCCTTGGCGAACGCGAGGGAGCCAAGACCCGCAAGTGGAGACCGCCGGCTTGCGCTCGTGCCAAGCCTCGTGACGGCGTCCCGCCGCCGAGCGCTTGGTAGGCGGCGGTTGAGGATGTAGACGGCCGTCACCACCGCCTCTCCCGTAAGATAGCCGGCATCCCTCTCGCTGAGGAGAGCCCGAGCCATCCCCACAACCGCCCGTTGCGCTGCTCGACGACGCCGCTCTGCTGCGGGTCAGACGGCGCGGAGTAGTGGCGCCGAATGCCCTCATCGGTGCAAAGACGACGCGACCACCGCCGTGAATTCGCCGCCGTTGTCTGTGGCGCAAAGACGCGCGACTTGCGGCGCGCTCGCCTCCGGCGACTGCGTGCGCTGATGGCGCCCGCACCTCTCCCTTGCTACCGAGGACCATCACCCACATGTTGCGGGAGAGGTCGCCGACGAGCGGCGAGAAGTAGCGTCGTCCTCCCGTGTGGCGGTGTCACCGGCCACACAAGTCCCGCGCACGAGCTCGAGCCTCTCCTTGGCTCGAAACTTCGCCCGCCGAGGAAAGCGGAGTCGCCTGCTTCCGTCAACACGCAGACGCCGCAGAATCGCTCCACATGGTCAAGGCACGGCAGCCTCGCACCATTTCCGTAGCACCGAGCCGCCGGCCTCGGTGAAGATGCCCAAAGCGCTGCGTGCCGCGCCACGCCTCGTCGTCCCGACGAGCGATGAGACAGAGGGTTGTGCCACCGCACGTGAAGAATGTAAAGTCGATTTGCGCCTCTGTTACCTTGGCAAGAAGGCGGCGCGAAGATCCCAAATCCGCGGACACCGTGCTCTATCTCGACACGCGAGCCGTTCTCATCCACCGTCCCAAGCCGATGATGGAGTTCCGCAGTCGGGGATGTAGTAGACGCCGGTGAGCGACTGTGCTCACCGGACACGGTGGTGAAGATGACGGAGCCGACGCCCTGATTTCCACGCCGGGCGCCCCAAACTTGACGAGCCTTGACGCTAGAGTCAAACTCGGCGAAGAGCTCCGTCGACCGGTCATGTGATGGGTGGCGCCAAGTGTCGAGGCACCACCCGCGATCTTGTCGCGTTCGAGCCGTGGCCGAGAGAGCATGTGCTTTTGGCTTGTCAAGGTGGAGGAGAGCCATCGCGGCGGTGCGCCGGAGATAGTTTGGTGCTCGCATGAGCAATGAACAGAGCCGCCGCTCCTCCGCTGCGCGACATGGGCACGCCACGTCGTGGTCGCCGACAATCCGCCCAATGACCAAGCTTGCCGCAGCGATTGTGGCAAGAGTCGTCTCGTGCCGCCTTTGCTTGCCGCCAGCCGCCGCCCTGGCGCCCACGGTCATCACCTCGGCACGTCCTCGCGCCGCTCGGGCGTCTTTGCGTGGCTTGCCGCGCTTGCCACGCTTGTGGTCGCTGTCGTGGAAGAAGGCTCCCTTCTTCCTGTCACCTTGGTCGCGACCCACCGCTCCCGAGTGAGGAGGAGCTTCCGCCAATGGTGATGGGTCCCGAGAGACGCCGTGGCTCATCGTTGTCAACGACCTTGAGGCGACCAGCGCCTCCTCGATCGTCATCGCGGAGAGGTCCAGCGAGACTCGATCGAGCGAGCCATCCGCTTGTACTTCTCGGGGCGCACGGAAGAGCTTCTCCACGCTCTCTCCTCGCCGTAGGTGTCGCCGCCGAATCGCACTAACTCGCAACGAGTGTTGAGACGAGAGCAAAATCATCAACGCCCTCACCGCTTGAAGGCCGTTCTCCCACTCCTTGCGTAGTGCCCGCAATGTAGACTTGCGGGCGCGGTCGGCTGCCGATGCGTCTTTGCAGCGATGGCGCCCCAAGCCTCTTTGGCGATCCGCTTGTTGGTAGCGAAATCGCATCTCGGCGGGGCTGCAGCGATGAGAGCATCCAGCGCCGCCGATCCCGGTCGTGGTCGACGCCGCCGTGATCGGATCGCATCCCACATATGCCGCACTGAGCTTTACCCTCATCACCGCGCCCACTCGGCGTAGTTGGTCTTGGTGAGGTAGGCCACCGCCGCCGGGCCGACGTCCTCGACGACGGCACGGTACTCGTGGTGACCACGGTGCCAACCGGGAGAGAGCGCGTCGCTGTGAAGGCGCTCTCGCCAACCCGCACGCCACCGCCGCGCGCCTCCTCCAGAGCGCCACCGCGCGTTCGCGTCGTTGGCCGCCGCCGCGCTCGTGGCGTCGCGCGGCGCCCATCGCGCCACTCGCCTCGCGCCGCCTCTCTCTCCGCCGCTCAAGATCCTCGTCGCCGCTATCGCCAGAGATGGAGCCGCCGTTCTTTGCCGCGAGCCTTGACCTCGCTGCCGCCGCCGCGCTGCATCTGCCGCCGCCGCTTCCACTCGCTCGCTCTGCCGCTAGCTCCGCGTACCCGCCTTGACGCCCTTTCCGCGCGCGGCGGCTCTGCCGCCGCTTCGCCAAGGCTGCTCGCGCGCGAAGCTCGGCCGTCTCGCGACGCCAGCGTGCTCGAGGCGGCCGAAGGCCGAGATCGCCTGCGGACATGGCGCGCTACTAGGGGGCTGTTGCGTGGAGGGAGGTCTGCCGACGACGAGCCGCCGCCGTCTCGAGAGTGAGCGGGACACCGAGCTAGCTTCCGCATAGCCGGTCTTCTTTGCGAGGTGGAGAAGGAGATGAGCGAGAGATGCTCGAGCTCTGAGGATAGTATGGCTCTGATACCACTTGTTAGGCGGTCGAATCTTGCTCTTGGTGTTAGCAAGATCCTTACTCTCATTGAGAGGATGACACTTGGAGATGGGGCAATTTTCTTGTTTACTTCTCTCACAAAGCCATACCAACATGAGGGGTTGGGGATACAAATTTATAGGCCGCTAACCAGCCAAGCATATGCCAAGATGCTAGTCCTAGATGCTAGTCTAAAGCTGTCCTAAAGCTAGTCTAAGATGCTGTCCTTAAAGGAGATGCTGTCCTTAAAGGAGTCAAGATGCTGTCCTTAAAGGAGATGCTGTCCTAAAGAGAGAAGAAACAACAACACAACAACAACACAATGACTTATCCATCACCGGCTCTCTACCGCCTCCTCCAGTCTGCCGGCTGCAGCTTGGAGGCAGTGGAGAGTGGCAGCAGGAAGAGGGAGCGGCCGTCGGCGAGTTGGCTCAGCCTTGCCAGCGCTGGAGGTGGAGGAGATGGGGGAAAGAAGTGGGAGAGAATCAATTGGGGGGGGGGGGGGGAGGAAGAAAAATGCCAAACTCAGGCGGCGGTAGGGTTATGAGGGTGATTTTGGCATTTTGCGATTGAACCCTCTCAATTTTCTAAAATTGCAATAAGGTCCTTCTCTCTCTGTATATCTTTTGTTTGGGCTCTTCGGAAGTCCGATATTGTTGTGTGTATGGCGTCGCCACACCGTGCACCATAAGCGATATTGTTGTGTGAATGTGGTGAGTTGCTCCGCCTAGCCGCACCGCCTTAATAGCCATGGTTTTATCTTGTAATTTTTGTCTTATGTGTCCTGCTAACAAAACTCCTGGTTATGATTAGGCATCACAACATTCTCTACATGGGGTAATTCCTTCTGTCAAGCCTTCGCTGCAGACTAATCTGTCATACAACTATCATGTTCCATATGTTGGATTTGACCTTCATAAGATGGTTACAGCCGAGAAATTCCAACGAGGTCTGAATCCTAGAAGCTATGTAAATAGTTCCAGTCAAAGGTTCAGTTCACTGAGTCGGCAGAACTTAGGTAAAGCAAAAAAATCAATAGGTTCGATGTCCTCAGAAATAGTTGTGAAATCCTATACATCAAGGCTCCATATTGGCAATCCAGACGGGAAAATCATCATTAGGACTGATCAGTTTAACAGAGATGACTTTCAGGTGGTGTATCCCAATGCAAAATTCTTTGTTATCAAGTCTTTTGACGAGGAGGATGTTCACAAATCCATCAAGTATGGTGTGTGGTCGAGTTCCATTACTGGAAACCAGAAGCTGGATTGCGCATTTAGAGATGCTCAAGCGATAGCTGCAAGTAGTTCTACCTTGTGTCCAGTTTTCCTGTTCTTTTCTGTGAGTTGATCTTAATCTAAGGTGTTTGGCCCCTTTTATACAATTCCTTGCTCTTGAGCTTGAATTGGTTAATCAAAAATCATGGTCTAACAGGTCAATGGAAGTTCTCATTTCTGTGGCGTTGCTGAGATGGTTGGCCCTGTCAATTTTCAAAAGCACATGGACTTTTGGAGCAAGAATAACACATGGATTGGCAGCTTTCCTGTGAGGTGGCACATCATAAAAAATGTACCAAACTCCACCTTGCAATGGATCTTGCTTCAGAACAATAAAGATAAGCCTGTCACCAGCAGCAGAGATACGCAAGAGGCAAGTTCTCTCTTACTCTTCACTAGTTTGCTTTAGGTGGAACACATCTGTTACAATGGTTATTCACTGTCAATGTTTGCCGATTAGTCTAGGGTATAGTTCACTGCTTGTGTGCTGTTGCAGTACCAACCTTGCATGTTGTTTTTCACACAAACAGACAGCGTGTTCAAATCTTCAATCAATATTACTAGAAATCTTTGTCTCTTTGGATGCAGTTGTCATTAATGAAGGTCTTGTTCAATTAGCATTTTGATATGCAGCTTGGATATAATCATATCTCGAGTGGCCATTTACCTTGGTCTTATTCTGTAACCTCCCAGTATGTTTTAATTGCAGATGCACTATGTTCCTGGAACAAATATGCTCAAGATCTTCAAAGTTTCCAGACCAACGGAATGTCTGCTTGATGAATTCATGATGCATGAGAAGGCGGAAGCAAGAAACAGGCAATACATGGCGTCTAAGCTGAGCCGTGATGCTCCACGTTCTATACCTGTCTCTATGTATGCGCATCATGCCTATCATGTTCAGCAGCCCAAAGCTGAAAGTGTACTTGTGGACAGAATGATCAGGGAGACACACGATCTGGCAGGCAAGCTACAGCATGCTAATTTGGACAGACATCAGGATTCATGGGAAGAATCTGGGAACCTGGTTAGAGATGCTGCCAAGGCATATGCACAGAAAGAAAGCCATTGCTATGGAAAGCAGGCTTATGAGAATATTGTGAAGGCTGTGACATATCAGGCCCTAGCTTCAAACATGCAGACTGCTGTGGATGGAGAACAACAAACCTGGAAGAAGGCTGAAGTCCCCCCAAGTGGAAAGACGCACCCAGAAACTGCTGCCAACGTCTCATCAAAAGCACCTGAAGAGTATCCAAATGAAGCTAAGAATGCCTTGGTGCACAGTGCATCAGGAGCTCCAGAGACGACTCGTAAAGAGCAGAAGATCATTGGGAAACACTGTTCTCTTTCAATCAATTCTCACATAAGTGAAGCCTGCTCAAGTTGCTCGGTTGATGTTGTGGCCATTGGCTCAATGCTGGTCCCGATTAAGATGTCCAATCGATAGATGCAAAAACATTTCTGTTGTCAGCTGGTATCAAGGTATTGTTCATGGATAGGAGAGTTCTTTTTTGGCTTCTGACTTGCTAGGTCCTTTATAACCTTGGAAGTAAACGATTTGCAGCTTAATAGGGCAACTAGAGAACATTTTACTTAGGATTTTAGCTTCAACAGGGAAGGTTCAGATTTTTCGTAATCGTTTTTTTGACTTTTGATTTCCCTAGCCTCTGATAAGGAAATACAGGATGTAGTGATGTGTTAAACCTTCTGATAAGGTGGATACTGAATTCCGAGTCACTTGATCTTGCTCTTTTGCTGTGATTGGTTTGCAGGATTGGTATGCTGTTATCATCTCATTTGTTTTTTTTCCTCAAAAAATTGAGCATTGCAAATTTTAGAATTTACAAATATCTAGTATACATACCCTGATTGTTGAGCTGTTGGGTTAAGCTAAACTCAGCTATATGTTCGCATGCATCATGGAGTTGTTGGTGAGATCTTGGATTACAAAATTGGGTTTGGTGGTCCATTTGTTATAAGATTAAGTTTAGAGGCTACCCCTGGATTCCAGGAACTCGCTAGTGTCAATGTCAACCACCTGAACATGCATTTTTATTTCTTTTGCTGATTTCATTGTCTTGGATCGAACCACCGTTCATCAATGGGAAAAGAATGCAAGCATGTGGCAGGTTGTGATTATGTATGTATTTCTGTATGTTAACCTTGTAGTACTTGACATGGTCGCGGTCGATGATTCGCTGCTACCTGGTACTTGTCTAAGAAATTTAGGGGGTGATCGGAATAACGATGACTTTTGGTTTTTGCTGAAAAATACTGTAGCTAGCTGAAAAAATACTGTAGCTGAGTTAGTTTATTGAGTATAATTAAATGTAAAAAAATATAAAACAAAAACCGAAAACAAAAAAATGAAAAAAAAAAGTGTAAGTAATTTTTTTTAAAAACGAAAAAAACGATTTTTTTTCTGTAGTAGGTACTGTAGCTACAGTACCTACTACAGTGTTTTTATCGTCGATCGCCCAGAAGCCGTTCTGACCGGCCCATAACCTGCAAGCTTTGTGTGTTGCAGAGCTGGTTCCTCTGCTTGCTGTTACTACTGGACTATCCATGGACCAAAGCATCTCCCTTAAAACATCATCCATCTGGTACCAACTACCAAACCTCGTTTTCATTTGCGCACAAATACTAGTGCTAACAAATAAGAATCATTGGATATCTTGATGGATCCGACATTAATACAGCTCGGTTGGTTTGGTTCGTCGCAACGTTGCTTTACAAATTATTTGGACTTAGCCAAGTCGGGTCTTCGATCTAGCTGTATCCTTTCAGGCGTCGTTGAGGCTGTTACTTTTCCTGCTCTGCTTCGCTCGTTGCAATGAACAACTACTACTAGTACCACCATGATGCGGTAATGTTACTACTATGTTTTTTTAGGTTATAATTGATATTTTTTAGTTACAGCTGATAATTTTTGTCTATTTTTTCAAGACGATAGTGTCGGATCAAGATTTTGTTAATCCAGAATCCTTTGTGATTCTATCACACTATTCTTTGGATCAGTATATAGTATTTACAGATACATTATTGTATATCAAGTATATATCATGTGAAAACATAAATAATATAGTAATAAACTTACATATAGACCAGTTAGACCGAAATCATTAGAGAGCAGTAACGGAAACGAAAATTTCATATAGGTGAGACTCTTAGGGTTCACAGGCAACTGTTAATTTTTTCGAATAAAAAATAAAAATAATTATATTATCACAGATAATGTAAAAGAATAAAAAGATTAAAAAAAGTCAAAATTACAAGATGACGTATTTCAAGTACTTTATAGTTTAAATAAACTGAGAGTTAAAAAAAACGAGAATTAAAGCCGTTGGAACCGTAGCCTAATGTAACATCCACTGCCTATTTTGTTTGTGCTGTCACACTTCGACGCGCATGCCCAATATCTGCGGGAGGGTGTCATGTGCATCCATCGATTTCCAAGGTAGGACGAGTTAGCTACAGCATGCACCAACAGAGAACGTATCACAAATAAGGTAACGTCGTACAGGCGATTTAGGAGGTGTTTAGAATGATATTGGGTCATAGTTATTTTATTATAGTTGATTTATTTTTTTACTATAGTTGAGTTGAATTATTTGATATAATTAAATTTAAAAAAATTAAAAATAGAAAAAAATATATTAACTCATCACAGATAATACAAAGAAATACAGAAAAAGATAAAAAAATCTTAAAAAATCAGAAAAAGATAAAATTAATTAATAGTAAAAAAAGCAGAAGTCGGAAGCTAAATTAAGCGGCGCTTTAAAATCATGTTTGGAATATAAACTTTTTGTAAAAATTTTATGCGAAATGGCTCAATTTCACAGAAATTAGGAAAAATTCTCGCATTCCAAACCTTGATCAGTCACCAAAGGAATCAATCACGGGACACTGAGACGAGAGAAGTTGGCTTATGCCAATCGGCTTGACATAAAGGAGGCCCAAGCCGCCGGTCGAGGAAAGCTTTCTATTGCGGCGGTGGTATGCAAATGGGTGGGCTTTTGGAAGAAACGAAGCGACAAGGAAGACGCGAGACGCTTGGACTGGACCACGGAATCGGTGCAATAAACGCACGCGTAACGTTAGTACCAGTAGTCTTTGTTTGTTTTTTTTTTTTTTCGTTACACTCACGTGTACTCACATCACACGGCTCGGCGGCTACCTTAGCCATTACTACTGCTGCTTAGGCTTTTTTCCCCCCCTTTTTTTTGTTTATCAAATTTCCTTTTTTTAAAAAAAAAAGGCATTGTGCTCAGAGCCTCGGACCGACATTTCCTTTTGTTGGTGGGCCCCACCGTAGTCAAAAACCGTAAGTTGAAGAAAAAAATAGTCCCAATTATCAGAACGTACGTTTAACCCTGGGGTATGATCACTGACATGTTAGGAACGCGGGAATGAACTCTTTCCTTCCTATGAACTTTCGAGATTCTTGAGTTCTAAAATGGACCAACAGGCAAACACATTGGATTTCGTCAAGGGAAAGGGAGTTTTTTTTAACAAAAAATGAAAAGTCCCATATATGATCAAGTCGAAGTAAAAGGTAACTTTTTTTAAGTATTAGCTAAATGTCCGTACATTACTACGAATAAAAAATCCAAATTATCCCACACGTCGAATCGAAATTATTGAGATCGTTTAGTCCGGCCCACGCCACCACGCTCGGGCGCATTGTGCCCCCATACCATTGGCTCTGTCACATACCTAATAGAGCTCTGTTGTTATTTTTGTACAGAATTTTTAGCATGGCAGAATTTACTTCTTTGGTAAATTGCTTTTTCTGTTTTTTGTTAGAAATTTTGTAGGAGGTGAAAGGGAGAGTTGGAGGCAAATGAACCATCACCGTCAACTATCTCTTTTAAGTAGTAAAGATAAATGAGGAAGCACACACATACCGTATATGCACGCCTCAACTCACACACATATGGGTGCATCTACAAAGGGGGTGATCGGAATAGCGATGGCTTTTGACTTTTAATGAAAAACATCAGAGTGGGTGAAAAACATCAGAAGTGAGTTAGTGGATAGTGTAGTGAATAGTGAAAAAAAAGCTGAAGCTAGAAGCTGAAACTAAAAAAAGCCAAAATGATCACCCCCAAACACTTATAACTTTACAGCAGAGACCGGGCACGCGTTTTAACTAATACTAGTTTAATGATTGTACATTGCTATGGGGAAAATGCAAAATCTTGTTAGTCAAAATTTCTTCTGTCGAGGTGAAATGTTAGATCTTTGTCTATCAGATGTTCTAGTAAAGTTTTTCAATACTTTTGGCTACAGTATTTTGTAATTGTATTCTACCATAGCATTTTAATCGAATTAATGTTACATACATGCATGCATGCATTGAAGTGTAGTGTCACAAGCAGTCTGCAAATATGTGTAGTTACGAGAACCATGTTATAACTAATGTAGTATAACTAATGTAACGATAAAGGAATACCATGTTATAACTAATGCAGTATGGACTGAAGAAAGCACAAATGAGACTCGGAAAATAAATATAACTTATTCCAAGATTATACTCCAAACTGTAGGATCTAGTAATCAACTAATACGCTTAAATCTTGACTTTGTAATGAATATTAAGTGCCATCAGCTTGCCATTGATCTGCTCCGTTGGCTTTCATAAGTAAAGCCTCTGAAAGTCCAACTTTTAGCAGTAGTACGCAATGCAGGAGAAACACATGAAAAACAATGGCTTCTAATACTTTGTGCTGACAACAAACGTTTACAGGTCAACCGTGCATTCGAATGCTGTACCTGAAGTAGACTTTTTTCTCGAAAAGGGAAATTTTATTAATTTTTAAGGTTTTAACATCAAGAAGATACAAGACCCTGAAAACAAATCCCGGCCTCTGCATAACAGGGATGCACACAGCCAAAAAGACAAAAAACACCAAAAACAAGCACAACTACAGACAATCAATCCGCATACTAGACCGCCATCCATGTGTCTGGGTAAAAAACTCCTTGACCACCTGCTCCAAATGTTGAGACGCCGCTGTAACTAAATCTTGCGACGATGGCGACTGCAGTATAGTCCAAGTACGAAGCCAATAAATTACTGTGTAAATAACCTGAAAAGGGGAAACAAAAAGTTTTTTTTTCAAATATCAGATCATTCCTGCATAGCCAAAGTGACCAACATGTAGCAGCCGCCCCTAACAGGATCAGAGGCTATAAATCTGTCCCAACACCTCCTAGCCAAGAACCAAACAAGTGAGACACACTACGAGGTTGAGAAAGTCCTGAAGCTGCTCGAATGAAAGACCAAACAGCACGAGCAAAACGACAATCAAAGAACAAATGTTTAATGGTTTCGTCCTGAGGACAAGAGCAACACTTCTTATTGCCATGCCAGTTACGTTTGGCGAGATTATCTTTCATCAGCACTACCCCTCGTCGTAAATACCAAAGAAAAATTTAAATTTTGATTTTCAGATGAACTTTTAAATTCCAAATCTGCTTATTCAAGTTAGGGACATCTACATGAATCAAGGCCTCGTAATGTGATTTCACCGAGAACTTTCCGGTGCGGTGTAGGTTCCAACGAAATTCATCAGGTTCCTGGCTCAATACAATATTAGCAAGTCGTGGAAGTAAATCATTCCATGCTACTAACGTATGTCCAATGAGATCTCTCCGCCAAGAGATATTTGGGGGCGAGGTGCTAAGGACCTCTGCTACAGTAACCTGCCTGTGTCGGGCTATATTATATAGTCTAGGGTACCGTTCGCGCAGGCTTGTCTGACTTAGCCACTTGTCCTCCCAAAACCTAATTTCAGATCCATCTTTAACTATGAACGAGCCGAAGCGGAGAAACTCTCCCTTCACCTTCATAAGACTAGCCCAAAAGTGTGAGTCTCCAACTCTCCACTGTGCTAGTGAAAGCGGTTTTGAATGAAGGTATTTATTCCGTAGAATCTGTTGCCAGGTGCCATCAGTTGTCAACAATTTAGAAAGCCATTTACTGAGAAGGGCTGTATTCTGAATACCCAAATCCTTAATTCCTAGTCCCCCTTGGTTTTTAGGTTGGCACAGTATACTCCATTTAGCGAGTCGATACTTTCGTTTCAGATCATCACTCTGCCAAAAAAATCGAGAGCGGAAACAATCTAGTTTCTGAAGTACCCCTTTTGGAATTTCAAAGAAAGACATCATATACATGGGTAAACTGCTAAGTACTGAGTTAATCAGTGTTAATCTCCCACCCGTCGAAAGGTGTTTGCCCTTCCAACTACTGAGTCGTTTTTCGAATCGTTCCTCCACTCGTTTCCAATCAGCATTTGAAAGTTTCCTATAGTGGATAGGAATCCCTAAATACTTTATTGGAAATTCCCTGTGGTTACAACCAAACAAGTCGGTATATTGATCGACTGCCTCCTGTGCCTCTCCGAAGCAGAATAATTCACTCTTATGGAAATTGATTTTTAAACCCAATAATTGCTCGAAAGCACAAAGTAATAACTTCATATTACGGGCCTTTTCCAAGTCATGATCCATAAAGAGGATTATATCATCAGGATACTGTAGAATGGATAAGCCATCCTCTACCAGATGCGGCACCACTCCACTGACCTGACCATGTACTTTAGCTCTTGTGATCAAGATTGAAAGCATATCATCAACAATATTGAAAAGAAGTGGAGACAGCGGATCCCCCTGTCGAAGACCCTTTTTTGTTTGAAAATAAGACCCCACATCATTGTTTACGTTAACTGCAACAGAACCACCCGAGATGAAGGACTGTACCCAAGCTATCCACTTTGGTGAGAATCCCTTCATCCGTAATGTCTGCATTAAAAAGGTTCATCTTACTTTATCGTAAGCCTTTTCAAAGTCTATCTTAAAAATGACTCCACTTTGTTTTTTACGATGCAACTCATGTATTGTCTCATGCAAGATGACGACACCCTCTAGAATGTTACGTCCTCGCATAAAAGCAGTTTGAATTGGGCTAATGATATGATCCGCTATTGAATTTAATCTGATGGTAGCTACTTTGGTGAAGATTTTGAAGCTGACATTTAAAAGACAAATAGGCCTGTATTGTTGGATTTGATTGGCCTCTTGAACCTTCGGGATTAGCGTAATAACTCCAAAGTTCAAACTAAACAATGGAATGTGACCAGTATATAAAGCCTGGAACATTTGCAACAAATCACCTTTAATAACGTCCCAAAATTTCTGGTAGAACTCTGCGGGGAAGCCATCCGGACCAGGTGCTTTGTTATGCTCCATATCAAAAATTGCATCCCGAATCTCCTTTTCAATGAAGGGAGCCGTTAGGAAGTCATTTTCTGTCTGTGTAACCTGGGGAATATCATCCTTTCGAGACTCTTCTAGTGTAAAGTAATTGTCCTCAGGTGCACCAAACAGATCTTTGTAAAATCGAGTAATGTAACTTTTGAGGTTAGCCTGGCCTTCAATCTTTCCGTTCTCATGTTCCAGGGAAAATATTCGTTTTTTCCTGTGTTTGCCATTGGCAATCATCTGGAAATAACGAGTGTTATTATCTCCTAGTAGAATGTCGGTAGCTTTTGCACGCTGATAGTATTTGATTTCCTCCTCCCGAAGAAGCTTAGACAATTGATCCCTTGCCTTGGCAAGTTGATCTCGCTCAACTCCCGTGAGCTCTCTAGTTTCAGCGGCAATATCTAAATTATTAATGATAGACTGGAGGGTAGTTTTCTGTTGTCGATATGACCCGTTGTTATGTGACGCCCAGCCTCGGAGATATTTGCGTAAAGCACTCAATTTGGTATTCCATCGTTGGATCGGATTCCTTTCGGACACTGGCTTATTCCAGACAGTAACCACCCTATCATAGAAATCTTCTCGGGAAAACCAGCTAAGTTCCATCTTGAATTGACGAGTTATTCCTGTATAAGCCGGTACACCTGTATCCAAAAGTAATGGGGTATGATCCGATAAACCTCTATCCAGGGCTTGTACGGTCACCAAAGGATACTTGAACTCCCACTCCGTGGACATTAGTATGCGATCCAGTTTCTCATAGGTAGGATCAGAACGAAAATTCACCCAGGTAAATTACCGTCCCGCTAAGTCAATTTCCCTAAGATCAAAGCTATCAATGACAACATTGAACAGAAAAGGCCAGCGGAAATTGAAATTATCTTTGTTCTTGTCTTTACTATATCTCATAATATTGAAATCCTCACCTATGAGAGTGGGTAAAGGATTCTGCTAACATGCCCGAACCAGCTCAGCTAAAAAACTGGGTGTGAATTCATCTTGAGCTGGTCCATAGACCGCCATGAGAATCCATTTGAAATTATCCGATTTGTTGCATAGATGGAATTTAAGATAAAATTCCCCTTCTACAATAAACGATAAGTCTATCACAGTTGTATTTATTCCTAAGAAAACACCACTCGAACGTCCCCGCGGGGGAAGACAGTGCCAAGTAAAATCTAACCCACCAGATAGTTTATTCATATTCGTCTTTGACATGTCTTGTTTCCCTGTCTCTATGATAGCAACAAAGTCTAATTTGTGATCTTTGATTGCCTCTGATATATATCGATATTTAGCCAAGTCTGAAAGACCTCTGCTATTCCAATAGAAACCTTTCATGAAGAACTCTGATTTTTAAGTGTAACTCCCTTCGTGCGACCTCTACTCTTTTTGGTTCTCGATTTGGATTTTCTATCGATAACCTTCAGATCACATATTCGTGTGTCGAGGTCCGCATCATCATATCCAATATCCAAGATATCCTTTAGTAACTGACTGAGAAGGGTCCTATCTGTTTCGTTATCTTCGGTGTCACTAATCCCCAAAGGATCAACAATGGTATGTTTACCTTTACTTTTCGATTTAGGGGACAGTTAGACGGTCAATTTCAACCCTTTTAAGAGCATTAATGGAGATATTAACAGTTTTACTACAACTACCTAGGACGAACCCCAAATTATGTAAATTGGAGGCACATTTATCATTAGGTATAGTAGAAATGGAAATATCTGAACAAATATGAGACATACCGGTCATCGTGTGGAGTGAAGTGGAAGACGAAATTGGTGACGCTCTATGGTCTACCACCGTCTTGTGCACCACTTGCCTATCCAAGTTTCGGGATGCCGTACGGGTCATTGCTTGCTGTAGAATATCCTCATCTGCAGGCGCGATGCCATGGACGGAAAGAGGGGTATTAGCTCTTAAGCTTCTTCTTTTACCCTCAAAATATACAGACCCTCCCAAAAACTCAGTGGTGTCATCAATACCTGAACATAAAGGGGTCCGAACTGCAGCCGGCAGAGAGGAATGTGGCCCGGTCGACTCTGTCATCAGGGTCGAAACCGGTTGTTGCTCCTCTTCTATCCATCCATGTGCACTCTGCTGATCCTCCATCCTTGCTCCAGAGAATAGATCAGTGACCTGGCGACGTCTATACACTATCGGCATAGCCAGCGACGCCATACCCGGCAAAGACCCGTATCCTCCATCTACTTTGCATCTCTTGTCGCATGCACCTGCAGCAGAAATAACCAAGGCCAAAGTACCGTGCTGCGCCGCATGCTGTGGTGTTACCGGTGTGAAATCATCCAGCGAATCTCCCTCGGTCTTTTTGGAAACATTCAGCGCTACCCCTTGATCCATCACCGTCACTTCCTCTGGTGTACATGGAGTGATCAGCCTTGCATCCTGCTCACAACCTAGTTGTGAGTCTACTAGGGGGTTCGCAGTACTAGCAGCAGCTCGTGTAGGTGTGACAGCAATGAAACTAGTATCATTCGGCATGCCATCAAGAACTATCGGCCGTTGGGAAGGTGCTGGCCTAGTCTTTCCGAGCGGAGTCACACAGAGCGTCGTTTGCATAGGAGTTGGTCCAGAAACATGGTGAGTAGACGCTGTACTGCTGGATGAACCATCACTCTTTGGCTTCTTTGTCGCCTGTTCAGGGTCATTGGAGCTATCAGGACAATCCTTGCCATCCCCTCCCCATCATGATCCAAAAGGTCATGCTTATCAGATGGTGGCGTTGCCGGCGCAAAATCACTACTCTCCAAGTTGAAAGTTATATTGTAACCCTCCAACCGAAACACCACGTGCGTGGTATAAGGTAGTAAATCTCTATTTAACATACCAACCAAAACACGAATAATACCTTTTTTCTGGTACGTCAACATATCAACCTCTGAAGTAGCCCCAACTACAGATCCCAAAGCCCAGAAAGCAAGGTAATGCCTCCAAGCGTGTGGTACTCCTGAGATATGTACCCACACCTCATCCAACTAATAAACCGGTTGGACATCTGCTGTAGTCTGCCATTCTGAAATTGTCAATGTGGCACCATGGTTCCTTAAGCGGAATTCAATATCAGCCATCCACTTAAGTTCCTCCTCCGAAGGAAAGGCGACCAGGAATGAATCCTTCCCATGTGGTAAAGCCTCCTAGTTCCAGTCCGCCCGTGTTAGCTTCGCAAGTTCAGTTTGCACTGTCTCAACTGATAGGACACCTTCTGTCACCGTCACCAATGCTGTGGGCGCAAGGTCCGGAACCTCCAACTTAAAGTCAAAATCCGGCATCCTCAAAAAGCACATGTCATTTGTGCCATATCCAAGAAGGCTGGCAGTTGGTTTCGGCATCTTGAGGATAGGGCATTTGGCTGCTAAATGAGCATTCTTCTTGTTGCATACATAGCAGTCCAGATCGCCCTTGCATTCTTCCACAACATGCCCACTGGTTTTACATCTCCAGCAAAAGGGGGGTCTGGGTTTTTTTGCCTTAACCCCACTCTGATCACCCGGAGGATTCAGTGTTTGCACTGTTGTTGTGTCACACGCAAGCCGCCGCAATGCGCCGGCGGGTCCCGCCATGTTGGGTCTCAAGGGGATGGTAGCGTAGCTGTTGCCCTCCACGGCCACGACCGCCATATCCGCCACGTCCTCCAGCTGAAACCCGCCCGGCACCAGACCCGTCGCCGGCATGTCCTTGTCCGCCCCAAGGGTGACCATTGCCACGGCCCGAAGGTGGACGCTGAGGATAATTTCTGTATAGCGGCGATTGGCGTTGCGGTGGTGGTGGCGACGAGCGGCTGTGCGGAGGTGGTGACGAGCGTCGCTGCTTAGGCGAGCGGCGATGCTGTGGAGGAGGCGAACGGCATGGCGGTGTGGGCGAGGAACGGCGTTGTGGAGGTGGCGGCGGTCGAGGTTGGGGTTGTGGAGGCAGGCGAGCAGCCATCTCGGTGAATGTGGGTCGGGTGGCGGTTTGGTGCGGCGAATCAGCAAGGTGGGCGGCGGGGTGGGTGGGTCGGGCGGCGACTTGGTGTGACGAAGTAGCAAGTCGGGCGGCGGCGTGGTGTGGTGAAGCAGCAGGTCTGGTGGCGGCGTGGTGTGGCGAAGCAAAAGGTGGGGCGGCTGCGTGAATTGGCGAAGGAAGACGCGTCTCAAGTGGTAGGGTATGGAAGGCACCCGAAGTGGGCCGATTTGAGCCAACCGGCCCACACAGACGTGAGTGCACAGAGCAACCATCCGGTCTACGCAGCAACTCACAGCTGGATCGCTCGTAATATCTGGCTCGCGCAATCAAAGCCATCCGATCCGTGTCAACGCTGGAATTTAAAATTCGAACAGCTTGTCGATCACAGGCGCATTGCATCCTGGAGAAATGCTCTGGTGGCATGAAAGCTGCCAAATTTCTGATCATCAATCGAGGTCGAGGAAGAGGCCCCTTCCAAGGACGAATGACACATCCACGTCGTGGAATGTCCCGTCCTTTCCCTCTTGGTCGAGTTTGTTCTTCAAAATCCGTATGAACTGCCTGGCTCTCCGCCGAAGGCTCTGCTATTGCCGTGATCTGATTGGTCGACAACTCCCCTGGCTCAATTTGCTCCCACCAGCGAGTCCCTTTGGGATAGCCAATTGATCTCCAAAATTCCTCCGACAGATCCTGTTCCGATTCCTGTGTTGATCGTTGTTGCCGCTGGCTAAGTTCGTCGGCAACGGCCGCATCAACGTGGGAATCAAGACTGCGACGGGTCCCCTGTAGATCATCCGACAAGAGACTAATGTGAGGAGAAAAATCAGAGTTCAAAACACTAACCGCGTTGTGATGTCGATCTCCCTCAAGCGGATCCGTAACGGCGGCATGGGTGGCGGCACCCTTGCTCGTGGCCAGTGTAGAAACGTCAGCAGAAACGTTGGCCGGGATGGATGGCCTGGGAGCGAGGGTGAGACGCCGGCGCTCCCGCCCCCCAGGGACTCCTCCTCCGAAGGCCTCATCTTTCATTCGTCTTAACTTACTTTGGTTTTTGTCGCAGGAACCAAGCTCAGAAGAAATGCATCTACTTCATCTCCCTGAAGTACAATTGTATATCCGAGGCCAGACCTCCTCAATGCATCCTCTTCAGCCTAGCAAGATACCAAGCTGATTAATGTTTGTTTGCATTACGTGTGCATCAAGAACAGTTTACATGTGTAATGTGGTTATGAACAGTGGAACCTTCTTTGCTTTGAGGACTTGTTATCTCCAGTTTGGTTCAATTCCAGAGCCTGTGCATGAGACCAATGCAATGGCTATTTCTTGACCAGTCTGCAGAAAGCAAAGAGAGTTTCCAGTAAATATAAATATTGAAAAGGGCACTGATTATAAAAGGCAGGACAAGTGACAGCATCAGGTGAACGACTTACAGGTAAAGCTTTTATAAATTGAAGTATGTATCAAAGAAAACTAAATCGATAAGAATTTACATCGAATATGCAATGCACATACTAATACCAATACGAGATGTTATAGGACCCAAAAAAATAAATTAACACTATTACATGTTAATTAGGTGTTAAATCACGATCACCAAAATCAAACTAATGCCACTGCAACCAATAGATTGTCAAAACGTCTCCGCCATCACTTCCCGGTCGCCATCACTTCGAGACTAAATCAGTACCATTTGATGTATTACTTTGCCTGATTTTTGACAAATTGGAAGTGTTGTGTTGTGTGTAAAGATGCTGAGCTTAATCCTGTTCTCCTCTTTCCTATTCTGGAAAAAGATTATAACAATAAGAAACAGTTAGCAACAGGACTATCTGGTAAAAAATACTGAGCAAATGACAGAATGTGCAACTTCGAAGCACCTTAATGTAAGTAAAACGATCTGCTGTAACTTTCTTGTTCAACGAGTCAATAGCAGATAAAACATATCGGGAGGCATTGCTTCCTTCTTCAGCTGACATAGCCTGATTACTGTGAGTAACCTAAGCAAGCATGCATAGTAACTTTATCAAAACACGCCTAGTAAAAAAATTCACATAGTAGTTATATGATTGAAGGGTATAAAGCTCAAAGCCAAAAACATGACAAATATCAGAATCCAACTATTAGTTCTTCTCAACATTTACAGCTCTAGCAATCTGAACAAGAACAACGCAGAGCACATGAATATATGACCATTTTGTAAATAGCTCTTAGGTCGTGATCGTTTTAGCGATGGTTTCTGGCTTTTGGCTGAAATTTCACTGTAACTGACTGTTTTTTTTACTGTAGCTGAGTTAGTGGATAGTGTAGTGAATAGTGAAAAAAAGCTGAAACTAGAAGCTGAAACCGAAACGATTAGGGCCGCTCAGAACAGCTTTTGGGCGGTGGGTGATAAAAACACTGTAGCAGATACTGTAGCTACAGTACCTGCTATAGTAAAAAAAATTTCGTTTTTTTTAAAAAATTACTTACACTTTTTTTTGGTTTTTGTTTTATATTTTTTTACATTTAATTATACTCAATAAACCAACTTAGTTACAGTGTTTTTTCAGCCAGCTACAGTGTTTTTTCAGCAAAAGCCAAAAGCCATCGCTAAAGTGTTTTTTCGTATTCCTTTGCATTGTCCGTGATGGGCTAATATATTTTTTCTATTTTTATATTTTTTTTAAATTTAATTATGCCCAAAAAGCCAAATCAGCTACAGTAAAAAAAGCTAGCTACAGTAAAATTTCAGCCAAAAACAAAAAACTATCGCTAAAAAGATCACCCTCTTAGTCCAACCATCTGGTCATTAGGTATCATATAGTGTATTTTTCTTTTTTTGCCGTGACTTATAATTATATCTGTGATTTATAACTATAGTTGATTTTTTTATTAGCTTCGATAAAATGACAAAAAATCATACAATTTTTTTTCAGTAGGATCCATTGTACTCGTATGGGTTGGGCGGTTGGATGAGCTCGCCAACCCAACCAATTCCCTTTGGTAGAAAAAAAAAATACACGTGCTCCTGGAATATCCCAATGGGGCTGCCAATATTTGCCGCGACGACGTTAGCGTCGGTTTCTGATCAGACGGTTCTTGTCAGAGCACGCGACAGGACGAAATTGCCAAACTTGTTTTTGTGTTCGTCTCATTTCTTCTTTCCCTGCAACGATTTCTTTCTTGACGGTTTCATTTGAATCAATGGATCCTGCCTACCTGCGTATTCATTTGAACCATTGAATAATCCATATTCCCAGGATCAAGCTGACCAGCTTGGTCAGGCCTGCAAAGCCTAGTAATTCATGGTGATACGTCACTTCAGTGATTCAATTGGTTTGCCATAAAAACGATGAAGGTGAAACTATTACAAAACTGAACCCCCAAAGGGAATTCATTTGAGGTCCTTACAGTGGTTGTGGAAGAATGAGATTTGTTTTTTTTTTTTTACCTTTTTGTACAATTGAGGCGTATGTATATCCTAGGGGTTAGGACATGAAGGTGTCTGTGCCATGTATAATTTTTTTTTCTGAATTTTGATCGATAAATAGAGAGGAGTATGTAACACGTTTTTATCAATTTGAACAAAAGCTCAACTTTCTGTTAGGAATGTGATCTCAGGCCAAACGGTCAAAACGAGAAAGAGATTATTCAGCGCCCTGATCGGGGGAGCTTTCCATATTTTGGTTACGGTCCCCCGTTGCAACAGCGCAATATAAAGAAGGGGTTCCGGCCTCTCATGAAAGAGTGTACTCGTGAGACCAAGAAACCCCGTACACACCCAAAACGAAAACCGATCTATTGTGCGCTGTTGAGCAACGGGAAGGCCGTCGCCGTCGCCACCACCGCAGACCTCGCCGCGACGACCCTCTCTCGCACCGACTCTTCCTCACGCCGCATCGCGCGAGCACGGGTCTTCGCTCATGGCGTTCATCGGCGACAGTAAGTCTCATGTTTTCTCTCCACTCTAGATGTTCTAGCGAATACTAGCAGATCACGATTCATGCATAAAGAAAAACCCACATTTGGTATCAGAGCCGTTTGCTAGTTTTCTAGAACTCTAGTCCTCTGATGAATGCATAGAATTTTAGAAGGAGAGGATTTGTCAAATCTTGTTGAAGAATCCCCAAATCAATCCCTAAAGAAATCCAGATCAGGAAACAAAAAAAAAATTACTTGTTCGTGCGCGCTGGCGAGCTCGCCGCCCGCCCGCACGCCGGCCACCGGGCCGCTTGGCCGCTCTTTGTTGGCGCCGCCGCCGCCTGCGGGCCGCCCGCCAGCGCCTGCGCGCGCTGTTGCTCCGCCGCTTGCGCGTTCGCGCGTGCACTGCTGCGCCGGCCTCGCCGCCGCGCCCAGCGCCTTGCGCGCTCCCGCCGCCACTCGCTCTGCTGCTGCGCGGCTGCGCGCCTGCGCGTCGGCCTGCGCGCTCGCTGCTGCTTGCTGCGCTGCCCTCGTCGCTGCCTCGCGCCGCCCGCCCGGCCCGTTGCGCTCACCGGCGCGCGCCAGCTCACTGCCACCCACCGCGTGCTGCGCCCGCTTTGGCTGCGGCAGCGCCGCCGCCACCACTGCGCACTGCCACGGCCACGCTCCAGCCGCAGAAGCCACGCCGCAGCCCCTGCTCTCTCTCATTTTTTTTTGGGTTCTGAGCAAGGGAAGCAGGTGAGCAAATTCTTTTAGGGGAGATAAACATGAATGAGTGGTGGAGCTTGATTCAGGGAAGGTAGATGAGTGGTGGTTGGTGGAGAAAATATCTCTTTGACCAGTCTTTTGATGAGATAAAGTTTGGGTTAATTAAAAAAAAATACTTTTGACTGGTAAATGGGATAACGATGAGTTTTTTTTAGAAGACCCCCTAAACTTTTAAGGAATTATGTGACCTCCTAACGCATAATCTTATGTTTTCAGCATATTTTTCATGTATATATTTTTTGGTATATATATACTATATATATAGGCTGTTAAGTTTTATTTCAGTATATATATTTCATGTATTATGATATGCCTCATGTTCTTTAATTATCTGTTGTTTGATGTCTCCCATGCAATATATTACTGAATGTCTTTTAGCTGCTGAAATTTTATGCTATAGTTTCCGCTGCGTGATGTTCTCCCCTAATTGAATGGAACCAACGAGAAATTCAATTAAAGGGGTATAATTAATTTTACGTGCTATTACTTTTGACCAACGTTAATTGTAATAGCATGTTATCAATAATGTTTCTTTTGTTATGTTGTTTTGGCCATGCTATTACTCTTTGATCAACGTTAATTGCAATAGCATATTATCGATTATGTTTCTTTTGATATGTTGTTTTGGCCATGCTATTACTCTTTGACCAACGTCAATTGTAATAGCATGCCCTAAATTATGTTAAATTTTTCGTCATCTGCCCAACGGTGATACGAAAAATTATTATGAGCATGTTGTTAATCATACCAACGTAAGATTAATTTTTCATGCAAATCAATTATGTATTTTCCTAATGTAAAATTTTTAAATTTTTTCAGCTGGTTCTATTTCGGCTCAGGTTAATGCAATTGAGCCACTTAATGGCAGCAACTTCCAGAAATGGAAGTTCACCCTTATGACGACTTTCCAGCTCTTGGACCTAGACTATGCGTTTAGGTTCGATGAGCCTGTCGCTCCTAATGAAGGAGATGACAATTTTGATGATAAAATGAAGGAATACAAACTTAATGTTGAAAAGTGGGAGCGGTCTAACCACGTTTCACTTGCTGTCATGAAAAACTCCATCAGTGAGGCTATTAGGGGAGCAATCCCTGAAAAGGAAAGGGTGAAGGATTACTTGTCCTCCATCGAGGATCATTTTAAAGGATCCTCTAAGGTTTATGCTACCACACTGATGCACAGGCTCATGAATACAAAGTACAATGGTACTGGAAATGTCCGTGAGCACATCATGACCATAATCAATATTGCTGCCAGACTTAAGACAATGGACATGGCAATTTCTGACGGTTTTGTTGTCCATTATATTATGATGTCTCTTCCTAAGCAATTTGAAGCTTTCAAGGTGAACTATAACACCATTAAAGATAAGTGGACAATGAGCGAGTTAATCGCCAATGTTTCTCAAGAGGAAGAGAGGCTCAAGGCTGAAGGGGGTGATGATGTTGTGAATCACATCAACTCCTCAAACAGAGCTGGCTCCTCTAGAAATAGAGGAGGCTATAAAGGAAAGGGCAAGAAGGAGCAAACATACTCCCCTTATAATAAAAGGCCACAGCATCCACAGCGTCCTCAAGCGCCTAAACACGCTTCAGGTCCTGGGAGCTCAAATGGACAAAAGAAAAATGATGAGTGTCATTTTTGTCAGTCCAAGGACCATTTCAAAGATAACTGTCCTGGATGGCTAAAATGGCTCGCCAAGAAAGGTACTTATGAAATTACTTTCGTTGATGAAGCATTTTATGCTGATTTTCCTGTAAATTCTTGGTGGATTGATTCGGTGCCATCAGGCACGTTACGAATTCCTTGCGTGGATTCCATATGTTGAGAAATCTCGGAGGGAAAGAAGCCTAAGAGTGGCTAATGGAATGGAAGTGAAATTAAAGCCATTGGATCAGTTTCTTTAGTTTTGAATAAAGGTTTTGTAATAGACCTTAATGATGTTCTTTATGTTCCCTCGATGAGTAGAAACTTAATTTCTGTCTCATTATTAGATAATGATGGATATTCATGTAATTTTGGACACGGACAGTGTCTTGTTTACTTCAATAATAATAATGTTGGTCGTGCCATCCGACACGACAAGCTTTATATGTTATCCTGCAAGATTCTCCTATATCCATGAATGTATGTGATGTGAATAAAAAGCAAGCGAATTGATGAGACCGTCGAAATTGTGGCACCGTCGTTTGGGCCACATTTCGAGGGGGAGAATTGAACGTATCATTAAAGATGAAATTTTCCACCCTTTAGATTTTAATGATTCGGATGATCATTGTCTTGATTGTATCAAAGGCAAGTATGTAAAGCAAATAAAGAAAGGTGCTACTCGAAGCACAGGGATTTTGGAATTAATCCATACCGACATATGTGGTCATTTCCTGTGACATCGGTGGATGGTTATAATTCTTTCATTACATTCATCGATGATTACTCACGTTATGGCTACATCTATCCCATTAAAGAGAGATCGGAAGCACTAGATAAATTTAAGATATTTAAGGTCAAGTTGAAAATCAGCACAATCTAAAGATCAAAGTAGTGCGTTCGGATCGCGGGAGAGTATTATGGACGACACGCAACTTATGGACAGAGTTCTGGTCCTTTTGCGAGTTCCTACAAGAAAATGGTATAGTCGCCAAGACTCAATGCCCAGTGATCCCGGCAAAATGGAGTAGCGAAAAGAAGAAACCGCACACTTATGGACATGGTTCAAGTATGTTGAGCTACTCCACCTTGCCGATAAAGTTATGGATGGAAGCATTAAAGACCGCTGCACACATACTCAATCGGGTTCCCAGAAATCGATGCCTAAAACACCCTATGAATTATGGACTCGAGAAAACCAAGTTTGAACTACCTACATGTGTGGGGTTGTGCAGCTAAAGCTAAATTATTTAACCCACAGATTGGGAAATTAGACCCCAAGACGTGAGTTGCCATTTTATTGGCTACCCGACAGTCTAAAGGGTACCGATTCTCTTGTCCAGATCGTACCACAAAATTTGTAGAAACAAGACACGCAGTGTTCTTGGAAAATGATGGGATCGGTGGGGACTTAGAGCCTAGGAAAATTGATCTTGAGGAGAAGCGGTTTATGTCCCTTCACCGCTAATCCGACAAACCGATTTTCCTATGCCCCAAATGGTTGTACCCCAAGCGGTTGTACCCCAAGTGGTTGTGCCCACGCTTGACCTGTTGTTGCAACTCTGTTGCATCTCCGCTTAATCTGTGGCCACTCCTCCCGTTGAGGGCTCAAAATGCTAGTGCTGTACCTAATGATGAGTTTTCACAGCCCTCTGTGACAATTAATGAACAGCCTAATGAGCCTACTATTGTACCTGTCAGGAGATCAGAACGAGTGAGGAGATCTGCTATCCCAAGTGATTATGAGGTTTACTTAAATGAAGATGATCTTGGGAAGATGGATGATCCTAACTCTTATAAAGAAGCTATGAAGAGTAAGGATTCGTCTAAGTGGCTAGATGCCATGAAAGATGAAATTAAGTCTATGAGCGATAATGATGTATGGGACTTAGTAGAAATTCCTAATGGAGCCAAAACAGTAGGCTGTAAATGGGTCTACAAAACCAAACGGGACTCCAAAGGGAATATCGAAAGGTTTAAGGCGAGACTTGTAGCAAAAGGGTTTACACAAAGAGAAGGCATTGATTATAATGAAACATTTTCTCCTGTCTCGACTAAAGATTCTTTTAGAATCATAATGGCGCTCACAGCATATTTTGATTTAGAGTTGCACCAAATGGATGTTAAGACTGCATTCCTAAATGGAGATTTATATGAGGACGTTTACATGACACAACCGGAAGGTTTTGTTGTGGAAGGCGAGGAACATTTAGGATGCAAGTTAAAGAAATCCATATATGGCCTGAAACAAGCTTCTAGGCAATGGTACCTTAAGTTCGATAAAGTCATAAGGAATTTTGGATTTAAGGAGAATGATGTTGACAATTGTACATATGTTAAGTTCAGGGGGAGTAATTACACCTTCTTAATTCTTTATGTGGACGATATATTATTGGCCAGCAGCAGTATGGACATGCTGCAGGAAACTAAAAGATTTCTCTCGTCCAATTTTGACATGAAGGATCTCGGTGAAGCATCTTATGTTCTTGGTATTGAAATTCACCGAGATAGGTCCAAAGGAACATTAGGTTTATCACAAAAGGCATACATTGACAGAGTACTAAAGAGATACAATATGCATAAATGCTCTGCCTCGCCTGCTCCTATTGTTAAGGGCGATAAGTTTGGGAAATTTCAATGCCCAAAGAATGACTATAAATCTGATCAGATGAAGGCTATACCTTACGCTGCATTGCCGGAAGTATTATGTATGCTCAAGTATGTACACGCCCGATTTAGCTTTTGTTACCGGATGCTTGGCGATATCAATCAAATCCAGACCGGACCACCGAAAGCCGTTAAGAAAGTCCTACGCTATATGCAAGGCACTAAAGGTCACATGCTCACATATAGAAAATGCGATAACCTTGAAGTTGTCGGTTATTCTGATGCTGATTTTGCGGGGTGTAAAGACACTAAGAAGTCCACATCAGGTTATATTTTCACCCTCGCAGAGCAGCAATATCATGGAAAAGTGTAAAGCAAACACTTACCGCATCGTCGACAATGCAGCTGAATTTGTGGCATGTTATGAGGCTACCGGCAGGTTTGTATGGCTAAAGAACTTTATCCGGGATTAAGAGTGGTAGACGACATTTCTAGACCACTCACTTTGTAATCGCGATAATGAACCCGCATTTTCTATTCGAGTAACAACAAGTCAAGTGCGGCTGCCAAGCACATTGACATAAAGTATCATGTTGTGAAAGATAGAGTCCAGGATCAAACAATTAAGGTTGAGCATATTGGAACTAAATTTATGCTCGCGGATCCGCTCACAAAAGGCTTACCACCCAATAATTTTCGTGATCATGTTGCGGCATGGGTTTATTGGAGAGCCCGTGATCCCGGAATAAGTGGACCAAATAAAGTAACCAACTCCCATGAAGTATTATGTTATCCGATCGAGATAGAATGAAGCACTATAAGTCTCGATGTCCAATGATACTTAATTGATTGTTGTGACGCACTACTTTGGTGTGAATTTTTATTGAGAGAAGGCTTATGATGTTTAGCCTTACGATCAAGGGGAGAATGTTAGGAATGTGATCTCGGGCCAAGCGGTCAAAACGAAAGAGATTATTCAATACGATCGGGAGCTTTCCATATTTTGGTTACGGTCCCCGTTGCAACAAATAAGCAATATAAAGAAGGGGTTCCGGCCTCTCACGAAAGAGTGTACTCGTGAGACCAAGAAACCCCGTACACACCCAAAACGAAAACCGATCTATTGTGCGCTGTTGAGCAACGGGAAGGCCGTCGCCGTCGCCACCACCGCAGGACCTCGCCGGCGACAGCCCTCTGCACCGACTCTTCCTCACGCCTGCATCGCGCAGGCACGGGTCTTCGCTCATGGCGTTCATCGGCGACAGTAAGTCTCATGTTTTCTCTCCACTCTAGATGTTCTAGCGAATACTAGCAGATCACGATTCATGCATAAAGAAAAACCCACACTTTCTAGTGTCCATACTTCAAATTAGAACTCTCATCAGTGTGAGTGTGGCGCATGGAAAAGTAAAAAAAAAAGAACCAAGGGACTACATATCTTAGTAATAAAGTAAGAAAAAAACACACATAAATTCGAGCCAAGGAAAACAAAGAATGCACCAAAAGTGGTAGAACCCAAACCACTGAAATAGCTTAATGGGTAGGTCCCATTGCACCATTCCTGAACCATATCGCTGAGACGTGCAATTACTTGGTGTACTGACCAAAAATGAAGGCAGATGCATCCAAGTTTCAGGTATACATGGAGTTTGGAGTCCTGGCCAAGGTTAGCCATGTCTGGCCATGTTCCAGGCAAGAACTCTCTGGTTCCTGCTCTACATGGTCTTCCACTTTGATCAGAAAGCAAAGTGGATACAAAGCTGTGAGCAAATTACTACTTGCCAAGGACCAAGATAGATAAACAAATCAACACTATTGTTCCTTAAGATACTCTTCTAAAGCCTTACTAGTACTCTAGAATTAAACAGCTCTCAGCCAGTGATGTGCAATATGGCTACATTCTGACCTGAAGTAAATTGAACTTTTTAATTAGGGTTTAGATATAACAATTTGTTACTTGAAAAAGAGAGAGAGAAAATAACAATTTGTAGTCACAGAACAGGACATTATGGCCGCGCTCAACTTCAATTTTTTTTCACTGTTTAGCGTCGCGTTTACTGTAGCAGCGTTGCGTTGCACTGTAGCAATTTTGTCACGTAGTGAATTTTTTTTGTTTTTTGGTTTTTTTTGTGTTTCGTTTTTTTTCGTATTCCTTTGCATTGTCCACTCTAGACTAGCGTGCTATTTTTATTTTTACATTTTTTTAAATTTAATTATGCCTAATATGCCATTCAGCTACAGTAAAAAAATCAGCCAGTTACAATGAAATTTCAGCAAAAACTAAAAATCATCGCTATTCCGAACGCCTCCATAGTCACATGACATGAGATCTAAAGCTAGTAAACCTTTTCAACCTTAACAGCTGGCTTCATATACATCAATCACTATAATGCATGTTCCTGTCATAGATGACGCTTACACGGCTGCAATTTTGGTTGGTGTACCACAACATCTCACAACACAAGAAATTTTCCTAGTGGGGGTTTATTTTCTTTCTTTTAATTATGCATTTACCCCCTTCCAATAGGCAAATAATCATGGTCGACCTGGAAACAACCGGAGTGCTAAAATACATCTGAGAAAATTTGGGCCGGATCTGAAACTACAAAATTTTACATTTCTCTACTGATCACCATTAAAAAAAAATCCATATGGGTCTGTCTACGCAAGTGTGAGCAGGATAAACGGGGAAGCTTTGCCGGGCCCACCCCCTGTCCATCCCATTTGACCACGTCCAATGGTTCAAATGCAAGCCATGCCGTCGTCACTTCAGCTTCGCCGACACCATCTCCCTTCCCCAATAATTATGTTGTTACTATTAACACACGATTATAAGGGCAGTTCTAATGCTTGAAATCATGATTAATTTCTAATTTTTTAAGATACTATGATACAAACTACAGCTCTAATCCATGGTTTCTTCGTGTGGATCCAGATCGAATCGTGACCAATCCTTTTCATCCCCTTTCTGCACATACATTGGCTGTTTCTTTTAAGACACTATGATAAGAAATTAGGTTCGCTGCAGCGTATTTTTTGCTGATTTCCTCGACTTTGGACCTTGTGAAGAAATAGTTTCCTCATGAAGAAACCGTTTCCTTATCTCTCCTATTTAATTACTATACCATGTCACTAAAATACTTACATAGTAAATCTAATTAATATAAAAAAACTATAAATTTAGGACTGCCCTAACAACATTTACCTCATGACCTTAACACATTAATATCTGATTATTAATCACACTCACATGTGCAACGAAAAAGTTAAAGCTGTGCAACGAAAAATGTGAGCCATGAAAGGTTGTGAGTTCAATTCTTAGCTCTATTTTTAATGCACTTGTACGGACTGTGCACAGTGTAAGTTGGTGTGCTTTTTTTTTCCTACTTAAATACTAGAATCTGTACCGTTCACCTTTCTGCCAATAGATTTAACACCTATTTATATTGATTTTTAAAATTACTTTTCTATATTAAATGACTCTACAATTTTTAATTAAAATACCTTTTAAGTCAAGGTTTACTAGTTAATTATAATACACACTGCAGCGACTTTATTTATATCATCTAAATTCGTGCGTATGTGTCTCTCTGCAAACTGTTACTATTTTAAGTTAAAACCAAAATCCTACATTAATGGGTCCAAAACTAAACTTTCTAGATTTACTATATAAAATGTATGTCACTAGATTTATTATTAAAAATATTTTTATAGTATATTTTAATACAAAATATTGAAAGTACCGATCAAAAAGTCGACCACGAAAAGTAGGGAAAAAAATGAAAGGAGTATGTTTCCAACAGAACAGTTATTACCCGATTGTGAGATAGAGCTAGAGCTCTAAAAAATTTAACTAATCACCTCCAAGGCCATTCACTAATATCTAATTAAGTAGCTCCACGTCAATTTGCTATTCACTGCCTACACGGACTCAAGAAATTAGCATCTACACACACGAGACAAGGCACTGTATACGTATACACGTACACCGTTCCACCGCTCTTGAGAGAGAGAGAGAGAGAGAGAGAGAGAGAGACAAGGGAGGGAGATATATCCATACAAGCATCCATCAAGAAGGCAAGAGCTCGGAGAGATGGCCATGGCGGCAGGCGCCACCAACGGCGGAGGCGGTGGGCCGAACGGTGGCGGCGCGAAGGTGATCAGCCTGCGGCTGCAGTACTACTGCGTGCTCGCGGCGGTGGTGGTGGCGGTCATGGTGCTGTCGCTGGCGTTCGTGTCGCCGGCGGCCATGGGGGCCGTCCGGCAGAACCTCGGGGCCGTCGTGGCCGCCACCGGCGGCGACGGTGGAGGAGGAGGTGCCGGGACAGCGGCCGCCGAGACGCAGGAGCCGCCGGTGGTGCTGTTCAACTTCGGCGACTCGAACTCGGACACCGGCGGCGTGGCGGCGGCCGGCGGCATCCGGATCATGCCGCCGGAGGGCCGCACCTACTTCCACCACCCCACTGGACGACTCTCCGACGGCCGCGTCATCATCGACTTCTTCTGTGAGTTAATTAATCACCAATTAGCCGCTCTGTTAGCAGTTCTTGTTATTTACCAACAAGTAGAGGCCTTAATTGCGTCGAAAACCTGATAATTTTAGGTGCTTGATAGTAATTACGAAATGCAAAGTACAATTGTAGTGCATGGCAATTTAATGGCTCGTTTGGAACATCGAAATTTCCTCCAATTCCAGTAATAACCGAAATGTTTCGTGTGAAATTCCTGCCAATTTACTGCACTCCAAACAACTAATTTTGGTCGGTTAATTAGCTTAACCAGGTTCGTAGATCGTCTCTAGCAAGCTCCAAGCTGGTTAATGAGTGATCTCGAGTAATTAGGGTCAACAAGGTCATGTTGCCGTCAACGTGGAAGAGGGGTTAAAAAATTGGTACTAATCGGTGGTTGAAGCAGTAGTCGCAGGCATGTGCTGCCTAACAATGGCTGCGTTTTTCTCCTTGCCTACTGGGAGGAAAAAAAACTCCAATTGTTGTTGGGTATCGCCTGGTAATTAGTGTTAACTGCTGGAGTAAGGAAGGACCATTTCCTTGCGTGTCTAAAAGCCAAGTCCTTGAGAAGACCTGTTCTTGTGCTTTCCTGCCTCTTTTTGCGTGCAGACAAAGTGAAGCTTTCCTGCCTCTTTTTGTGTGCAGACAAAGTGATGATGGGAGAAATAGGTAAAGAAAAAGGAAGAGCTATGGGTTGTATTCCAGCTTTGTTTTATAATTAAATAAACAATTTGCATGTCATGACCTACTAATCCCATACATGTCACCATGTGATAGTTCATGGTTCTCACATTGCATCAACTTATATATTATTTGTGTGCACGTGCAGACCCATCCATGACACAGTGTAGATGCATTTGCTGTTTGGATATTTAATCTCCTATTTAGCAAAAACATCACGATGTCATGTACTCCAGAAAACAAAATTTTGAACAAAACAAGCCATTTATTGGTGATGCTGCTTCAGGACAGGCAGCATCTGTACTTTCAGTTTGTGGCCATGGAAGCTTTAACCTTCAACCGAGGATATCAAGTACAAGCATAGAAGGTCCTCAAGTACAAACATAGAAGATGTCACATTTGTGTGTTATATCTTATATGGTTGAGGTGCACATGGTGGGGGCACTTGTGCATTATCTCTTGATGGACTGAAATGCCATGCCACTATATTATTCCCTTGTGATAAGGGCCAAATTACTGTAGTTGATCACTGTGGTAGATAGCATTCCGTTATGTCTGGGGCAAGGTTTAATTGTCAAGCTATCCAAGACATGCCAGCGTAATTAGCGTTTAGAACACACTTGCATTTTTTTTACAAATGGCAGGCACAATCTGGTAACTTGTGGAGTAAAGTCTAAACACAGATGTAAAATTTCCAGACCAGAGCGCTTGGCAGTGAATCCAGTGATAGAACATTTAACATAGAGATCTACTGCTACCAAAAGTTAAAAAATTAGTGAGTCTCTTTAAGTTTACTCATTCCTTAAGATCATCTTTTCAGGTGAGAGCCTGAACACGCGTGAACTGAACCCATACCTGAAGGCAGTGGGTTCAGACTACAGCAATGGCGTCAACTTCGCCATGGCCGGCTCGACAGTGACTCACGGTGTCTCCCCCTACTCCCTGAACGTACAAGTCGATCAGTTCATCTACTTCAAGCATAGATCCTTGGAGCTCTTCCAACTAGGTTCGTCGCATGAGCTCTACACCATCACATTTATGTTAAGAATCATTGCAAGAAGAGGAATTGCAAGAAGAGGAAGACAGAAATCTGAAATTGATGGTCAATGCTGTTTCCATGCAGGTCTGAAAGGCCCGGTGAACAAGGAGGGCTTCGAGAACGCGCTGTACATGATGGACATTGGCCACAATGATGTGGCGGGTGTGATGCACACGCCAACTGATCAGTGGGACAAGAAGTTCACAGAGATTGTTGGTGAGATCGGAGATGCGATTCGGGTAAATTACTCGTGCAATGTGTCCTCTGAAATGTTCAGTCTCAAGTGTAGTAACTAGTAAGTAGTTACACTGACAGAAGCTTTTCTTGGCAACGTTCAGATTCTGTATGAAAACGGCGCAAGGAAGTTCTGGATACACGGCACGGGCGCGCTTGGCTGCCTGCCGGCGTTGGTAGTGCAGGAAGAGGGTGAGCGCGATGCGCATGCCTGCCTCGCAAAGTACAACAGGGCAGCTCAAGATTTCAACAAGAAGCTGAGCAACCTCTGCGACGACATGCGGTTGCACCTGAAGAACACCACCGTGGTGTACACCGACATGTTTGCCATCAAGTACGACTTTGTCGCTAACCACACCAAATACGGTATGAACAACAACAATGACAAAACACTTCAAATCTCCATCTTTCAGAATCAGAACATTTGTCGATTCATGCATTCAGAGTTGTCATTGATAAGATGTGTTCAGTTTCTGAAATCTCCTCAGAACTCGCTTATCTTGTTCTTCAGGGATTGAGTGGCCGTTGATGGTGTGCTGCGGGAACGGTGGGCCGCCTTACAACTTCAAGCCAGGTAAACCCGGCTGCAGCGATCTCTGCGAGCCGGAGTCGAAGGTGCTGAGCTGGGACGGCGTGCACTTCACCGATTTCGGCAGTGGCCTTGCTGCTAAGCTTGCGATGAGTGGCCAGTACTCCAAGCCCAAAGTGAAGCTGGCAAGCTTGGTCAATGGTGGCTCCAAGAAATCACCTTCCGATTCTTGATGCTGATCAATGAATCATGAACTTCGGATCCAGGGATTCATGGATGGATAATGGTGAAGATGAATTCAGATGATGATGATGGATAATGTGATTGATGGAGACGTTGCTGCAGATTTTTTCTACATTGATTGACTCCTTGTACACAAAAAGCTAAAGTAGCGATGAAGAGAAGCTCCTCAGCTACAAGTAAAAGCTGTTGTATGTTTTTTTTGTTGGGGGAGGGGGGGTGCCGAGTATAAAGGTTTTTTTATTGTTGGTGGGCAGGTTAGCATATATGACATTGTTGTAATCCGTAATTACAAAAATATCCGTATATGCGCTGTATTAATAAAAATAGTATTTTTGCCGCCTGATAGCCGGGCGGCGACACCGTAGAGGTGATGCGTGTGACCTGTCACCCTGCTATCGGACGGCAGGTAATTAAGCTAGCTAATTAGCCAGCTTAATTATCTACCTTAATTTTTTATACTTTTTGTTTGAATTTTTAAATATAGTAAATGAGCTCAAAAATTTATGATATTTTATGTGAAATCTCCTGACACAACGTATTTGATTGTGTAATGTTTTGACAATTTTATTTGCTATGAATGTTGCTAAAAAATTCGTACAATTTTGATATTTGTAGAAATTGTTACATATAGCAAACGAGATCTAAAAATTATAAAATTTTATGTGAAGCCTCCCGAAACAGCCAACCTAATTGTGTAATTTTTTGATATATTAATTTAATTATAATTAATGATATATGATGCTCAGGCATCTTTTTGCAGTACGTGACCTCTGTTCTCCGCACATGTGTCGGTCCGTTGCTACTATCTTTCCTTTTTCGCTACATCCTTTGCACAATTATCATTCTGTCCGTGTCATCCCCCCTCATGCGCTCTCTCGTCCGCACTGATGTCGTTATGTTCGTATTGTCCCCCCTTGTCTTCACATTTGTAAGAGTTACCATGCCGTCCCCCTTCGCCCGAAGTGTTGTGCATCGACAAGGAGTCCTTAATTTGCAAAGTGAGCACATCGGATTCCCTTTTCACTCGGTCATAAATACGAACCTCTCGTAGTTAGTTATCGGTCATCTAAGTCGCTCATCGTGGAAGCTCATTATCACGATCGTCTCTCAAAATTAAGAGTACATAACTAATTATTTTGAGAAGCCAATACATAGCTCATTAAGGACGCAGCAGTGCTGATTGCTTCTCTCAAAAGATAGGTAATTTTTTATCACATGCTTTCGATGTTATTCCTGCAACCCTAGTTAATTAGTATTATTTAGTTAGTCATAATTAATGTAGTTTGTTTTATGAAGTAAGTATGTCGTAGTAATTTAGACATAGTTTTTATAATTTTTGTGTACGTACAATACCCATAATTTGTTATGGTATGGTAGTGTGTAATTAAGCAGTCGTAATTATTGTAGTGGCAATTAGTTAAGGCTAAGTAATGAGTTAGTATTAAGTAATTAAGTGCTAAGGACGACGGTAATGAATCACTCATAATTTTTTTAGACTTGTAATCAAATTATCGGTAATTAATGAATTATTCATATGTAGTCACACACATGTAATCACTAACTTGCATGCTGCTTGTCATCATTTTTTGTTATAATGCTTACTGTGGATCTGGTTATTGTGGCTTCAAGCAGTCGCAGACATGGAACACTTGATAATGTACGGTGATGGTCTTGTATGGATTGGACCCGATGGGTTGGACCTATCGACATGCCAATATAACATGCTCTAGGCCGAGGGGCTCGGTGTCATGAATATTCACGAGCTACGAAGCTGTATTCGAAGGGAGTTCGCCACAGTGGCAATAGTGATGAAACTTGTGATCGAGGGGATCACCTGCACGAATGGCGTGTGGGAGCTCATGAAGGTGAATGGCATCGTATTGTGGAGGCAGTACATGCGAATTGCCTTCCAGCCCGAGGTAGCCATTTACGAGAGACCGATGGTGTAACTGAGTTTCGTACGTCGGGTGTTGAAAAACATTGATGAGTCTGGCCCCTCGACACCTAGGGAACCACACGTGGAGCTTCAAGATGATACAACTAAATGTCATGTATCGGATGGAAGACTCACCCCTGATTTCATGCGGAATGACGGGGTAGGCGTGTGGTGGTCAGCTCGCATTGACTACCACGAGTATGTACCGGACCAGGCGCTCGGGTTGGAGTCCGACAAGGATACCGACCCAAGCTCCAATGATACCGATGATGATGCACAGCAGACGGTTGGTCCACCCGAGGGAATTGTGTCATCGAAGGTGCCCTATGTGTCCTCTAAACTCGATGATGTTGCATTGTGTTCCCTCGTACTACCGCAAGAAGAAGGGTCCCAGTGGGGGTTTCAAGCTGACATCCTCCTCATTAGGCAGTGCTTCCCTAGCAAGGTCTCTGTGCAGTAAGCAATTGCATGGTACGCTTTATCTATCAACTTTGTGTACCGAGTGCACCGTTCCAAGCCAGCTAATTACGCAATGATGTGCATAGTAGAAGGCTGCCCTACAAAGGTCAGCGCTCAACGAGCCAAGATTTTTGGTTCGGTCTTCTCGATCAAGGCGATAATCGACCACACTTGCGTGCTCAGTGAGCCCCTACGCCATCATTGGAATGTAACTTCCACATATGTGGCAAGCATCATTATCCATCTACTTGCGATGGATGTGTCTGTCTCCCCGAAGATGCTCATGTCAGAAGTCGCCAATATGGTTGGCTATCCAGTCAGCTACAGTAAGGTCCAACGAGACAAGTAGAAGGTCATCGAGTCTATGTATGGGATGTACGAAGAGGCGTACAACCTTGTACCAAGATTGCTTCACCAGATAGTCGAATCAAACCCCGACATGTACATAAACAAGCTTGAGTGTCCAGATGCTGATGGATGGCCCAATTGCTTCATACTGGACTGGTTATTCTGGGCTTTCGCCCAGGCCATTGAGGACTTCAAGTTTTATCGTCCTGTGCTCACGATGAATGGCACTTTCCTCACAGGTAGGTACAAGGGAACCATTCTCGCCGCGACGGCCGACGCGAACGGCCAGCTTCTTCTAGTGGCATTTGCCATTGTGGAGAGCGAGAACACATCCAGTTGGCTCCGGTTCCTGACGAACGTGAAGCAAGTGGTGGTTGGCGACTGACCCAATGTTTGCTTCACCATGGATCACAATGCTGGGTTGATGGTTGTGATGAACACCATGCAACATAGGACTGAACCCCTCAGCAATGGAACGACGTGCGAACCCGGTTGTACATGAGAAATCATGCATATAACTTGTTCACACGGTTCCGCAACTAGAAAGTTCTGAAGATGTTCATGGCATTGTGTATGTAAAACCAGAGACAGAAGTTTGAGTCCATCTGGACAGAACTAGAAAGGAATACTACGGAGGGAGAGCAACCCTGTGGTGCCATAAGTTTCTCGAAGTGGATTCATCGGTACGCTACTGAATTAGAGAAATGGTCCCTTCTCTATGACACAGATGGTGCGAGATATGAGATTATGATAATCAACATTTCCTAGGTGTATAACAGTGTTCTAAAAGGCGTGAGATGCCTCCTCATCACTGTGATCGTGAAGGAGATATGGACTCGTACTGTCGATTATTTCATCAATAGAGCCACCGTAGCCAGGTGACAAATAGGCGAAGGTATGAAATGGTCCTAGAACATGTAGAGGCATATGGACCAGAAGATGGAGAAGGCCTGAATACATGACATTCGGGTAATCGATGGCCTCCGAAGGAAGTATGAGATCAGACTTCGGCAGAAATATGTGAACAATCATGCTTGGGGTGAAATAAAACAGGCATGCACACTGGATGATATGACAACACGCACCTATAACAAGCCGAAGCTCCTGCACAAGCCATGCTCGCATGTGTACAAGGCATGTGCACTAATGAGGCAGATGTCTGAGTCGTACATCTGTGAATACTATGACATGCAACACCTTTTCAGTACATAGAATGTAGAGTTTCACTCCTATAACTTGGATATGAACTACAAGAATCTTTGGTCGGACATACTGCAATGGACCCCCAACAAGGAGTTGAAGATAACTGTGAAGGGACATCAAAAGACGCGACACTTCCAAAATGATATAGTGTGAGCCAACATACCAGCATTACCCGCATAGTGAAATGCAGAATATGCAAGACCTCTGGGCACTCAATGAAGGATTACCCCAACAGACCAAGCTCGTCTGGTCGCCATCCAGTGTCATAATTTTGTATATCTTTTAGTGTATTGCATTAATTTATATTTATACTAATTTGAGATGTAATTGGTAATTAATCAATTGATTACCTAAATAATTAACTCCGTAATCGATTATTACGCGTGATGTCTGTAATATCGTTGTGTTCTTATTTCTACTCTTTTGTATGATGTACGTTTGTTCAATGCATATCGACCCCTCTAATTTAATGCACGTGATGCAATGGTCAAACATTCCACTCATTAAATAGCAACTGCAATGACATATACATCATTCAATTACATATTGTAGGAGATTGAACATAACCGCGAACTACAGGGGAGAGTACCATGCTACAAGCTTCTCAGTACATTGGTTTGCTTCTCCCTCCCTCGAACGTCGAGATGAGCCAACTGAGCGCCTCTTCAATGGCACCCATAGTGATTTGCCTTAAGTGCAACACGCTTGTCAGATGTAAGACCTCACAAATAGCTGCGAATCCTGGATGGCACTACTATAAGTTCCCTTTTCACTCGGTGAGTCGGCGTGTTTCACGTTGGTTCCAATCGTTTACTAGATGTTAAAAAATATTTCTCTGATTGAATTACAGGATGGCCCAAGACAAGTGTGCGCAGGAGGGAGCGAGCTAGGGGGACAACATAGACAGAGAGACAAGTGTGCGCAGGAGGGAGCGGGAGATGATGGACGGCACAGATAGAGTGACAAATGTACGTAGGAGGGAGCAGGCGAGGGTAGTCGACACAGACAGAGTGACAAATATGCACACGAGGGAGCAGGCCAGGGGGACCACACAGATACAACGTAACACTTTTCCTCGCAGGGTGGTGATATAAAATTAACCACACCATGCGAACCATTTGCTTTATAAAAGGAGATGGAAGAGATTTGGGAGAGAACACTACACAACCAAATTTCACACTACACCAGAGCTTGCTTCACCACGTCGGGATGGACAAGAGGCAGAAGAAGCAATGATAAAGATGATGAAATAATGGTAGGACACCTATGAACTAACAAGGTCTGTTGTGGCCCGCGACGAACAAGCAAAGGCTGTTGCGGCATGGAACAATAAGTGGAGCGTGCTAGGAGGTCATCTCCCCACAATGACGCCACCCGTAAGAGCATGTCCATCCTGAACGTTCCAACAGAGTGTTCGCCGTAACACTCGCCCGAGGGAGAGATGTCGCCCCTCTGTTGTTGCGGGGACCTATGCAAGTTCTTCAAGTCTATACAACGGCTCAGCCAGGGCATGTATTACTGGGGTTGTGTGAACTACTCCTGTGATAATTTTAACCATCGTTGGGACACGAGCAGCTATCGGCAGTCAGTAAGAATCAGTTACAATGTGTTCTTCTACTATTTCTCTTTTAAAGTATGCACTAACAACCTCTCTTGCCTGCTCGTAGTCACTGAAACTGCTATGTGGCTACCGTAAATAGATCAACCTAGAGATCCACTCACATGACCAGTTGACTCTCGACTACGAGGAGTGGGATATCAAAAGGGCCTACAAGATCCAGGAGGAGCGCTGCAATGATGAGCAAACCGAGTTTGTACGTCGGAAGACTAAAACTCATCTCGAGGCGTGTACGCGCAGGGAGCACGAGGCTCGCGAGAGGGAACATGAGAAGAAGAGGGAAATGGCGGCCTAAGCCAAAGAGACCACCGAGGAGTTCAACGCCGACATCACAAGAAAAAATAGCCTCGGTCCACGCAGTAGGTCAGGCCTCTCAGAACTAGTCCCCTGAAAGTCGAATTTATTTTCATTCCAAAAAGACGTATATGTATCGTAGAAGTACTTTGGTTTATTCCATTGTGCCTGATGTTGTTTCTTATACACATAAGTAAGCCCTGTGCGTCATGTTATTTTTAGCTTTATTATAAAGTCTATTTTAATTCACAACATGAAATATCGTCGTCTTTTCGCATTTAATTTTTTAAAAGGAAGTACCTTTGTTATCATCTTACCACCAAATCCTATGTTTTCAAATCCATAAATCTAAGTCCAAACTAAATTAATTCATTACCTCGATTTATAATTTACAAACCAACTGTAATCACGTATGCATGCTAATTAAATGAGCATCGCATATCGCTAATTTCATGATTAAATTAACATGAATTCATATGATAAATTCAGAGCATATAAAATTCTTAAAAAAAATTATAAAACTAGGTTGACTATGTCGGGAAACTACATATAAAATTTCATAATTTTTTGAACTCATTTGCTATATATAAGTACTCCTACAAATATCGTAATCGTATGAATTTTTTAGCAATACTAAGAGTTGATAAAATTGTCAAAACATTATAGAATGAAGAAAGTTGTGTCCCAAGTTTGTGCATAAAATGTCATAATTTTTTGAGCTTATTTACTATATTTAAAGTTTTAAACAACTATAATATATAAAATACTAATTTATGCATGTAATTAAGCCAGCGTAATTACCTGCCGTTTTGAGGTGGAGCAGCAGGCCAGATGCTACCCGATGGCTGGGCGACAGGCGCTTGCTGCCCGGTGGCCAGGCTCCGACGGGCGACGTGTTAGCTAAAGGACGCTGCCCCGGTGACTAGGCGGCAAAAGTGTCATTTTTTATATTTTTACACGTATACAGCTATTTTTGTAAATACGAATGTAAAATACATTATATATATCAAAAATTCTTGTTGGTGCACTTGTATAGACAATGTATGGCAGCTGCAAGCTCCCAGAGTTAAGGAAAATTGATGTATCCTAGTTTAACTTTTACCTCTGCTTTAAAAAGGTAGTACAAGGACTTGTTCGAGACGGTGATGCAATTTTTTTTTCTCGTGGTTTTTTTTCCCTTTTTTTTCCGTTTGAAGTTTGCTGTCTTCTTATGATCTTATCACTCTTTTTTTTTTTTCAGTTTGTACGCTACTGCTACTCTGAATTGCCTTTATGCATATAATTCAGGGGGGAAAATTACATGATATTCGCCCCTCAAGCTATACAGCACCAAAAAAAAGTTTGGTAACAAAGCTTCAACAACAAAGGACAACGCAAAAAAGTTTGGTAACAAAGCTTCAACAACAAAGGACAACGCAGCATTGGATGGCAGATTCTAACTGGGTTAAGACCCTCAAAGGGTACACAAGGATATGACACCATTTAATTTAGCTTCTAACTTCTATTTTTTTACTATTCATTAATTTTATATTTTTTAAATTTTTTTGATTTTTTTCTGTATTTCTTTACATTGTCCGTGATACTCTAACATGTTTTTTCTATTTTTAATTTTTTTAAATTTAATTATACTAAATAAGCTAACTCTAGTACAGTAAAAAATAAACTAGCTACAGTAAAAAAAACATAAACCAACGCTATTCTGAACACACTCTATATCTCATCTTAAGAACATTTTTTCTGGTAACGCAACACGACAATAATGATCTTCAGCTCCATGGAACAAGAAAGCTCTTCGGTGCAAGAGACAAGTGTGAAGTAAATCTAGGGCTAACAAGGAAGTTTTTTTTTTGTCACTCCAATCAAAATCGACCTATTTGGTGTAGAGTACAAAAAAATTAGTATGAAACGGGATAATGCATGTTAATCCTTTTGACAAATTGTACACTGTTGTATGTAATATTAGAGTCTCTATGAGGTTTGGACTTCAGATAACTCCGAATGCTGATTGCAGGGTTGAAGTGATGCGTGATGTGATCGCATTTTGAGCGGCATCTTCAGCGAAAGCCCGGATGTTCTTCTTGGCATCTGTAATATACAATCACAGCAATGAAATGTGTCAGATTTGGGTAGGCAACAAGACAAATCTGCAATGAAATCATAGCAAGCTTCAGCATTACATATGAAACTTCTTTTTCCACAACAAATAATACCGATGACATGAAATGTCAAAGAAGATCTCTTCAATCAAAATCTTGAAGCAATAAAAAGGAGAAAAATGGAATGAAAGAGACGTAAATAAACGTTCAAAGAGATAAAGTCTAGAACAAGAAAAAAAATAGATGACGGTTGTTTAGTTGCAGCACACAAGCAAAAAAAAAAAGGACAGCTAATCCAAGAAGCTGAATTGGATAGCACATCATACCAAATGTAGGAGTAAATTTCACAAAGCCACACTATCTTTGGTAAAAATATCACAAAACCACACTTTTAAGCAACAATACGAGAACAATACTTCTCTTTGTTTAACATTTCACAAAACCATACTTTCAAACATTACCATCATATCCAACAGGCTGGTCCCACTTGTCGGTCTCACAAGACTATCCGTATTAGCCAACGGAAACGAGATAGGTTTGTAAGACCAACGAGTGGGCCCTGCCCGTTGGATACTTTAAAATGTGGTTTTGTGAAATATTATGCTAAGGGAAGTGTGGTTCTCTGAAACTGTTGCTTAAAAGTATGATTTTACGATAGTTTTACCGAGGGTAGTGTGGTTTTGTGAAATTTACTCCAAATGTAACAGAATAATGCAAATTTTCAACTATGATGCGCAGCTTACTTTCAACAGAAAACATTGCTCATAAGAATCAATAATCAGTTTGTAAGAACCTTAGAGGCCAATGCAGTACAAAACAACTTCCCTTGGCTGAGACATATTGACTAGAATGTGAAGTACTTGATACCTTTATTGCATTTGGTGAATCCAACAATGTTTGCAATGCTTAGACTCAAGCAAACTCCAACAACAAGAAGGTAATCAGCTTCAAGTCTAATGAGTGAAAATATCCCGAGAACGATCCATGCAGCAGCCTGAAACATGGAGTGGTTGGTTTATATATTGTCTAAAGTATAAACAAAGCTACAAAGCTCTAACATGAATTACTTGTTACATTAGTTGGTAAAAGGTATCAAAAGGAATAAGAGAACTTTTAGGGGTAGCCGTGGAGTATTGGCACATACAAGACTATTTTAGCTATCATCTACTTCTGTTAAGATAAACTTCAATTTTCTCAAGAGAACAATGGATTGGATAGATTAGTATATTATTCTCCTAGAGCAATATGACCACATAAAGCCTAACTTAGTGCATATCATGAGAGTCACTTTAGGTCGGTGCTAGTAATGTGTTAACAGAGATTGTTGATTTAGTATGAAAAGCTAAAATCCCATTGTAAATGCAGTTTTTTTAAGAGTAAACTTCACAAAAACACACCATCTTTGGTAAAACTGTCATAAAACCACACTTTTAAGCAACAATTTCAAATAACCACATCTCTTTGCATAGCATTTCACAAAAACCACACTTCCAAGCATTACCATCATATCTAATGGGCGGGCCCACTTTTCAGTCTCACAAGCCTATTCATATTAGCAAACGGAAACAAGATAGGCTTGTGAAACCAATGAGTGGGCCTAGCCCATTGGATACTTAAAAGTGTAGTTTTGTGAAATATTATGCAAAAGAAAGTGTGGTTCTCTAAAATTGCTGCTTAAAATTGTGGTTTTATGATAGTTTTACCGAAGGTAGTGTGGTTTTGTAAAATATACTCTTTTTTAATCATGCAGTCCACAGCCAGCCCATGAAAATGCTGAAAAAGATTGAAGTTATATAGAAGTGCAAAAAACAATGCAGCATCTACATATTTGACCATCAATGAGAAAACGTTGCGCCTATGTTGACTTATTCCCAACAGTTCTTAACCACAGCTCTGACAAGGTGGTATGTTCCTTTCTCCTCTCTCAAACCGAGTCCTATGATTTCATGAAAACCAGAGCAACATAGACTGTCTTAAACATTGATAATTGGAAAATGGACATGGATAGCTTAGCCAAAAAGGGAAAATGAAACAACTGAGAAGATATAGTTGAGAAATATTAGTAAAATACTAAAATATGATGGCTTTTTTCTTCAAAAAGCATATTACTACCTTGGGAGTAAATTTAACTGCTTGGTTCATGTTGCTATAAAACCGCAAAGTCACAAACAGCATCTTTTCATTAAGTAGTCATCTTGATATATCTAAGCGTAATGTGAATGTACAAGTGATCATCTAAAATACCAAAATGGTACTATTAAATTTCTAAACTAGCATGTTTTCAATAGAAGATTCTTAGCCTACAACCAACCAAGATATGCGAAAGCACTATTTTTATCCAGCTCCTGCATCCACTCCACTGAACCCTCTTAACAGACAATGCATCACTTACAGTCAAGTAAAGAGTCCACCAGAAGAGCCACGAGTCTTTTTTGTGCATCCGAGAGAGAGACTGCAAGGAAATACTTCCGTCACGTACAATCATTTTGCGCTTAAAGCTGTAAAAGATACCACAGACGAAACAAGCACGAACCTCCCCATTGAGGCACTCATATTTCCACAAGCTATTGCCCTCGTCATCAATCTCATTCCACCACCGCAGCCCGACTAATATCCTACCACTCACATTCTTCACCACCCAGAAGTCGAGCGCCGCGAGGAGCACGGTGACGACAAAGATGATGACGAAGCTCTTCACGAAGAGCGAAAACAGGATGTAGAACGCCAACGCCCCCACCTTTGCACAGACACAAGAATAAGCATCAAAAGCAAACAATAACCCTACAGAGGGCAAGAGAGTTTCAAGGAGGACCAAATTGTTACCTTGAAGAGCACATGGAAAAAGCATGTTATAGGATTGGCATAATTCTCACCAACCACCTGCAGCAATGTTCATTTCATTATTTGTTCAGACAAATTATATCAGATCTAAACTGAGAAGAAGATTAAGATTAACAGAATTAACAGAAGTCTAACTCAGCCCAAGAAGCCACTCGACCGCCTCCATCTATCCTAGAAGAAACCAAATCTTGATTGGTTAGCCCAGATCTCAAGTCATCAACAATTCCCTCTTGTCACCAATTGAGATTCAGCCACTACTATCCCAAGAAACCTCCGAACTGGTTCCGAACCATAACTAGTGGACCCTAATCCAAGAAACCGTTAGATCCGGGGCAAGTTCCTTCTTCCTCCTACTCGAGACCAGATCCTAGAAAGAACGGAAAGAAAGCGAACAGCTCGGATCCGGACACCGCGCAGAGATGAAGAAGATGAGAAGGTGGGGAGGAATGGAATGCGGCTATCACCTGAGGTCGATCCATCGATCCTTGGCGCCGCTCCCCTCTACCTCCGCCTGGCTTCCCTTGGGGAGCTAAGGATACACCAGCTTCTTCCTGGTCTGCCTCACTCTGCCTCTTGGAGATTGAACTGGAACTCACGATGGTCAAAAGGGGTTGGAAGATTCATTTTTGAACGTTTCGAATACAGGAATTTAACATGAAATTCTATTATGATTAGTGGATGATAGAAACTAATGTGGAGTCTGTGAATTACTGTATGTTTCATGTCTGTTGATTCGCTAGGTCGGGTTATGTCGTCTTTTGTTTTCGTGGTAATAGTTTGTTAATCTTTCATTGGTTTTGTAACCGGTGCGCAACAGCCACCCGGAATTATTGTAACACTCTTTTCTTCCTAATGAAATATGTACAAAACTTTTCCGTGTTCTGAGAAAAGAGTATCGTTTCACTACTTCTTTTTTAGAAAAAATTACAAATCTCAAAGCAATATAGTTAATATTAGGTATAGTAAATCTATAACAATTCATTAAAATTAATCCTATTGAAGGTTAAAAATTGTATGTTTCTTTTACACCTCTACACATACATTATACAGTAGGGTGCACTCAGAGCAAACACAAAGAGGCCAATCGCAGAGATATCGAATGAAGAGTACTTAATATTCTTCGTTTGTTTAGATTTGGTAATCCACCTATGTATTTCTTGTTTCTAAGTGAAGTTACAACAAGCTTCTTTATATCACTTAATATACATATATATTACGGACGGATATCACAAATAGTGTTGGATATCTATTTTTTTCTCAGATTCCGTATTTTTTCCTCGGAGTATGAATCAAACACAAATAGTGTTGGATATCTATTTACCCCTTCCATATTCATTCCGCTAACCTTCAGTCAATTGGTCAGATGAAAATTATCAATTTCATTTACACCTCTATACATCAGAGTAGCACAGTAAAAACATTTACAGTGGATCCGATAAACCAACAAATGAAAGATAGCTTTACAAATACATTTAAGATATAATTAAACTGGAAACATTGACCCAACTCTACCATCTAGATGTTCTCCGGTCTTCGTCGACCTTCGAGGATTGAATTATTATAGCGAAGCTTCCAGTGACTTCAGTGAAGTGCTTTTCTAAGTTTGTCGCATCAATCTAACATGGAGAATATATTATAGGGATGAGTACAAAAAGATACTCAACAAATTCAACGGTAGCAAACCAATAGTACATGCTCTAACTATCTAATTATACCAAACCTATACTAGTGAAGGATGTGCTAGATAGTTTTTTCAAAACCTTTATTGCCAAAATGATTAGGTTATAGTTATAAAATGTCTATTGTTCATAAGACACCACTGACATAACCATGTAGTTCCATTTCCTGCCATAATGCAGCTTCTACCTGAAACCAGGGAGCGGCAATCACATTTTTACTTTATAGAGAACTATGTAGTGGTTGCGCTACTGTACCCACACATGTCTCTAGTCTTTAAAGCTGCAGGACATACACACTGCTTTTAGTGTGTGGCCAAGATCAAGAGCTCATAGTGTCTTTCCAATATTCCATCGGAGTATATCTCTAACAAAAAGCCGCAGCTTCCACCATCTAGCTTCCTAGAAGATTAGAGTCCTTAATCCTAGCTTCCACAGAAGCATAAAGTCCTTAATCCCACTCAAAGATGCATCTTCCGGAACAATTACATGGCAAAGTCTGGATAACCATGTATGTGGTTAGCGTGAATTAACAACGCTTGAATGCCTTATGGCAGTTGTTACTTTGTCCTTATTTGATAGCCCATATGTAGTGAAATCACAACACTTCTATGAACACATAACAGTTATTTCAATTAATAGTTATAATAGTCATCATCATATAACAAAATCCAGATTTCATATTTACTTAGAGTTTATAAAGTATATTTGACATGTAGGTGATAGCATATACTAGATTGCAAGTAACTGATACTGAAATTAAATCAAAGAAGTATGATCAAAGGCGTTTGTAATAGCCTAGTTGTTTGTTTCAAAAATTAGGGTGAAAAAATAACTAATTAATTAATTTAAAATAAAATATTTGCTTTTGGATGCTTAAAACTTTAAAATTTAATTTGCCCCGATTTTCTGTTTCCACAAAGGCCTTTATTTTAAAACATAATGTAAGTAACAAAAATATAGAAATAGTATTAAATAACGGATATTTTGAATTTCTATAAAAATCTTATGTCAAATTAATTATTTGAACTCATTTGTCTTTTATCTAGATTTTCTATGTTTTCCTGGGTTTTAAAATGAATTTTAAAAATAAAAAGTATTTTAGTGTAAAAACTAAATACCAAAATAAGTTGAAAATATTTTTCTGAAGTCCAAAATGGTTTCAGAAATTGTTGTGAATTTTTTAGAATTTTTAGGCTTTATTTGCTATTTTCTAGGTTTTTATCTCTTTTTCTGGGTTTTTTTTTCTGAAAATCAAAACAAAAAATAAAATTTGAAAATCCCGCCTCCCTCCCCGGGTGACATGTGGACGGCCCTATTTCACCCACGTTGCCCTCCATCTACCCCACTTTCCCCTTTCTCTCCTCTCTATCACTCTTGGAAGCCGGATCCCTCTCCCCTCCCACATGTCGCCATCTCGCCCGTGCCATGCCTCCTCCCTCCTCCCTCTTTCTCCACCTGCCAGCCCCACCAGTCAGCCACCCCATCAGCTTTCCATTCCCTTCCTTCCTCCCCCTTCTTCCCCCTCCCCCCTCGCGCAATCACCGTCGCCATCGCCGCCTCGGTTTCCCCTCTTCCCCCCTCTCTTCCATGCGATCCGCTCCCCTTCTCTCCCTACATGGCACGCGCCCATCTCCTCCTCCATTCCTGGGCCATTTCCCCTTTCTCTTTTGTCGATAGCCGTAACTATAACATATTAGTTGCATAATAAAGGTTTTGCTAAGTTAGAGTTTTGTGTTGGTTGTGCAAAATATCCCCTATTCCCCCTTTGCCTTGAGTCTCCTCTCTCCTAATCTTAACAAGCATCAAGCAGATGGTGAACACCAGAGGTAATGGCAATGGTAACAACGGCCTCAACGGAACTAATGGATGACATAATGCTCCCATTCCTTCACCACCTCCTGCAAGCGGACCAGACTGGGTACAAATGATGGTTAACCAAAATCAACTCGTCCAACTACTAGTGCAGACCATCAACAACCCTGCACAACCTGCTCCGCTAATACCAGCTCAAGCTTCACAATCCAGACTATCAGAATTTATGAGGATGCGTCCTCCGACATTCTCCAGCGGCACTGACCCAATGGATGTAGATGATTGGCTTAAAGTCATAGTAAAGAAACTGGACATTATCCAATGCAATGATCAAGAAAAAGTCTTATTCGCCTCTCATCCGTTGAATAGACCAGCTTCAGAATGGTGGAACACTTACACCACTACTCATGCCAATCTTCAAGCTATCACTTGGAATGAGTTCGTACAAAGCTTTCGCAGAGCTCATGTCCCCATTGGCACCATCACTCTCAAAAAGAGAGAATTTTGAGCTTTACGACAAGGAAGCTGCTCAGTGAATGTGTACCTGTAGAAGTTTAACCAGTTGGCACGCTATACACTAGAAGACATTGCTAGATGAAGCCAAGTAGGAAAGATTCCTCGAAGGACTAAACGATGACCTGTCGGTTCAACTCATCTCCAACGACTACGTTGATTTTCATCAGCTTGTTAGCAAGGCAATCCGCCAAGAGTCCAAGCACCAGGAGATGGAGAACCAGAAGAGATGGATGTATGCCTAGCATACGAGCAATGAAAGTTTCCCCATGGTTAGAAAACTTTATCGCAGGCCAACAAGTTCCAACCATTATCATCAACCAGAAAACGAGTCCAAGTCAACAGTACTCCAAAGATCGAGGACAACAAGCCTTGATGAATGGCTTTCCATAGAAGGACCTGAACTCAGCAGTAGGAGTTACCTGTTTCAACTGCCATGAGACAGGGCATTACACCAACAACTACCCTAAGAAACAACAGACAACAAGGGATGGTACACTTAGAGCACCAACAGCTAATAACCTTCAGATAGTAAACAAAGGCCACATAAGTGGATGAAGAGATATCTGAATCAAATCTCAGCTCAAGCCATACAGGGTAAGTTCCAAACCTATTCTCTTGCTAGCCCGTCCGAATCCCGATACGAGATTCTCTTTAAGGGGGTAGTTTGTAATAGCCCAGCTATTTATTTTAAAAATTAGGATAAAAAATTAATTAATTAATTAATTTAAAATTTAATATTTCCTTTTGGTTGCTTAAAATTTTAAAATTTGATTTGCCCTTATTTTCTACTTCCAAAAAAGCCCTTTTTCAAACCTAATTTACGTAAAAAAACATAGAAATATTACTAAATAAAGGATATTTTGAATTTATATAAAAATCTTATGTCAAATTAATTATTTGAACTCTGTTGACTTTTATCTGGATTTTTTGTGTTTGTCTGGGTTTTAAAATGAATTTTAATAAATAAAAATTATTTTAGTGTAAAAACTAAATACCAAAATAAGTTGGAAATATTTTTCTTAAGTCCAAAATGGTTCCAAGAATTTCTCTGAATTTTTTGGAATTGTTGGGGTTTATTTGCTATTTTCTAGGTCTTTATCTCTTTTCTGGGTTTTTTTTTTTCTGAAAATCAAAATAAAAATAAAATTTGAAAATCTCGCCTCCCTCCCTAGGCGACATGTGGACGGCCAGATTCCACCTGTGTCGCCGCCCAAATCAGTCTCCTCCATCCGCCCCACTTTCCCCTCTCCTCTCTATCACTCTTAGCCGCTAGATCCCTCCCCCTCCTACATGTCGCCATCTCACCCGCGCTGCGCCTCCTCTCTCCCTCTTCCCTCTCTCTCCACATGTCGGCCCCACCAGTCAGCCACCCCACCAGCCTTCCATTCCCCTTCTTCCTCCCCCTTCTTCTTCCCCACGACGCCTCCCTCACCCTACGCAATCACTGCCCGGTTTCCCCTCTTCCCTCCCTCTCTCTTCTATGCAACTTACTTCCCTTTTTTTCCAACACGGCACGTGCCCGTCTCCTCCTCCATTCCTGTGCTGTTTCCCCTTTCTCACCGTAATTGCCGCCGACCCCCACCATCTCTGGCGATCAAATAGCACTGGCTCCACCCTCCGCTCCCCTATAAACCCCCCTCGGCATCCTCCAATCTCACTCCCCCATTCCCCCTTCAATTTCTCCTCCTGAGGCCCGAGCCCTCCCCATACTGTGCCCCTCCTTCTTTCGCATCGGCGATACCTCCGGTGAGCAATTGCGAACCAAGGAGGCCACCCGAGCCTCGGCGTCAGCACCTTAGTCACCCTCGTGCAATCGTCGTCCTCTTCCACCCCTCCTCCGGTCGTCTACGCCATCGGAACGTCGTGCTCGCTAAAGCCAAGCACTGTCACTGCTTCTTCTCTGCCGACGACCACCTCCATACCCGCCAGAGCTTCATAAGCAGGTGGGGCAAACTCCCCACGATCCCCTCTTCCTTCTCCGCCTCTCGCCCAACCCCACCATGAGCCACACCGCTGGCAACCCTCGGGTTCTGCGCGTGGCCATCGACCGGTGAAGCCATGTCAAATGGCACAGCCGACGTGGATGCCACTTGGCCACCACCCATGCACTACCTCAGCACCTAGTCGCCACACGGTATGCCACGTCAGTGCGCATGCCACCTTCCTTAATCGTTCATACCGGTCCAAACGTCCCCCATGACTGAACGGACAGTTTGAATGACCTTTTTGCCGATTGGACTGTCTGAACTCATTTTGCTGTTCAGATTGGTCTGAACGTTCCTTGGCCGATCGGACAGTCTGAAAGCCCCTTGCCATTCAGACAATCCAAATGTTCTTTGGCCGATCAGACGGTCCATTGGTGATCGGATGGTCCGAAAGCCTCTTGTCATTCAGACAGTCCAAACGTTCTCTTGCTGATCGAATGCTCTGAATATTATGTTTGCCGATCGGACAATCTGGACTAACACACGGGCACCACGCTAGATCGCACTCCCACATGGCAACCACGTGGCGTGCCACCTCATGGTACGGTTCCACGTGTCAGCCATGTGGCCTTCCACATTAGCACTAAGCCATCCACCGACCACGTCAGCGTCATGTATCAGACATGTGGTAGCATACGTCAACAAATCTGCCACGTCACCTACCACTTGTAGGGCTGATGTTAGCATGACGTCACAAACTAGATTCTCCTTTTGAACAATAATTCCATAAATTATGTGCTGACATCATAAATATCTTTTTCTCTAAAAAACAATTCTAAAAATTCCTGTTTTTTTTGTTTATTTGGGATTTAAACTTTCAGAGACCCGTTCTCCTACATCCTAGCTACAATTGAGCCTGTTCAAATTTCTAAATTCATCAAATTTCTCTCTATCCTTTGTCTACCCTCTTTTTTTAAATTTTAGAATTTATTTGATTTTATTTGGATTTATTTGAGTTGTTTGGATATTTTCACGTGTAGACTAGGATGATTCGAAAAAATTCTTCGACGATAATTCGCATCAATACACAGAGCAACGTAAGTCACACACCTTAATTATGTTGATCCCGGATTGCAAAATAAAATTATATTATTTTAAATTATTCTGCATGCATATTTTTATTCAATGTATTTTAGTTCTGTTTTAATTTAGTTAATGCCTACTTGTTAATACCTCTATTGATATTGATTCACCGATACCTTGTTACCCTAGATTAAAACTCTAGTTAGTATACTAGTACGGCTAGAGAATTTTTGTAGCAAATGTTTAGACCAGCATAGGTGTAACTTAAGGTTTGGGATACCTTTTCATTTAAAACGATGAGTTTTTAAAATATATTCTTGACTTTGGTGAGTCAAAAAGTCTATAAAATATTTTAAAATAAAATATAAAAGTTGGTTTAAACTTAGACTAATGGATATGTAGTGGGTGCTAGCATGCATTATTGTTTGACGACACGATGTTGATTGTCAAGCATAAGGGGTATGTGGTATGAGCCTAAGTCAATTAAGGACCGGTCTGTAAGCTACTGCTATAAAGCCCTTCTTGTGCTACCACAAGGTTGGTATGGGACAGTCCTGGCTGACTAATTTGCAGGTTTCAACCTGAGTCTCGCTGTGCGATGAAAGTGAGTGTGGTGTAGGCCATCTGAAATCTCACTCTGCTCAAAGGAGGTTCCTAGCCTGGTGGATTCCTTACTGGGGTTAAACCATAGTATTGGCTTGGTTAGATTGAATGCTTTGCTTTGTAAAGGTCTTGTCATGATCTCTCCGTTGCACACCCAAGGAAGTGTGCTAATCGTGTGGTAATATAAAATGATCATGTCTTGTATGTAAAGTTGTACAACCTCTAGAAAGTGTATAAACTTTTCTGAATAGCCGTGCCCACGGTTATAGACAAGCTAAGTAAAATTTTTCATGGATTAGATTTTGGTTTTGAAAATGGTATTCTGAAAAGGCTTATGAATGGATGAAATCTATAGAAGATTAAAAAACATATGGATGGAATCCATAGAAGATTAAAAAAACATATGGATGGATGGAATCTATGTGAGATCTTTTGAAAAAAAGATGGTCCGGGTAAGATGCCCGTGGTTAGGTTAGTACGGGGAATGGACCCGCACTAATAGTATTAATTTCATTTACAGTACTATGTTTACTTACTGTATTAAATTTAGCAATTTCTAATTTATTTATTGTATTTCCTTAAATAGTATTTTATGCTCAAACTAACCCTATATGCCTTCTTTTGTTACCCTTATCATTATATTGCATTCTCTCATGTGACTTGCGGAGTACAAGTTTGTACTCACCCTTGCTTTATTATCTCAGAGGAGAATGACTTTGACTATGGTGAGAACCTGGATGAGTAGGCCGGATCTTACTGTCGTTTGCCTGTGGGCAGAACCAGTAGGCTTCTTCCGCTTCGGTTTCATCTTTCACTACTTATATTTAAATTTGGCATATAGGCTGTGGATGTAAATTTTGGCAATCATGCCTCTATTTAATTAATGAATAAATATCATTATGGCCTCTGAGGGTCGGCCCGCCTAGGCCGTCATTGCCAATCCAAGGCGAACCCAGGCAACACTAGGCGGGCAAGGTGTGATGGAGATGGGTGGTATGGAGCGGCTCTCGGCAATACCCTTCACCCTAGTGAGCTCAACGAGCAACGCGGCCTCATCCATCGTGGCAACGGTGGATTCGGAGAGGTCCCTGGTGGCGAACATGGTGGCGAGGTTATGGAGATAAGCGGCCTTGCGGGCGGATATGCCGATGGAGATGGCGAGGGCTAGTACTGCGGCAGCATGACCACGTCATTTGTAGCTGCAGCGAAGGGGATGAGGGCGAGGAAGGACGCATAGATGGCGGTGACAGCGGAGGAGGTGAACTACTGATGGAGGATGGAGTCGATGATTACAGAGAGGAGCGGGTTGGCAGTGTGGAGGTGGCAGAGTGTAGTCGCGAGCTCACCCGCGACCTGGTTTGGGCATTGCGGTGTGTAGTTGGTGATGGCGTGGACCATGGAGAGAAGCGGTTAGGTGTATAGTTGGGTTGGTCCTGGCCTCGGTGACATTGAATATCGGGCTAGGGAACAACACGTGACGCTTTGGGTTGGGCCTTGTAGCAACTTAGCTGGGTTTTCCCATAGAATGCTTGCAATTCTATTCGGCTGCCTAGGCGCTAGGCGGCAGCCCACCGCCTGCCTAATGCCTAGCACCTAGGTGAATATTGGTAGAATCAATCATTCCCATGTACATGGATTTTAGGATTGTGCTTGACTAATGTTCATGATCGTAGTGTATATGTAAAGCATGTGAAAAAGATTTTTGGACACGTTTATTTGATTAAGAACTTGTCCATACTAGCATTTGACCATCTATTATTTTGCTCATGACAATCCAACCATTTCTCATGTAGCAATTTTATTTTTTATGTTGAGACTTCCATAAATATCAACCACTTCATTTTTAGTTGATTATTAATAGCAAAAGAATGCTAAATAAAATGGTTATTGACAATATATTCAATAGTAGCACATATGAAAATATATCACCACATTCAAACTTACACCACACATGTAGGTATGGAATGCATCAAGATTATCATGGCTATGAATGTGGTGCACACCTTAATCTTGGCCAAATAGCAAATGTGAAACTTTTGTTTCCTTGCTTCCATATATTGCTCCCAATCAGCTCCTCCAAACTTGAGTTTGCCCTAAGAATGGATGAAGGCTATATGATGGATGCTTGAGCTCCTTCCCCTCTTCTAGTCCTTACTCCCTTTCTATTGTCATGCCGAACACCACAAAACATTAGCCATGAACCAAGAGAGAGGGAGAATATGAGAAGTAGAGGGATGAGCTCACCTTGGCAATAATGCCAACATTTGTCTACAATGCTCATGGTGCCCCTATTTATGGTGAAACTTCATGGCAAATTACCAAATTGTTTTTGAAATGTTTTTACTTTGAAAAGTTGGTGGAAGTATTCTCCACTTGCCACCTCATGGCATGCATATTCCACCTAAGTGGGACACCTAATATTTTGGGGTTAAATTGGTAATTTCACTCTATGGTATTTTGGTAAGACTTGAGAACTTGGAGGTCATTTAGCTTATGAAAATATGAAAACATTTGAATTTGTTTTGTGAGACAAAAAATGTGTGGTTAACCATGGTCTTGCCACCTAATTAATGAGTTGGCAAAAAATTAAGTTTTTCCTAATTCATGGTATGAATGGTAATTTCTCCAAAGTTGGTTAGGTGAAAATGAATTTTGGCTCTATTGAACACAACAAACAACAACAACAAAACCTTTTGTCCCAAACGAGTTAGAGTAGGTTAGGAATGAAACCTCTCCAAGGTTAAAGAAATAAGTGCCTTGTATGTTGACCTACATCCTGCCATCTGAATTGAGAGCCTAAAAGATCATCACTAAACATTTTTCTTATATCATTGTTCCTGTACGTGGATCGCTAATTTCTATGCGCTCCTATCCAAAGCCAACTCTTTGGATGCATGGCATGTTCTTTTGGGTTGCGACTTATTAGTCTAATAAATAGTGATTCCTGAGAGAAGCTAAAAGTCGTAGAAAAGCCAAAAAGAACATGACCACATTCCAATCACTCAGGTCACTTTTAACTACTTGTTCCCACATCAGTCTTGATCAGCTGTATTGAAATTTTCTAAAAATTGTGGAGGCTTGACACCTAAGGTCCTGACTTGGCATTATGGGCATTTTGAACATTTCACAATTAATGGCATGGTTTGTAATTTTTTGGTCAAAGTGGTAGGTATGCATTAATGTTGATTTGATATTAATGAATGAACACTGGTGATGCTTCTCCACCAAGTTTTGGTCTAGGTGTAATTTCCTAATAATATTGGGCCTTTTGCAAAATGTTAATCCAAGGATCTTTTTGCTATTGTGGCCTAATTGTATCAGGGTAAGTTCTTTTGGGCTGAGGCTTATGGCTGCGATTTTTTAATTTTGGTTTGTCTGTGAGAGGCAGTATTCAGAGAGAAATAGTCGCATGCGATTTTGGCCAGTACAGCTGAACTCGATACAGTTTATACTACAATTTATTTGTAGATCCCACCTTAAAAAACACACTATTTAATGGCACGGTACTGTTCATCCGTACAAAAGCTATGATCTATAAGCACTTCCAAACTAAGCCTCATTTTTGGAAAACTTAGTATGCTAAAATTATTATCTAACCTTTCAAATAAGTATTTTGTGTTGAAGTATAAGTGAATTACCCATCTTTTCTCATCAGCTTAAGTTTTTGAGTGAACTGGCTGGTGCATGCAACTCAATTTGGTATCAGAGCCAAGAGGTCTTGAGTTCGAAACCCGATTGGCGCAATTAAATAAAAATAATTACAGTCCACTTCTATTCCACGTCTTAGGCCTAAGAGAGCCTACACGTGAGAGGGAGTGTTGAAGTATAAATGAATTACTCATCTTTCCTCATCAGTTTAAGCTTTTGGATGAATTGGTTTGTGTATGCAACTCAATTTTTTGTTGTTCTCTAAATTGCTATCTCTTCTGCAATTGTGCCCCAGTGTGTCGGCGTAGTTCCAGAAGTACGTAGAAATTCATAAAATAGCTATTTTCAAAATTAATTAAGTATAATTTTCTCAAAAACAAGTGTCGGCTTCCTACAATAAAATTGTGTGTTCTCAGAGTACACAGACATTTCTCTTTGAGAGATATCTTCAAAACCTGATTCCCCTTATGAAGGTTGACGCTGTGCAAATGCAACTGCAATTGATGTATAGAGGAAAGAATAGTCTCTAAAGAGTTCAGTGTCTCACAGAACTATAATGAATCAATTAGTCAAACGAATGCTCAAGTAAATGCACGACAGACAACTACAATGTAATGCATGAAAATTCCTTAGACTTAGTAGAATAGAGTTTTTACTAGTACCGTGGCTCGATCAACACCGCTCCCTAACCAGCAACGTGGCTTAACCCAGTCGAAGATCTGGGTTTTTACAGGAAAATGTTGGATTCAATTTATTCTTTAGGTTATGTATATTTGCCTTACCTAATATTAAATATTTTATTTTATGATGTGTATTTTTTTTCAAAAAAAAAAGAGACGTACAGAAGCATAACCCCAAAAGAATTATTTTATGATGTGTATTTTTTCAAAAAAAAAAAGAGACGTACAGAAGCATAACCCCAAAAAATTACTGCTTGTACTGTGCCACTTTGCTTGTTTAGGCTCCGTTTGGAATACGGGAATTTTTCCCCATTTATGTGGGAATTAAATTATTTTCTATGAAATTCCTAGCTAGCCACCAAGCTCTCGACGAACTGTTGCAATGGCAACAGCAATGACAGAGCGTAGCCGCTCGCGCGGGCGTGCTGGTCACCTTGTGATCGGCATGTGAACTGTAGGTTTGTGCGTGTTTCAATTGTGCTTGTTCTATACGGACTCCCTTTGCAGTAACCCTGCGCGTTCTCTCATGTGCTCTCAATTGTCTGTTTTGTTTCCTGCATTTTCAGATAGCGTACCAACGGGAAAGCATTCGTCGCATACGAGCTAGCCCCTTTGCAGTTTGATGTCTACCGTGAGTGCTAATCTTATCAGCCCTTTGATACGTACTGAAAGGGTGGTCTAAACTGAAAATATTTTCTGTTGCAGTCGATGCTCTTGCTATTGTTATATTAACTGAAAATATTTTATGTTGCTGTCGTGCTCTAGCATGCTATAAATAGGGCGTCCGTCTCCACACAGGAGTGAAAAATATACTACTGCTTGGTGTTTTCCTGCTTTGGTTCGTCGCTTTACAACAGTTTTGAATCATCTTTCATAATTGTTTATTTCGTCTTATTGCTTTCCATTGCTTTGCAGAGAGTTCACATAGTCGTTTGAGCCTCATTCTCCAATATTATCCAATTTGTTCGGTTGTTAATTGAGGTATGGATTCATCTTAGTACCCTATATATTTGCTTTTGTTTTTCCATCATGTGTGAAATCATTACCAGTTCATTAGAAGAGGTCCAGTGCTTGTACCGCTGATCAACTACAGTATCCAAGGATAAGCTCGTCATCTTCGTCAGTAATTCTACGTAAGAAATCATCAAATCAAATACACTTTAGTATTGGATAAATTTGTCTGGAGGCGGAGCCGAGAGCGCGATCTAGACCGAACACGGTGGCGAAGCTCAACATGGTAGTTGATAACTGATGAACTGCAGCTAGCAAACTGTATATACATAGAATTACACAAGTTGTAACCCATGCTCAAATTTCAATATTCTGTGTGCTTTCGTGTGCGACTGACTACTCTTGCTACATCTAGATGGTACGGTTTTAGATGACGTGATATGTATCATCTTCATAAATGTATTACATATCTTCACCATGGTTAGGTAATAACACATTATCACTAAGTTTATCAAAGATTATATCATGGTCATAAGAGAGATGCTATGTATTTGTTTTTCAACAGGCACGTGGCTAGTCATTATAAAGGGCACGTGGCTAGTCATTGTAAAGCAGGTTAGGCGGGTTGGCGTGATCCCAACTCATCCATTAACCATGCTTTACGGATTGACGAATTCACGACTGATCGTGGAGAGTTGGAAGGCTTGAAGCGCAGAAACGTGAGTTTCCGCTATGAGAGGCTGCTTCAGGTACTAACAACTAACTCGGATTCCATTCCTGGCGTGGGTCATTTTGCTAACAATGCTAGTAGCAAAATCATATGGAATATTAAGCAATCCTTCTCCCAAGTTGTCCACTGAACTTTCTGAGAAATCAGCGTTTTTTTTTTTTTTTTGCCCTTCTGCAACGCAGAATATTCGAGTTGAATCTCGCCGTTTCGTATTTTCGTTTGACAGCTTGCTTCTGTCTCGATGGCAGCAGAATTTTCAAACAGGGAAAGTTAAACCGCACATATCAGCCTGCACAACACCTAGGATGATAACGACACCAAATCACAGTTAATTTCGCATCACAACCGGCTCAGCTTCGACATTTGTAATCACTAGAACTGTTAATTTCATTCAACCATATACCATAGGGGGGCCATCATCCAGAGACAAATACATATGTACACGTTCACGGCTGATTACGACAGCATCCGCGTCTTCGGGGTGCCATGACGAGCCTACCAGCGGCTAGCTTTTGCAGCCTCCCTTCAGATTTCACCTACTCTCGGAAACATCTGGTTTTTTTTTTCTTTATGAGGCTTCGAATGGGGCCCAATTGTCGGTGCTTCGGCCCTGGGTGCCTTTATGCTCTAATCTAGAGCTTATCTACAATGTGCATAATGTTGAATCCACAAGGCGATGATTAGCTTAGATCGAAACCAGCTTCCGAATTTATCGCATACAACAATTTGGTTTGCAGCTGCTCCTTGCTGTTCAACAAGAACCAGGAAATACGTTAGTCTCATGTTGAAATGAAGAAATGATCAGATGGAAATTACAAGAGAACATTATGGGTTGCCAAGATGTATGAATGTGTTTACTGCGATTTACTAACGTTTTATAAGGAGGGAGCTTCAGAAGGTTCATGCAAGTAGCCGATGTAGGCAAGCGGTCTGCATGCTCCTCCATGCCGGGGACACCAGTTCTGCATTCAAAAAGAGTTTAGGCGACAATTCACAATTCCCAACAGAACAAGACATGAAACATTAGCACAGGTGCATTGAACCTCTGAATGCAGAATTTCGGTTCAAGGTACTGAAATCCCAGGAGTGGCCCACGAGAACATCCGGTCACAAACCTGATCATTTATTGTCATCCGTATAATGAGATTAAGAAAAGCATTGATTCGAAATAAAGGACAAAGAGTATGTTTCAACTAAAAGTCACAACTCATGTTTATGCATCTGTGCATAAAAGGAAAGCAGGTGCACATACACATGCCCAAAGGAAAGAGATGCATCCTAAACATTCGATCTGTTAAAATAGAAGGGATAAATATAAACCAACACAATCAGCAAACCTTATTATACCTGATCTCCACATTACTAAGTTTAACAAGTAGAACTAATAAAACTAATATGCATTAGCATAAAACAAGTGGGAGAGTCACCAACTTGAGAAACTTTTTCTGATTATCCGAACTGAAACTCTTTAAAACCTCCCATAACATATCAATAAGCTCATGGTCCTGAAAGAAAACCACCATTAATCCATGTCTACCAAGACACAATAATCTGACCTTTCAAAATGAAATAACATAAAAAAACATAACAATCTTCATGGTATGTCCTTTCCACCAGTAACCCTACTTACAAGTACCTCGGATTTGTGCTGTGCTGCTGTGTGATCTAAACAAGTTTCCTAGAAACCAATCTGGAAACAGTCAATTTTCAATATTTAAATTTTACGTCAATTATTTTGAAGCTGAGAAATGGCCTGAACTTGGTAAAACATGACTAAAATTCGGCCAGATTATCCAGAAAGTGGCCAAAATTGATTGTTATGAAATATTACCCCTCCCGCAGTTTTCTAACATTGTTAAATGTATGCTTAATTGCAAAGACAGTTTGCTATAAGTAGTTCATAAATCGCCGAGTTTACATTAGTGTTTTTTGCGTTTCGAAAAACTAAAGGGTTTACTAGGACCCCACGATGAATCCTGGCCAAATTGACTTGGTTAGTGTTTATGCACCCCCGCTATTCGCTATATTTCAATCTTTCTCACAGCACAAGCAAACAAACACGAAGCAAAATGAAGGGCGGTCCACATGACTGCATCTATTGATTACTGTTCGTATTGGCTTTCTACGGCTGATGGCTTTTAGCTGAAAATGAATAGTAGTTTTTAGGAGGGGGTGAATGGTGCAAAAAGTGTGAGAGAAATGCGCGCGCGAGACGGAAGCGAGAGGAATGGGGTACTTGATGTATCCGTAACCTCTCTAACTTATCCTCAGAGGGAGACGAGAGCGAAAGAAGTGGAAAAACCACGTGTCTATTCTTTTAGGCTGTGGCTTATTAATCTAATAAATAGTGATTGCTAAGAGAAGACAAAAGTCGCTGAAAAACCAAAACGAACATAGCCGTGTTCATATTGACTTCTGACTTCTCTAAGCAGAAGCCAGAAATAGAAATCAATACGAACAGGGTCATAGGCATATACTCCCCCGTTCTTTTTTACTTTGATATTTTTGACTTCATGGTCTTCAAGATGTGACTTTGACCGCTACTTTTTATAACTTTACATTAAGATGTACTAATAAAAATATATTATTATGATAATATTTTTAACAAGAAATCTAATGATATAATTTTCGTATAGTCAATCTAGATGGTTTTAAATCTATTGACGGTCAAATTTTAATAAGTTTGACGGTACAGATTCTAGGAAGTCAAGTAAAAAAGAACGGATGAAGTAGCTTTTTATAAAGTAAGAAATTCTCAATGTCACAAATTTCAATAAGATTGCTAAGCTTGTACTGCTAGGATGGACTTTCTTACATAAGAAAGCAAACACATACCGGATGATATCCTCCAGAATAGTTGGTATTTGAGCGCAAGTCATCAATGTCCAAGCTTTCTAGTGAGCCAGATATGAGAACCTGCAGGAGCAAAACACGGTAAGAGAACATCAAAAAATTGAGAAAGGGATATGTTATGCTAACGCTAGGACGAAGACAGTAAATATGAACCAAATGATGCAATTCAGGAACTATAATAGCAACTAACATGTAGAAGATGTATACATTTTTTATCTCTTAGACATATAAAAAAATAAAAAAGCCCACATGCCACTCGATATTGACACAGAAACAGAAATTCATGTTGTGTTCGCTATGTAGACATATATATACTGTTTTGCAAAAAAAAAAAGGAGTAAAAATGCATCTCTGTTTCTAATGGTAATGCAAGTTAAAGTACCTGAATTTCATGTTCATTGAACATGTCAATCCATTCTTTTGGTATAAGTTGTTGAAATCCTCTCAAAAAATGTATACTTTGTGCGCGGATCTATGATCGAAACAAAAGCAAATCATTTATCAAAGCATTTCAAGACAATCAAATGGCATAATTACCTTATTTTACCTGATAGTTTAACCGATGGTTGGCAACAAGATGGATAAAAGTAATAACATTATCATTAGTAACACGCATTTCTCTCCCACCAGGGAGCAATTCTTCTTCAGATTGTTCACCATATTCATTGTTCACAATAACAAAGTACAGCTCCAAATCCGAGATATCACCATCATAATGCTGAGCATGAAAAGAAGGGAGAGATTATAACGAGGCAAAATGAACATCAAATGACAAGAAACTTCATAAAAGGAAAGTTGATCCCCATTTCAAGCTATGAAGGCAAATGCCCCCAACATATCTGGATTGCAGCATTAAACTTGAAGCAGAAAATTTTGTTTTCTTAGCTTATATACTGACTCACTAGTTTGTATTTATCTTAAAAAGATGAGTAGTTCATCATTCGTGCTTCATAGCAGCAGCTCAATTGCATCCAACATCTGGAAAGATCTTAGCTTCTAAACCTGTCAAGAGCTATTTTCTGTTTTACCCATTAACGGAAATAGGTTCAAACCTTTAAAAACAGAAGATGTCTATACAATTCTGGATCCAATGAGGGCATATCATTCAAGAAGTTGGACCTGATTGATGAGTGGAAATATCAGATAAGAATGTTAAACTCATCAAAAGTAAAACACACACAACATATGGAATTATAGAATGTGACATAATGAACAAAAACATAATTTTTCCCTCAATAAAACAAAAACATAAATCATTCAAATATTGTCCCATAGTTTAAGAGAGTACTTAGTTTAAGAGAGTACTTTTGTTTCAACTTGCTCAAGAAGAATGTTGCAAATGGCAAGTCAACAAGTATGGCCTCATACATTGCCTGAGACATGAATCAAGCTCATGTCAGATCATAGCCCAAATATCTTGGCAACTAGTTAAAGAAAGATGCAATACAAATAGGATAGATGCATAACAAATAGGATTGCCCTTGAAATTTGGAACCAAAATAGGAAATTAGATTACAGCTTGCAGCACCCAACAAGGTTAATGGATGTTAAATTATCGCCTTTTGCACGGATACTAATCTACATTTTGCACCCAAGAAACTAATGGATACCAGATTATCAATTTGTATATCTACGGATTCTTTGTAGTTTGTACAATCTACAGGTATGTGTCAAAAGAAGCACATCGATGCTTATACCACAAATGTAATTTTAGCTTAAGTAAACAAAATTGTAGGAGAGACTGCAAACTAAACAGTTACAAAGAAACCCCAGTGACACATGTTGCCAACATTATAATGGATCAACGCAGACAAATCACATATCAGGGCATCCTACATAGCACGTCAGCAGATTATTCAGAATATGCAGGCAAATATACAGAGAGATGATATGAAAATGTTTCCAGATGTTGAACCTCAATTATTCTACAGAACACGCTTGAAACATAAAACCTCACAATTCCAAGGTCTGTTTTACTCATGATTTTCTTTCTATCACTATCAGTCAATTATACGGGGCATATTGCAGGAATAGCCATCAGAACTCGAACCTATTAGCAGCTAAATGCCATCAATGCCAGTTATGGCACCCATATTTTAGATTGCTGCTCTCTACCATAGAGTAATTCGATGCCAAGAGAACAACCAATAGCTTCTATCACACAATGTGTTCAGTGTAGGGCAAAAGCTCAGAAAATGTTGGGACGCTAGTATCAAAATACTCAAATGACCCTTTTGATGCCGACACAAGCAAAAATTTTCTAAGCGCGTGCCGTGATTATAACTTCCATGAACACAAACATGTCAGAATGCCAGATATACAAGCTCTGAAAGTTAATTAAACTAAGATCTACTAGGTTGAATACCTGCTCAGCAAGGACAAAAAAAGAAGATATATGGCCAAAGTACCTTTCCAAGGAGACTTCCAAGAAAATGGAAATAATGCAGATGCTGTTCATGAACCAAGCCTGATCCAGGGTTTGGGTACAGAAGATGATCAGCCGTTTCCTGCAAAAGGAATAACAAATAGGACAAAAAACACATGTGAAGCATCATAATTGAATACGCAAACTGTGAGACATTGTCCACACTGTAAACCAATTATGCAACTACATAATTTTTCCACTAGTTTTTAGCTATTGCATATCAGGCACTCAGGCTACAAGCACACCACCACAAATTAATAATATACATCATGTATAACACACATTAATATGACAGTGACTAACTGACACCATTGCACTGGATCAAGGAAATTGACTAAAAAGAGCAGATACCTTGAATAGACCATACTGCACATCGAAAGCAGCTCGAGTGATATTTTCCATGAAATCTTTGAAAATTCCACCACCATCAATTCCAGCCTCTTCCACACCATGCTCATTAATAAATGCCACTCGAATCTACAAGCATCAGTTGCTTTAAAACTTCATGGAAAATTCAGAACACTGGTTTCCTATTAAATTAGGAGAACATGTGTTAAACCAACAAGGAGTAAACATGAAAGAGATCATCATCATACTGGTCCTTTAAGATCTTCTTCCGAAAGCAAGCTTAGCTGATCAAAAGCATCTTCCAGAAGTCGACTTCTTCTTATTTTGAACCGATGTCTTGTCAAGGCAGAATGGGATGTCGTCGATTGTCGAGAATTTGCCAATTGTGACTGCTCACAGAAAGAAACTTTTAAGACATTATCCTAAAAGATATACCAGTTTTATTCACCACTATTTACACAACAAATCAGCAATAGCATACAGTGAATATTTTGACTCTACTGGTAAAAGGTGCCAAAAAGGGAGCAAGTTTTATAATCTCCGATGCTCGAGTGTTGCCAAGTATCGCCTGAAAAACATGTACATAATGTTAAAGACAAGGTGCTTCTGAAAGATATTTTAATTAATCAAACAGCATACAAGTTCAATACCTGAGAGACAAAATTTTCACTTGTTGCTTCTTGAGAATAGAAATCACTAGCAGAAGTGAATGGGAGTCGGTTGTTCCAGTCTTGCAACTACAATTAGGTGCTAGTTTTATTTTAGTAACATAATAAACTTCCTCTTAAGATATAATACATGGAGTAGCAACCACTTCTGGCAAATAATTAACAGAACAGTGTAACCAGAGAAGATATTAATCAGCTATTGCCAATGAAAACAGCTTACAGAATTCATATCAAACATTCTAGAAGATAAAGTAGTATTGTCTGTGTTTGGTAAACAAAAAACCAATGTTAGCACACCAACAATCTTGCAACTTAAAAAAACCATGGAATGGACATGAAAAAGGCTCAAAAAGTGAAATTCAGAAAGCAAGAACAACTTCATAAGATTTTTCCCAACCACTGATCACGTGTGCACTACACAAATATAGGCCGGTATGTAACAAGTGAATAGTGAAACTACAGTGTCATTGGCATTTTATCTGCACATCAATATAAGCATTATGGTTCATACTATGACGGGAAGCAAAACTCAAATAAATAAATACAAGAACAATAACATGAGATATCAAGACAGAATAGTCAATAGTACCTGTGTGAGTAATTCAGATAACCCAATCCTAGCCCTGCTCTGGACATTCTCAATTGACAGTTTCTTAAGGCCTGAAGGATTGGATAATGCTTTCTGAGTAGGAGATGTATGTGAAGGAATTACCCAAAGAAGTTGCCATAAAGCCTGCAGATTGAAAGTTGTACTCATGTCAATGCAATAAAGGTAAGACCGTAAGAGACATATTGTATCATGAAGAGCCAAAAGTTAAATGGGCAATCAACAACATGAAATGCATCATAAACCAAGATAACATAACTGATACAAAACAACCTACATCAGTAGTACAACATATAGGAGCCGAACATTACCAAGTACCAACACTAGAGAACAGACAAAACATATTGGAAATAATTAGTCTGCACTCTACTTGACAATCTAGTTTACATGATATTCTTGTTTATATGTTCATCATGTTATGAATATTGTGTGTATTGATATAAGGCCCAAAAGGTCATATATATAGGAGAGTACAAAGGATATATACCATATAGAGATAAGGTATATATAGAATAGAATACAAACTCTATATCCTAATACAACTCTATCTCCTTAACACCCCCCTCAAATGCAAAGCGTATGCAATAACATTGCATTTGAAAAGAGTTGTTACTAAAATAGTAAACAAAATTCGAAGTCCGAGTCTTGATGATGTCGTCGTAGCGTGCAACTCTTGAAAGATACTGTCGAATCAAGCCGAAAATGAATAGATAGAAGTATGGCGGCGCATAAAAACCCAAGACGGCGGCAACGCAGTGCACAAGGTGCGGAAGAAGCGCGACGACTTAGAAGCTCGGGGCGGCGGCTACAGAAGCGGCGGCATCATAACGACTTCTATAATCTGCACGCGGCTCAGAAAGAAGAGTAGCGGCTACTGCCATGGAATAGATAGAAGCATGGCGACGCAGATCGAAACCCAAAATGGCGGCTAAAGAAGCGACGGCATTATAACGACTTCTACGATCTGCACGCGGCTCAGAGAGAAGAGCAGCGGCTACTGCCATGGAATAGATAGAAGCATGGCGACGCAGATCGAAACCCAAAATGGCGGCTAAAGAAGCGACGGCATCATAACGACTTCTATGATCTGCACGCGGTTCAGAGAGAAGAGTGACGGCTGCTGTCATGCAAAACAAAAATTCCTATACTTCTATGACTGACAATAAATTTGTGGACTCGCATAGCTTAAACAAACTAAAAGGTAAAAGCTACGAACTTAGGATGGACGCAAACGGAAGATTTTTTTAAGAGAAAAAAATTCAAAAGAAACTAAAGAGACTGGACGACTGATGGGATCGTCCAAGGGGCAAACGGATCTAGGAGAGTTGACCACAGTCGGCAATGACAACAGCCTTGGTGGTGGAGCCGCTGCGGGACCCAATCTTCTCCATGGCCTTAACGACGTGCTCTCGAAAAAAAAACAATATGCTCTTGGCTATTCGTCTCTCTCCAGGTGCATCGTGAATCGGGTTAAGTCGTAGCAGGTGTCGAGGTTGCCCCTCGGCGCCGTCAGCAGATACATCCTCATGGCGTACCTAAACGCTGACCGCAGCGCGCGGTACGCCGTCGACGGCAGCTGCGTGATGATCGCGCTGGAGTCCCATCACCGAGCCGGCAGAGAACACTACGGGCGGCCTTCATCCCTCTTCATGGCGATGTGGCCTCTACCCTCACATCTGGGAGCGTCACCAATGGCAGGACGCTGGTGGTGCCGCTCGAGAAGAGCCTCGCCGTCTGCGACAGGAGCAACTGGGAACCGCCGTCGAGCCCCATGGTCCTGGCGGTCTGGTCGCTGAAGTGGCCCCGCATGAAGTGGCTACACACGAACCAAAAGTTCATGATCCTGGTGGTGCACGGAGTGAATCTTGCACCTGAAGGCGTCGCAGTAGACGTGGTGGGTGTTGAAGAAGTGGCACTGCTCCAAGGTCCTCTGGTCAGGGCGGTCGGGGATGCAGTTCCGGCGGTCATCGAACGCCTTGACATGCACGCACACCGGTGGCTCTCCGGTGATGAAGTTGTACGAGTAGGTGAAGTTCTGCAGGTGCGGCAGGTGGCAGATCCCCTCCGGCATGTCGCCGACGAGGCGGTTGTGCCCGATATCAAGATGCTCGATGCTTTGTAGCCTGGTGAGCTCGCCGAGGATGGCGCCCATGAGCTTGTTGTAGCTGAGCTCGAGCACGGTGAGGCCAGTGAGCATCCCGAGCTCCGGCGGGACGCAGGACTTGAGTCCCATGTTCATGAGTATGATCTCGTTGAGCGTGCCAGACATGTTGGCGACTGATGCCGGGAGGCAGCTGCCGAAGTCGTTGTTTGCTAGCACGAGCACGGACACCGGTGAGTTGCCGACGTTGTCGGGGATCTGGAAGCGAAAGCGGTTGGAGTTGATGAAGATGGCATTGAGCGGGCAGATCGAAGAGCTCGCTGGGCACAGGGCCTTCGAACCCACCAAAGCTCACAAGCTTGCAGCCAAGGAGCTGGTCTGTGACCTTCGCAAAGAGCTCGCTGGGCACGGGGCCTTCGAACCCACCGAAGCTCACAAGCTTGTAGCCAAGGAGCTAGTCTGCGACCTTCGCCGAGAGCTTCGTGTGGAGGACGTTGCCGACCGTGGCCGCCCCCAGGAGCGGAGATCGATCCTCTCGGGGGCAGCAGCAGCGGAAGTAGATTTATATTAGGGTTTTAACCTAAGCTCTGATAACATGTTATAAATATTGTGTGTATTGATATGAGGCCCAAAGGATCATATATATGAGAGTACAAAGGATATATACCATATAAAGATAAAACATATATGGAATAGAATACAAACCAAAGTTATTGAAACCGGACCGGAGATCGAACCGGTGAAGTCACCGGTTCACCGGTTCACTGGTCTGACCGTCGGTTCAACCGGTGAACCGCCGGTTCAACATGAGCAGTAGAAGTGTAGAACATCATGCAAATAGCAATGTATATACACTCATGTATGAAGTGTAGAACCCATGTATGAAGATATATACACTCATGCAAATGTATATTTAAAAATGTGCAAAGACATCCAATTAATCCTAATGCTAAATTATTAACCTTACCAAATTCTCACATCAATGCAAATAGCAATCAACAACAAGTGAACAAAAATTAGGATTTAAATATAAACACCGCAGTTGATTGTGAATCCACCAGAGGTCAACATAGAGATACGTTGATGTAGCATATCTTTATATGTATGTAAATTAAATCGTAGCTAATTGAAGGATCAAGTAGTTACCATTGTGTATGGATCACCGGATGATTGTGACGCTAGCGAGCGAGACGGCGATGGCAACCACCCGGCGGCGGCGCGGGCGGCGTGGATCAGCGTGAGAGAGGCGCAAGACGCGCGAGCAAGCGGTGGCGGCGCGCGCGGCGGGCATCGCGCGCCACCGCCCCGCGCGAGGCGGATGCCGCGAGGCGCGCTGAGCGAGGTGACCCACACGAGAGAGGCGCAAGACGGCTAAGAAGCGGCGGCGCGCGACAAAGGCGCGCGAGAGAGAGGCGCCGCATAGCTGTGAAGGCGCGCGGCGGCGAAAGGGCGCGCGCGAGAGGAGGGCGCAGACGGCCAGAAGCGGGCGGCGGCGGCGACAAAGCGCGGCGGCCCGGGCGGGCGCGCGAGAGAGGCGCGCGACGGCGGCGAAGCGGCGGCGGCGGCGACAGTGCGGCGGCGGCGGGCAGCGCGCGCGAGGAGGAGGCGCGAGGAGGCGGCGGCCGTGCGGGTGAAGCGCGGGGCATTGAGGATTTTATTTTCATTTTTTCCAGTTTTGCCCTTAAACCCTAGCATAACTGGGGGTATTTTCGTCCTACGCGAAAACCGCTCGATTCATAAAAAACCGTCCGGTCCACCGGTTCTTTTAAAAACCGGCCGGTTCGCCCGGTTTTTTCCGGTCCAACTGCATGAACGGTCTTTGAACCAAACCAAACCGGTGCACTACCCGGTTCCGGTTTTTTCCGATTCAACCGGCGGTCCGGTCCGGTTTTCTTAACTAGGATACAAACTCTATCTCCTTAACACATCAGCTTAGCTCACCAGCACAATACTGAAAGGATAACCCATAATCAAGTAGCAACAGAACTTCCATGAAAAAGAGGCAGAGTTATAACCATCAACAGCAAACGAGAGTATAGCAACTAACACTAAATTGCAGCAGCTCTGATGTTTAAGAAATTCCACATTCAACAGAGCGAGTGTCTAATAATAACACAGTGATGGCATTATATTGTGTTTACCTGCTTTAAAATGAGAACCAAGGACTTCAAATCTTTAAGTGAAAGAGGTTTCTCCTGTTCATAGAATTCCCCATTGTCAATGATCTTCAACATGTGCCTGGTACAAAGTAAAATAACAAAACATTGATAAGGATTGAATATTTGCACATTTCAATTGCTTGAGAAGAAAAGCTCGAACACCAAATCAAATAAAAAAGAATATTAGTCAGGAACAATTTTGCGACACTGTGAAATAAGCTGCCTTACTTATATATGGGACAGAATACGGACACAGGCAAGAGCCAACCAGGAGCATCTGCAGGCAAAGGAGACACAAACTTGGAAAAAAATGGCCATCTTTGGTTTTCATGGCAGCGCTTTATAAAATTCCATAGTGCAGGAACAATTTCAGTCCGGTAGGCCAGCCCAGTCATAATCATATCTAGGGGCAATGTATTGAATATGACATGAAGAAAAGCACAAATAGATCCTACAGCTTCCACCTCAGCATCTGATGGTCCAGCTGGATCAGAATAGTTTGTGCTTAATTTACCTCTGAACAGAGCATTCACCTATGAATGATAAAAGCTAGGGTCAAACAGGAGAAAGCAAAATATGGAGCCCAATAATCTTGAAGGGCAATCACTTTACTTCGGTTGTTTAGGAATCCATATACCAAATGTTGAAGCAGCCTTGAATCAATTGCTGCAGTTATTTGTTTTTCCAAACCAGCATCAAGACCATTTTTAACATCGACATCCATGGACATGTCATCATCGTCATCTGCCCCTTTACATATTAGAAGAATACAACTCGCATTAGAGTCCATTACAGAGATTAAAAATTAGTGAAACATCTAATAGGAATAAATCTTAAGCCACGTAGGGCACCAGAATACTACTGATTTATAGCGGCATCAAGCAAATGTGGTTGTACAAGAATTCCCGAAAAGTTAGTTCCAGCGCGATATGTTGTGTGCTCTCATGGTTCTAATTTCCCCCCAAAAAAAAGGATATAGGGTGTATACGAGTTGAATTATTCATTATTGCATGTTGGATCTTGATAGGTGATATGTTGGGCAGTATATCAATGTTCTAAATGGGCAACCCCACCTTGTAACAACTACAACAAAATCGACTTTGTGTATGGTTTTATTATTTAGGATGCACAATTATATAGGTCATTCATATAGCAGAAAAACAAAGATCTAATACATCTTTTTCAGGCGTAGGCTAGACAATTAAGCAACTGTCATTTATCAACAATGGCCAGTGCTGCAAAAAGTATCAATTGATCAAAAGAGAAGTCATATAGATGGAGATCAAGTCTACATATTTATACTTTTTTAATACCATCTGATTAAACGGCACTGTAATCAGCAACCAACCCATTTTTCTGCATAATTGGTCCTTTTACTGAGCTAAACCTATTGATTTGATCTTTTTGCAATAACTGGAACAGGGAGATGGACCTAAGAGAGAAATGAATGACAACACAAAATGCTACAGAAATACTAGCAAGCTATATTGCCAAAAGATGGACATTTTTTCTAAAAAAATTACTGACATGTAACTTACTTTCAGTAGGTGATGTGATTGTTGGCAATGCATCCAACAATGATGTAGAAACAGCAATGATGTCAGCCGCCTGGTTTGGAAAGAATATGCACATAAATATTTATAATCCACAATAATTATTGTGCCTTCTCAATCTTCAATTATCCACAAATGAACATTCAGAAAGAAATGGAAAAGAAGACCGCTATTGCATAACCAAGATGATTACAGATGTGAACAACAATAAAAGTATACACACTGTGTTTAGCATCGCAAGAAACATAAAAGCATGTTTTCTTGGGAATCATTTGACATGAATAAATAATTGATCACTCAAGAAGGACGTTAAAGTAGCAGAGGGTTTGCTGCGTAAAGAGTAACTTTTATAGATAAGATAAATTTGCCGACCAACTCAGCTTTTCCACCTTCAGCTCAAAAACTGAAATAAAGAAATAAAAATGCCAAAACAAATGGAGGGACCTAATTGCTCTGTATTTTACAGGGACCTATGTATAGCTTTTGAAAGTAGAGGGACCCAAATGCTCCTTTTCTGAAAGCACGGGGACTTAAAATCTCAGTTTTGACTTTTAGTACAGAGACCTAAATGCGATTTTCCCTAAGCATACGATTTTTTGTGCATTTTTGACTAATCAATTTATACGACCAGATATACACTGAAACAAACAAAATCCTGTAGTAACCTGAAAGGTAGAAGTGGAACACCTACTGTGTCAGAAGCGAACTTTGGTTCAATTTATACGATCAGATATACACTGAAACAAACAAAATGCTGTAGTAACCTGAAAGGTAGAAGTGGAACACCTACCGTGTCAGAAGCGAACTTTGGTTCAGACAAAATCCAGGTTGCAGCTTCAAGTACATTTGCAAGAATGCATGCATATCCTGGATGATTAGCCGATATATCATTTGGAAGAACATCAGCACAGCTGGGCAAAAAGGAAGCTATCTGATGGATATAATATTTGCTGAGCCCATTAGCTGAGAAGACCTGAAGTAATAAGCAATAAGAATGATCAAATATACCACCATTACAATAATTGGTTAAAGCATCTAATTCCTCAAACAAACTACCACAAATCAAAGTCTCTAACGGAGAAACAATATCAGTTTGTATTAAAGCTTAATATGCTCAGAAAATCTGCTTTTAGATTCGACAGCAAGAAATATCATATTGGTGTGAGGCTTTACCGAACAAAATATTTTGCAAGCTATATGCTTCCCAGCCATGAAAATGTTTTGAAAAAGAATGATCAAATAAGAAACGAACAAAATATTTTGCAAGCTATATGCTTCCCAGCCATGAAAATGTTTTGAAAAAAGAATGATCAAATAAGAAATTAAGTTAACAGCTCACCTTCTTGAAGTGTGGCAAACGATGCCAGAGAAAAGGAATGGATAGGAGTTGAGAGGAGAAACTCCATCTTTGATCCACTATTGGACAACAACATGGATGATGGCCAACATGTGAAGCAACAAGCATGAGAACTTGCTCCAGTGCAGATGTATTACCACAGTGCTCCAAATTTTTCGCTTTTTGCTGAATCATGGTCAGATCCATAAAAAAATCATAAAACAAATCATCAAAGATTTACTATAGTTGTTATGATCAATTCCAACTCCGCCTATGTAGCTTTCTACATATCCTACCCCAAACCAGGAAAAAGGAGGGTTGTATTAGGCTCGGTGAGCCAATGTAAAAAAAAGGGCACCTTTTCATGAAATGAAACCCAAAATTATTGTTGTTATGATCAATTCCATGTCTCTTTCAACAGACAACTGAATGACAGAATAAGGGTTTACTGCACTAAACAGTGTGTAAACTCTACATTACCTACCAACAGATGCTGATCAAAACCAAGGCAATAGTAGCTATTATTGTTGAACCATAATTTCATGTCTGATATGCCACGAACACACAAGATTCTTATCTGTTGAAGTTGTTAAAGACAGAAATTGAATCCAAACCTAAAAGTATTTATATTCAAGTTCAGCCTTCCATAATATGGTTCAATGTCAAGATCACAAGACTCAATTGGCTTGAAGACAGACTGTTTGGTCAGGAAGATTTCGCTGGAAGTTGTATAGATTATAGAAGGAGAGCACAACGTTTTATACATTTATTTCCATGTGGAAATTGTAACAATAACAGGTTTTATACATGGACATGTGTTAGGTGCATGAGTCTGTATTTATGAGGATTGTTTGCAACTTTGCATGTTAGCCCATAAATGCATAAACTGGCTGAGAAGACAGAGTTCAGCCTACATATTAGGAGGCACTAGGCACTGAACTACTAAAGTTAAGACATGGTAAGAGGCAGCAAGTCTCTACGCTCAGAATACTAGCACAAGAGTTCGTAAAGTAAGGCAATTTCACTTCCATGTGTGTGTGTGTGTGTGTGTGTGTGTGTGTATGTGTGTGTGTGTAGGCTTGTTACAAAACACTGATTTGTACGGCACTGAATTAGATCATGAGGCAACCCCTATAATCCTACATCTAAAATACTAGCAGTACACATGTGAACTCTCAAGCGCATTCAAGATGATTGGTCAGAAATTCATCATATGGTTACTTGATTTACAAAAACAAAAGTTGTGTCATCAACTTATCATTGATGGAGAACATGTAACGCCCTGGGTACGTCAAGCCCATACCAACACTAAGACATTCATCCTCACTTTGCCTAAAAGTGTGAACCCAGTAGGTATGCAACAAATGCATGGTTTACGAAGGTTTACATGGATTGGACATAACCCAAAGTATTACAGAAGGAAAGCGTCATGGTTTCAGAAAGGTGATTGTTCCTTAAAAGGAGCCAAGACCAGTGCTTATATACCAATACAGTGGAGGAAATAGAGGCATATATCCAAAAGTGAAAGCAAACTTATCTCTCATTAATAAATTTTAGTCAACAAATGTTATGTGCCAAATTACTGTTCACATGCGTGAACAGTACCCATGTACTGCAGCAGACTAGCAAGCGCGCATGGCAAGATTAGATTAGTTAGGAAAGAGATAAGAATAATTAGTTTCCTTATTATATGGGTTTCCTATCATATAAATATATATTCCATCTATTAGAGATAGACATTATTTTTTGGAGGTCAAATCTAGCTATCTCTATAAAAAGCCTAATATGTGTTAGATATACATTTATATAGCTGTGTATTTACTCTATTGTATAAAAGGTTTCCGGCATACAATACAAGTCTTATTCATAACATGATACCAGAGCCATACATAGGGTTTTGTCATACCTAGGGTTCTATGCTCGTCTCGCCGCCGCTGCTTAGGACTCTTCACCGACTGGATCGTTAGCATTCATCCTGTTGTCGCCCTTCTCCGGTTCTTCCGTCGCCGCTACGTTTTTCTGGGCTATAGTGCTGAGCACAAAGGATATCGTTGTTGGGATCTTGTTGGTCAACGGATGCAGATTTCTCGGGATGTTTCTTTTGATAAATCTCGTCCTTCCTATCCTCACCCTTCTCTTTCCTCCACTTCAGCATCTCTTGTCGAGCCACTTTCTTTCATGACTTTTCTTTCCACTTCCATAGTCACCACTCCACCACATCCTTTGATCTCTCCGGTACCTCCTTCCCAGTGGGCACCTTCACCACTGGCACCCTCTCCCGACGTTACTCCTGACGTTATTCCTTCTTATACTCTACTATATTCGTCATTTGTAAGTTGAGGATTCTTTTGATGTGCCCTCTCTTTCTGATGAGTCATCCTCTTCGGCCTCTCATCGCTATACTCTTCGTGATCATCAGTCTATTCGGCCTCCTGGACGTCTCGGTTTAGTTGCCGCTACTCTTTCCGAACTGACTTCCTATCGTGATGTTGTTCATCAGGAGTGATAGTATGCGATAGCAGAGAAGATTGCTGCCCTTAAGCGTACTGACACGTGGAATCTTGCTCCTCTTCCTACGCGTTACTTCTATCACGAGCAAGTGGGTCTATAAGTTAAGACTCGCTCTGATGGTTCTCTTGAGCGCTACAAAGCTTATCTTGTAGCACATGATTTTCAATAGAATCATGATCATGACTACGATGAGACATTTGCTCCTGTTGCTCACATGACCACCTTTCACACTCTTGCCGTGGCCTTTGTTCGTGGTCTATCTCAGTTGAATGTCAAGAATGCCTTCCTCAATGGCGAATTGCGTGAGGTCTACAAGTAGCCGTCCGGTATTCTTTTCCTAAAGATATGATTTGTCGCCTTCGCCGATCTTTCTATGGCCACAAGCAAGCTTCTCGTGCCTGATTTGATTATTTCTCTTCTGTTGTCACTGCAGCTGGTTTCTCTGCCAGTGTTCATGATCCTGCTTTTTCTTCACATTTCGCCTCGTGGTCGGATGCTTCTTTTGTATGCTGATGATATGATTATTACTGGAGATGATTCTCAATACATCACTTTTGTCAGGAGCGCCTTCATAAGCTGTTTCTCATGTCTGATCTGAGTTCTCTTCGCTACTTTCTTGGTATTGAAGTTATTTCTACTATCTGCCCTAAGAAAAAAGTATATTCAGGATCTTCTTAATCGTGCCTTTTACTGATCAACGCACAACTAAGACTCCTATGGAGCTTAATGTTCATTTTCGTCCCACTGATAGTGAGCCCCTAACTGATCCTACTCGCTATCGCCACCTTATTGGGAGCCTTGTTTATCTTGGTGTCACTCGTCCTGACATTTTGTATCCTGTGCATATCTTAAGTCAGTCTGTTTCTGCTCCTACTCAGCTCCACTATAATCATCTTTGTGTTCTATGATACCTTCGTGGAACTATCTTTCATTATCTCTTTTTCCCTCGCTCCAGCTCTTTACAACTCCAAGCATATGCTGATACCACCTAGGCTAGTGATCCTTCTGATCGTCGGTTTCTCTTCTTATTCCTTTTTCTTGGTGGTTCCCTCATTGCGAGTGCTGAGACTGATTTGCGAGCTATGGCTTTGACTGCGGAGGTTACTTGGCTACGATAGTTACTCGAGAATTTTGGTGTTTCTGTTTCTGCACCGACTCTTGTCTGACAGTACATGTGCTATTAGCATTGCTAAAGATCCGATGAAGCATAAGCTTACAAAGCATATTGGTGTTGATGCTTCCTACATGTGAACACAGTTGCAGGACTAGATTGTTGCTCTTCAATATGTGCCTTCAGAGCTTTAGTTGGCAAACTTCTTACATGCGAACACAGTTGCAGGACCAAATTGTTGCTCTTCAGACCAGAGCCCAGCACAGGTTCCATCTCTCCAAACTTTATGTTGTTGATCCACCATAAATTTGAGAGAGGTGTTAGATATGTATTTATATATCTGTGTATTTACCCTATTGTATAAGACATTTCCTACATATATATCATACCTGTACGTGTGTATATATTGGCCCATTGACCTCATGATCAATACAAGTGCTATTCACAACAATATATATTTATTATCAATCAGGCAATAAAGATGAATTAATCTAGTCTCTCCTCCTAAGGTTCTTCTCCCTCATCTATAGTCAGCCCCTCATCCCACCAAGCCAACGGGTTCTTTTCCCTCATCTATAGTCAGCCCCTCATCCCACCAAGCCAACGTCGTCCGGCCTTCCTCCCGACGGTATTTACCACGATGAACTAAGGTTCATGATAATTGGTATCAGAGCAATCGATCCCTTCACACAACTTCTGTTTACCATGAAGCGCGCCACTATTGTTCCACATTGGTTGCCCTCATCGCCGTCAACTTCCTTGACATCGAGCAACGCTAAAGCCCTCGCACCTTCGCCATCAATCGTCATTAACACACTATTGATCTCCTACATGAGGCATCGCAATTACTTGCCGATTGGATCAACCAAGGGCTGCAACCATGGCTGCCACCACAACTCAAGGACGAGCTGTCGCCGAAGGGCGGAGAAGCTGTCACGTGCCGAATTACCATTCATGCGCGTGAACAGTACCCGCATATTGTAGCGAGCGAGCCTGGCGGGGTTAGATTAGTTAGGAAAGATATTAGAATAGTTAGTTCCCTTATTATATGGGTTTCCTATCTTATAGATATATTCCATCTATTAGAGATAGATTTTCTTAGAGATAGAGATTATTTCTTAGAGGTCAAGTCGAACTATCTCCATAAAAGAGACAGCATGTATCCATTATCATAAAGCAATGAATAATGAAGAAGTATTCCCAAGTCCATAATTCCTAGCGCTGGTCTCTCCCCTAGACCGGCTACTGTAGATCCATTCATCTCCCCAATCGGTGCCCTCTTTCATCTAGCGCCATTCTATCTCAAGTTGTCGTCGTCCGAACCCCTCTTCGACGAATGTTTATCCTGTTATAAACTAAGATTCATGGCAATAAGTCACCTAAAAATGTCCAGTGTCTCCAGACATTGGTAGACAACAAATACAAAACCATAATATAGAAACAGAACTTACCGGTACAGAAACAATAATCCCCCGAAATAAGCTATATATCCTTTTCCGCTGAAGATACTCAACTACTTCGCAGTTCCATGGAAGTTTAGGATTTATCAACCAAGCCACAGTTTCTAGTAATGGGATAGAAGGAATTGTTGTGCTTTTCGATGGCATCAAAAGTTGATTGTCCCAATCATGCCTATCAAAACATAACAAACAAGTCAAATGCAATGTTGTTCATTTCATCATGGATGGCAGAAAAATAGCATCTGTTGGAGGTGAGGTACATAAATACAGAAAGAAAAAGGAAACACAACATAAAAAGAAAGTGAGAAGGCACAATAGCAATATCGATAAACACAACATATCTTCAACATATTTTCCTATACTGACACCACAAAAGAAAAGTCAAAATCACATTATGTGGGACTTCCCCAAGTCAGATGATAATTGAATGTTTCGTTCACAGAAGTTCATTCAACCATGCTGTATCGCAAGCAGAAACTGTAAGAGCACAGTCGACTAAATGTTTTACTCATGAAATTCATTCGATTTAACCAGTTCCTGTAGTAGAAACTTAATAATGCACAGAAATAATATTTCAGAGAGTGATCATTGTCCATTAAAGATGAATAAATATATATTTGCATCATACACTTGAAGACAAGAACAGCCTAAAGAAGAATATTCTAAATATCAGCTTTCAATAATTGAACTCACCACTTCTGGTGAACAGCTTGCACACAGATGAGTGCAAGTTTTTTTACCCTGTGAACCACAAGAAGTTCCTCTGAGGAGTAATTTACCCCAGCAAAGAGACTTACAACATCTCCTACAACAAAAAAAAAGGCAATTATAGCCAATGCCATAAACATAGTGAAAAGGAATATCATGTTGAAAAGGCTGTGCACAAGTAGAATACAAGTCATAACAAATATTATATTACCCAGAAACCTCTAATGCCTCAGATAGTTCACAGATGCAATTGAACAGCTTCAAAGTTTAAAAGAAGGGAAGTGCTAAAAAGAACTTGAGTGTTTTTTGGGGTTGGGAGCACTCAGATTTTTTGAGCGTTGGATCTCTATCTAACGGATCCCCCATACCCCTCCAAAAAAACGAGTTTGGGGTGTTAGATCCCCATACAACAGATCCTCCATACCCCCCCCCCCCCCTCAAAAAAAATATGAGTGCTCCGAATTTGGGACGTCGGATAGAGATCCAACGCCCAAAAATCTGAGTGCTTCTAACCCCAAAAACACTCGAGAGCTCTCTAGACACCACTTTAAAGAAAATTAACTTTCTTAGCATCAGTTAAATGTCACTCAGAAAACATAGAAATGGAAAAGTAGTGTTTGTGCCTAGGAAAACAGGAAGATACCGTTAGTGATATGCACTAGAGGCAATCATGAAGATGGCTGTATCACTTCTATATTTACGATATTTTGAATAAATGTTATTATATTCCTTAAATGAAATATCATTTATAAAGATTAGTAAATATGTGACCTATTGGTGAATCTCTTTATTTCAACGAATGATATCATTTTAAAAGATCCCTGGTCGGATATCACTGGTCAGGACACCAGTGACTTATAGACCAACACATGTATTGATTGATGGCCATGTTTCGTCGATGATAGATATAGAGATATCAACTTAATAATGTGGACACATGTTAGAGAACACAGTGTTGAATTAACTCACCTTGAGACCCTATTGAGATTGTTATATTTTATGTGTCGTCAGTTGGTCTTAAGCAATTATGATGTTAACCCTTGAACTTGGTATCAGTATAGTTTCCTACATGTGTAATAATACACTTAGGGGTTGCCAAATGCTACACCGTAACTAGGTAGTTATAAAGGTAGTTTTCAGGTATACTATAAAACATGCGAAGGTAAGTGACTGGCCGGATATGGGATTTGCCCCTCCAACATAACAGGAGAGATATTTCTAGACCCCTCAATATGGTCGAATAAAAGAAGTGGATGTCTATGCTACGAGTGGTCGAAGAGGCGACCACATAGAAGTTATCAATCATTAAATCGGGAAAGATTGAATAGTCTATGGATGACACATTTCTCACCTGGAGTTCGTCTAGGTATTGTGAGGCAAAAGGAGAATACGCAAATATGTCGTTTAGTCTAACCAGGTAAGAACTAGTAGTATGAATATACGGACTGATCATGACCTAGTTAAACAAATCACAAACTGATCTGCGAACTGGTCATATGGGGATACGAACTGGTCGTAACCAGATACAATCTAGTAATAAGGAGTTATGATCTTATCGTGAGCTAACAGACTGGTTACAAATCATATTGCATAAGGTTCGTCCAGATTGATCTTTGTGTATATTTAGAAGTCAATATGCCCTGTTAGGGACCACTACCGACCAATGATCGAAAAATATTTTCGGGTTACAACCAAGTATACATAAACCTATAGAGTTATATACTTAACGGATTGGAACAATAAGAGTCCGGATGATAGACTCCAAGTGGGATACGATCTCTACTCGTATTAGATATAGATTCAGTCAGAGTCTATATAAAGGGGTGATGATGTGGATACGGAAACACACGTCTTGCACTTTTCAGTTAAATATACTATTTAACTAGAAAGAAGTATTGCAAGGTGAACTTTATTACTATTGGGTCTTTAATTATTATATTTAGAGATACAAAGTTACTACTATTTTATTTAATTATATGCAGACCCATACTCGATTTGTACAAGCCTAAAGTGAAGATGCGTTTGGAAGGCATGAGGGAACCGAGATCAAAGCAACAATGGAGAATCGCAAAGAAGGAAACATTCGCACTTGCTGCTGGACCAAGGGCCATGCAGCCTATGAAGGAAGCCATGTGGTGGACATTAGCCCATACAGCCCAACAACTATACATGATAAATCCCAAGACCAAATCTGCACGTTGAATACAAGTTGGTGCTCTTTGACTCGGTCGTGTGAAAGTCGTTAGCTAGTAGTTTAGCCACATTTGGCCAGTTGAATCCAATTGTGTCCTTTGTTTTTGAGTTTGGAGTCCGAGTTAGCTTCGGTTGGTTGGACCAAATCAAATTCAGTTGGCCATAGGCCCATACGTTTTGTTGAGGATAGGCCACCTTTTACTAAAAATAAGAGATTGATTTGCTTGAGTTCCTTCATACCGGCCGAATGCCATGTGGGAAGATTAAGAGTGCCTCGCTAATCAAGATCATTCAACCTTTCCACCGGGAATTGGGAGCGCAATAGAGCTTCGCTTGGTGGTCGTAAAGTACGGCACATGTGTTCTTGCGAATTAAAGAGTGTTCGTTCTTGTACTGGTAACGGAGGATCACTACGATTCAAGAGGCTACACATAAGTACCTTGATTCTACGTCGAGAAGATCGAGCAGCCCCGTATCAGGTGCATTGGGCTATGGTTGTGGGCGCCAAATACACACCCACTGAAACCCTAGCCACCACCTCTTATAGGCCCTGTTGTGCGTGCTGGTGCTAACACACCAGCGCACGGCGTTCCATCTCTGGACGTATAGATTTCGGTAGAAGCATTGCTACAACTGCGGTGCTAATCGGGATGATCCGAGAAGAAGATACAATCGGCTCATGGAGATCAACTACAGCTTGAAGACAATCACCTTCCTAGGATGCTGCTCGAGACGTTGGGTGATCAACTACTTCCACTACATCGACGCGCGCTACATTGAACTGGGCTGGTTCAACTCTTCTTCTATTGTATTGTGCGTCTAGTGGTAACGATCCATGATATCTTATTCACATAGCTTCCTGATTTATGCGGTAGAAAATTTTAATTTGTGATACTATAGCCTACCCGTATCCCTACATGTACTAACCAGGGCACCAAATTAGGCTGTTTATGTTTAAGTTGAGGATAAGACACCAGTATCATATAGGGATAAAAATACACTAAGCAAACTGAGATAATTAGAATTAGAGAGTCATCTACAATCAATATATATAATAAATACACAATAGCACTAGAAACAACTTAGCATATATGCCATGGGGCCACCTTAAGTCATAATGAACAGAAAGACAGAATATTTGTGTACAATGCAAAAAAGAAATAGCAGAACAATGATAAAGAGTAGTATGATACTCACCACCATGTTTAACATACTGTAGAAGCAAGTTGCAGACTTGACAAAGTATAGAAATATCATTGTCTTCATTTACATTGAAGAAGAACAGGAATTGACGAAGAAAATCAGATTTAGTGCCAAAGCTGTTCCTGAGAGTAGCAAGAGAATCAGAGCTAGACAAGAAAAGGCATAGGTTTGAGCTTTTGTAATGCTTACCAATCTACCCTCTGGCAATGCTTCCCAAAAGTAGAATAAAAGTTTCCCCGAACTTCCGAACGTGCCAATTCCAAAGCCTTCTTCCCTCTGAAGCATTTCTGCAGCTTATAATTAGTCAAGTTCCGTTTTTGAGAATACGAATCATATGTATCTAGGCAGATATGCAGGAAGCTAAAAAATTTGGGACATACAAAGGAAAGGTAGCACAATAGTTTTTCACTAAAAAATCAATGATGGTTTAACAAGATATTAAGATATCTGTTATGCCATAATCCAAGAAGGCAAAGGACATGCTTGAACTTTCCATTCTCCCCACCTCGTAATGCTATTAAAACTTATCAACTATTAACCCACACGACTCCAAGAGGCGGAAACATGCATGAACCTCCCACACTCCAGTTGCCTCGTCAACCCCAGCAAACCAATAGGAAATCGCCATAATTTCTCGACCGGTGTATGCACTACCAGAACCCAACACATGCGCAGAATGTCCCCGCCTCATCATGCCAGAAAAAAAACAAATTTCTTTCACTAAGGGCAGTCCCAATGCTGTAGTTTCTTACATTAATTAGGCTTATCACATAAGTATTTTGATGATATGGCATAGTAATTAAAGAGGAGATATAAGGAAATGGTTTCTTCATGAGGAAACTATTTCTTCACGAGGTCCAAAACCGAGGAAACCAGTAAAAAATGCGCTGCAGCGAACCTAGTTTCTTATCATAGTGTCTTAAAAGAAACAGCCAATGCATGTGCAGGAAGGAGATGAAAATGATTGATCACAATTCGATCTGGTCCCACACGAAGAAACTATGGATTAGAGTTGTAGTTTGTATCATAGTGTCTTAGAAGACTAGAAACTAGTCATGGTTTCAAGCATGGGACTGCCCTAAAATTACTCAGTTAAACGCGCCGGCAAACTGCATTAATTAATCCACCCCCACTGGCCTCATCACACACACGATCGCGCGCGCACACACACACACACACAAAAACTAGAGTTACAATATATCTTCACCTAATGCCGAGAAGTCCACGGTTAGGCCCTAACATGGCACCGCTCTCCATGAAAACCACACGAACCAAAACACCACCAAGGCCGAAACGCTCAGAGTCTGGATCTCAACTCACTGCACAACTCGCTAAACCCTCTATCTCGAGCGCCAAACTATTCGCAGCCCCGTAACCCCACCCCGCGATCAACGAGTCCAAGGAGTACTCGCGCGAAGCCCCACACAGACCTGGATCTTCGTGGCGGACGAGTTCTGGAGGCGCAGGCCCTGGCGCCGGCGCCGCTCCTCGCGCGTCTGCTCGAGCAGCACCTTGCGGTCACGCTCCTTGCTGCTCCGCCCGCCCAGGTCCACCCGCTTCCGCGACGCCGCGTCGCCGGAGAAGAACATCTCCACCCTCCCTCCCTGCACGCACAACCCACCCACCGCCGAGAAAAAAATCAGGTAAAACCGCAGAAAAATCAGCAAAATTCGCAGGGAAAGCGGAGGCGAGGCCGATCGGATCGCACCGGAATGGGGCACAACTCGATCGGGGGGATGCGGCAGCGGGGCTAGGGTTTGGGGTTCGGGGCGGGGCAGACTTGGAGAGGGGGGAATGGAAGGGGAGGGGAGCAAGGAAGCTACAAGTCGAGAGGGGAAAGAAGAGTAGAGTCGAGTCGGGATGGGTGCGACTTGGGAAGCGTGGGTGGTGTTGGTATTTAAATTGACAGGTTTGCCCCTGTGATCGCAGGGCACACCCCGCGCAAGCGGTGGCGTCGGGCCGAGGGTGTAAGAGTCAAGTCAGGGCTTTTCTGTGCTGTGATGCGTGCTGACGTGGGCGGGCTCCCGGCCGTCCATGTGAGGATTTGGGTGGTGTCTAGTCGGAAACTTTTCGTTACAGTGCTACTGACCGGTTGCATACTTTTGGGCGGTTTTTATTTTTTTGCTAATGGCTTTATAGTTTATTACTTAAATATTTAAATTCTAATTGGTTGTTTGTGAGAGGTAATATATACAGAAAAATAGTCGTATATGATTTTGACCGGTACAGCTGAACTCAATACACTTGTTACTATAATCTTTCTATTGACCATAACTTAAAAACATATCGTTTAAAAGCTATTTTTATAGACAATACGATTATAAACCCACTAAAAACTGGTTGGAACCCAGCCTTTACCATTGTTAGGATTTACTTAATTATTTAGTAGTAGTTCAAGAGTCAGTCTTTTTCATTTCTGACAATTTAAATTCTACCTGATTTTATAAGTGTATGTACGGCTAGAGCTGGGAGTTGGGCCGGGCTTCTTTGGGCCACCGGCACGCACGGCGATGGCTCGGCCTAAGCACGCCCACCACGACACATGGCGGGCGTGCGGCGACGACACAAACGGTGGCGGCCGGGCCTCAAAATCCGGCAGACGGCTGGCGCACGACGCAAGACGGCAGACGGATCGGACGGCTCGGGCCGCCGACACGCACGACGGCGTTCGGGCGGCGGCAGACGGCCGCAGACGCTTAGCGCCTCGGCCTCCGGCTCCTCCTCGGCGTCCGCCGCTCCTCCCGGCTCCTCTCGCGTCCCGCCTCGCGACTCCCCGCGCCGCCGCCGCCCCACTCGACGAGCACCGGGCCGACGACCTCCCTTGTTCTTCGCCGCGCAACGCCTCCTTCCTCCATGGGCACGGCGGCGGATCCGGTGAAGGGAGGAGGAGGCGGCCGGGGAGGCGGAGGCGGGGGCCGGCCGGGAGAGGAGGCGGCGGGGAGAGGAGAGGGGGAGGCGGCGGGGAGCGGGGAGGAGGGGGGACCGGACACCGGGAGAGGAGAGGCGCGTGTGGGAGGAGGCGGCGGGGAGGAGGAGGAGGGCTTGGGCGCGGGAGGAAGCCGGACTGGGGAGGCGGGGAGGCGGGGAGGGAGGGGAGGCGGCGGGGAGCGGGGACCGGCCACCAGGAGGAGGGGGCGGCAAGGGAGGTGGGGCGAGGGACGGCGGGAGGCGGGGATCCGGGGTGGTGGGAGGCGGCGGGGAGAAATGGAGGCGAGAGAGCGAGAGAGAGGAGGGACAAGGGTTGTGATATTTCGAGATTTTGTGATATTTAGTAGACCGAAATTGCTAAATCCTTGTGAACCAATGAATATAACCTTTAAATTGTAGATCTATTTTGTTGAAAGCTCCACTTTATTAAGATCTAATTAAAACACATGTTTTTTTCAAATAACTTGAAAGACTTAATTTCTTAGAAATACATACAAGAACTATATTGTTTAAACGATTGCATTTAAATCTCGTGATCCAAATATGCGCTCTCTGGTAGTATAACCATAAGCATGAGCAGATTCACAAAATTCATAAAATTTTCACACATGTGAACCGCTTGTGCTTATGGTTATCCGATCCACACATCCTTCAACCATTGCTTCGGCTTTTCCTCTGGTATAGGAGCGCCTGCTCCCTTCATCCAAGTATATTAAGGTCCGATTAGAGCATTCGTTATTTTAAGAGCGGGCGGACTACGCCTAAGTATATTGAGGACGAGAGAGAGGAGGGGGGAGGAGATCGTGTCTTTCTTCCTCACGAACAAGATTGGAGCACCCAAAGGTTAGACATTCGATTGGATGTTCCCGTACGTACTCTAGAAGCAAGATCGCAAGACGTCTCTATAACACATCGCTGACGTTCTCAAGACTTTTCATTATCGAATAGTGAAAGATCTCACAAGTTCTCCATACGTTAGTTTTAACGAGGCGGGTGTGAGAGAAAGGAAGATGGCGACCGCTACCATCATCGTCGCGACCGCCTTTGTCGTGCATAGTTACTTTGGGCTGGGCTTGGGCTGGCACGGCACGAATGCTGGCACGACGGGCTTTGGGCCGTGCTTGGGCCTGGTCGGAGGTGAGGCGGGCGGCGCGACGGCGACGCGGTGGGATGATCGGGCCGAGCCAAGACGGCGACGAACCGCAACGGCACGGCACGGGCCGGCGTGCAAGACGCAAGACGGCCCAATTCCCAGCTCTATCAGTACGGCTAAAAAAATATTTGTAGAGAATAGTGAGAGCAAGATTGGGGTATGTTTAAAGTCCTGTTCTAAATAGCTTTCGGTTTTTAGAATGTGTTGGTTTTTTTATGTGGTTTTTTCTTTTTTCTTTTATATTGTTCGTAGAAATATAACAATTTTTTATTTTCTCTGCGTTTTTTATTTTTCTTTAATTGAATGTCTCGGCTAAAAGTTAACAATCATTACAATGTCCATTTCAGCCGATAGTCATAGTTAAAAGATACCAGTAAAAACCATTTTGAATGTGACCTAAGTTCAGCAAGCACATGGTTTTGCATTGGGACACGATTATATTATATTTGATCATGCGATTGTAATCTAGCATGTTGCGATTAAAGTTTCCATGCAATAGTTTCTCTCTAAGGATCTATAGTGTGCTCTTAAGGGCACTCTTCATAAATCCAATATCAGCAATACCTATAACATTAATTAGCCTATCAAGTAGAATTGGTATTGAGATAGAGAGAGAATTAAAAGAGAGAAGGAAACAGTGTCTCATGTAAGATATTACTTGGGCATAAAATCTAACACACAAAAATTAACAAAAAAACTTGTATTGAGAGAATATTAATGTCTATCTACAATAATTATTGCTATGAGCCATGTCAATGCCGTCACTCCAGGGCGCCTACGTCAACATCGTCGATGACGCCCAAGTCGCCGCTCTTCACTCGCATTGTTGCCATGAATCGGAATAGCGGCTGTCACTCTAGGACACCAATGTCGTCGACAGTGCCCAAACCGTCGACGCAGCTCCAAGATGATACCACCAACGTTCCTCGTTCGCACCGTCATCGTGCACCGGAGTCGAAGGGAATCGACGATGCCCAAGCCGTCGCTCCTCTCGCTCGCACCGTCATATCGCACAATTCGGACGACTTCTGTTCGCGCGCGAACATCAGCGGTCATGATTTTATAAAAAGCAGGGATCATTAGAGGATGCTGACTGTTTTGAGAAAGTTCGGACCTACTGGGTGGCCATAAGATCATGACATCTCTGGACACATAGAACATAGCACAATCTTGTTGACTTAAATATAGTAAGGCATGAAATATTTTTTAAAGTTTATATGAAGAATATAAAAATCATTCTAATTGTTGCAGTGCCATCATCACATGAACAAGAATTTTAGTGTGCCTGGCCGAGACACAATCTTATGTTTTGTGTCTGGGCAAATGCCATTCAAGTACGTGTCATGCGCCCAATTTTCTCAAATGTTTTGCTGTACGTTTATCTTAACTGATGGGATCATCCAAAGGAGTCTGTGCATATGCAGAAAATCGGGGAAAAGAAGGAACATCAAAATGGAATTTCGCTATTTGAAGCGACATTTTTTCAATCGAAAATCTTTACCAAAAAAAGGCACCCTGCATATTTGCATAAACATAAATCAATGGCATCCTTCGCTTGGTGTTCATGGGCCAAAAGCGTTAGCGCAGGTAGACTAATGGGCCCGAGCAATTCGGGCCAACATTACATGGCACGCACAGTCGCGAATGGTGGGCGGCGGAGGATTTTCTACGGAGAGGGTCTCAGGATGAGGTCTCTTATTCACTGTTGATCAAAGCTGATCAACGGTGGATGAGGGAGCCTTCCCATAGACTAGTTCTTGGTAGGGGGACGCCGAGGGCGACGGGGGCGGAGAGGGAGGCTGCTGAGAATGGCGCCTGTGGGGATCGGTGCCTGCGGCGAGCGCTCGGAGGCGCTGATCTACGATTGCAGGTGGTCGTCGGGGGCCTGGGGGGGTTCTCGCTCCACTCGGAGGCCGGCGTCGTCAGGAACCTTCTGCGCCGCGCGCTGCAGCTCCAAGTGAGGACGAAGGACTACTGGTAGTGTTAGTGTAGCACCTTGTCCTTACCTTTTCCTTTCTGAATTTAGTACCTTGTCTTGGTTCTGCGGTTCTTGTATGTCAGGATGAAGTAGATCAAATTTTTATGCGGGGTTAAGGTAGAGATTTCTGTTGCAATTTGCGGCGCTCTGGGGAAGACGAGGTTCTTTTGGGGGTAGAATTTGTGTGTTGTCATGAAACGCCCCATGTTTTTGATTAACCTTAAGTGACGAATTACGATGTTAAGTGAAATTAATTATGTAGCTGATGATCTAAAATACAGATGGATTTAAACTTTTTGTGTGTCCGTATAGATTGGAATCGACGAACGATAAATAAATACGTTACTTACACAATTCCATCGATGAGGGCGAACCTCAATTGGTATAGATTAGAGTGAGAATTAAAATTCAATTGAACGACATGTACAAGCATTTAATTCAATTAAAATATATACATTTATCAGTCCATGATACAATAGTCAATTAATTACAATCCTTATTCAATGAATCGATTACATCAATTGAGCGACACTTAAAAATTACATCAAGTATAAAAATAAGATTACATTGTAGGCATTCCATACATTTACATCTAACCAAGAGCGATAGAAAATATAAATTACATGCATATCATTTCATACAATAATTAATAATTATTTGATTTATAAAATAACCATAGATTTAATTGCGAGAAGAATTAATTGAAAGATACTGAAAAAGACCGAACAAGAATTAATTAAAAGATACCTAAAAAGATCGAACAAAAGAAAATAATTAAAAGAAGGATTGCCTTCAGAGCCCTAAAATTTAATTTCGAGCAGAGCATTTCGATCACCGAGATACCTGACCGTCTGGGGTTAGTCGGCATCTCTCACAACCATTAGGTCATCATTCGGCAATAAAAAACAAACCTGAATATTATGTTTCGAAGAATCACTGTATAAGCCAACCCACAAAATATCTCATCTCAACCATGAGGCACAGTGTAGCCATGGCACACCAGAAAGACCCCAGACGGTGCAGCACACATAGGAAGGCAACAGAAGGCACAACAAGGCATAGAGAGGTAATAAGGGTAAAGCCAACCAACCCATAAGGAGGCAAAGTCCCATTCGATCACCACCATTACCAGTAAAACCCACACCTCACCAGGAAAGCACTAGAGAAATGCACAGTCTGGATATAACATACCCGGGGGGCTTCCTGCCCAGCCCGCGTAGCCACGTCGCCCTCGCTTGATGTGCGCCTGACGCGTGCGTGCGTGTTCGTCTCCGCTCCGCCTGACGCGTGTATACGCTGGTAGCAAGTCGCGACTTCTTTTTCTCATGGTTAGCGAGCTGCGGCTCTCTTCCGTGCGAGAAACAGGCTCTCTTCCGTGGTTAGCGAGCTGCGGCTGCGGCTCTCTTCCGTGTGAGAAATAGTGCTGCGGAAAGCTTCGACAAGAAGGGCGGGCGCATCTCGCCCTCTCCCTCGCTACAGGGATTCCCAGAGAAAGGTTACGGGCTCGCTACCGGTGAGCTTCCACCATTCCTCGCCCTCGCTGCAAGCCACCCACACCTTCCCGTGTGCGCACCCATCTGTCATCTCCCGCCGTCGATCTCCCGTCGCCGTGCCCACTCCCCATGGAAAAAAGAACGTGTTAGGAGGAAAGTTGGTGCTATTTAGGCGGTCGGTCCCAACAGGGTTAGCTCACTGGAGGAAGTGAGCGGGGAAGAGACCCTGCTCCGTCGGTCTGAGCCCGTGCCCGCAAGATCTGTTAGGGATCCACTCACCCGCCGCCGGAGGTCTTCGCCCCTTCGGGTTCAGGTACCGTCTCTGCCCCGGTCCGAGCCCGCACCCGCAAGATCTGTTGGGGATCCACTCACCCGCCGCCGGAGGTGTTCGTCCCCTCGGGTTCAGGTACCGTCTCCACCCCGCCGTCAGCTACCTGCTCCTATTAACTTTCTGTACACTGACGGCACACAAACAATGCGCACATCGAATCGATCGCCAATCGCGGGAGGTGCCATGCCAATTGACTCATCGGACTTGCTTGAATTGCGTTAAATGCGATTTAGTGAGGGCATCGAGGCGCCCGAGGATCACGGGCTTGTAGAACGCGGCGGCTACTCGCGTATGTGCAGTTCTTTGCTGGTTAGGTTAAAGGTTTTTTCTTTTTTGGTTTGGATCATGCGATGGAGAGTGGTCTTGGAAACTTTTAGGATCAATTCCGGCTGGTTGGGGAAAATGTGGCAAAGGTCAGGGCAAATGTCATGAAGGAGCAGCTCGTGACGTTCCGGATTTGGATCATGTGATGGAGAGTGGTCTTGGAACTTTTAGGATCAATTCCGGCTGGTTGGGGAAAATGTGGCAAAGGTCAGGACAGATGTCATGAAGGAGCAGCTCGCGACGTTCCAGTCGCAGCTTGAAGAATTTGTTCGCAAGCACAAGGTGATTCTCTGCTCTTGAATTTTAGTGCTCTTGAATTTTATTTGCATGTGGAAAGTAGGGGAAAACCTATAATAGTTCTACTGAATCTATGTATTGTTATTAGATTTTCCAATCTATATGTGGCATGGGCGGATAATGATATCATTCTTGGGGGGTAGGATATATCAGTTGCACTTGTATTACTATCTGTTGAATTCTTACACCCACAAATGGGATGGTTTTTTTTTTGGCAAACCTGAAAACAATATAATTATTGGATTACTGCTTGTATCTTGATTTAATTTGTCAATCAAACTCTGAAGAAGGGAACCTAACTAGCTTATAAGTGCACAACCCAGCATATACCCAAAACCAAGCAAGGGTCATCAGAACTGGAAAGTGAAGTAAAGAAAATATGTTATTTCGAACTTTTTTTTTAGTTTGTGGAATAACTTGAAAAGAAAAGTAGTGATGTGAATAATCTCCTATTCTTCAGAAATATGTCAATGGAAAAAAAACCCCAGCCAATTTGTTTTTTCCCCTTTGACATGGCCTTATCAGATCACCATCTAGAATGTTGCCCTATAGCTTAGAAAAGCTATATGTTGCCTTCCATTTTTTCGGATAGTCCTTTCTTTTACAGTACCTCAATTTATCTACACATTCAACTACTACATTTCTCTAACTACTAAGCATAATACTTTTACAAATGTATATCGATGTACGAACTCTGATTGTAAAACAAGTATCGTATTGCTCTACGAAATTATTAGAGTATATTTATGCGTTAGAAAAAATGTGCTCAGCCTACATTTAAGTTCTTGCTCTCTACATATTTTTTCCTCCGAAATTAATACCGTGTATTCTTTATTGTCCTTATTTTTTCCTTTGTACTTTCTTGTTATATTATATATGGATACCTTCAGAAATCTCACTAAGCTGTACATTACTCAAACGCAACTGTTTTCCCTCTAACCTTACCATCCTCGACTTAGTTTATTGTAGATGGCTGTTATTTGTTCTATTCATAAAGTACTTTCCTTAAACTTCAATAAGTGCTTCTTCCTCGTTTATAATTATGTCATACATTGCTATTCTCTTTACGTTCCTACTGTGATGTTCTCTATTTTTCCATGCTATACACCAGTGCCTTCAGATAGTTTACTAACCTACATCACATACCTTAGTTTACACATAGTTTCATATATTGCATTTTGTTTCCAAAACATAATGCCTTTAAATATGAATACGATTATACATCCTGCAATTGTAAACCCCGGAATAGATTATATTACAGTATTCCTAGACTCTATTTATATATTACAGAAAGCAAACACATGCTAGCTCTATAATCTTACTGTTTACAGATTGAATTTTCCCGTAATTTCCATGACGTATATTCTTTTTAGCCTAAATTCTGACCATCATGTTTGCTTCTCCTTGTTTTACACAGATCTGCCTTCCACAGGCTCACTGAATTACATATTGTTGAAGCGGAATCATTTTCCTTCTAACTCTAAAGTACTCACCTTGCTTTACTCTTGCTTTTTTCTACTATTTCTACCCATAGAATACTTTCTTTTGCCTTCAATACATATGTTTTCCTTTGCTTCTAATTATTTAGTACACCATTGTATTTCATTGTTGATACATAGCCATCAATGTCCTTGCTTTCTTGGTTTTTTCCCTTCTTGTGCTAAGACTCATGATAGATTTCCTACAATACCACTTATATACTTCCATCCTTTTTGAGTTCTTGGAAGGGTCGGATGGAGTGGGAGTCTATGCTTCCCGGGACGTTGAGCCACTCCGCAGAGCTAGAGTGGGCAGTCATTTCCTTCTTGTCACACCTCTAATTCTAATCAAGTTTGCTCTTCACATTTCCAATTGGACATTATACTTAGCTTGGGTGTAGAAACAAGTATGTGTAGTGGATGCAGCAGTGATGGTTGTATATTTTGCTGCTCGCTACTAATTGGTGCATGTCTTGCTAACATGAAATTGCATTACCAGTATATCTATATATCTGCGATCGGTGACCAATCAAGTCAGCTGGTTACGCTACATATCTGCTGGTGTCAAATGTAATGCTTTACAACTACACCTTGATGCTTCACCTTAATGCTGGCTATAATTGTTCTTTTCAGAAATACTGATGCAGCTTGGCGTGCATATTATTATTGTTTGAACAATAAATTAAGTTTAGTTATGCAATGGTGTAGAATTTTCTTGACAGATGTATTGATTATTTTTGTTCTTCAGGTGATTATGGAGATTCCATTGGAGCTGATGCTGATTGTAACTCACAAACATCCTTGGATGTTTTCCCCTGACATTGTCCCACTAGACCGTCCTATATTTGATATTGTCGAGTCAACAGATCCTGAGGTAAATGGGTGAAGTGCTATGTTGTGAAGTGAAACCAAACTATTAATTTTATTCCTGATTTCTTCTAGATTTTAGCAAACATCTTTGTCACGCTAATCAATTTGTTTACCAGTTGTTGGGCCCTTGCATTGAATAAATTTAATTCTTTGGTTATGGGAATCATTCTGGAACAAGTTTGGAGCCCTCTAATTCTAATGTGTTGAAGTTGCGGTTGTACATGCAACTCCAGAGTTCCTAGAGTGTTTTGGTTTCTACAACAGTTAGTGTTAAAGGACAGTGTGTAATTAAGACTACACATTCCATCTATTGATCTATATGCCTCTGAAAATCATCCTTACTGTTAAATTGGAGAAAAAGGAATGACATCACTGTCAACATTTGAATCTTGCTTTCTTCCTTCACTGAGTGTCAAAGTTTCAATAATCAATAGTGATGTAGATCTGCAAGCTAATGTAATTTGTATTCCTCTTGCAGACCGACTGGGATCTAAGGTTAGCCTGCCTTCTTTTCATAAATCCTTTCGCTTTACTTTTGCTACAAATTTCTATCTCTTTTACTTTGCTACACACTCCAGCTGGTGCGGCGTACCACCGCGCCTACATATCTAGTAGAGAAGAAAGAGGGCCGAAGCCAGCCAAGGAAGAGGGAGGCAAGTCCCATTTGACCACCATCACAACCACCAACCAAGACACCAGCCGAGGCCCATCTCCAAACCCATTCGGCCATGGCAAGAGGAGCCAAGCCAAGGAAGCACACAAGCTAAGCCGAGGACATCAAGAGGACAGACAAGCCTTCACAAGCAATCATCATCGAGTCAAGACATCGGCCAATGAGTCAAGCTGCGATCCCCATCCCAAACCGAACCGACAAACCACCAAGGTAAACCACCATCAGTCACCTTCTCTACCATTGATTCGTAGAAACCACACCCTGTGCATTAAACCAGCTAGATGGCACATCCAACAATAACCATAGCATCACCATCATAGAACGCACCACCATCCAACACGATTAATCCAACAAGAGTAGTAGCATCACATAGCAGCACAGAGCAATAGAGCGAAGGGAGGAGTAGAAGGGAAGGGAGTATACCTAAGCTAAGACCATAGTAGGGACGGCATGCCGTCACCGGTAAGCACACGCACCCGACAGCCACCTCGTGCTCCTCGGCGCATGGGAAGACCTTGAGCTCCGCCGTAGCAAACCTCGTTGCACCCCACCGCTACTACCCTTCCAACCATCAAGAAAGCAACCAATCAAATCCATAAATCGGAAATAATCAAAAGCATAGTGAGTATAAGAAAGTAAATCAACAAAAAGGGGTAGTATCAGTAGAAGGAACTCATTTTCCCATCAACTGGCCACGGATTTGGCCGGGTTGGCTGAGCTGGCCGACGCCAATGGTGAGGAAATGAGTCGAGCCATAGCCACAAGGGAGGGGATCGAGAGCAAAAGCTGAGGGGTGGCGGCTAGGACCACCATAGGGGGAGCGCGAAGAAGCTAGCGGTGGCCAGGGAGGCAACACATAAAACCGACAGCCGAAAGCGTAGGCAGGCAGCAATACCGAAGTTGAGCCTAGGGGCGGCGCGACATGGAGAGGAGCTGGCTGAGTTGGAGGGGACCAGCGACTGGAGGCGGCATGGCAGCGGATCGACTAGAAAGGAGGAGGAAGCAAGGGGGAAATGGAGAATGGGAAAGAAGAGGAGAAGAAATGAGGCTAAGGGAGGTCAACCGAATGGATAAGGGAAGAGAGAGAAAATGGAGAGGAAGAAAAATAAGGAAAAAAAGAATAATAGAAAAGGGGGAATGAAAGATTTAGTGAGCGTGGTAAATATCTCTAGCAAATCTTTAATCTTGACATTCTAATGCATGCTAGACTATTCAATAAAATACTGTTAAGCATATTAAATTGCAACACCACTAGCGAATATTGGTTATTATTAAAAATCAGTTCAGTGTCATTAGAAGATAAAAAATTTAACTCGTACAAATTAAATTGATATGTTATCGTTTAAATTCCTTTGTTGCGCAATTAAATACCTTGATAATTTTTGCTAGTCATATTAACTTATAAAACTCCACTAATAAATACATATTATTATTAAAATCAAATTAGTGCCATCAGCAGACTCAAACTTATACGTGTACCTGTTAAATTCAGATACCGACATGTAGACCGCTCTAGGGCATATTTAAATATGCAGTTGAATTTGTTAATTGTATTTAAATCATGAAACCCACTCACAATTAATTCCAGTCATTAGAACTAATTAATTGCGATCAGAGAATTAAAATTGTGCGCGCCGATAAAACTTTTACGCGTATGAAATAAATTAATGTACCATCATCTAAACCATTTGATGTAGGCTTAAATACCCAGATATGTTGGTTAAGCCCAATTAAATGGTAAAAGACCAATAATATTTTTTTATAATGACTAGAATAAATTAAATACCATCAGTAGATTAAAAGGTAGCATGTACTAATTTAAATAAATGTATTGCCATTTAAATCATATCATGCTATAATCAAATACCTAATTAACCTGGCTAGTCGTATGAAATTACAGAACTTCCCTAGAAAGTATTATTCGATATTAAGAATAAATTAAGTGATATCCATAGGTTAAAACTAGTATGCCTGTGAATTGAATTATCATAATATCATCTAAATTGATCTATTACGGGTTTAAATTCTCAATTAATTTTTATTAGTCGCTAATAAACTATAGAAGACCACTAATAAGTATTTTAATAATTATAATAAATTAATAGTCATTAGAAGAGTTAAAACTATTCACGATGATTAGAATAACACGCGTCGACTTAAAATAGTGCGCGATGATTAAAATCGCATGCGATGATTAAACTTGTACGCAATGATTTAAATAGCATCTAAGTTGTAAAAATCCGCAACTGGCTAAAATAAAATTGGAGATCATACAGGGATGCCTTAGTATAATTTATTTACTTAATTAATTAAAATGTGATTTCTTTTATAGAGATATCTAGTTTAACTCGTCACGCGCGTTCTAAATACGAGAAAAGCATCGGTACCAAAAATAAAAAATATATCTGAATAACCCTGAGACTTAAAATCCATTAGAGAAGTAGATAATTGTATACTCACCTATGAGAAATGAAATAGACATTGCATACGTGAAATCGACTAGGAATAATATTCGTTGTTATATATTTGTACGTGCATTCATTTAATCATTTTTAATTGATAAATTGTTGGAAATCAATAAAACGTCAGACATCAGATCGTATCTCCTTACACTAGTACGATAATATCAAATAACAAGTATCCTGTAAACTTTAGGGCAAGCAATAAGAAACTAGAAACTAATCTTCTTACTTGGTGATGAAGTCTCAGCTCTAGCTGGAGATAATCCTGAATCGGGGATTAAGCGCAAGCTCATATCTCGCTACCCTCTCCGATCTAATTCCAACTCTCGATTGCGGCTTCTGCCTCCTCTCTCTGTTCATCGGAAACCTTCTCTAAAGTCAGGCCATATCAATTTGGTATCAGAGCCTTCGACCACCACTTTTTCAATGGAGGAACCCAAGACAATAGAAGACCTTGGCAAGATGATGGCTGTGCTGATGAAGGAGGTGGGTGAGATCAAAGCAGCAGTAGGGTGAAATCAAGCATCAAAAGGGCTGGACCGTGAATCTATTTTGCGGCTGCAGCAAGGGAATAAAGGTGCATCGTCAGGATCATTGGACACTGGCGGCAGAAGTTGTGTGCTGGATAGTTCCAACAGCAGGTGGGATAAGAGGGAAGATGGTGAAGAAGACCCGTTACTATGGTTTAATCGTTGTGAGCAATTTTTTCGCGAACAGCGCACCCTGGAGGAAGAAAAGGTTTGGTTGGCCGCATATCACTTAACAAGTGTGGCGCAACAATGGTATTATCAGCTGGAGCGTGATGAGGGAATGCTTTCGTGGATTTTGTCAATATGCGCTTCAGATCTCCCATCCAAAGCAACCCTCTTGGAGAACTTGCGCAATTACGAAGGACTGGTACCATCGAAGATTATCAACGACAGTTTCTAGCTCTGTTATGCCGCATCGACCCATTATCCCCCATGCAGCAAGTGCAATTGTTCACGGAAGGCCCTTTAAAACCACTGAGTACCGACGTTGAGTTGCAAAATCCGAACAACTTGCAGACAGCAGCGAGTCTTGCATGGGCATAAGAGCAAGTGACTAGCAGAGGATCTATTGGACATCAAAACGCCAAGGAATTTGTCCTTGGCTCGGTCTAGAGTCACGACACCGAGTCTTGCACCACCCATAGTCCCAAAGCCCCATCCCGCCCCACTTTCAGTGCACTCGGTGCCAGGCAAAACTGCTCCGCCATTGCTGTCTACACCACCTAAATACGTGCTGGAAGAGGCTCTCAGCAGTAGAGATGGCGGATCGTCGAGCGAAGGGTCTTTGTTACAATTGCCCAAAGAAGTTTGGGCCTAACCACCGTTGCTCTATGAAAGGGATATATCTGATTGAATTGGAGGATGCTGACATGGGTTCAGCTTGGGAGCCTGAAATCTCGCTGCACGCTCTCACTGGCGCCCGTGCTAATCAAACAATGCAGTTGCCAGTCGAAATAGCAGAGCATACTCTGCAGGCTCTCGTGGACACTGGCTCTACCCATACATTCTTAGATGAGGGGGTGGTGCAACGGCTTGGTCTGGTCATGGCGCCACGGCCAGGCATGCAAGTAGCAGTGGCCAATGGTGATCGTGTCACATGTGCAGGCTTCTGTTCTCAGGTACCAATGGGAGGATTTCAAGTGGACTCTTTTGCCATACCTTTGGGAGGATTTGATGTTGTACTTGGCGTTCAATGGCTTCGGACATTGGGACCAATTGTGTGGGATTCTGATCTGCTGACTATGTCATTTTGGAGGGCTGACCATCATGTGACTTGGCATGGCATTGCAGCAACAAAAGCTCCATGGATTCTCAGCCTCACAGGACACGAATTGATGGCTGACCTGCTACATGAGTTTGAGGATCTCTTTGTTGCATCACGAGGCCTTCCTCCGAGCTGGCGGCATCACCATCGCATCCATGTAGTGCCAGGCGCATCAACAGTGGCAGTCTGTCCTTATCGGTATCCGCATCTCCTTATGGATGCGATCGAGAGACAATGTGAGGACATGCTTGAACAGGGTATAATTCGCCATAGTACCTCAGCATTCTCTTCACCCATCTTGTTGGTTAAGAAGCATGACGATACATGGTGTTTCTGTGTGGATTATCGCGCTTTGAACACACAGACCATCAAGGATAAATTCCTGATCCCGGTGGTTGATGAGCTCTTAGATGAATTTCAAGAGGCTAAATATTTCACCAAATTGGATTTGCGTAGCGGGTACCATCAAGTGCGGATCCATCCAGATGACATTGAGAAGATGGCATTTCGCACACATCATGGGCATTTTGAATTCTTGGTGATGTCTTTTGGGCTTGCAAATGCTCCCGCCACTTTTCAGACACTTATGAATGAGGTTCTCAAACATTTCTTGAGGCGATTTGTTTTGGTTTTCTTCGACGACATCTTAATTTATAGCCCTTTGTGGTCAGAGAACTCGCAACATGCGCGCGCCGTGTTTCAAATACTGCAGTCCCATAAACTAGTTCTCAAAAGATCTAAATGTTCCTTTGGGGAGACATCAGTGGCATATTTAGGCCATATTATTTTGAGTCAAGGTGTGGCTATGGATCTGGACAAGGTGACTACGGTGCTGGATTGGCTGGTTCCTCGTTCGGTGCGCGCTTTGAGGGGGTTCCTTGGATTGCTAGGATATTACCGTAAATTTGTTCAGAACTATGGGGTGGTGGCTGCTCCTCTTACAAAGTTATTGAAAAAAGAAGAATTTGTGTGGTCAGATGATGCGAATGCGGCGTTCAAGGAGTTGAAGTCCACCATAACGTCGCCCCCTGTCCTACAATTGCCAGATTTCTCTAAAAAATTTGTGGTGGATTGTGATGCTTTAAGTTCTGGGTTTGGGGCAGTTTTACATGAAGGAGAACAGCCCGTGGTGTTCTTTAGTTGACCCGTCACTCCTCAACATGCTAAATTAGCTGTGTATGAAAGGCTCATTGGATTGGTCAAAGCAGTGCGACATTGGAGACCGTATTGATAAGGGCAAGCTTTCTTGATTCGAACTGATCACTATAGTCTGAATTTTCTCCTTGATTAGTGCCTTTCCACTGTTCAGCAACACTATTGGGTAAGCAAATTATTTGGTTGTGATTTCTAGGTAGAATATAGACCAGGTCGGCATCATTTGGCCGTAGATGCTCTTTCACACCTGGATGAGGAGGTTGTGGCAGTATATACCCTTTCTAGGCCGCAATTTCATTGGTTTAATCATCCGAGTGAGGAGCTCAATGCTTCCACAGCATGGACTGCTTTTCAAGATAGGGTGCTGGCTGGTCATGAGGGTTCTTCATGGTCAGTTGTGGATGATCTCATTTTATACAACAACCGTGTGTTTGTTCCTCCCAGCTCCGCCATTTTTGCAGCAACTGTTGGCCGACATTCGTAACATCGGGCATGAAGGGGTTCAGAAAACTTTGCATTGTGTGCACACCCACTTCCATGAAACAGGTCTGCCTCGGCTTGTCATGGAATTTATCAAGGGGTGTTCAGTGTGCCAACACAATAAGACAGACCATCTTCATCCGGCGGGATTGTTACAACCATCAAAGGTTCCCCAAACAGTTTGGTCAGATATTGCAATGGATTTTGTGAAGGGTTTACCCAAGGTACATGGCAAATCTATGATGTTAATAGTGGTGGATCGATTTTTGAAATATGCTTATTTTGTGGCTCTATCACATCCTGTAATACCCGTGGGAAAGAAAAGAGAAAAGGAAAGCAAAGAATCACTATACAAGCCAGAAAAAAAAAATCTCAAAGCATCACCCACACCACAATGAAGTCACAGCGCATCAGGAAGGCACCAGAGAAAACAGCCAACACAGCAAGGTAGAGGGCCCAAGCCGAAGCCAACCGGGCAAGCAGCAAAATCACAATTGGTCACCAACACTACCAGTCAAAGCCAACACCATTTTCCCTTCCTCACTCAAAGTCGTCAAAACCAGTAGCCAAGAACAAACCGAAGCCATCCCTTTCCCCAAAAGCATTCTCCACTGCCAAAAAACCATTTAGCCATGGCAAGAGGAGCTTAGCAAGGAAACAAGCATCATATGGGCAAGCAAGCCCAGGAGGAGCGGCAGCAAATATCACAGATGATTTTAATTTCAAACCGTATCATAGACGGTTTGTAGTTGAAATCGTCTATAATAGTTGATTATCATAGATGATTTCTAGTCGAAACCGTCTTGATAAATAAGTATCACAGACGGTGCGACTACAAACCGTCTGTGATATCGAACTATCATAGACGGTTTGTAGTTAAAACTATATGTAATATTTAACTATCATAGACGGTTTGTAGTTGAAATCGTCTGTGATATTTTTTCTTTTCCTAAATTTATTTCTATTTATTGGCTAGCTTTAGAAATTGCTAGCCATGCTATCTTAAACAAGCAGATCAACACAATATACATCTAATTCACATTCATTCATTTCAAAAACAAAAATATCTATTTCACAAATCAATTAATTGAAATAAAATAAATATAGGATTTTAGCAATGTTATATAGAATTTGTTAATTCGACAAGTATTACTACGAAGTGTTATATAGGATTAATATGTACTAGTGAATATCGAAAAATTTTGTACATATCACAGGGAACTGATCATGTATGGCCAAGTAGATATAAACCATCTTCAATTTCAGTCACCAAAAGTTATATCTAAATTTTAATGCAACGAGAAACAAATTACATTACTAACCATAGGTAGTTAAGAGCTTGATAAATCTTCAATCACTCTTGCCAAATAGCCTCCTTTTATCAAATGACCTAAAAGCCTTGCTTGCAGCTCAAGGTAGCAGTCTAGATCTAGAATTCAAGACAGAGGGTACATCCACGGTTCTACGTACAATTAATATAGTGGAATTATCACAGACGATTTTTAATATAAACAGTCTGTGATGACTTAATTATAATAAACGATTTGTATTATAAACCGTCTGTGATAATTCACAGACTGTTGAAACTAAAAACTGTCTATGATAATTGTTAATACCACAGACAGTTCATCGCAAAAACCGTCTGTGAAGTAATCCGTCTGTGATAATTCACAGACGGTTCAAACCAAAAATCATCTATGATATTTGGTAATATCATAGACAGTTCATGGCAAAAACCGTCAGTGATATTAAATCTACACAGACGGTTTTTAGCAAAAAATGTAGTAGTGTATATTGCAATTCATTACCTTCTATTTGATGTGGTGTTGATACTCCCCCATTCATAGAAAAGAACAGACCTAAATTTGAGTTTGCAGTTGTCTAGTGACTGTCCTAAAGAGTGAAAACTAGTGCAGTGTAATGGCACATGGTTGCAGAATTAATCGCAGGTAACTTACGTACTTGAGCATTTTTGCGTTGCCTCAGTCTGGCTTTGCCTGTAGTCTGTGTGAACTGTGAAAATCTTTTCAAGCTGCAAGTTTTTTACTTGTAAGGAAAATTTAAAAACGACCCTGTATATCAAAATCGTCAGTTGGAGTCTGATGTTAGGTCTCACTTTGCTGGAATAGTTTGCTTTAAGAAAAGGCTAACATCTGAGATAGAGGGAGGGAGTGAGGGAGAGAGGCGGGGATTAGAAGTTAAAAGAGGGAACAATCAGTTTGCTGAAATGGCAATAGTACATCACTACCATACAACCATAACTTCTGTACAATGCTGATCACTACTACACAGTCACAGACTCAAACACTACACCATCATAATACTGAGATATCTGGCATTAGCAACCAGAGAGCCAAAATTTTGGGGGCAATTGTGCCTACCTAGTCCCCACCATACACACCGCCTGCAACTCAATCAGCCATTCTTATTCTTTTCCTTCGCTGACATCGACACTGTCATCGTCGTCGACGTGGAAGAGGTCGAGGCGGCTGTGGCTCAGGCGGAGCGAGTACATCGTCGTCTTGTACTCGGCCCAGGTGAACGGCCGATACTGGCGAGGTGAGCCGGCTGTGACCGTCTCCGGGAGCGCCGAGATTTGTGCATGCAGTGGTGGAGCTGCAAAGTAGATTGTGGACAACCTTGGCCTGCAGGCACTTGCAATTACCCTGTGCCGGACACTTAGCAGTCTCCCGTTTGTCAGAGCCTGGAGAGAAGGGGCAAAGGAAAGGAAAAGTCAAAACAAATTCCAGGTACACAAAATTGAGTTACAGCATCATGAATTTGTTTGCTTTAGAATCTTTGCAATTTTATTTTTTAAGTAGATTCTACAAGCAATTTTCTGCAAATTAATCTATATAATGCTGTTTGCTTTAAGGTAAACTGGTGTCACCACCTGGAGGAGATCGCCAACGTTGACGAAAAAGGCTGATGGGTCAGACGGCACCTGAACCCACACCTCCTTGCCGTCACAGTCCGGCAGACGCACCTGCAGGCCGTCGACATCATTTGCTCGGAGCAAGCTAAGAATCTGCGGGTCGGAGTGCTCGCCGAACCCGATCCGCCCACCGGCCGTCGGATTCCCACCGTTGCCAGCCTTGGTGCTGACAATGCTCTTGAGCTTGCATTGATCATCATGGTCAAGCTTGTGAACGGTGCATGATGGGGGGTAGTGGTTGATCCTCAGGAGGGAGTCACTGTCAGTGTCTGTGATGAGCTTGCTGAAGGATCTGGGGTCGTTGAGCCCTAGCCCCTCTCCTAACAGGTCCAGGATCTCACATGCAAGCTGCTTCACTGCTTTTACATACTCATTCACCACAGCACTGCAACAAAAGTGAGGAAACATTTCAACATGTGAGTCAAAGCAACACAGGATTAATTTTATCAAAAGAATGCTGTTATCACAAGATCAGTTGGATGTGCCATGACAAGTAAAAAGAAGATTGGAGAAAGAGGGGGAAGATTTGACTGATTGATGTGTGAAGCTGCAGCAACTCAAAAGCTGCAACCCCCTGCTTGCTGCCTGCCTGCATGAGAAAAGATGATACATTGATGCGTATATGTATGCCTCTGTGCTGTGCAGCATCTATACACATGCAATATTCATTTCTCTTTTTAGATCATGAGTACAGTACAGATGTACTCACGTACACACGGACTTAACACCACACCTATCCTGACACATCCACGTGGGTGCGTTCAATGCACACACCTAAGAGAAGATAGAGAGCCGAGTTCTCTAGGAGCGTGGGCACGCACTTTGACCACTGAACACACCCACGTGCGTGCGTATTCTCAGAGGTACTATTCATGTAAACTATACAGAAGGGGTACTGTTCAAATGAATAGTGCCACCCAAAAATGCACCAGCCACGACTCAAAGCTGGGCAGGGCCGCACGCCCTCTGTCGTGCATGCTATCTGAGTAAACACTCGGCCGCTCCGAGCAAACGCTTGGTTGCGCTATATTCGTTTCTTGTGATGCATGGATAGCTTAGAATCAGCAGTACATCGTGTAGCTGGGGGTGACAAATTTTCCAATAGGCAAATGTGTTTTTTTTGTTTCTGAATGAGTTTTTATCTATTCCATGGCGGAATAAGCCATAATAAACATGTACAAGGCATAAGCAAAATAGTAGACAACCATGGGTAAAAATGACTATGTACATATACTTCTAACACCCCTTAAACTCATAATGGATCAACAACATTAAGTTTGTAAAAATATAAACTATACTGAGCCCGAGTCTACGCTTTCATGAAGAAGTTAGCAAGCTGAAACTCTAATGGTACAAGCTGAAGAGCGATAACCTGTTGTTGCACTTACAACCGCATGTAGGAAGCATCAATTTTACTGTGTTTAGTAAGCTTATGCTTCACCGGATCTTGAGCAATGCTGATCGCATTAATGTTGTTTGACAATAATGTAGTCGGTGCAGAAATCAAAACACCAAAGTTCTTAAGGAGCCACCGTAACCAGGTAATCTCAGTTGTCACAGATGTTAGAGACCTCATATCAGCACTCGAATAGGAAATTATAGTCTGCTTCTTAGTCTTCCAAGCAATCAAAGAAGAATCACATAATACATAAAAACAGAGAGGGACCAATGGTTAGAAGGATCGTTAGCCCAGGTTGTATCATAGTACACTTGAAGCTATAAGGAGCTAGAGCAAGGGAAGAAAAGGTGCCAAGTGATGGTCCCACGAAGATATCGCAGAATACGAAAGAGGTAACTGTAGTAAAGCTGAGTAAGAGCATAAACGAATACTTTGTATATGAACAATATGAGAGATGTTAGGACAAGTGATATCAAGGTAAACCAAGCTCTCAACAAGATGACGATAGCAAGTGAAATCCTCGAGAGGGGTACCGTTAGTAGAACGAAGCTGAAGGTGAAACTCCATTGGAGTGTCCACCGTGCGCTGATTAGTGAGGCAAACACGATCAAGAAGATCCTGGATGTACTTCTGCCAGGAGAGGTAGTAGCCATCAAGCGTAGAGGTGACCTCAATCCTTAGGAAGTAGTGAAGTGGACTCAAATTCGACATCTAGAACTACTCATTGACGTGTGTCTTCATAAAGTCAATGTACTAAGGGTCATCTTCAGTGATAAGCATGTCATCCTCATAGAGAAGAAGCGTCTGACCACGAGAGGAGAATAGACAAAGAGAACAGAATCGTGATCATTGAAAGAGAAACCAATAGTAGTGACAATAGAGGTAAAACACTCAAACCAAGCACATGGGGCTTGTTTGAGCTCATAGAGAGAACGATGGAGGCGACAAACCTAACTGTCGAGAGCAATACCAAAGAGGCGGGTGCATGTAGACCTCTCACAGCTCGCTATTAAGAAAGACATTATTAACATCAAGCTCTGAGATAGTCCACTACCGAATAGATGCAACAATAACAAGAGTGCGAATAGTTATCATATGAGCAATAGGGGCAAAAGTCTTATCATAGTCACGCCATACTCCTGCTCAAAACCACTTGTAATGAGACATGCCTTGTAGCGCTCAATGGTACCATCAGTACGAGTCTTGATCTTTATAGACTCACTTGCATATGATAGGAGTGACACAAGCAGGAAGATGAACAAAGTCCCAAGTGCTAGTACACTCTAAAACAGCAACCTCCTTAGACATAGTGAGATACCACTTAGGTTGAGACACAACATCACAATAAGAGGTAGCTTAGTAAGAGAAGTAGTAGAAGCAGCAAAGCCATAGATGCGGAATCGCACTTCGATCATGTAGAGCATACTTCGAAGGAGATGTTGGAGTAGGACCCAACAAGGAAGGAGAAGAAGACACTGGATCAAGACCCAACAAGAACGAAAGAGTAGAGGTCGAAGGTGACAGAGCTAGCGGTGAAGGATCAGAATGAGAACGACGAGTGTAGTGGAATGGAAAAGGGGTGACCTCAGCAAAAGAGCTGGTGGGATCCTCCAGTGGGGAAGTAATGGGAACCGAAGGGGAAGGAGCCAAAGGTGAAATTGGCGGAGGTAATGGATGAGACAAAAGCAAAACTAACAGAGTAGAGAGCTAAGGATCAAGAAGTCATAAAAGAAATTGACTCAGCAAGAGAGTCTAGACTGGAAGTGGCCAAGACTCATTGAAGGTGACATTGCGTAAAATGAGCATTCGACGAGCAATAGGGTCATAGTACCGATAACCCTTATGCTCAGCACTGTAACAAAGGAATACACACTCAACTGACTAAAAGGTCAACTTTGTGCACTCACAGGGTGGAAGAAGAACAAAGCAGACGCAGCCAAAGGTGCGAAGGTGGCTGTACTGAGGGGACCTATATAGTAGAGACGCTCAACAGGACTAGAACTCTGAAGATCAGTGGAGGACTGTAGGTTGACAAGGTAGGCGGCGGTAGAAACAGTCTCAACCCAAAAGTGAGATAGAACATAAGAAGCTAGCATAAGAGCATGGACAGTCTCAAGAAGGTGATGATGCTTGTGCTCAGAAATACTGTTATGAGCATAAGCACCAGGACAGGAGTACTGAGGAAAAGTGCCCTGCGCGGAAAGAAATTGATGAAAAGTAATAGATAGGTACTCACTAGCTGAATCAACATGAAAGACATGAATAGCTAAATCAAACCGAGTACAAACTATAGCAGCAGAAATATTGATAAATAGAAAGGATCTAGCTACGAGAAGACATAAAATGAATTCAAGTATGGCAAGAGTAGTCATCAATGAAGGTTATATAGTATTGATGACCACCTTTCGAAATGAAGGGAGTTGGACCCTATACATCAAAGTGAATCAAATAAAAAGGGTCAGCAGAAACAGAGTCACTAGAACCATAAGAGAGTTGTAACTATTTGCTAAGCTTACAACCCATACAAGATAAAGAAGTATCACCGAGAATAGACCCAAGAACACCACTACCAACTAAAGAAGAAAGATGCAACTCACATAGGTGACCTAAGTGATGATGCCATTAAGAAAACCTGATAAAAGTGGTGGCGGTGGCTTTAGTGATCGACTGATTGATGGAGACAGCAGAAGTGGAAGGAAGGCATAGGCAGTCGAGCTCCTAGAGATGCTGGGAATCAAGGTGGCATGGGCTAGTGCCAACTAGAGTCCTTGTGAGGTGGTCCTAAACACAGCACGAGTCAAGCTCAAGAATGATATGACAATCATGATCAGTAGTATGACCTATAGACATAAGTTGCATAGCAAGCCTAGGAACATGAGAAACTACAAAAAAAACATGAAAACTAGGAGGCAAAATAGTGTCTCAATTAGTAACAGGAAGTGAGTGGAATATGGAAGGACACAAATAGAGCAGAAAAACTCAAAGAGGTGAGGTGAGTGGAGTCTGGTGCTATGTGGAAGGAAGCACCAGAGTTTAGGATCCCAGGACATAATATACCTAAAGTGAAAGACTGAGTGGCTGGAGGCTGAGTGACAAGACTGGTCACACCCAAAGAGCCTTAGGTAGGGCTGACAACTAGATGATAGAGGAGGGAGACCAACTGCTGAGCGGTGTCTAGCTGGCGAGGAGCACCAGCACCTCCAGGATGAGCAGAGCTGTGCTAAGGGTAACCACTTCTGTGGCCTTGGACTGCCTCCTAGAGTAGCAGGTCTGGTAGGTGTGGCCATCACGCTGACACTAGGTTCAGTGAAGGCTGCTAGTAGAGGCACTTACAACAGCCACTGGTGCATCCACCGGTGCTGGAGGAGCAGTAGTGGATGCTACCGCCACAGGAGCTGTAGAAGCAATGGGCATTTGAGTAGCCAGGATGATAGAAGATGACTGTTGAGTCATGCCATGAATACGATTCTCCTCGGAATGAACAAAAGTGAGTGCCTCCATTAGAGATGGATGAGGTGAGTGAGACAGAAGATGAGCATGAACCGTCTTGAACTCTGGTTGAAGACGCATCAAGAAGGTATAGAAGCGTTGAGTCTCCTGGTAAGGCCAGGTCTACACACAACAGAAACAGGTCTGACAGATAATCGGTCCCAAAGAGTCAAGTTGGCACCACACTACAATGATATGTTGATAGAAGTCATCAACAATGGTGTCAAGCTATTGGAGAGAGCGCGTCTGGTGTATCACAAAGAGGTAAAGGGCATCACTGCTCAGTTAACACTGTGCCTGGACACGCTCCCACATCAGCTGTGATGACGAAAGCTCAGCAAAGTTCATAGAGATGTCAACGATAATGCTCCCAATCAGTTTATAATTGCTTAAGAAAGCTTATTCTAGAGTATACAATTGTTGTGTACATAGAGTATACTCGCAAATCATTTTAGACTCATTATTTATCGAGATTGTCATGAATTACCAAAAAGGGAATATTGTAAATTTAGTTTCCCCATTATATATTAATGGTGAAGTTTTGGTAATTGATGTCAATTAGTTTGTGGACTAATATTTTTTATGAGTTTGATGAATATGTTAAATTCCATAAATGAGAATGATTTAGGATAACTTTATGTGTTGAAAATTACCGAGTTAAGATGATGGAAGATGGCTTCATGTATTGAAGGCCATCAAGAAGAGAAGATGATCATGAGTTGATTATTAAGTGAAGATAAGACCTATTATGTGTTGATGGAGCTCAAGAAGAAGATGAATTATGAGTTGATGCATGTCCAAGAGAAGGTGATCATGTGTTGATTATTAAGTCAAGTGAAGTCCTATCATATATTGATGGAAGTTAAGTGAAGGATGCATTATTGGTTGATGCACAGCAAGACAAGAACCTGTACTTGAAGTGCTAATGTGTGTTATCAAGCTTCAAGAGGATGCTCATGGCAAAGGTATGATTAGTTAGAGCTAAGGATGTGTTCTTAGTCTTTTACCGATCTTAGTATTTGATTGAAAGATCGGATTGCTAGTATAGATTGCCGTACTATTAAGATGGGTCATGTCTAGTAGCTTGAGTCTCATCATGTGTTGATAGCTCAACCTCACTTAATCTAGCTCTCGTTAGCATGATGCTTATATTTGCGAATGTATTTTGCAAATAGTTGAATCTTATGTGTTGAATCCTTGTAACATGGGACTACACATTGCGAATGTGTTTTACAAATATTTGAAGTCCATGTTTTCTATTCTTTGTGATATGAGGCTTATATTTGCAAATGTATTTTGTAAATGGTTGAAGCCTATACATAATCCTTGTAGCATGCAACTTAGGTTTGCGAATGCGTTTTGCAAATGTGTTAAGTCGATATACAAATTCCTTGTGTCATGATTTGAAAGATGTGCAAATGTGTTTTACAACTTATTGAAAATCATGTATGATCCTTGTGTGCATGATACTATAGTTTGCAAATGTGTTTTTGCAAAATCTGTTGAAGTATCTGCATTTGTCAAGATTATTGGAAGATTTAGAACTACCGACATGTGTTGCACAGTACTACCCAAGATTGAAAGTACCATCATTTGTTGCGCGGTACTACCGGACTTCAGAAGTTCCAAAAATTTTACGGTATATTTTTTCCAGAGAGACACCTGTGTGGTGGTCTTCTCCTCCCCGCGAGAGCGGTAGTTTCGCATGTGTGGCACGGTACTTTCGATGATCGGAACTGCCGAAAAATGAACGACGAAACTACCGATTTTGTTGATAATTGTTAGTTTTCTGACCGTTGCGAGGGAAGCAGTAGTTCCGGTTTTATAACGGCGAAACTACTAGAAATCATGATTTTTCAGGGGTTTTGCTTCCAGTGCTAGTTTTTATGGTGTAGGTATATATATCCCCTTGTGGCCGGTTGGGGCATGATCTTTTAGTACCTATATTCTTTTCCTTGAACTAGTCTGAGGCTCTCCTCTCAATTATGCATGTGTTGTACCTTGTGAGCAAGGAGAGTGGTGTGTAGAGTGCTTGTATTGCATCTAGAGGTGTATTGAGTATTCACTTGAGCTTGTGCATTCGTTACACGTGGTGAGAGTCAAACGAGGGGGGCTTGACTTATTACTCTTAGAGTTTGTCGACTCCTAGATGACATTGGATGCGTCGTGTGTAGTGATCTTCTTAAGGAAGGTTGTGAGAAGGCCCAACAAAGTTGTAAAGGTTGGAGCTCACCTACCCGGAGTGGGAAAGAGTTACCACTAGTGGATTTGAGGTGGAAGACTTCATTCATGAAGTTGGTTCAATTTGTTTGGATTTACCTCAATGTAGACTAGGCGAGATCGGCAAGTCTTTGAACAGCACGGTAAAAAGTAACCATGTCAATTGTGGTTTGTTCTTTTGTACTCAATTTGCATTTAAGCAATTTATATTCATAGAATTAAATTAATTTCTTGTCCCATAGGATTACAAACCTTTAATATAGCCTTGGAGTATTGGTGCACTTAGGAGTACATAACTGATTTAGCTTTTATTTATGCTAAACCCATTTGAGATAAGCTTTCGCATTATATACTTGGTCTAGACAAATAGAAATGCTGATTTTAATTGGAAGAGAATTTTTTAAGATCGTCTATTCACCCCCCTTTAGTCGACCTCCTCGATCCTACAAGTGGTATCAGAGCTTGGTCGCTCATTTATTAGGTTTCACCGCCTAGAGAGTTAAAGGATGGCGACTAGCAATATAGTGTACTTAAATGAACCTCCTCTATTTAATGGTACAAATTATGCTAATAGGAAAATTCGCATGATACGCTATTTTGAGGCCATGAGCCCTGAAATTTGGCGGATTGTAGATGTGGGCTTTTCTCCTCCTTTGGATCCTCTTGCTCCAACAATTGAGGATGGAAAATGCTTACATCTCGACGCTCAAGCAACTAATGCATTATTTAGTGCTATGAGTGTAGATGTATTCAAAATAATGTGCAATCTTGAGAGTGCTTATAATATGTGGACACATCTTCAAGACAAATATGAGATGTCTACCTCAACCGATGGTGATTGCATACAAGAGTAGATGTTAGGAGATGATTGCACAACCTCTAGCTCCTACGACGAAGAATCCACTATTCCCTCTACATCAACTTGATGCTTCATGGTAAAAGGTAATAAGAAGATAAATAATAATGACAATGATGATGTACCTTTATATGATGAGTTGATGGATATGCTAGAAGAGCTTAATGAGTTTTTTGGAAAGGAGAAAGCTAAATATAAGATTTTGAAATTAGTCGACGAGGCTTTGGTTGCAGATGCGCGTGGGGGTGATTTTGAAATGCTCATGTCCGGCCATCGTCTCTATCGCCAGCGGTGAGCCCTTCCATTACCAGTTAAATAGGGGTGGGACCAGAGCCTTGTGTTGATGAAGGTAACCGTTCGGATGGTCTGAACCTTCTCGGACGATCGAACGGTCCTTCGCTGATTGATGGCTTGCACACTTGGCCGTTTGGACAGTCCGAACCCACTCGGACGATCGGACAGTCCGAGCGATCCTTCGTTGATCGAACGGCTCGCACGTCCTGGCCATTCAGACTGTCCGAACTCTCTCAAATGATCGGACTGGTCCAAACTTAACCAGGTCCACCTGTCAGCAAGATCTCTCTCTCTCTCCCTTCTCAGTTTTGGATTAAATAAAAATAGAAAACTTTAAATAGGCATAACTTACCCGTATTAGCTCCAAATTTGATGAAACAAATTTTTAAATTCATCTAAATTCAAGATATGTCCATTGGAACCAAAACCATGAATTTTGAAACTCATTTGAATTAATTAAAAATATTTTAATTGAAGTGTCCACTCCAATTAGGGATTCTTTTGAAAAATAGTTGGATAAGATTATGGAGGATATTCATGACATCATTAAATATTTAGTTAGAAATTCACATATCCGCTGAGAGTGTTGTAAAAATATAGTTTTCATACAAATGATATTTGAAATATAATGGTATATGTACATAAAATTAGGAACCACGTAAATAAATCTTAATCGAAAAGTAACTATGCTAGAACATAATAAAGGGTAAATAAAATAGCAATGATATTTAACCCGAGAATGTCTCAAGTAGAGATCATATTAAAATACAATTTTATGTGCCAATTTAAATTTAGCAATCACTGAGCCATCAGTTATTAAAAATAATCCTACTAACCTACACTTTAATGAACAAAGTGATACTAAGATAAATTAATTAGACCAACAGTCATGGGTTAGTAGTAAATAGAAATTTACTAAAGTTAGCTATTAAATAGCAATTAGATAGTTAAATCCCATGCTTAAATGAATTGTTGAACTAATCATACGATGAATAATTCAAATAATTGGCAATTAGGACCTTAGAAAATACCCCAGTTTACGTTGCGTGAACTACAGACTCTAAATGTTAATTTAGTAAACTAAACTCACCTAACTATCCATAGGTCTAACTTAACTCATGGAACTTTCTTAATAAATATAAAAATAATAGAAGAAGTTATTAATAAAAAGATCGAGGCATGTTATTCTACAGTTAGCTATGTCTAGCCATCCTTGAACCCAAAGCGAAATATTCCTGTGAATATTCCTCTAGTTATGAACCTTTCCTTGACATCCGTCTTGGCAGATTTCCCTCCCTCATTCCTCAAACCTCATGCATGTTATTTATTTGCATGCTGTGTATTGGTATGCAGAGCACGGTGGTTTATACTCACCCTTGCTCACTCAAATAATCCAGAACCAGAAGTCGAATGCTGCACTTCAGCAATGCACTAAGTCATGACGGTGAAGGAGATGAAGAGACCAAGAACTAAGTGGCGAATCCAGTTGGCTGCCTGTGGGCACGTCCTGAGGGTCCCACCTGTGTGTTTGTTTCCGCTGCTGCATTTTATTGATTTCAGTCTGATCGGCCCCTGAGTAAGTTTACTATTATATTTACGTTTCCGAATGATATGTATTTTGATGCAGTAATGTATCTGTGAGTATTATCTACCGATATAGGAAATAGTACAGTGAAATCACAGGGGATTCTAGATTGTAAAATCTGGATCCGACATCACATCAGTACTTGGATCATATATCACTGTACTGCCACTACACAACCTCCAGGATATTTCATTTCTCTTACCATAGAGAGGACCCTTTGCATGTGTGCCTTCTTTCTTTTGCTTGGCTTTGTATGGATAGCATGGATGTGCTCTTTAAGGGGGCCTGGGGATCATTTCCTCAAACTTTTGTACTTCCATGTGGGCCCCTCCATTTGTTCCAATGACAAAACGAGGTTATTCTTCCTTACTTCTTGTCTTGCACTTTTCTTATAGCAAAATGGTTACTGCAAAGAAGTCATTCTATTCTTAACTTGAAGCATTCTTGATTGTAAGTTTAGGGGGTTTATTTTCCTTTGTGTGACTGCACTGGCATGTTACAATATATCAATATGTTTCTCAACTGATGTGCTTATTATAAGCTTAGGATTTTGATGTGATCAAGGCATTAAGCTTAATATTCTTGTACTACTTAACAGGGATCACAATTTCAAACCAAAATTTATAAAATTTATCAAAATTCGATTTTCTCGATCCACTCTTAAAAAAAGCCCAATCCGACTGAAAAATTCAACCTGTTTTTAAATTTTTCGGTTGGACAGCTCAATCCACCAGGCCATTCTCATCTATTAGGGCATCCACAGTGTATGAAAATTGAGGGTCTTAAGTCACCTTAAGGTCGACCTTATACATTACAGGGTCGACCTTAAACAGATCATAAGCAAAAAAGGTTTAAGACTAGTCCTCAAGCTAAAAACCTAGCCATAAGCATTAACATACAATTTTTCTTTTGAATCCTGTGTTCTCTCTCCCCACCAGCCAATCACCATGGCATGAGGGATATTAGATGGGACCCTCCTTAAGGCCGAGTGGTGGTCTTAAACATAACAGAGTCGACCTTAACAATTAGGTGGGACCCACCTTAAGACCCATTGTGATATATACACTGTGGATGCCCTTAGGCTACCATCTCTCTCATCTCCCGAACCTTCGCCGCCGCTTGCCACTTCTCCCTACCACCACTGCTGCCTCCCCCTACCCCTGCCATTGCCCCCCTTCTCCCGTCGCTTACCCCTACCCTTGCTGCCGCCTCCCCCCTCCTCCTGTGCCTCTCGCGGATGCAGTGGCCGGTGGTGGAAGACGACATGGTGGCGCCGGCACAGGCAATGGCCGCCATGCCTGCGACAAGCAAGGCCACGCTCGTCAATGTCAACGGCTCGTCTGCCATCAGTTCGTTCTTGGCGAGCAGCAGCACCGGTAGCTGAGCCAGGCGCCCTTGTCCCTATTGCTCGTAGAGGCTTAAGGCCAAGCTCGAAGAGGTCAGCCTAGCTAATTAACCATCATCACACCTCAATTAACCATCAATCAACGCGGATATATTTTCATTTCTTGAATTCAAATTGTAATTTTGAATATTTCGATCGAATTTTTTCGAAAAATCTGAATTTTTTGAAATTTCCCGATTTCGGATTCCTCGGATGGTCCAAATTTTTTTAAACCGAAATTGTTTCACCTGCTACTTAATTAGTTGGTTTGCTATCAATGTTTAGAGATTATGTATTAATGATTGATGTATATATAGATGATTGAGAACTAAGAGGAGTTTCAGAAAAGTATGTATACTGTACACCCCAATTAAACACATCATTTTCTATATGAAAACTTAATGTACTTTGCTAATCAAGCTTATAAAGCTATCTGGTAGATATCTCACTGTTGCTGCATCAGTTGGTGGTTGGATATTGCCACTATTTGGAGACCACTGCATATATGTCAGATTGGTTGATATACCAATACACAGTTTGTTGGAGAGGGACCTGAGAGGGGTCTTCTAACTAACCTAAGAGAGGGTTTTTTTTTGTCCCTTTCATCTTATTTGCTCTCAACAAACTCTGATTAGGCCGTTGCCTGGTCTGAGTAGTGAGTGGTGCACTCTCTCCTAGTCTTGCATGAGCTTTCTCATTCAGCATGCACAAAAACAGTTAAGGAAATCTGATCTGTTATGTTCTGTCAGTTGATAGACATTATTTTCTCCCATCATGGGCAGTATTGGCTTTCCCTTAAATATAGCATAGTCAGTTCATTTTTAGAGAAAAATGAAAATAATCAATGGTCATGTTTGTTCCTTTTCCAATGTTTTTTTGGGCTAGACAATTATACCTAACTTTCATCAGAAAATCTCTTAAGCCTATTCTGTGGAGCTATCAAGTTTGTTGTGTCCCATCAATTGTATGCTTTTCTTTTGCTTTAGAAACTAGCTATGTTTGATCTTAAATTGTTGGAACTAACTTATCATTGGCCTGCCTATGACAGCATCAATTATGCCATTATTGAGATAATTATTGTTTTGAAATCTATGTACTCATGCATTTCCACGATTTAATTGATACGACCTGTCTGAAAATGACAATATATAGGCATATTCAAGTTTTTATTATGAATTAAAAATAAACACCCTCACACACCATCATAGATAAAATCATATCATATAATTATAAATGGTACCTCAAATGTAAAATTGCACAGAACATTAGCTATAGCTTTCTTGAGTCAAATGTTTTTTTATCTCTTTGAAAACTGTATTGATGTATTCAAATTAGTATATAATATCTTGATTTGGTATAAGCTATACGATAAATATATATATATACTGCAAAATTCAAAGAACATACATATAGGACCTGTTTTTTGCGGCTTCTAAAAGCCGCTTTTGACTTTTGCTACAGTAACTAACTTTTAAATGAAGTATTTTTTTAAGATGAAGTCTACAAGTTAATTGTAGTACACGTTAAAAAACTAATATCTGTATCATCAAAAATCGCAAGCGAGTATCTCTCTTTCCGCAATCTCTGTCGCAAACAGCCAAAAAACCATCAGCCGCAGCCAAAAGCCATCAGCCGCAGCCAAAAAGAACATACATATAACCTTTCCATCCTTGAAAAGAACTTGTCTAACATGCAGTGCATCAGAACATGGCAAATACACCAGCCAAACTAGTAGTAGGCAAGCCCGGTCAGTTGCAAGAGGAGTGCATGCATGATTCCAAGTTGGCTTCTTTTGAGTTCTAATCACATGATAACAATATTGTACTAAGCAGAAGGCCCTCTAGCTCAACCCAAACCTATCCTATGCATCCTATACATGCATGTCCACATCGTGTCCTGCCTTATATGACATATGTAGATGTACATCTGATGCTTGCATCACCTAGGATAGGACTACAAAACTGTATATATAAACATTTTATTTCACACGAAAGGAGAGGAAGCCTAACCAATACAAAACAAAACCTTTTTTATTTGACAGTACCAACCCACGCTACTCTCACAGCGGCAATGAGACAGGTGCAAGATTATGATATGCAAACCACAGCACACCAACATCAACATAGCCATGGTTAAGGGGCACAGCTATATATGGCTTTGCATGTCCATATCACGCAGTGCCGACGAGTACGACACACCAAGCACCGTCGACGTAGACTAGCTCATCCTGTCTTTCTTCAACAGTGTAAGCTTTAAAACGTCTAGTGGTATACAGAAACGAAGAGCCTAGCTAGCAAATTAATTGAAAATGACAAAGTCAAGCTTAAGCTTTTTAAGCCGACGAGACTGTACATATAGATAAAACTTTCGTTGTGACATAGTGTGTGTATATGAAAATAGTTCTATACTCCTGAGAGTACGTCCTCCAACTTCTAATATACCATTTTAATGGTGGTGTTATATCTCTTTATCTATTTAAGCATACTTTAATAATGATTATAAGATACTTTAAAGTGAATTTCATAATTTTTTTAATCAAAGTCTACTTTTTTATAGCATAATTTGTGTATGTACGCCTTTTATACATGGAAAAGTGCATATAGCAAAAATAAAATGCTCCGTTGAAATTTTTTTAATCAAGTCGCATCGAAGTATCTTAGAATTAATATTTAAGTATACCGAAAGTGGTATAACATATTCGTTTAAGTGATATATTAGAAGTAGGAGTATGTACTTCCGGGAGTACGGAAAAGACTTCCAAGAAAATGGTTCTATACTTCTGGGAGTATGTACTTCCACTTCTAATATACCATTTTAATAGTGTTGTTATATTTGTTTATCTATTTGAGTATATTCTAATAATGATTATAAGATACACTAAGGTGAGTTCCATAAAAATTCTCCGCAAAGTCCATTTTGTATAGCATAGTTTATGTATATACCTTTTTTTATAAATGGAAAAGGATATATAACAAAAATAAAGGACTTCGATGAAACTTTTTTTAACTAAATCACATTGGAGTATCTTAGAATTAGTATTTAAGTACATCGAAAGTGATAAAGAGGTATAATATATTCATTCAAGTAGTATATTAGAAGTGGAAGTATGCACTCTTGAGAGTACGGAAAAGACTATATATATATATATATATATATATATATATATATATATATATATACAGGAAAAATGCCTTTTATATAACAGGGGCACCATGGTGCCCAGATTTCATGATTGAGACTTTCCATTTATGATTAAGATTTTTTATCCATGATTGATTCAGCATGCTAAGTCAGTAACTTTCTTTCCAAATTGATGCCTTTTTCAATTAATAAATACTAATGGATTTGTCTTATATATTATATATCATTGCACTTGCACGTATTTAAAAGTAATATAAAGGCAGAGAGGTCTGATGCCCAGATACCATAATACCTCATTTCAGCGGCCTATATATATACATATATATAAAATCTCTTTTCTACTTCTAAGTATAGTTACTCCATATGTCATATATCACAATGTAGAGAGTATCTCGCATAACGGAGGGTATAGACGTGTAGTACATGAGTATATAAGATCATCTAGGTGGTATATACTATTTCAGAGGTGATATGTTTATTTTTTTAGACATACTCCTTTTTATATGTTTATATAAAGGTATTTACAAAATATGTTAAAAATTATAAACTCTTTTACAATTTTTTCATGCGGTTTACATTGGAATATTTTATAATTAGTATATGAGTATACTCAAAATAATAAAAAAATATGTTAAGTTCATTTATGTGGTATATCATGGGTGGGAGTAACTATATATAAGAGTAGAATGTATTTTCTCTCTCTATATGTAGTATATATTCTCACTTTCAATATACCAGTTAAACGGCTATTTTATACCTCTTTATTACTTTTAGTATACTTAAATATTAATTCTAAGATATTTCAAAGTGACTTGGTTGAAAAAATTTTCATCGGAGCTCTTTATATTTGCTATATATACTTTTTCATGTATAAAAAGAGTATATACATAAATTATGCTATAAAAAAATAGACTTTGATAAAATTTTTATAGAACTTGCTTTCGAATATCTTATAATCATTATTAGAGTATGTTTAAATAGATAAAGAGGTATAACAACATCATTAAAAGGGCATATTAAAAGTGAAAGTATGTACTCTTAAAAGTATAGAATTATTTTTCTATATATATATAGAGAGAGAGAAAGGGGTAGCCTCTTTTATGTGTGGACTGTTATGGATGCAGAACAGAATTAAGAAAACTTTAGAACACTAGAAATGTATTGTTCTATTATAAGTACGTGTGCGACGTATGCATGCATACGTGTATGACACGTAGGTACCTGAAGTGCGAGGGGTCGTTGGTGTCGATGGACCTGGCCCTGTGCGCGACGGCGGCGGGGTTGGTGTGGAGGAGCAGGTACTCGAGCTCGCCGACGTCGCCGTTGAAGCCGATGCTGCTGCAGCCGTAGCCGAGCGGGCTCGGCGGGCCGGCGCGCTGCTTTTCGGGCGGCACCAGCGCGAAGAACGCCGCGGTGGCGGCGTCCAGCCGGGCCCCCGGCCCCGGTAGCACGCCGTGGTTGACCGCGCGGAAGAAGCCGAGCTCCGCGCACGCCCGCACCACCAGCCGCGACAGCGGGCCGCGGCCGCGTGGCGCCGACATGTCCACCGTCGGTATCCCGCTGGCGCCGGGGGACGTCGGCGGCAGCGGCACCACCATGGCGTGAGCTAGCTCGGCGCTTGTTGCGGGTACGTACGTACAATGCGTGGAAGAATAAATGGCAGGAATCACAGCATAGCTGGATGCAGTACACTACGATCGAGCTGAGAGTTGGGTAGGGCCGTAGGGGTCTTCGGAGTGGAGGGGAGAGTGGTGCTGGTATATATGGATGTCTGGAGAGGGGACTACAGGGCGTTCGGAATAGCGATAGATTTTGATTTTTGCTGAAATTTTACTATAGTTGGTTGATTTTTTACTGTAGTTGAGTTGGCTTATTAGGCATAATTAAATTTCAAAAAATATAAAAATAAAAACAACATACTAATTTAGAGCGGACGATGCAAAGGAATACGGGAAAAAAACAAAACACAAAAATACTAAAAAACAAAAAAAATTGAATAAGGACAAAACATAAACAGTGTATGCAAAATCGCTCAGCAGTGATTTTTCAGCCAATGCAACGTTTGAAAGCCGTATTGAGCGGCCCCCCTATGGGGCTGCTCAAGGGGGCCGCTCAATACGGCTTCTAAACGTCTCGTTGGCTGAAAAATCACTATTATGGGGCCTCTCAATACGGCTTCTAAACGCCGCGTTGGCTGAAAAATCACTGTTGAGTGATTTTGCATACACTGTTCATGTTTTGTCTTTATTTAATTTTTTTTTATTTTTTTTAGTATTTTTGTCTTTTATTTAGGATTCCTGTTAGAATGCTGACCCCTTGAGACCTTTTTGCTTGGTGTTGTAACTAGGTGTGTATTTACCATAAGCTCATGCTTAGTTCACAGCGACAATCACGTACTCAACACATCCGCGCGCGCTCTCTCTCTCTAATTTGCAGGCTCTTAAATTCTTCTGGTCACTGAGAAGGCTGTGGGGCTGGAGGAGGAAGATCTTCTATGCATGGGTTCTTTTGATACATAGTTCTGTCTTTTTAGCTTATAGCTTTTAAATTTTAACTGTTCATGAGAGATAGTACGAAGAGATAAAAAGTCATATGCGATGTTAATCGATATAGCTGAACTTAGTATAGTATTTACTACAGTTTATCTGTAACTTCGTCTTAAAAGATGTACCGTTTAAAAATAAATTTCTGTAGCAAAGCCAAAATCACATCCCTCTCGAACCCAGAATATAAATTGAAATATCATCATTTTATTTCCTGATGGTCTTTTAAAAAAATAGAAATAGCACTAAACGTCCATATCCAGCAAATAGTAGCAGACCACGCAATTGTACGACTGATAATTAACAATATAGTAATTTTATCTTGTTATCATACTCGAGAAACATATCTTCAAGTATTCTAGCCGGCAATCAAGTACTCCCTCATTGACTTTCATAGCCCCCGAGAAGTAACTTTGAACATTATTTTTGTAACTTTATATTTATATTAATATGAATGAATAGATTTATATACATTACAAAAGTACTTTTAATAACAATTCTACTGATATATTTTTGTGAAACCAATCTACTGATATAATTTCATACAAACAATCTAGACAATTCAAAAACATTTATGGTCAAATTTTAGAAAGCTTGACAACACAATTTGAAGCCGTCATTTTAAAACAAATACGTAACAGTTTGTAAAAATATGGCTATAGAAAACAAGGCCAAGAAAATGCAAAATGAGGAAGGAAAATAAACCTTAGCCATAATGTGGCATGCATATATAAAACGACTATATCGGTGGAAAAACTTTAGGGTTCAGTCACAAGGATGGAAGGGAACCAGATTTTATCAACGCATTAATACAGTTTGACTCCACGACAATTCGATGTCATACTCAGCTAATCTATTCAGCCACTAAGATGGCAATTAAATATCATCCAATTAATGTCCCTCTTATCTATGTCCAACACCGATCGAATGGTCACCATCCACCAGTACTCCAGCCAAATAGATGGATGAAATCAACATGACAATGTATCTATATATGTGGCTCGATGAGAGAACTCACCGTCCTACTGCACATCGGAAACAATCAATTAGTAAGAGATATACTGATAATAGAGATGACATAAAAGTATCAATATGTTATCTATAGATGACACACACAACATTATTGGGATATATTATTTCTTGAGATAGCTACTATTTGGTCTAGCACGGACTCCCTCCGTCTAAGTTTGTAAGACGTATTTTCTATTGTCACATAAATCAATAAGAGTAAAAATGGCTAGATTACCCCTAATTATTATCTTCAAGCACTAATATATACATGTAGAGAATAGCAAATAAGCTATATATTTATTTGGAGTATAAGGAGAATATCACACTAATTTGTATTGGAATATAAAATATGTCTTATATTTATGGACATAATCATTAAAATAAATATGTCTTATAAATTTAGATGGAGAGAGTTAGAGTAGTGCATCAACACTTTGCCCAATTGTGTGCCGACGTTGCTTAAAGATTTGCTTAAATGCCATCGAGAAATGAAGATAAACATAAAGATAAATTAAGGGGGACGACTTTACAATAGTATACTACAGAAAAATCCTACTTGCAGTTTAGCTATATTAAGAAATTAATAGCAGTGAATTAGGTTCGATGCATATATATATATATATATATATATATATATATATATATATATAGTACGTAAACAATACAATTCATGTAGGGTTTCGTAAAATTCTCATGTATCAAAGATGCACAAATGTAGCACGACGACGGCACGGAGGATCCAAGCACCGGTGGTTAAGCATTTGGTCTTATAAATTGCGCTTTGTTGCCGTCCTTAATTGAGCGTACGTTAAGTTAATTTCCTTAATTAGCCGAAGCGGCTCCTTTCTAAATTCTTCTGCTTGAATGACGAATTTTTTTTTCGGAATTCTAATGATCAGCGACCAGCAGTCTCTCTCTCAAGGAAAAAAAATTATGTACTCTCTCTCAAGAAAAAAAATGTACTGCGGATGAAAAAAATGGCAAACAACTTCAAAATAAAGTGATCAGCTTGACCTTCAAAATGACATGATGACCTAACTTAATATAATGACATGCTGTATTGCTTAGAGGGTTAACTTCGCTGTGCTCTGTGTTTAGCCCTGGAAGGATTTTCATGGCCAGCCTACAGTTTGGTTGGCGACCTTGTCGGCATACTTGCGATGTTTTTTTTCCCCTGCGAGTCACATTATCTGCTATGTTTGTTGATAAACCAGTGTTGTAAAAAATGACGAGTCTTGGCCGATTAGTCAGTGACGCTGGCTAAACCGTCGCTGCAATCAGAGTGCTATTAATGGCGTCACAACCATTAAGGAATAATTAGGCATTTGCCGCACCCTCCATTGCAATTGATCATTTGCCCCCACGATGCCTCATTGATATGTGAATTCAGGACCCACATATCAGTGAGATATATAGGACAAATCATCAAATTACAAGTTTATGTATGTGACAAATGATCAAAACTTCCATTATAATTAGTTATTCATAATATGGTGTAATAGTGTTCACAACGTTAACCATATAGATGAATATAAAATATGGAGTGTAGAGTACGGCAAATGATGTTTTGTGTAGTGATCATGTACTATAATTTTGTAAATAAATTATGTCAAATAAATTTTAATTATAAATAAATATATTATTAGGAACATGTAGTTGTCCAATAAATTTCTGATTAATCACATATATTGTGAACAATTGCTTACAAGCGGTACCTCATCCATCCGGCAATAGTATACCGTTTTTTTGCACCGCTGAGCCTTTTTTTTTGCACCACTGAACTAAACAACATAAAAAACTCTGACTTGCCAACTGACTTATATAAGGAGAGCAAAAATCAATACGGTCAGCAACCAAACTTGCATCCCAAATACACCCTCATTTCAAAATACATAAGGCATATAATTTTCTAATCTTGTTTCAAATTATAAAGCATGCATACGATTTTAATGATCAACTCTCTCTCTTGTCCTCGTTTATCTTCCTCTCTCTTCAGTATTTATGAGTAAACATAACATTCACATAAACTATTATCTCTCTTATTCCCAAGACAATAACACAGGGATATCATGGCCATTTCCATCGACCATTCTCTTGTTGAAAGAAACGGATGGAGTACTATTTATTGGCACTATATACGTTGTTGGCACTCGGAGAACCCCCAATTCTAGTTGTGGCTTACTCCACAAATTTCGCCAAATTTAATGGATAAAAGCTACATACTTGTGATATTCTGATTTTAAACCCTCCTAGGGATCTTTGCATAATTAGAGAAAAAGGGATAAGTGAAAACATGATAATTTTGGTGAGGGAGGGAGCAGACCGAAACCGACTCCAAGTCGTGCGCGCAAGGGAGATGGGCTCAACATTCGTGCCGTTTTAAAAGGAGGTCGGGGTAGCCAAACCCTAGCCACCTCCCTGTTCTCCCTCCTGGTGCCACCTCCAGCCAGCCACTGCCGCCCTACTCCTCTGGTGCCACCACCCAACAGGTCGCTGCCTTGCTCTTCTCCAGTCGCAGCCTCCATTAGGCCGCCTCCCTATGCGCCTTGGCCGCTGCTCACTGCCAGAGGAACGTCGTGCCAAGGAGCCACCGACAAGGTACACCATCACCGAGACCTTGCTACACTGGGGTATGCCACGTCACGCCGGGCCATGCCTTACCACGCCATGTCGTGCCATGGCTGTGCCATGCCACGCCGTGCCTCTCTAGTGCACACCTACAGTGCATCACCATCGTTCCTTGCGTTCCTCACTATGCTTCACGTGGTTTTCGAGGTCTAACAACGTCACATCACACAGGGGTGCCAAGGAACATGGAGGGCAAGATGTAGAGGGTTTGAACATCGTTCTGACGGACAAATCAAGAAGGGAGGAAGGGGCATCATCAATTTCGAAAGCTTCTCAAGACTTTCGAGTTGTAGGTAAAACCCCAAATCGTATTCCCTACTATTTTGTCTTAGTAGATACATTTTGGGATCATGTTGGTACTAGATTGGAATAGAGGGACTGTGTTGGTGTTGAATTGTTGATGTTGTGGTTTGTTGAAGTTGCTATCCAAAGATTAGGGCTTGGTTTTAGGGTCTTTATGTTCTGTTTCATAACTTGGGCATAACATAAACATTGTAGGTAATTGTATATGGATTCTATAGAGTTTAAGAACATGGATTTTGGTTGAGTAGATTAGAAGTTATGGCTTTGGAAAGACTGCTATCTTGATACTGGTTGCTGCTGGACATAGTCGTGGGAAACTGTGAATTTGATCTAGTAGATGTCCAAATTAAATTATGAGCATAACTAAATAAATGTAGATGATTTTATGTAGATTCCATAAGTGGTATGGGTTGCTATTTTGGATGGGTAATTTAATAAATATGAAATCGTTAAGTCTGCTGTCTAGTAAGGTAACATAACTGTCTTTAGGGTTAAAAATAATAGGTTAAATGGTTTAATCAGGGTTTGTTGCCAACTAAGAAATTGTAGAAAATCTTGTATAGATTCCAGAATTGGTGTGTTTTACCATGTTAGGGCTTGAGAGTCGAGAGCTATGCTATTTTTAGTACCAGAACAATGGGGGGGATTGTTTGGTAAAAGGAGAGTATTGCCGAATCGAAAGCCGTGTATGAATGACGTTTTTAATTGATAATTTTGTATTTTTATGGCTTATTATTAGGACTGGGTATTTATTATAGGAGGAGTAACGACAGGATTTGTGTCATCCCTGCATCAATCCGTTCCTCGCAGTTAGAAAAGGTAAGTGCATAGTAGAACAATAACATGAGTGGTTTGTTCTTGTTATTTTATATTAAATAAATACTTGACATGTTGATTCACATGTTTACACTTACTTTTATAATGCTCACACGATTACAAAAAATGTCATACTAGACGCCTCATCACAAACGATTCTGCAGAATTTGTCAGTGTTAAGCTGCAACGTAGTTATCTCAGACGATTTTACTAGTGTGACCATATATGTTGCAACTGATGGTAAGAATTGTCAGTAATGACCTACCCTCCTTGACTCCACCTCAACCTCCACTTCAGAAGGCCACCATATCGGCTCCCGTGGAGACAACGCCAAAGAAACAAGAAAAGCATGTTGAGTCGTCATTAGGGAAGACGTATCATAGGCGAGGCAGTAAGGCCAAATCGAAGAACATTAAGGCGCCTCGTAAGCCCTAGAAGTTCTCACTCGGAATGTTGTTGGCCTCCAACACACTATTACCCCATCTTAGAATGGGTTGTGGAAGTTTGCATGCTTGGTACATGCAGAGGATGAACGAGCGGAGGATAAACTGGCCTACTGTATTCACTGTCAAATACATAGAAAGGCATTTCGTCTATGAGACAGGCTTCTCCATCATAGGCTTTGATAACTTATTCAAACTATTCAACCTTGGCACCCTCGATGTCTCACTTCTATAATGCTGAACACTGTAAGTATGTACAATCAAGTTCTACATTTATGTAATACCGATAAATATCATAACTCATTGTTTGTATATAAATACATGATGCAAGAAGCCCGACAATGGCGAGAACCGGTGGGTTTTTTCGACCCACATTTGATCTCTGAGCAATGCATCACCCAAGATGCATCATATGTCGAGAATTATATAACAATGAGATTGCTTACGTAGGGCAACAAGAAATACATACTGGTGCCTACAATTAATGGCAAGTGCTTCACTGGTTGCTATACAAATTTTATTTGTACTTTATATATAACACGAACTTAGATTTAATAACTATAGAGACATACATGAGTAGGTGGTACTAGATCTTTATAGTGATTGTATCAAAGTGGAATAAGATAATATACCTTGACTCCCTCCTCAAGAACAATCATTATTTTACCTTTGTGCAACAAACACTTGACAGGTATACTCATTTCCTCCATACATAACTCTATTGTAGTCTTCCCTTCGTTTGCAATGACCGAGGATAACCTTTTAGAATTACGTAAGTCGTTCAGCGCCTATATTGCCAGGGAGGGAGACATAAGGAATCGAATGCCACACTGTAACATAATGCCTCTAGAACTGACTATACCTATGTATATAATTCTATTTTTGCAGTGTCATCAGCATTTACAAGGCTATCTATGTGCATTCTATGTTTGCCGTTATATGCAGAAAATCATGAGTGCTAAGACAAATGATTCAGAGATTTGTCAATCTCACAATAATAATTTTCTAATTATCAATTTAAATACATATGCTTACTACTTTACTCCTAGTGGTAGGGTATGATAATCAAATCAAGTATATTCAATTTGAATGAACTCTTGGACGACTCTCCACCTTTATTCAAATCAAGCACATTCAATTTGAATGAACTCTTGGACGACTCTCCACCTTCATGATGGAGGTTATTGACTCTAAAAGAGAGTTTCACTTCGGTGACATCAATTAATACATGTTCAAATAATTGATTCAATTGTAATTCAATTATAACTCTAGCGATAATACATGGATATTCTTTTGTAATTGATTTTGAGTTGTAAATCACTTTGAGTTATAATTCACTAATCTATCATTTATTGGTAACCTGATTGCTTGTTTTCAGAGGGCATGGCTAGCATTTCTTGAGGCTAGCCGAAAAACAGAAATTTTTTTAGCTTCGCAGAGAACTATCATAGACGATTTCTAACACAAAATTGTCTGTGTACATAGACCATCACAGACAGTTCTTTGTATTAGCCGTCCGTGATATGTCGGATATTGCAAACGATTATTTTTAAAAACCCATCTATGTTATGCCTTATTATAGACAGTTTGAGAGCCATCTGTGATAACCACCTGTTATCACTGATACAATAAATTAGATGGTTCAGAAACCATATCTGATGAGGGTTATAAATCATCTGTGATGGCCCCATGTGTGGTAGTGTCATACGATTGTGGTTTAAATGATGATGATGTCAAATGGTTAATGTTGATAAGTGAATATTGAATAAAAGAATAATTGCATTTGCATGTTTAGCATTTATGATAAAAGGATGTGACCTATATAGCTCTCTAGAGCTTACTTTGTGTGAGTGCTCCATAGAAGTGGGTAGAGAAAGACTTACTTCAGTAGGCACTCTATGAGATATCCGTACGAAAAGGGCTGATATGAGGTCCCCACATAACAAAGGGAAAGCTTAAGTGGACATCGACGAGTGTAACACTCCGCTATATCGATATAAGCAAAAGAGAAGTTGAGATATGTGCATTGCATATATGAAAAGATAAATAAGATGTTGAAATATGTGCATGGTATTAATGAGAAGAAATATGTGAAATTGTGATAGTTGTGAATCGATATGAATATCTGGTACCATGTTTTATACTGTTTATTATTCTATTATGTGCTTGTTGGGTCGTGGACTCACCCTTACTTTTGTTGTTATTTTTAAGTGATCATTAAGGATGATATGCATGAACGGGGAATAGCACATGATTGATCTTGCATCATTATAACTTCTTTTAGTTAGAGTTCATTCATTCATTGTTAGAAATAAACAATGCTATTCACGCCATTTTAGTTTGAATAATGATTTCGCTTAGAACTTAATGACATTATATTGTTGCGGCCGGTCTTAGTTCCTTTGATTAGACTTAGAGTCAATTTATTTAATTTAATGTTATTTGGTGTTCCTGTTTGGTGATTATAATTGTGTTACGTAACCGTCTTGTAAAATTATGGTGAAGTATAGTTGATGGTAATATGTGTGTAATTGATTAAAATTAGTAATGAATTGTAGTTGTTGATGTTCAGGGCTTTTGTCGGATCGAAATGTGTTACAGTACTAGTATTTGATAGAAATTATATTGGGCTAGCTAGGAGACTTACTACTCAGGTGGATGCACGCACGGTTTTATCGATGAAGTACGTCTAGACACGTAACTTGCTAATACAGTCTCTAAATATCTTGAACTTTTATAAACATGCATGATTAAAGTGTGATTAATTCCGAATGATAACAGTTTCAAATTAATGAAAAGTTAAATATACCCGTTTAAAGAACAAATTGATTACACTAGCTTTAGACACAATACAAAAAATAATCTCTTAATTAGAAGGGAGGAAACATCACAGAATCCCAAGTAATTAAGATCGAAGGTGAGCTCTCAAGAGTTAGGCTTGTGTTAAGACCACTAGCAACTAGCTCATGATCATATCTTGGCAATATGCTTATGCATGGCCGGCTAGGAACCAGTATGCTATTGACCCTGGCTTGCGTACACATCATGCATATAGGAGGAGGAAAACAAGAGAGAGAGAGAGAGAGAGAGAGAGAGAGAGAGAGAGAGAGAGAGAAGGTAAGGCCTAAAATTCTGAAAGTATTTCAGGCAGAAAAGCAAAAAAATCAGACACACTTATGTGAGGCTGCTCCTGAAATGATGTGCAGCCACAACTAGAATGTCTAGCTGAAAATCTTGGAGACAGAAACACACCAGCTACATCGTCCCGAGAAAGAAACAGTGCACAAATCAAATAAATCGATTACTATTACTAATTCAATTAGTATTATCCTAATAAAATACCAAATTGCTTTTCTCCTAACTGAAACCAAAAAAGTTGCTCCTTGTTTTTTGGAACTTCTTGCTTTTAATTTCAAAAAAAGAAAAGAAAAGCAAGCTGTTATACTTCATATTGTTCCCATTTGCTCTATCCATGCATCCCCCATCAAATTAAAGTTGCCCTAATTAAGCACAATATATATATGCTGCGAGCAGTGGAGGAGCCAGAAAATTTTTGATGGAGGTGCAAACATAAGACGTACTCCAACACCACAATGATGTTGTTATTACATGTTGATTTTCCTTAGAAGCAAAATTTCAAGTTTCATATTAAAAATTTGCCAAACTGCGGTTGAAATTCTCTCTAAAAAATTATTATTTGGGATAGATACTCTTGTTATATGTAAACATATATTCTCTATAGAAAGAAACTCAAGGGAACTTAAATTAGTAAAAAAAAAAAGAGGATAGAGCTAAAGAGATGACAAAATGAAGAAATAGCTAAACGAAACCTAAAAAGAAATATACATATTTGTTATGATTAGCCTTGCAAGTTTGAGCATAGGAAGTCTTAACAGACACACCTTGATTTTTAACATTTGAATATTGTTTAGCAGTAGCTTCAAATGTGGTTTATAATTCAAGGGGGAGCAGAAGTTAGATTCATCGATGAGATGACAGGTAAATGATTTGAAACTAAATAATATGCAGAAGTATCATTTCACTACATTGCAAGTTTGAGTATATGAAAGTTAATTAACACAAAAACTTACATGGGGTTGCTCTTGGGACGGTTACAATGAAACAAAAGGAGCATGCAATTGATATGAAAAAACTGATAATTTGTGGAGGAACCATTGCATCATCCACAGCCTGTGGCGCTGCGTATTGAAAAAGTCATTGTCAATCCCAGTGTTCATACTAGAAAGGGTAGAGTACCTTTGGATGGAAAGATGGACCTGACAACTAATGTCAAGTCTTTCTCTATTGTATTCTTTCAACAATATACCAACAGTTTTAATGAAGAAAATTTGATGAGATATAACAGGTTTGGTAAGATATGACTGGCAGAACTTCCTAATAGTAGGTTAATGCATATCTTGTGTATTAGAGATGTATATACTAAGTATTTTGGTAAAAAATTTAGGGTACAACTGTACCCCATTCACCTTCATTAGCTCCACCACTAGCTGCAAGGGATCCTGTAACTCAACAGTAGTCCTCTTCAAGAGAAGTCTAGCTTCTTCTCCAAATTAAACCCAACATATATAAATTTATTTTACTTGAGATGCCCAACATATATATATATATATATATATATATATATATATATATATATATATATATATATATATATATATATATATATATATATATATATATATATATATATATATATATATATATAGGAAGCCTCTTTTCTACTCCCAGGTGTAGTTACACCCATAATATCTACCGTCCATCTATCTCGGGATACCACCAGATGCTTCGGGTTATTGGATGGGCTTCAAGAGAACTATCGCCAACATCTTAACGGGTGGGTGAAATTAACCCGAGTGAATTTCTGCATACTCCCGTGCACCAATTAATGCGTCAACGGTAATCCGTGATTCTCGTTAATTCACAACGTGTGACTCGTACGTAGCAACAACAAATATTTGGCTGAAGACAACTAGTAATCCTTTTATGATTTAGAAATCTGTTTCGCAACGGATGTTTCGCTGCGTGCAGTAGTATTTTGTTTCGTGTTATTTACAGAAGTATGTCGTATTATGTAACGAACTACGTCACGTTAGATATTATGCAGAAATTTTTTTCGGCCACGAACAAGAAGTTGTTTTATGTGGCCTTCTCGCCTGCAAGCCTGAAACGGCAGCATCCAGGTAGTATTTTGTTCGGCCACAAACCTGAAACGTGAGGACAAAGAATTAGGCTTTGTACACGGATATGAAAAACCGCAGCAGCTAGATACTATTATCGGCTGATGTACACAAATAACCATACCAATAGGAAGGATATATTCGTAGAGAAGGAAACTTGCATGCCCAAAGGATATACTCACAATTTACGGGAGTTGCCTACATATAGCAGGATGATTTCGTTTCAAACAGATTACTAGAGAGGTATGTTCCGTCGGTTGGATCTGAACCAAGTAGTCTTCGGTTGCACCTCAAAGGAGAGTAATCGACCGGTGTAGCTTCCGTGACGACGCCAGATAATAATGGAGACTAATCATATGGAGCAAACACTAGTGAGGGGAGAAGGATCAACATCGGATCAAGGGCATTCCCATCGGAGAGAAACGGATCTCGTACCATTGGAGAGGTGGTATTCATACTATTCCCCAAGAAGCAAAGAATTGCGATATTGAGGTATGTAACAAATAATTGATTGATGTTTTATTGGGCAGGGTTGTCGCAGATAGTGAAGAACACAACATACATGTTCCTAGCTCGTATTTGGACCCTGCGATCATGGTGCCCAAACTAGGGCAGCTTTTCAATCAGGAAACAGATGCATATGCGTTCTACAATTTGTATGCACGGTTTAATGGTTTTGGCATCAGGAGGTTTAAGAACAGATTCAGGAATAGAGGCACTGTGAAGACGATGCAAGAGTTTTGTTGCCACCGGCAGGTATGTTAATTAACTACAGATTTTAGGTAGGTCGTAATGTCAATATGCGTTCACTAGTTTACCAATTATCTAGAAAAACCGAAGACCGGTACCTAGCAGTTTGTACTAAAAGTTCGTAATAACACCTCGTTATCCCATCTGAGTTTTGGTAGTATGGATTTGTAGCACAAGTTTTGTTCTAGAAAAACCGAAGACTGGTACCTAGCAGTTTGTACTAAAAGCCCGTAATAACACCTCGTTATCCCATCTGAGTTTTGGTAGTATGGATTTGTACTGCAAGATAATGGCAGTTTATAACAACAGCTAGTTTGTGGGATATATTCTATCAATTGGTAGTTATTGGTTTTACTAGCATTATTTTTTATGTCCAGCTGGTAATAACCGCAAATGGAACAATGTAGTAGAAACAAAAATGTCCACATCTGAATGATTAAATAAGCAATGTTTCTAGTTAATGAGTTTTTCGTTTATGTGATAGGAATGTGTTATGATTATGCCAAAACGTAATTGCATATAATGTGTAGAATAGTTTGTTTACTTAGCTGTCATCTTTTGTTAGTAATGCATTACTCTGTCTCATGGTTACATTACTAGTAGTTACAAATAGTATAATATACAAATACATTTCCAGATTTGACATAGGTGATTGATGACATATGCAGGGCCGAGATCCTAAGATAAAAGAAAATCCAACAAGGATACGATGTAAGGCTATGCTTAGGATTAATCGTTCATCTGAGACTAACGAATGGATGATTACTGCTTTTGTGGGAGAACATAACCATGCATTGAAACGTGATTTGAGACATACTAAGCACTATAGGTCACATAATTTTATTGATGATGGGACAAAGGGTATCGTTGCGGAAATGGTAGATAAGGGAGTATCACCCACATGCATGTATGGTTTAGTCGCTGGAATGCATGGTGGCCCTTCTTTGGCACCATTCACCAGGAGATCTTTAAATAGATTATCTTATGCCATAAGGAGAGATGAGTGCAGTGACGATGTTCAGAAAACATTTGATTACTTGAAAGAGCTACAGTGTCGTAGCAAAGATTTCTTCTACACCGTTCGAGTTGATGGTGCGTGTAGAATTAAAAATATTTTCTGGGCACATGCATTTTGTAGGCTGAGCTACGATCATTTTGGTGACGTTGTCACGTTTGATACTACGTATCGGACTAATAGATACAACCTCCCATTTGGCATATTTGTGGGTGTCAATAACCATTGCCAAACGGTATTATTTGGGTGTGTATTACTGAGAGAAGAAACAGTTGATTCATTCAAATGGTTGTTCGAAACTTTCACTGAGGCTATGAATGGTAAGAAACCAGCTGCTGTACTGACAGGTATGGCATTTTATGTTAGGTTTTCTAAAATAAGATGTACATAATTATTTGCTGAATGTGTATTGATCTCGTCCAAATTTTTTATTTTGCATAGACAACTGCCATCAGATGGAGGTTGCGATTAGGGAGGTATGGCCTGACAGTATTCACAGAGTTTGCAAGTGGCATGTACTTAAGAAAGCTAAAGAGAACTTGGGGAACATATATTCGAAGAGAAGCAAGTTTAAGGAGGAGTTTCACAATGTCCTAAATGGGCCACAGACAATTGATGAGTTTGAAAGGGCGTGGACAGGTTTATTAGAGAAGTATGAATTAGAGGATAGTACATACTTGAGAAGAATGTGGGATATGAAGGAGAAGTGGGCACCTGCATATTTCAAAAATTATTTCTTTGCAAAAATGTCGACTACTCAAAGGAGTGAGAGCATGAACCATGTCCTCAAAAAGTATGTGAAACCTTCTTCTTCACTGAATGGTTTCGTTAGAAGGTATGAGAATTTCTTTTTTGATAGAATACAAGAGGAGGAGGTAGAGGAGCATCAAACGTATAAGGTAAGATTTACATGTTTTGGTACTTTAAGTGCAGCTATTAATGATATGTGCCAAAAATTACTCAGAATTTTGTGTTGTTCATTTGTTGACTGTGTGTAATGTTCCAAACAAAGGAGAAGGTGACGACAACTACAAGCTCGCCTATAGAGAAACACGCTGCACATGTTTACACCAGGGGTGCGTTCGCAAGGTTCAAGGAACAGTTTGGTTGGAGCTTCTCATATATGGTTCAAGCTACTGATAAGCTAGACAAGCTACAAGTGGTTCAAATTGGTGAAACAACCATGCAAACGTGGGGTAGAACAGTTTTTGAACTGCAAGTCAACCTTGATGAAAAAGAGTTCTTATGTGTTTGCAAGCTATTTGAGCATTTAGGGATCATTTGTTGCCACATTATAAGGGTATGGTCTTTTGTATTATAATGATGTTAATCTACCTATTTGCAGTATTTAGAAAAATATTGTGTCATGTACTCATTTGTATTAACCCAACTCTTGTATTGACAGGTATTTACTCAAATTGGGTATACTGAAATACCAGAAAGATATATCCTGAAGAGGTGGACAAAGGATGCAAGGGATTCAATCCCAAAACACCTCGATGGGTATAGTAAGGATAAAGCAGAAGTGGTGTCAAGAAACTATAGACATACCATGTTGCATAGGTCTGCTCTTGAAATGGTAAGACTAGGTGATACCAATGAGGAAACGTATGAGAAAGCAATGGAAGTGTTGGACAAATTGATGGCCGATCTTAAGGTGTTGGTTAGTTCGTCAGATGCCGCGAAAAAGAGGGCTTGCTGTGCTGAACGATATGTGGGCAAGAAACCTTTTGTGGTGCATGATGAAGAATATGAAAATGATGAATATGGTTTCGAAGAGGATGAATATGACATTACAACTAATACAGAACTTGAGAAATTGGTGCATACGGATGTTCTGGCAGAAGACAGTGTAGAAGATGGTATGAGTGGTGATGAACAAAATGTGATACTACCACCAGAGGTATTGAGGGGGAGAGGTCGCCCAAAAGGTAAAAGGTATGTGTCAAACGGAGAGGCTGCTTCTCAAAAGAAAAAGGTTGCTTCAGGAAGTTGCTCGATGGCCCCTAAATCAATGCAGATTAGGTATTGTGGTCAGTGTGGTGGGCATGGACACAACAAAAGCACATGTGGTCGGGAATCTACATACAGAAGGAAGTAGATGACAACAAAAGTTATTATCCACGCGTATCCGCGATTTATAGCCGAGTACTGTTGTGGTTTTCACAGTTTTTACTATGCCATTTAAAAATGTAATAACAGAGAGCACATCATCATTCAGGCGTTGAGAAAAATTTCAATTTTCACAACATCTGTCATTCCTCTATTTGATTGCTAATTGTGTTTGCATCTCCAATGAGATATGTTAAATCATATGCAAGCATACTCCCATAACACCCGGATGTATTTCATCTGGTTGTATCACCCACATACTCCCATTTAACATACCAAATTGGAACCTCACAAGAAGTTCCCGGATTAGAATAATGTACCATTTGGAAGTATGTTTATACTTCTATGCAGTTCTCAGGTACTAGCTATGTTTGTAGAAGTATTATCCCTACACGGAGTAGTGTGTATGTGGTTACCTGCTGGTTGGACATCCCTCTAGTTTATTTTCCCTAATCATTTGGTAGTATGTTCATTCCTCTAGTTGTTTGCTAATTGCGTTTGAATCTCCAATGAAATATGTTAGAACAGATGCAAACATACTCCCATAACACCCGGGTTGAGGTCGTCTGATGGTATCACCCACATACTTCCATTTAACAAATCTCATTGGAAATACGGAAATAGTTTCCGGTATAGAATAATGAACCGTTCGAGCTCTCAGGTTCGAGCTCTCAGGTCTCCATGGAGTTCTCAGGTACTATTTTGTGAAGTTCGCTCGAGCTCGTCTCGTGTAGGTAGAGAGGTAGTACCTGCTGCTGGTTGGGGAAGCCGGCGAGTATCGGGCGGAGGGGGCGGGTGGACCATACTTTTGGCTTGATCCGGGTCGAGGATGCTGGTGGCGACGCTAGAAGGTCGTAGAGGGGCGCTGGCGGCGAGGGAGATGTGGGGCGGCGGGCGAGGAGGGGCGGCGCCGGGAAGAGGAGGGGCGGCGCCGGGAAGAGGATGGGCGGCGGGCGAGGAGGGGCTTCACCGGGGAGAGGAGGGTCAGCGACGGGGGAGAGGAGGGGCGGCGGGGGGGGGGGGGTGGGGAGGCGAGGGGCTCCCGTGGGGGAGAGGAGGGTCCGAGGAGGGGCGGGCAGGCGGGTGGCCGGCGAGGGAGAGGAGGGGCGGGAGCGAGGCGGACGGATTGAGACGATAGTCCGGTGGGGGTCGGGTCACGGGTGGCTTGTGGGTTTGGGGAAATGGATGAGATGAATGGCCGAACGGGGATAAAGGATGCCAACGATATACTTCTTTTCGGATATTAGTGCACCAAATGAGGAGTAGTATATGGAGTTGGCTGATAAAATATAGTACTGAGAGAGTTGGTCACTGAGCAGAACAGGAATGAAGCATCAACTGAAGACTTTGTAGAAATTTTTTCGGCTCCCACAAGTGCATAATTATTGATTAATGAAGAATCTCCTTGCAGTTAAATGGAGTATACAAAAAAAATAATAGCTGGTGTTAAAATACAGTTTTGACATATTCTAAAACATACTTTAATGCTTCGATGTGGAATAAAAAATACATAGTAAAACAAAAAATTTAGTTTATGTGTATTATTCAAATAATGGATGAAGCTCTTCATGATGTCATTTCCAACATGATGCTCTCATACAATGATTGACATAGTCTGGAAGTATAGCTCCATTTTTCTTGAAACACAACAGATTTGCCAAAAATTGCTTCCGAAGTTCGCGGGGATCCTGTTACATCAAGGCTGATTGTTAGGTTTCTTTGTTGGAGTATGTGGTAGTAAGTAGCATAATATATCAGTCATGTGCCATTTTTATGTAAGCAATACAGTTAAATCTCAAAACAGTCCAACAAGTATGAGGTAGTATGTAGCATGGAAATTTTAGGAAGATATCGAATACTCACTGTGCAACTAGGATTGACTAGGCGAGATCCATCCCAGTTTCTCATGTAGTTTAGAACGTAAAGTGAACAGTCCAACCTATAATGGAAAGTTAATTGTGATCATAGACGAGTAAAGTATCAAATAAGTAAAATGACGGAGTGGATATGCATTACTTGTTTTCTTGAATAACGATATTCGACGGGAATTCAAACGGCCAAGTAGAGATGTCCTCGTCCCATTCAGGAAAGCAAAGCTTCAGGCATTGAGAAAGTGCTTCGGATATGACAACCTTTATTTTAGAATGTCTTTCATTGAGATCTTTGCCTGCTTTGCTGATATCTCGCAAGGGATCCAGGATACTAAGTTTCTTATTACACATGTCAAATGCATAAAGTGCATAGTGATGAAGATGGTGCACAGGAATAAATATCTGCATAAAAAGTATGGTTGTTATCAATTGAATTGGCCCATTTCTAAGGATATGTCCATAGAATCGACATACCAGTCGGCAATTGGAAACATCGTAGGGTATTAATGTTTCATCACTAAAATAGTGGAGATGATCTTCTGGGTTCCAAAGGCCGTCCCCAGCAGCTGCAAACATCTAGGAATATGAACAAATATGGAAAAATTAGAAAATGTCTCCCTACCAGAAGCTGCAACCATAATTTAAATAATTGTAAAATGTGAAGAAGTTACCGAGATACAAGCAGCTGCAAACAAATTTAAATTACGGAAAAGTGTGAAAATGTAGTATTATGTTACACTTACTGAAAAATCCTGGTTTATAAAATGTCTCCAGCCTAAAAAGTCAGTGCCCTTGAACCTATGTATTTCATCTTCAAAGATCGCTTGAACAGCAACATTGAATGTTTCATCATGCATTTCGACATCAAACCTGAGTGCTTGCTGTATTTGTTGCAAACTTAGGTTAATGGGAACTGGGTTTGATATGTGAACCCAAATTTTGCTGCGTAATATGGTAGTATGTGTCAGTATATAGTAATGAACAGTTGATAATATGAAACCGTCTAATTCTACAAAACACTTACTTGAGGGAATCCTCATCATTCTGTGAAATAGTGTACACATACAAGTCATCAAGTGCCTTCAAGTGATATCTCACAAAGGAGTGTTGTTTACATAGAAAGGGGGATTTGACAATTTTGCTTGGTTTAATGGTCCTTTTTGGCCTATCCATGAGTATGTCTGAAGGCTCTCCAATGATTCTCCTCTTTGCCTTAGGTGGGTATTTGGTGCATGAATACTCTTCACGTAGTACAATCCTGATTGCACTAACCTCTCGCATTGCGGAGTGGGGAGATATTAAACTAGATGGTGAACGCACATAGCCTGCAAAAGTGTGGAATAGATTTATTGAGAAAATAGTTTTGAAATTATGATGGTGAATGTGGTAATGTTGTAAAAAAAATAGTGGTCTGAAGTATACTGAAGGAATGAATTCGTTGCTCTGATTCAGGAGTATTTGGCACTACATAATGAAGACACTCCTCTTTGGTTGGCAAAGGTGTTTCTGCAAGGTGGTTTTAATAAATACGAACATTAAACACAATATAGTATTTAGTGGTAGTCGAAGGATTTCTTTATCAAAAATTATGTAAGCATCTAAATGACTAACCTTGTTGATTGTTGTCAAAATGATGAGACGTCGAATTAGTTAACATTCCCTTGGTACAGGTCACATTGTTGAATTCTTGATGCAAGTTCAACACTATATGTTTTCGTGGGGTACAGACTGCCGTAGTGTTTTCCGATGACATTTGAGTGATTCCCAAATCAAAGCTTGGGACCTCAATATCCACATGTGAACGGAGAACAACCTGCTATGGGTTGAGTATTGCATCCAAATTATTACATAATACTTGGAGTATATCAGAAGGTAAATGAATTTACTTTCTTGCATTAAAAAAGAAGAAGTTAAAGTGAAGATATACCGCAATGGTAGAAGGGTCTCTACCACGGCCATAGCATACGTTGTTAGGCTGGCGAAGCTGATGACAGAGGAAAAGGATTGTGAACATGAACAGGTGGTATGGACAAGTGGCAGCAGTAATTAATAAATTGTGAAAGTAGCCTTTTCATCATGTATATCTAAAAAATTATTTTGGGGCATGTAGTATCAATTAACAAATGTTTTTTCACTAGCTTCTTTAAGTAACAGGTAGTGTAAATTAACAGGTGGTATGGACTGCCCGGTATGGACAGGCAGTGGAAGGAGTTAATAAATAGTTAAATATAGTACATTTTTTTTATCTTTTCATCATGCACTTTATGACAGTATACCATTCCATTATATACTACCAGTTGCATTTTGCAATTGACATTATCCTCCACATATAATCTGATTGTTTTATACTTATATGAGATAACATTATTCCTTTTTCCTTCGGTTCTCAGAGGTTGCCTCCACTCTCAACAGAGCCAAGCAGATGCGCGGGTGAATTTGTGTGGAACACAAATGGTCAGGCAACTGCTGTGTATGACAATGCACTTGATTTGCTAATTGGTCAGACAAGTTTTTTTGTTACAGAGAAAACCGTTTATCATGCTGTATACAGTCTTCCAGTAATTAACGCCCAAACCCATCTTAGCAATAGTTTATTACATTCTATTGAAAAAAGATTAGCAAATCAGTTAAATGTGATGAAAAAGAGGAACTGGCTTCCCTTCTTCATACTACCAGCTGCCAGATATGCGTGAGATGTAACCGTGCATATTTACATTATGCATATATACATTATATATCGAATATACACTCAAATGTACATACTCCCTAGGACCCACATACTACTATTTCAGGTGATATACTCCATTTGTTTTCATATGCTAGATAATTGGTATGACGCATAAATAAAACATACTCTATATCTAGTGTCACACACCCTTTACAAAAAAGGATATATATATATACTATTTTGTAAAAAAATGAGAACTGTCATGGACATACTTAAAACTACTATCATACCTTTCTATTGCTACTTGAACAATACTCTATGAACTTCTATCATACTCTTATGAACTCAATGGCTACAAGAAAAATAATCGATGGCTACTATTATTGCTAATGTTTTTTTTATCATGGAGTGTGTGATATGAGGATATGGAGAAGTGGTATGGACAACCAGTGTGAGGATTTGAAGAATTAGATATTTGTACAAATGATACCTTGAGCCTTCCATATGAAGGGAAAGGTGCTCGATTTTTCAAAATAATATCCCTCTCGACAAAGGCTGCCAACTTCTTGTCGTCATACACACCAATACGAGGTAATATGTTATGAGCATAATTGTCCTTTCCAAAATCAAGATTATCTATGTAAAAAACCTGAGAAAATGTTAATTAGTTCTTGAATATCATTCATGTTCAGTAAATGGAATAAAGAAAATAAACAAAAAAGAAAGTCCCAGCTCCCTTTTTGACTGCTTGTTGCCACTTTGAGCACTCAAGATCACACGCATCAAAAGTTAACAGTGATCATTACATGACAAAAAGCTAGCGTACCGATTAGGCAATTTACTGATATGTATGATCATGGATTGATGGTATGCTGATGTCACTCCCCCTAATTTTATCTAATCATATGTATCTCTTGAAACAATGTTCTCAAATTAAGGCAATATTTCTATATGGCTAGAAAATTCATACTCGTATCGTAGTCCTGCATATGTACATGCATACATGACAAGAATTCAAACAGACTAAAAGGCATCCATGCCAATACCATTTAGAGGATTAGAAAACATCCATGCAACTACTTGATCAGGTGCTTAAAGTATGCAATAAATAGGGCATGCAGTATCTTGAGAGAAATGAATGTATGTACACGGAAGAAAAGGACTAAAGTACATAAACAAAACTGAATGTCTATTTAGGACAACTCAAACCTGAAGTAAGATGATGCAGCCATTGATATATCCTGGACTCTTTCGGTCCTTAATTTTGCTTTGCAACGTGGCTGCTGCATTCTTCAATTCTTCAGCAATGAAATGTGCCCAATTGTAATTATGAACATTTTCAATGTCAACTACAGCCTTGAGATAACGTGTTGATATGTAATTGTTATAAGACTGAGGTGCCAAGAATTTTGTGACAATGTAAATTACGAATGCCATCTTGAATTTGATCGCTTCATCGGCACCCATGGGAGTATCAAATCTTCTTGTCAGTAATCGCTCAAGAAATGGGATAGTTAATTCATCCCATGTTGACTTACCAAAAATAAGACACAAGTAGTCTTTTAGCTCAGAGACCTCTCTATGGGTTGCAGGCAGTATTGTCTTGCCTTTGCAAGGGATACCGATTACACGGTTGATATCATCGCAATCCATCATGAGTTCCGATCTTGTACCAGCACATAATACTCCAGATACTGGGTCTAATTTGCTTAGAAGCCAAGCACCAAATTGTCGGTTCAACTTACTCAGTTTTAAATTCACTAACCCCTGAAATCCCATCTGATTAACTAATTCCAACTTATGTTGGTCTAGATCTTCAATCAAATCAACAATGAACGAAGGAGAACACCTGGAGTATATCTTGTTCTGCCAAGCCTTCCTCGATTTCATAGCACTCCTTTCCATTGATTGGGGACCATTGGTACCTCTGCTCTTCTGCTGTGCATACTTTTTTTTGGAGCGGACTAGTGACAGAGCCCTTGTAAAGGCAGATTTGTAGCAACTGCCACTAGATGGATTGCTCATATTATTTGATTCGGCCATGACCTGCAATAGTAGATTGTAATGTCAGTAATGAGGGGAATGGTTATGGCATTTTAACCACTATAAGCAAATAAATGTGAACAACAAGCATGTAGTATGTTCAAGTAGACAGATGTTAAAACAGAGGTACTAGAAGGAATGCTCAAAGATATGTGCCAGAAGAGTGGGAGACTGTCGAGACCCGAATATGCAAATCCGGACTCTCTGTGTATTCTGCACTAGTCCCAGGATCATGCTAGTGCACACAGTTAAACATAGATGTCATCACAACCATACACACGATAATAATAAAGGAAAACTCGAATATCGATAAAATATCAAAGATACGACCTTATGGCCAAGCTTACAATATCTCTAGCCTAAGGGCTTAACAAAATAGCAATGCGGAAATCCAAAATAAAGCGTAGCGACCAATCGACAAGCCACAAAGCTATCGAGTGGAGAACGGCCTAATCCGTGAAGTCGTTGTAGAACTCTCCTTCGAACCTCCTGCCGATAGTACTCCTCTCCTCAATCGAGCAACATAGGCGTAAAGCCGTGAGTACATTGGTACTCAAAGAAGTCGCTTGTAACAAATGAATGCAATATAGTATGCAGGGCTTACCAAAGGATGGCTGAAAGGTTCATTTGCATAAATGACATTTGAAATACAGTAAATAGATTGAATGCGAACTTTTAAGTAAAACATTAATAAATAATCAAAGGAACTGGAATAAACCACTTATGGACCTCCCATCCATAAGCTAAACCCACCACTTATGGACCTCCCATCCATAAGCTAAACCAACAGTGAAATAACCATTCACCGTCCAACCACAATTCACAAGTTTTCACAAATAACTACCCCTCATGTGAAATCACCGAGCATTGTCCATGACCGAGGACGCGGCTATTCGAATAGTTTTACACTCTGCAGAGGTTGCACAACTGTACCCACACGATGTGATAATCCTCACGTTAAAGAAAATCACAACAAGGCCTTTACAAAGTTCAGTTTACAACTTAATCCGCCCGCTAGGGTTTCGCATCACACCCCCCTTGCGCCACATGGAAATCAGCAACCATGTTCATCTCAATGGCAAGATTACGATGAAACCTCCCAAATTAGTCAGCCAGTCCGTCCCATACCAGACATGTGGTTTGCACGGTAAGGCTCAGATCAATGGCGCACAAAGTTAAGTCCTTAACATTACTCGGGCGAGACTACCACATCCCCCAAAGTGCACCTGCACTTCCCTTTATCGCACGATCACTGCCCGAGTGAAAACCAATTTGTATAATCATCACCGATGACGCACCTACGTCATGGCACAAATTTTAATATACGTGGCACCAACCACAGTTCCATATCTCATTAAGTCAAATTTGGATAATTCACATGTGATGATAAACCCAATCGGAGCTATAAGCAAAGCTAAGCAATCTATCGCACCAACCCTTGTGATAAATAAACTAGCATCACTAATAAATCTCCCAATCTATGGTGACAAAGGCATCATGGTATTTCAAAGTGTCAAGGAGGTTTAATTGCAATTGGGACAATAGCTACCTGTGCAAAGGTTTGAATAAAAATAGCAATGCAATGTAATTTAAAGCAAAATAATTAAATAATAGTTTGCAAAATTGGGTTCAACATGATCAAGGGACACGACTTGCCTTCGTTATGTTCAGCGGGGTACTCCTGGTCTTCTGGCGCGAAATCTGCTCCTCCGGAATCCGAATCTAACGAGAGAGAAAACGACCGGAAACAAAGAAACACATAAAATGACAAGCAAAAGAACTCAAAAATTCACAAAACCGGAACCAACAGCTAGAGCTCGATTTTAGATGAATTTAGAAAAAAGAACGGGGTCAATCGGAGCTATGACGGAGGAGAACGGGCTCTCGGAAAAACAAATTCAGAGAAAATCCCTGAAAAATCGGAAAGGGGGGTGACGTGGCACAATCTGGGGCTGACACGTGGCTCTCGGAGATTGCGACACGTGGCGCAACGAGGAAGTGACACGTGGCTGGCTAAGGGGGGTGACACGTGGCATGATGACGTGGCACGGGCGGCGGGGTTTTGCCGACGCGTGCCGCCACGTGGCGGACACATGGCACGCGCGGTGGACGTGGCTTGCCACGCCGCCTAGGGTCGACGCGCGCGCGCGCGCGCGCGCGCGGATCGGACGGCGAGGGTTGGCCACGTGGCGCGATCGCGCCGTGGATCCGATCTGATCTGCGGTCGGATCGGCGGCGTGTCGGTGGGTGCGCGGATTGCCGACGCGCGTGGCGGCTCGGCGCTGCGCGCGCCGCCGCGCGACGGCGCGGATGGAGGGCGCGGGCGGCGGTGACGATGCGCGACGCGTGGCGGCGTCGCGGTGCGAGGCGCGCGCGCGCGCGCGCGCGCGCGGTGTGCGGTTTGGCGCGCGTGATCGAGGCGGGCGAAGCGGGCGCGTCCGGCGACGCAGGGCGGCGACGGGAAGGCGACGCGCGACGGGCGGCGAGGCTCACCGGCGACGGCGGACGCGCGGCGACGGCGAAGACGCGCGAAGTCGCGACGGCGACGGCGAGGCGGCCCGGGAACGGCGGCGCGAGCGCTGGAGAGCGGAGGCGAGGGTTCGGCGGCGGCGACGAGAGGCACGCGAACCGAGGCGAGCGCTCGCGTTTTATCACGCGAACCGAGGAGCTCAGATCGGTTACGGTGCGGTGAGCGACTCGGATCAAGTTGGACGGCCGAGATCTCGCGCGGGAGATCGGACGGCTCACGGGCGCGGGCGCGAGGGTTAGGGTTTGCGGCGGCGGCGCAGGCGCAGGCGCGCGGGATGCGCGACGCGTGGCGGGGAAGGGAATCGGGCGGCGGGGAGCGAGGCGGGGTGCGGGCGGAGCGGGCCGAGGGTGGCGGCGGGTGGACGCGCGGCGCGGGCGAGCAGCCGACGCGTGGCGGCGACGGGCCGAGGGGCGGGCCGGGCTGACACGCGTCACGCGGAGAGAGGCGTGGCTTTATTTTTCTTTTTCTAAAATTCAAATAAATTGCTAGGAGCTCCAGAAAATAGCAAATAAATCCGAAAAATTCACCAAAAATACCAGAAAATTCCTTGTGACACAAGGAACTCAAATAAAATATTTTTAACTTATGTTAATGTTTATTTTAATCAGATTAAATCAAAAGAAATTCTAAAAATTCGTTTTAAGCTTTAATTAATTTCAGAAAATTCCAGAAATTTATTTTTAAATTCAAGGTTTTAAAAATCTCTGAAAATCAGGATGTTACAAACCTTACCCCCTTAAACGGGATCTCGACCCCGAGATCCGGGCTAACTAGGAGAGATGGGTTTACCGGGTGCGACGGCGGAGCTGACGTGGTTCAGGCTTCCTCTTGCAATGCTCTGGGACTGTTGGTTGCCATGGCTTGCTCCCGGAGGAAGGGTCTTGGCAGCGTATTTCAGATTGAACGGAATCGGGCGTGATCGCTGACGCTTTTGGCGCAATCGCGCGGCGGTGGCTCGGCTCTTTGCAATTGTAACAATTAGCCGATCTGCAGGTTTGTACTCTTCGGGTTGATTGTCGACATTAATGGGGCGTGGTCCCGAGTTTTAAATAACGGGTCACCGAGCCGAGTCTTGAAACCGCCGCCGCTGCCTTTGTGGCACTCGTGCAGCCGATAAGTGTTGAGTCTTGTCCTCTGTGGATCGCCGTGAGTGAACTCCTTGCCGCTCATCCTCCTTTGTGAAATTCTCCCAACTCACGACGGAATCCTCAATCGTGATGGCCTTATCCACCAACACCGAAACGGCATAGTCGCTGCCTCACGACTGCACCTTCAACGCTGGGTTCAAACCTTTCTTGAACCTTTTCTCGACGGTGAATCGGCTACATCCTCCGGCGCGTGCGAGCGAGCCGAGTGAATCTGTTGAGGTATTCACTCACCGACATGTTCCCTCGCCGCAACTCACGAATTCGTCCTTCTTCATCTCGACAACTCCTCCATGACGTGAGCGGTGTGGAAAGCCTTGGCGAATTCCTTCCAAGTGATGTTGTGCCGGTTCTCATGGGCGCACAAGAGTTCTCCCACCACTCGCTCTGGTCCTCAAGTTGATGTACCGCATAGAGTACCTTCTCCTGTCGCTGCAGACCGAGCCAAGTTCGCTTTCTTCTCAATCGAACGGATCCAATCATCGGCCTCCAACGGCTCCGACGAACCGAGAAGACAGCGGTCTCGTCCTCATGAACTCTGATAGCCGGATCTGCTGACGAGGTGCCGTGGTGGTATCGCTCTGGTGCCGCCGCCGCATCATAGTTCGCATACCCCGCATCATAGTATGCATCATCCGAGTCCGCCATCAAAACCGATCGAGGCGGGGTCCAAGGTAGGTGGCACCGTCGCGCAAAGACTATTCTCTGGATCCGAGTTCGTCTGGCTACGACCTGAGGAGTTCCTGGTTTCAACCATTTTGCTTCTGCTCTGAAAAAGGAAAACAACTGTTGACTGCCTTTGCCGGGTTTAAAGACGAGAGGGAAAAGCATAGAGGAGAGGTAAATTCGTCTAAGGGGGATTTTCTAATGGTAACCTAAGCTAAACAAACACTTAGCCGGAAAGGCTAACAACAAAACCGAAGAAAAAGAACTCCAATAAACAGTTGACATGAATGCAATATAATGCTTTTGAGGGCAATATTTGCAGCTCACATCGCACACAACAGCAAGAAGAAGCAAATCGATCTACACGACGCTAAAAACTATAACAGGGCTTCAATCTGACAGCTCCTAATCTTCACGATAATCTTCAGTCTTGTCTTGGACTAAATTAGCTGCTTGCTTGGTCCAATCTTCACCGTAAAGCATGAAGGATTATGAGTCGACCACCTTTTTGAAGACTGGGCACTCGAAATTTCTATAGATGTTGATGAGATGAGAAGTCAAATTAAATTTTTGAAAATAAATTTACCGAAAAGACGAGGATTAAGAATCTTAAGAATAAGGTAAGAATAGAGGATCACTAAATATTCAATTTGTTGATTTGATTGAGAAAATAAACTTTGAAATTGGGCTAAGACGACAACTTCTAATTAGGGCTTCGTCCTACAGTCGATATAGCTCTGATACCATCTCTGTCGAGACCCGAATATGCAATCCGACTCTCTGTATTCTGCACTAGTCCCGTGATCATGCTAGTGCACACAGTTAAACATAGATGTCATCACAACCATACACACGATAATAATAAAGGAAAACTCGAATATCGATAAAATATCAAAGATACGACCTTATGGCCAAGCTTACAATATCTCTAGCCGGAAGGGCTTAACAAAATAGCAATGAAATCCAAAATAAAGCGTAGCGACCAATCGACAAGCCACAAAGCTATCGAGTGGAGAACGAAGCCTAATCCGTGAAGTCGTTGTAGAACTCTCCTTCGGAACCTCCTGCGATAGTACTCCTCTCCTCAATCGAGCAACATAGGCGTAAAGCCGTGAGTACATTGGTACTCAGCAAGTCGTTTGTAACAAATGAATGCAATATAGTATGCAGGGCTTACCAAAGGATGGCTGAAAGGTTCATTTGCATAAATGACATTTGAAATACAGTAAATAGATTGAATGCGAACTTTTAAGTAAAACATTAATAAATAATCAAAGGAACTGGAATAAACCACTTATGGACCTCCCATCCATAAGCTAAACCCACCACTTATGGACCTCCCATCCATAAGCTAAACCAACAGTGAAATAACCATTCACCGTCCAACCACAATTCACAAGTTTTCACAAATAACTACCCCTCATGTGAAATCACCGAGCATTGTCCATGACCGAGGACGCGCTATTCGAATAGTTTTACACTCGCAGAGGTTGCACAATCTGTACCCACACGATGTGATAATCCTCACGTTAAAGAAAATCACAACAAGGCCTTTACAAAGTTCGGTTTACAACTTAATCCGCCCGCTAGGTTTCGATCACACCCCCTTGCGCCACATGGAAATCAGCAACCATGTTCATCTCAATGGCAAGATTACGATGAAACCTCCCAAATTAGTCACCAGTCCGTCCCATGCCGATATGTGGTTTGCAGTAAGGCTCGAGATCAATGGCGCACAAAGTTAAGTCCTTAACATTACTCGGCGAGACTACCACATCCCCAAAGTGCACCCGCACTTCCCTTTATCGCACGATCACTGCCGAGTGAAAACCAATTTGTATAATCATCACCGATGACGCACCTACGCCATGGCACAAATTTTAATATACGTGGCACCAACCACGTTCCATATCTCATTAAGTCAAATTTGGATAATTCACATGTGATGATAAACCCAATCGAGCTATAAGCAAAGCTAAGCAATCTATCGCACCAACCCTTGTGATAAATAAACTAGCATCACTAATAAATCTCCCAATCTATGGTGACAAAGGCATCATGGTATTTCAAAGTGTCAAGGAGGTTTAATTGCAATTGGGACAATAGCTACTGTGCAAAGGTTTGAATAAAAATAGCAATGCAATGTAATTTAAAGCAAAATAATTAAATAATAGTTTGCAAAATTGGGTTCAACATGATCAAGGGACACGACTTGCCTTCGTTATGTTCAGCGGGGTACTCTGGTCTTCTCAAGCGAAATCTGCTCCTCCTAATCCGAATCTAACGAGAGAAAACGACCGAAACAAAGAAACACATAAAATGACAAGCAAAAGAACTCAAAATTCACAAAACCGGAACCAACAGCTAGAGCTCGATTTTAGATGAATTTAGAAAAAGAACGGGTCAATCGGAGCTATGACGGAGGAGAACGGGCTCGAAAAACAAATTCAGAGAAAATCCTGAAAAATCGGAAAGGGGGTGACGTGGCACAACTGGGGCTGACACGTGGCTCTCGGAGATTGCGACACGTGGCGCAACGAGGAAGTGACACGTGGCTGGCTAAGGGGGTGACACGTGGCATGATGATGTGGCACGGCGCGGGTTTTGCCGACGTGGCACCGCCACGTGGTGGACACATGGCACGGGCGGTGGCGTGGCTTGCCACGTCGCCAGGGTCGACGCGGCGCGCGCGCGCGCGCGCGGATCGGACGGCGAGGGTTGGCCACGTGGCGCGATCGCGCCGTGGATCCAGATCTGAATCTGCGGTCGGATCGGCGGCGGTGTCGGTGGGCGCGCGGATTGCCGACGCTGCGTGGCGGGGCGCGGCGCGCCGCGCGCGGACGGCGCGGATGGAGTGGCGCGGGCGGCGGTGGCGATGCGCGACGCGTGGCGGCGTCGCGGTGCGGCGTCGCGCGCGCGCGGCGCGCGCGGGTGTGCGGTTTGGCGGCGCGGTGACCGAGGCGGGCGAAGCGGGCGCGTCCGGCGACGCGGCGCGGCGACGGAAGGCGACGCGCGACGGCGCGGCGAGGCTCACCGGCGACGGCGACGGCGCGGGCGACGGCGAAGACGCTGCGGGTCGCCGGCGACGGCGAGGCGGCCGAACGGCGCGCGCGAGCGCTGAGAGCGAGGCGAGGGTTCGGCGGCGGCGACGAGGCACGCGAACCGAGGCGAAGCGCCCCGCTTTATCGCGCGAACCGAGGAGCTCGGACGGTTCTGGTGCGGTGGCGACTTCGGATCAAGTTGGACGGCCGAGATCTCGCGCGGAGATCGGACGGCTCACGCGCGCGCGCGAGGTTAGGGTTTGCGCGGCGCGCGCGCGCAGCGCCGCGCGGATGCGACGCGTGGCGGGAAGGGAATCGGGCGGCGGAGCGAGGCGCGGTGCGGCGGCGCGGCGAGCAGCCGACGCGCGGGCGGCGACGGCCGAGGCGGCGGCCGGCCGACACGCCACGCGGAGAGAGGCGTGGCTTTATTTTTCTTTTTCTAAAATTCAAATAAATTGCTAGGAGCTCCAGAAAATAGCAAATAAATCCAGAAAATTCACCAAAAATACCAGAAAATTCCTTGTGACACAAGGAACTCAAATAAAATATTTTTAACTTATGTTAATGTTTATTTTAATCAGATTAAATCAAAAGAAATTCTAAAAATTCGTTTTAAGCTTTAATTAATTTCAGAAAATTCCAGAAATTTATTTTTAAATTCAAGGTTTTAAAAATCTCTGAAAATCAGGATGTTACAGAGACTACTGCTGGACATGTATTATTTTCAATACTGTAAAGTATCAGAACAGACAAGCTAGCAAGTGGTGGTATGAACATGCATCTAATATCTGGATTAAAGTTGTAGTCTGGATACTACTGCATATTTTTCATATATGCTTGCAGGAGAGTATTGTACTGCTGGGCATGTAGTATTTTTCAATCTCAGAGAACATCAAATGCACAAGCTATGTCGGCTTTGTATAATGTTCACGATCATATGCTTCCATGTATATAAGCTTGAATAGTAGTAAGATGGAAGCTACTTTGACATGTATTATTTTTCAATCTCGTAAAGTATCGTAACGCATAAGCTAGCAAGTGGTGGTATGAACATGCATCTAACATCCGGATTAAAGTTGTAGTCCGATACTATCGCATATTTTTCGTATATGCTTGCGGGAGAGTATTGTATTCTTTGGGCATGTAGTATTTTTCAATACTGTAGAACATCAAACAGACAAGCTATGTCGGCTTTGTATAATGTTCACAGTCATATGCTTCCATGTATATAAGCTTGAATAGTAGTAAGATGGAAGCTACTGCTGGACATGTATTATTTTTCAATACTGTAAAGTATCAGAACAGACAAGCTAGCAAGTGGTGGTATGAACATGCATCTAACATCTGGATTAAAGTTGTAGTCTGGATACTACTGCATATTTTTCATATATGCTTGCAGGAGAGTATTGTACTGATGGGCATGTAGTATTTTTCAATACTGTAGAACATCAAACAGACAAGCTATGTCGGCTTTGTATAATGTTCACAGTCATATGCTTCCATGTATATAAGCTTGAATAGTAGTAAGATGGAAGCTACTGCTGGACATGTATTATTTTTCAATACTGTAAAGTATCAGAACAGACAAGCTAGCAAGTGGTGGTATGAACATGCATCTAACATCTGGATTAAAGTTGTAGTCTGGATACTACTGCATATTTTTCGTATATACTTGCAGGAGAGTATTGTACTGCTGGGCATGTAGTATTTTTCAATCATCAGAACATCAAATGACAAGCTATGTCGGCTTTGTATAATGTTCACAGTCATATGCTTCCATGTATATAAGCTTGAATAGTAGTAAGATGGAAGCTACTGCTGGACATGTATTATTTTTCAATACTGTAAAGTATCAGAACAGACAAGCTAGCAAGTGGTGGTATGAACATGCATCTAACATTTGGATTAAAGTTGTAGTCGGGATACTACTGCATATTGGCACGGATGTTGATTAACAAACCATTCGAAAAGCATTGAAGAAGAGAGGAATACTCATGTGTTGTGAAGAACTTTCCGCGTAAATTGAGAGAAGAAACCACCTCACACCTGAATACCTTATCGAATCGAAGACACGCAGCCAAACCGACAGCTTCCAGGCCGGCGGCGATCTGTTGAAATCGCCAGTGAGGATAGGGGAAGAGCCCCGAGGTGGTGCCGACAATCAAGAGAGAAGGCCCAGGTCGGCGGCGCGGCGGAACAAGATGCGGGGAAAGGCGATCTTTTGAAATCGCCAGTGAGAATAGGGGAAGAACCTGAGGTGGTGCCGACTGGCAGGAGAGATGGCCCAGGGCGACGGCGCGGCGGAACAAGATGCGGAACAAGATGGGAATCTTTTCCCGATCCTTGTTCTTCTCGCGAGCAAGATGGAGGGAGGGTAGTATGGATGGAAGTCGCCGGAGGTAAGGATTGAGGTGTCCGCCGGAAATTTTGGAGCTCTCGCATTGGGCAACAAATCCAGACGAATTCAAATCGGGACGAAGAGATAGAACTGAGGTAGCGAAATTTGTGGGGAAAGTATCGGACAGCAGGGCACGGATCGATGAATAACAGGGAGTATGATTTTGTCGGGTGCGGGTAACGCGTGTAAATGTTTGAGTCGTGACCCGTTAAAACATGTACTAATCTAAAAGCAATCTGATGGCAAAGAGGATGGGTGTAACTACACCTGGGTGTAGAAATGATTTTTCCTATATATATATATATATATATATATATATATATATATATATATATATATATATATATATATATATATATATATATATATATATATATATATATTATTGTTAGTCTAACAAAAGAACAAAACATTGTTCTCCTAACTACATAAAGTTGCTGTTGCTCTGGAAGTGTACTGTGGATTTGGTTTCTATCAATTTTTTTCCATCCACGTGGATGACTCAACGGCGCGGTCGTTTGCCGCCCATGCATGCACATGCACGTCCCCTTCAGTTCACGCACTTTGTTTAATCCCCAAATAATTGGTTTGCGATTTGCAAAGTGTCAACTGTCCCTTTAGTGGTCGGCATTAACCTAGCATCAAACTAAGAAAATTAAAGCAGACAAAAAGTTGCAATTAAGCATCGATCTTTTCGTTTTAGACCTAGATTGGCATCTAATCTACGTGTTAGCTAGCTCAGCACAAACACACAATATAGATTCCAAAACAGTGACATGACGATGACTCTAAAACACATGTCTACCCTATAGTAATAGCTAGCACTATTACAGAAAAGATCATCACAGACGACTTAAAACGATTATCACAGATATTTTCTGAACCGTTTGAATCTATATGTCAGTGATAACAGGTGGTTATCACAGACGGCTCTCAAACCGTCTGTGATCAGATACAACACAGACGATTTTTTAAAACAATCGTTTGTGATATGTCAGATATCACAGATGGTTTTTGGTATTAGTCATCTGCAATAACTTATATATCATAGATGGTTGTATTTAAAAATCATCCGTGATAGCGGGCATACCACAGACGGTTACATTTAAAAACCGTCTGTGATAGCAGTGTATCACAAACGGTTGTATTTACAAATTGTCTATGATAGCTATCTGAAAACCTATATTATTTTCTATTTTTCGGCTAGTCTTAAAAAATGCTAGCCATGCCATCTGAAAACAAACAAGCAGATCACATATATATAGCATAGGACAAGATCTCACAAATGAATTAAACATCGTAAGTAGATCACATATGACAATCGTTATATGTACAGATCTCACAAATGAATTAAACAACTGAATGTAGTACAATTGAATTAATTGTTCAATTAAGCACAACTGAGTGAATTAGAATTAAATCAAATGTTTGAATAACTAATTATCATCTCCTCCTAGGTAGAACTCTCCATTATGATGAATGACCTCCGCTATCAAGAATTCGGAGAGCTGTTCTCGAACTTCGGTAAGGTTGGTAAGATCGCATGTACTTTAGTCGAATTCTACTCCCTGTCACTAAGACTATTAAAATCATTAGCATATATATACGTATATAGAAATTGATAACAATGAAATAAATATTGGCAGGTTGATAAATCTTTGGATCTTTCATCTTTGTGTCCATGATTTTCAACATATGTCTGCAAACGTAGAATTCACATACGTTTCCCTGTAGCTGCTGGTGGTACTGCAAAAATAGAATTACATACATAGATATTATCTGTTCTAGAGGCATTATTATGAAGTGTAATATAGAATTGTGTTATAGCGGGTACCGAAAATCGCGTCCTGTGTCGCATGCGGTACAGAATTCCCTATGTCTCCCTCCTTAGGCAATGTAAGCACTAAATAGCCTACGTGATTCCAAAAGGTTAGCCTCAGCTATTGCAAACGAAGGGAGGAGTACAATAGAGTTATGTATGGAGGAAATGACTTTAATTACCTGTCAAATATTTGTTGCACAAGGGTAAAATCGTGATTACCACTAAGTAAGGAATCAAGGTATATTACCTTGCTCCACTTTGGTACAATCATGAGCAAAATCCAACAACTTCTAGTCATGTATGTCGTTATAGTGATTAATTCTAAGTTCATATTGCGTATAAAATACAAATAAAACTTATATGGCAACTAGTGAAGCATTTACCCCTGTTTGAAGGGTACCATGATGTAGTCCTTGTCACTCTGAGCAAGCAATCCCTTCATTGTGTAATCTTGGACGAAGGATGCATTGTCCTTGATGCATTGCTTAGAGACCAAGTGTGGGTCGAGGAAACCCACGGGTTATCACCATCGCCGGACTTTTTGGATCATGAATCTATACATAAGCAATGGGTTATGATATTTATCAGCATTATGTGAATGTAGAACTTGATTGTGCAGTACACTTATAGTGTCCAACACCGTAGAAGTGAGGCATCGAGTTCGTTGAGATTAAATAGTAAGATTAAGTTCTCGAAGGTCACGATGAAGTATTCTAAGTCCTTCGTGAATTTCGCAATGAATCCATTTTGGCGGTTTTGCTTCCAATTGGACCTCTGTATATACTAGAAATTCAAAGACATGCAAACTCATCCAGGGCTGGATAGTTGTGACTCTAGGACCAACGACACTCTAAGCTTGAACTTGCAAGTCCCGGAAAGCACCTTTAGCTTACTCTTGTTCGATTTGGCCTTAACTTGGGCCTTACTGTTTCGCTTGCAATATATTTCAAGTGGAGCTGATACGACGGGCTTCTGAAGCGAAGCTAGAGGTGGAGCCACGGGAGCTTATGCGACAGGCTTCCGAAGCAGAGTTTGAGGTAGAGTCATAGAGGGTTTCGTTTGACAGGGATAGTTGTATGGAGATCCAGGGTGATGTCCCTCTTGGGCCACTAGATGAATATGTAGACGACATCCTCTAGTGTCATAATATGTTTATTTGGGGCTTCTCAAGAGGGACGACACTAAAAATATCATTAATCATATCCACTTGGACCTTCGCAAAATTGGTCTCTAATTGGGCACCGTGCACCAGCATCTCTAGCAAGCATGGAAACACCATCCCCTACGCAGCGTTAATGGAAATGGAGTCAATAAGCTTGACTCTGAGGATGCACGGCATGGGCTCTTATATAACGATACACAATGAGCTAGAGCGTCCACTAGGTCTATCTATGTAGTATTTTAGATAAGTACATTACCTAGATGTCGTCGATAGGTAAGTGGGCATCGCTATGTTTAGAAATTGGCATGGACATGTTTCTACTTCGACGTTGAGGGGGATTGGGTAGTGCATTAACGGGGGTGGGTTGCGATTGGTTATGAACTTGTCTCAGTTCTTCTTAGTACATCTATCTCTCCTCAAAATGGGACAGTTATCTACTCTTGAAGTGAGGCCGATAGTTGTTTTTCAAGTTGTGCATGAAGCTTATGTTTCATTTGTTCCTTGTGATGAGCCTTGGATCTCTTCCTAGTCTTATACGTCTCACAGTCGTTTGGGAATCCGTGGCTCCAAGGTACGTAAACACTAGACCTCGCAGTTGACCTGGGTGCTCCTTGTTTCCCAGGGCTTGTGATAGTATATTCCTCTTCCTGTCTTCATCAAAGGAGCCTTAGGAAGATTTGACAGTCAATGTTTGCTACAAGAGCTAATTATATTATTACAAACCCCATGAAGTTATCGAGCTATTAACTAGATAGTTTAACATATCATACCAAGCGTTGGGACACTTCTCTGTCTATGGGGTTTCTAAAGAGGAGACACTCGAAGACGTAGTTGATGACCTCACTCTTAAGCAGTTTCAGGCGCACTCATTTGTGATCCTGACAAATGGCAGGGAGGCTCCGATCGGATTGCGACCTCGTCCTGCATCCTCCATTATGGGATTTTACCTGTGTACCCAGCGGTGCCGAGTCTGTGAGGGTAGGTGTTTTGTGCCTAAATAGTTTTATGCGCAACACTTTGTTGTTAAAATTCGGTTGTCATCTTCATCTGCACAAAGGCCTCTTATGTTTACGACAATACGAAAGAATACCTCATGAAGGGTGTGCAATCCTTGATCACATACTACATGACAAGCATGTTCCTGAAGTTCTTCCATGCTTTTCCCATCGCGAGGAGAGTCTGTTGTCGCATGAGTCCCTAGACTTCTGCTGGGATCTTAAACGACTCTGTTATTTCCAACCACAACTAACCTTTCTATTTCTTTATCAAATCTTTCTATCCTGCTACGGTGATAGGGACCTGTTGGCTTCTAATTATCCCGCGGGTAGTCTAAAATTTTGCCACTACTTTCTTTGGTTGTAGAGGGACCTCATCCGGAGAGATCACCATGATGGTCATTCGGCCCTCTAGTCTTTTTGATACTCCTCTACCACACCTAGTTACCCCGGTTTCGAAGCGTCAGACCCATTTGGAGACGTCGATGGCAACGACGATGACTGTGCGAACATTATCTCTCTTACAAGAAAAAACTAATTATAGTGAGTTATTAGCATAAATAAAGTTCTATGAAGCAAATTACACACTCTAGTGTCTTAAATTCTATGATGTTGGTCATGGCTGTAGTCTCTTCCTCCTCATGCTACGCCCTGGACTTACTTCATAAAACCTGACACACTGGAATGTGTAATTTGTTTTGTGCACTTTGAATGTCTATGTGGTATATATTGTTGCTATAAGGTCCTTTTGGAACAGTAACACATCATTCCAAATAGATCTTGTAGCAATAACACGACCCTCCCTTAATGTTGTCTCTAAGAACTCCTACTCACTTAGAAACAATAGCTCCAACAATTTAGAGATAAATTCATTCCCTAGCTATTTTTTAATATTCTAACCACAACATGTATTTCTCAATGACTACAAGACAAAAATTAAAGCACCATACATTTACGCTTGAAAAGGATTGAAGCTAATTAGCTTCAATTCTTTTGAAGATCAAATGTTCAGCGATGTAATATTCCTCTTGTAACGAGTATACGGTAATCAGCCTTATACTCGGCCAATATAGGAAATAATGCAGTTTTAACAAAAATTCAGATTTGATTCCAGCATAATAAAAGATAATCAAAGTACATTTCTAGCGACAGATAAATGTCAAAATTAATATCATATCATGTAAATCCTCCAAAGCTTTTGGACAGGACAATATACTCAAGGCATAGAGCAAATAAATAATTAAAGCTAGCAAAAAGCTTATATTTTAATGATTGTTATTTCTCTCAGAGGTAGAGTTGCTCAAGATTAATTCTTGGCCTTCTCGATACTTTGTCTACACTCTTCATGAATTAAGAAATGATAACTAAAGTTTGGAATTTTAGCTCTTAAAATTATGCTTCAATGAAAATTCATATAAATCTATCAACACTCAAGGAATCAATTTATTATGAATTAACATGAAAGCACCAAAAGACTTATTCTTAAATTAACAGTACTCATACCAACCATGAAAACTTGATCAACATATAATAAACAAGATCACAGGACCTTAAAGATAGCAAGATCTTGTACAAATATGCTGAGAACAAGTTAGATACTACTGAATCTATCACAAACCATATGACTGAAAGGAACCAGTACAACTAACAACATTGCTAGCAAATAATAGCAATAAGCACCACTTGAAAGAGCCCAAATCTAAACTAATTTATAATCTCAATTTCAGTAATAAACAACTATCCATACCTTCGGGAGGAGAGGCGATGTTAGGTAGAGAGGCAACATCGGGAGGAGAGGCGGTGTGGGGAGGGAGAAGGACGGAGAGACGGTGTCATTCGAAGAGGCGGCATCGGGTGCATGAGTGAGGAGTAAAAGCAAAACCTAGTAGCAGCAGTGGAGACAGAGGAGTGTGTGAGTGAGAGCGCAAAATCTAGCAGGGCCTATTTATAGATGAATTATCACAGATGGTTCCATAATGAAATCATCTATGATATGTATCATATCACAGATGGTTCCATTATGGAACCGTCTATGATACGAACATCACAGATGATTTTTTCTACTAAACCGCCTTTGTACAACAAATCCTATTTTTCAGCTAGCCTTAGGAAATGCGCTAGCAATGCATGCCCTATGAAAAAAGCAAGCATAATCACCGATGCCCTATCAATTACAATGCCTTTATCGGTCTTTATTGGTGCTAACTCGGTCCTGATGTTCATAGACCAAGTCATGTTGTCCTTTGTTTTGTCATGAATGCTCAGTAAGAGACAAATCAAGCTATCACATATATTCTTCTTTATATGCATGATATCGATGCAATTGCGAACTTCTAAGTGCTCCCAATAAAGCAAGTCCCAAAATGTTGACCTCTTCTTCCACATATTCTTTTGATGGGTCCTCAATTTACGTTCCTTTTTAAGCACAACATCAATATTCTTGACCATATCATAGACCTCTTTATCACTAAATGGCCTTGGTACTGAGTCGTCCTCTTTTTTCTATCAAATTATTTTTTTATCTTGCGGTATGAGTGATACCTTAGAAGGAATCGACGGTGACACATGTATATAGTTTTGTGTGAGTTGTTCAACCATACACTCTCGGTATAATATAAGCAATACAGACAGGCTTTGGTTCCTTTTGTACTCAACCCTGACAGGTTACCGAGGGCAGAAAAACTATTGATGGTGCAGAACAACATGGTGCGCAGAGTGAAGTTCTCTCATTTGTTCGTATCTCGTACTTGTTCGACAGTGTCACGAGATCTTCCGCCAATGGTTTTAGGTACATATCAATATCATTCCCAGATTGCTTTGGTCGTTGGATATATAGTGACATCAAAATGTACTTCCTCTTCACACATAGTCAAAGAGGAAGATTGTACATGCATACATTCACAAGCCAGGTGCTATATTGCCTGCTCATATTACTAAAAGGATTCATTTCATCTGTACTCAACCCAAACCTTATATTTCTCGATTCTGTACTGAAGTCTACAAACATCCTATTGATGTTCCTACATTCGGTAGATTCAGCAACAGGTCTTACCATTTTATCTTTCTTATGCTGGTCCGAGTGCCAATGCAGCAATCTTGCATCATTTTGTTTTCAAATAAATGCTTCAAACAAAAAATTATAGGCAAATATGACAATATCTTAGCAGGAGGTCCTTACTTCACCTTGATACACTCCCCGTCATCGGAGTTATTTTTACACTTGTATCGGGATGCTTTACAGACTGGACAAACATGTCAATTTGCATACTCTTTACGGTGCAACATACAATCATTTGGACATGTATATATTCTTTCTACTTCTATTCCCAACGGATAAAGAACCTTCTTGGTTTGATATGTGGTTCTCGGCAATACATTTTCTTCTAGAAGGATATTCGCTAAGAAACCTAACAATATCATGAAACTCTTATCGGACCAACTATTGCTTGCATCAATTTCAGCAGTTCAAGAATGAATGACTGCCTTGTGTATTGCCGCTTGTAGCCCGAAATAAGGGTTTCTCTAAGTTCTTTATCAAGCCCTCGAATTTACCAAACTCTCTCTCACTATAGTTTCCATCTGCATCATGTAGCATCTGATCTAGATTGTCATACTGTGATCTATCGTTATCGAAAGCACAATCTACAACATGTATACCTTCTTCCTGTATACTCTTCTCTTCATCGTGACTGGTCCAACATGTATACCCTTTTTTGAAACCCCTTCGAATCAAGTGAGCTTCGATCTACACTGAGTTGATAAACATCTTCAAATAATCACAATTAATGCATGGACATACATATATTCCATCCTCTTCTTCAACATATCCCACTCTACTGCTCTTCTAAAAGGAGAAACATCATTAATATACTCTTCACTCACACGGTTCTGAACGTACATCTAGTTTCAGTCCATCTATGCTACATATTTAACAAATTAGTGTCAAATTATATTATTAATGCTACTATAGCTACCGACCTAATACTTACACATAATTTCCATTGACCTTATAATAATTATCAATTTCTAAATTAAGTAGCTAGTCACGTGTATATATATATATATATATATATATATATATATATATATATATATATGTATGTATGTATGTATATCAAGCTAGAATATATTGAAATAAACAACGAGTACTGACCCATTCTTAAATTGGAGCAAATTACCATCTCTCTAAACCTAGTTAAATCTAAATACCTAGCTATCATCACTCTCTATTACAAGGCATATAATTAGAAGCAAATACTAGCCTCTTATCACCTAGAACAAATAGATGTACAAGCTAGATCCACAAGCGGTATGTTTTCACCAAACTCTCCAAAGCTGGCCCGCCTAGCTCCTTCAATCCAACTCAATGAAGATAGATATGTTGAGACCTAGTTGGCAGCTAAGAGTTTAATAATGCAGCTTATTCCTGACACGTCCAATCGCGAACCATCTATGATATATACTTATCACAGATAGCTCATATCAATAACCATTTGTGATATCTAATTATCGCAGACGGTTCTCATTAATAACCATCTGTGATAATTAGTTATTACAGACGGTTCTACTTAATAATCGTCTATGAAAATACATCAAAGACGGTTTTATAGTACAACCGTATGTGATAATGGTTCTAAATTCATGCTCATATACATAAATGCAAATTCAGTAATACCTCAGCAGTAAATATGTATTACTTAGTTGTTTTTACCGATCAATAATGCCGTCATTTCGTTACATCGAGACTGTTTATATATATAGAAGATAATTAATACAGATTCAATTGCTTTATTTTACATATGGCCAAACAGTATGGCCAGTCGCTTCTTATAAAAGATAACAAAAAAAAATAGAAACTAGGTTTTTTTCTAGTGGCGAAGGTAGCATGCTATCTCTGCCTTCAAAGCTTCATAGGCGTTGTGATCGGCATCAGATGGTGCAGGATCATCAGAGAACGAAGCCTGAAATACATCTACTCACTAACGCACTTGTTCGAGTGTCTCTCGAATACCCTCCGATTGAACAATCAAATCTAGTTGAGCCTATAGGCTCTCTTTCCATTCTTGAGGAGTCTTGACAAGGTTGACTCGGTCACTCGCCACCTCGAGTAAGCACTCCAAGCGACGACAAGCCTCTTGAAGACATGCAACATCGTTGTGGAGGACAACATCGATGGCGAGGTTAGATCACCGAAAGCGGGAGATAAACCGAAAGACGCGGTGGAGGAGGATGTCAGAACGACAGAAGGTGACCTTCAACTTCTTTGGCAAATCCTCAGATATAAGAGGGAGAACACTATTAGTATAGTGTCCTTCTGCAGCATCCGCCAGTGTATTGCCGGTGAGATGCTCGTCCAGGATGGCTAGGTTGGCTACCAATACTGGCGACAAGGAAGAGTAGAAAGCCATATATTTATTTGTGTGTTTGAGAGACAAGGAATTAAAGCAAAGAAAATAACTGGCTGGCAAGGTGCTTGAATAGGATCGGCGATGTGGGGATTAATCTCTGGTGGCAAATGGTCATTTTTATACATTGTGCATGAGACGAGATCGAGATGCCTCAGGGAGCCGAAACAATTGAAGAGGCGCGTGCGCATCGAGGAGATGAAGCGCCAACATTCATTCTACAAACACATATCACAGATGGTTTCAACCATGAGTTGTCTGTGATATGCAACTATCACAGACGGGTCGTATTAATAATTATTTATGAATTATCATAGACGGTTAATCATAAGAACCATCTGTGATGACTGCCATTATCACAGACGATTTTGGTTAATAATTGTCTATAAATTATCACAAATGGTTATTCTTAAGAACCATCTGTGATATCTGGCGTCATCACAGATGGTTGGTATAAATAACTGTTTATAAAAATATCACAGATGGTTATTTGTAACAACCGTCTATGATAGTTGTGTATCACAGACGGTATACAGTCACGTTTGTAAAACCGTCTGTTATATTTACACTACAGACGGCTCCCCATGAACCGTTTGTGATATAGGTAGGGGTGGAAACTGATCGGATATGATCGAATAGTCTCAAATACGAATACGGATCTATATTTTTAAAGACGGATACGAATTTGAATTCGAACATTATCGAATACGAATACGAATCGAATGTCATAACGAATACGAATTCAAATCGGATATGTACTTAATTCGATCAAATACGAATATCCTCCTAAGAATGTCGTAACCAACCAGTTTTTTCGATTACCGGTTTCGAATTCAAATTTTGACACTTGAAATTTGGCCCATTTTTTCAATTTTTTAGTTACCGGCCGATTGGCATAGAAAACGGATAGAATATGAATTGAATAGTCTTGAATACGAATTCGAATACAAATGTTCTTGAATACAAATATTCTCAAATACGGATATAAATATTGTGGAATGCGAATACAAAAATTTTCAAATACGGATTTTGCTTTCCGTATTTACGTTAACGGATAGAATATGAATCGAATAGTCTCGAATACGAATATTCTCAAAAATGGATACGAATATTGTGGAATGCGAATACGAAAACTTTCAAATACGGATTTTGCTTTTCGTATTTATGTTTTCTCAGATATAATTATTGGATAAAACGGATTACCCGTTATTATTTTCCACTCCTAGATATTGGTGTCAAGTATAGCTTTTTTTTGTTATAGTGTAGCCAATTGTCTAAATAAACAACCTTAGTTGTTAGTGTTGAATTGTCCAGGTGCAGTGCCCCATTCTTGACAACCAATAATGCATGCTCAGTATGTACTATGTAGTGCGATTGTACATGAATCTGACTTGTCCGACAATGTCGAGGGTAGCTAGATTATTAGAAGGAAAGCGCTGAATATAAATTTGTGTAAGGATAAATTTGAAAAAAATAGAAATATTTTGTCACAGCTATCGCAAATAAACTGCGTGTTTTAGTTTGCATTCTGGCAAACCACGGTACGTTCTTTTCAATTTATAGTTTATCATTTGTCTTAAATAAATAAATATGACGGTTTTTCCGTCGTCGCTTCGAAACAGCTTATCGGGATAGCCTGTTAGAAGTGACTTATCGACTTTCGGTTCGTTCACATTAGAGCCAGAAAATCATGAGTTTTAATTATAAACCATAAGCTTCGGACAAAAAAACATGGTTAGCAAAACATTTCAATAAGCTTCACATCTGTCTAATCAATTTGACAGAAGCTAACTAGCTAGTGGGACTCACCTATTAGTGTAACTACTAACTAACATGTAGGATCTACTTGTCAGTGCCTCGGGTAATCCTTTTTCTCCTCTCCTTTGCCCTCTCCCTATTTCCGGACTACACCGTCACCCCGCCTGTTGCCGTCGCTTGTCTGAGGACGTGAGGAGTGGGGCCCCTATGACAAGCAGTTTTCTTCCATATATAAAAAATAGTTCGTAGTTTTAGATATCATAAATTTCAACGGGATTAATTGACTCGTTGTTGATAGATGCAATCATGCAATGTTTAGAATTTCATCAGCCAGCTGCTCTCACCACTCTATAAACTATTACATTAGTCAAATAAAATTCATGAGTTAATTACTTACATAGCAGGCAAGACCCAGTTTTGTTCGGCGCCGTGCATGATTGATTCTGACGGGGACCGTCCATCATATTAGGATTTTTTTATAGTATATTATATTAATATTAGAAATAAAATCTAACTATTAATTTATAAAATTATTATAGACTTTTATTTTTTTAACCGTTTTTTCGGCGGCTTCTGCACAAGCGTGGCAGACTACCGTACGGTATCTCAAGGCCGGATCAAAAATGAGAAAAAACACAATTTTCCTACGTCAAAAATCGCGCCAGATCGAACCTGCTACAAACCCGACAACCGCAGCGGCCAGACCCGCACCTCGCCGTCCAAACTCGCGCTGCACACCCTCCACTATCAGCTCACAGAGATCGGAACCAGTTTCATGGGGATCGGATACGTAGAGATGAGATACTCGCCGTGTGCTATTGTTGCATTTGACACGTTCCCACGAGCAGCAGTCCTCACTCCGTCCCCATGAATCAGGCGTTCCCAGGTTGTGCGCTCCCATCAGAGAAGACCCGATATCCATTAGGCTAGGGCAGTCCTCTCGTCCACGGAGCTAGAACTGAGAGTTGGGTCGTGCTATACCGATATAGTCTAGATTTATTATGTTTCAGACCGTTTCATCCCATACCGATTGGGCTCAGTCATTCCACCGTATCGTGCCGTGCTGACCCGCTTCGTCTCTGACCCACCATATTGGCGTTCGTGCCGTGTCAGCCCAAACTCAACCCGAAGTAACTACACATGACGAAGACGGCGGCGACGATGGTGGCGGCGGCCGCCATCTTCCTTTCTATCGCATTCGTCTTGTTAAAAACTACTTGAAATTGAATTAGTTACATAAAAATATAGGCACACAATGATGTAAATATTTTAGGAAAAAGTGAAATTTTCTTGATATTTTAAAAATGCAATGTTACTGTCTCGTTAAAAACCTTATACCCCAGAGTGAGATTCTTTGAGTAAGAAAAAGAGTACAGTAACAACATATGTATATACTAATTATAACAACATACATACATAGTATCTATTTATCAATGCCTAGATCGTTTATGTGTTCGAGGTCAGCGTACGTTTGCACGATTTCAGAACCTCCAGTTGATGATACTGTCGCCATTTAGCTAATTCTCAGTCTTTAACGCATATGATTGCCTCCACCATCCTAAGCGTGAGGAATGATCTCTTTTCTTCAATTATTCTTCCTACCATTCTGAACGTCGTTTTTGAAGAGACGGTGGACACTGGCACCAGATGAACATCTCATGCGAAATGTGACAGTACAGAAAATATTCGTTTGCTGTTCTTTCACCACTCAAACAAGTCTATCTTGCCTCCACCAATAAGATAAGGATCAATATTTGTAAAATCATACTTCAAGTAGTGATTTAGGTCCGAGACAGAATTCCATTTAGAGGCCGCCTTAGGTTGAGAGGACGAAAAAGTAGACATATGGCGCCTTAGGCTGAGAGGACGAAAAAGTAGACATACTCTTTAGTTTCTTCCACAAGTGTGATGTCAAGCTTGTTTTTTCTTGTTGCATCTGCTGTGAGGCCTCCGATCTTGCGCTGCTGCCAAACTTGTCATGACACATACGAAAAACACGAAAAAGCTCCTCTTTGATATATGCAAAAGTTTTCAAATAATCAAGACCAAGACATTTATCTATTCCCTTTATACCAACCTGTAAACCTGCCAACTTTTTCGTAGGATCGAAAATAATAGCAAAACAATACAAGTGTGAAATAGAACCAAAATATTTAATAAATTTTTCCTCCATTACTACGACGGCATGGCCTAAAAGAGGATCCTTCGTAAATTTGGTAATTTTGTCTGTAATTAACCAAATAAATTCTATAACTAACTAAGAGATATGATAATAAACACTAGACATAGCCTTTGTTGCTTTATAAAAAGGTCTTCAAAACTCTCCAAAAATAACTAGCAATCTACCAATCTAAATTAATAACTACCCATTCATTATTTTGAGAGTTAGCATTGACAAAAGTAAATATAACATGTTCATACCCATGTAACTTATTTAACATGATATATGTTGAGTTCCACCTCATCTTCATGTCAAGACCGAATTTTCTTGACTCTTTCCCTTTGGCTGTGCAATACTCCGCAAACCTGGCTACCACTTGTGGAGAACTTGTGAGGCAACGAATGGCATTACGGATACTATTTAAATGTGCGCCAATTGTTTGCATACCATCTTGAACAACAAGATTCAAGATATGGTATGCGCATATCTACTAATATATGTTTGCAACCTTTGGATGAGGATGTTCATAGTTGTTATGTTTGCCGATGCGTCATCAAGAGTTACAAAAATATTTTTATTATCTATCTTAAAATCATGAAGTACGTGTAGTATACGCTTGGCAATGGCCTCTCCCGTGTGTGATTTATTTATTATTTTAAATCCTATGACTCTTGTTTAGTTTATAATTATCATCCAAATAATAGGCTATAACACTAAGGTAGGCACTTCTCTGGTATGATGTTATCTAAATATCTAAGGTTATAGCAAAAGAAAACTGAAATTGTTGGACTAGTTCTTTCAGCTCTGCTAGTTCTTTTTTAAACATCTGTAAAATATCAGATGTAGTAGTTCTCCTACTAACATGTTGGTACTGTGGGCAAGCAGCGTCGGATCATTTTTTTCAAACACGTGACTTTCACCCATCCTAATTGGTTGATCTTCTAAAACAATATATCTAGCAATTTTCTCGCGAGCAAAAAGCGAGTTGTGTACCCAAGTACTTACAGAGCCATCAGTCTTGAAGTTTAGTTACGTTTGTAGTCCTCCTCCTCCCCCTCAGCCCTGTGCCACCATCTTATGTAAGTATGCTTTGTAATGCTAGTTCAAGTGCCTTGTCCCTACAGCTGTACAAGCAGTTAATTTAGCATTGCAATAATTACAAGTAATGATTTCTACCATTTCGTCGTCTCGGATTTTCTAGCTCCAAGTCATGTGTTTCCAACAATTCCTCCTTCGTCCAGACCCGCCAATGTTGTCGTTCGCGGGCTGGCAAGGGAACTCTAGACTCCCCATTGGCTCCGTACCGCCCTAGTACACTTCATAGCCCTCTATACTATCCATATGATGGTCATCCATGCCGTAGTCACCTATGCTTGGCGAAAGCCGACGAGCATCAATGGGAGTCAGAGCCAGAGAAGGATTAGGGAAGCGACAGCGGGAGCTTACACTAAGTCGCCCTGCTTCTCTTTTTGTGTTTCGACTCTTCTGAATACCGTTTGGGAGCTCCTTGGTACTCCAACTCCTTGGTAGCATAATGGATGTATGGTGAATAAATAGGGAGTGTAGAGGAATGTTGAAGAAATAAAGACTTGGAAGAGTGTAGGGGGATGTTAAAAATGGAGAGTGTAGAGTGATGTTGATGAAATGAGAGATTGATTAGTTTGTGAAGAAATGAGAAGTCTAAACGTTGTAGCAAGTAATGAGAAGTCTAAACATTGCAGGAAGAAATGAGAAGTCTAAACATTGCAGGAAGAAATGAGAAGTCTGAGCTTGTAAATTTATATGCATCAGGAAGGAGCCATTGATCTTGAGTCTCGAACGTTGTAGCTTCCGAATGTTATTCTCCTGAATGTTTCTTCTAAAGTCTGAATGTTGTGTCGACCGTTGTCTTTCTCAATCAACTCTCAGCTTAGGGAATCAGACGCTCATATCTTTGGAGGCTACCGACCTACTACTCCCCCTTGACCCCACCTACCCTGGCCTACTACTCCCAACCTCCCAGCCGCCTCCTCGGGCTGTCGGGCGCCTCCCTCCTCTCAACCTCCCCTGGTGACCCGACCACTTCTTCCTCCCCTGGCCCCCTCCCTCTTTCCCCCGTCCCCTAGTCGCCTCCCTCCTCTCCCACCTCCCCCGAGCACCTCCTCCTCCCCCACCTCCCTTGGCCCCCTCCCTCCTCCCCTTGTCCCTCGTTCGCCTCCCTCCTCCCCCACCTCCCCCCGCCACTTCTTCCTCCCTCGGCCCCCTCCCTCCTCCCCCTATTCCCGGTCGCCTCCCTCCTTCCTCCACCTCCCCCGACCGCCTCCCCCCTCCCCCAACCCTTCCCCTCGGTGCCTCGCCTCCCTCCTCCCCTGACCCCCCGGCCGCCGCCTCTTCCCCCACCTCCCCCGGCCCCCTCCCTCCTCTCCCCGCCCCCCGGCGACCCCTCGCCTCCCTCCTCCTCCGACCCCCTAGTGCCTCCTCCTCCCCCGCCCCCGCCCCCGACCGCCTCCCTCCTCCTTTACCCACCTCCCGGCGACCCCTTCTCCCTTGACCCCATTGCCAGCCTCAGCACGCTGTCGCCCTCCAACTTCTTTCCCGTTGATTGCTTTGGCTTTCAGGGTTGGCATCTAGGTTGTCGACCCCATCCAGTGGCCGCAGTCGTCTTGACGACTCCTTTACAATTTTATTCTTTTAGAGATTTTACTACTAGTAGTATAGGTGGTAATATAACTAAATTATAAGTAGGCTGAACTATTGGAAAAGATTGAACGATCCATATCATTTTAAGGTACCACAAAAAAGCTCTTATATTAAGTGTTAGTTTTAAAGATAGAAGCATATACTATGTAACAACGATAATTTATCGTAGATTTTTGGAACAAATGTCAAACGGCAAGAGCATTCCGTTCTGATACATTTTCTTCTGCACGCACGCACGTACGTACGCGCGCACGCATGCAAGGTAGAGTAGTTAATTAAGATCCGAAGGCACCGGCTTTTCAAGACGAGATATTTGTGCAACGCTTTCTTAGCTTTTCTTTTTGTCTCTCGTCTCCATAAAAGTAGTGCCTAGCTAGCTACTGCCTTGTGGCCTTTCACTTTCGGTCCTCCTTGCATCTTTTGGGCAGGTAAATAAAACCCTGTTAGCTTTTATGTGCATGTGCCATTGTCTTTTGGTACCTGTGTGCTTCAATGCACCGGTGCTTCCTACAGTAGAAAATAAGTGTTGTTGTCTAGTCAAACTATGTTAGCATTGGCTAATATAATTGAATTAATATATATTAATCTTATATGTATAAAAATGATACAGGTATATGTATCTCAAAAAAAATACTTTTATAACATTATAATTGTTATAGGGTCTCGGACCATTAGGATTAGCTAATAGGCCTTGAAGCAAGTCTAATACCATAGTTTTGTATGTCTAAAAGAATATACCATATACCTTTACTCTATGCAATTATCGAGGGATAGAATAGAAAAATTACCTTATCCCATTTATATATATATACAAACCCCAAGGGGTATGAGGAAGGGGGCTGGCTCTGATTTTCTTGACAATTCCACATCCTTTAAGGAAGGGTACTTAATACCCACTCCTGTGAACAATGCCACAACAATAATATTATTAAGTTCTACAAATATATTACAGTGATATAAATTATCATCAAAGTTATGTTTTATTAAGGTAGTGCTGCAAATTGTTTATAGCTTTTGGCTAAAAATGCACTGTAGCGGCAGTTAGCGATAAATTGAGACAAAATACCATTATATATTCACAATAATGCAAAGAAATAAGAAAAAACTGAAAAAACCAAAAATTAAATAGCTAAAAAAATAAAATTAAAAACTGATGTGTTTCAAAAGCCAGAAGTCCAAAACAAAAAGCAATTGTAGCAGGGCCGAATGCACCAATGTTTGAAACCAAACCCAGCTTTGTGACCAAAGAGATCGAGTGTCCACTAGAACCTTGTGGATAATTGGGTGCAGCCTAAGGGGGCGCTCGTTTTAGCGATGGCTTCTGGCTTTTGGCTGAAATTTCACTATAGCTGACTTTTTTTACTGTAGCTGATTTGACTTTTTGGGTATATTTAATTTAAAAAATGTAAAAATAGAAAAACAACATGTTAACCCATTAGGGACAATACAAAGGAATACGGGAAAAAAAAGAAAATACAAGAAACCTAAAATATCTAAAAAATTCAGAAAAAGACAAAATACTGAATAGTTAAAAAAAGCAGAAGCCAAAAAAAAGCCGAAACGAGCGGGGCCATGTGCCCCGCTCATTTTGGTTTAAACCCAGCTTCTGCTTCTGGTTTCTGCTTTTTTTTCACTATTCAGTAATTTTGTCTTTTTCTGATTTATTTTAGATTTTTAGGCTTTTTACTCGTATTTGTTTGCATTGTCCATGATAGGCTAATATGTTTTTTATTTTTATTTTTTTTAAAATTTAATTATGTCAAATAAGCTAACTTAGCTACAGTAAAAAAATAAACTAACTACAGTAAAAAAATCATAAACCATCATCATTCCGAATGCCCCCCTAACTAGCTAGCTAGACCGGTAGGTTCTTGACCTCGTGCGCCATGCACTTCGGGCTTGAACACAAGTAGCTTAAGGTGACAATCAGAACGGCTTTTAGGATCGCTAGCGGTGGCGATTAAAACATTGTAGCAGGTACTGTAGCTACAGTACCTGCTACAGTAAAATTTATTTTTTTTGTTTTTTTTTTAAATTTGCTTATACTTTTTTTTTGTTTTCGGTTTTTTTATATATTTTTTTACATTTAATTATACTCAATAAACCAACTCAGTTACAGTGTTTTTTCAGCAAAAGTCAAAAGCTATCGCTATTCCGATCACCCCCTTAGTCAATTCAAGTTATGCATGAACAATAATGCACGTGACCACATATCAAAGAGTCAAATCAGACTTCACAGCCATTGTGATTCGTAAAAGCGTTCGGCCATTGTGATTTTAGACTTTTACAGTCAGGCTTAACAGTGCTCTTAAACGAAGCTGGTCGTCGTTGATCAAAGTTACATATTATCGGCCATGTTCATTTTGGTCGCAATTAAAAGTCATAATCTAAAAAAATAGATATGTCATTTAAATGACAGCTATTTAGGAATTGAGAGATAAGTAAGCCTAAAATTTTGCTTAACCTGACTGAAGCTGCTGCTGACGTGGAGATGCCCAATGACCTAATGTTGCTTAATCTCAATTATTTTCTACCTTCAAAAACAAAATCTCAATTATTTTCCATTTTTTTCTGCCGAAGTGTTAGAAAGAGACCAAACAAAGAGAATGCACAATATACAATTAATACTATTTTTAAATCAAGAAGAACAAATAATATAAAGATTTTGTAGAACAGAAGGCATGACTCCATACATATATACGTGTAGCTGTGTCGTCGCTTGTAGGAACATGGCCACCAAAAGTATGTTTATCTTATGTAGGAACTGCTTATATAAATGATATTGCAACTATTTTTTTTTAAATTTAGTCTTCAAACATCTATTTTTATAAATTTAGCCCTTTTTTCAAGCTTAGCAATTGTCATAGGTGACATGTGTCACGTGCTGTGCTATAAGAGCTCGACATAGCACTAATTAAATACGATTAGCATTAATTAAGCATACACAATAATTAAAAATGCGGTCGGCTGGAAACCTGCTGAGCTCTTCTAGTTCAGCAAGTGTAAGGAGGGGGTTAAATTTGCAAAAACGGATATCCGAAATTAAATTTAAAAAATAACTAATGTGTTATTTGTGTGAACAGTTCTCTTATGTAGATAGCATCTTTTTCCATTTTTATAAAATTTAACGATGCTGATGGAGAACGTGAGCAACGGCATCACATCACAGACCAATTAGGTCAACAAAAATAAAGTAGTTCGATTAGTCGCTTTAGATGCATGCATTAGACAGCAAGATGTTCGTAATCAATTCTTGTTTCACGAAGGGAGCTCTTCACACAAATATCAGTGTCCATTTTTTTTCAAATTTAGTCACAAATATCTATTTTTATAAATATAGTCTCCTTCGTAGATTTACTGAACTCGGCAGACAACATGGCGAGCTAGAGTAACTTGGCAGGCAATAGTATAGCTCATCAGCATGGCATGCCAAGCCCTCCTTGTGCGGTAGCAGCCGACCACACTATGCTTGCTTTTATTAGCGCTAATCATTTTTAATTAGTATTAATCATAATTGATTAGCACTAATTATTTTTAATTAGCGTTAATTAAATTACTAAAGAAATTATTTTTATTTAGTGCTTTAATTAGTGTTACTTATATTTAATTAGTACTAGTCTCAATTAATTAGTGTCAATTATGTCAATGCTAATTTGAGTGTGCATAGTATTTTATTGCACTTGCAAAGGTGATGCCTAATCTTTTGAACGAGAATGTATCCAGTGCACTCAGTTAGCTGCGTGTACTCATGCACTCGACACATGCCAACCGTCAAAGCTTCATCGAACGACCCACATTGACATGTAGGTTTTTTTGTAAAAAACCGCTCGCACGCTAGGTTGGATTTACAAATCAGCCCCACCTTCCCCGGCTGATCCCCTCAACCTTCCCTGCCCGAGCCATCCGTTCACATGCTCTAGAGATATCTGGCCGCCCCCGACCCTCGTCGCCCTCCCCCTAGCCTCTACTTCCTGGAGCCACCTCCACCCCCGCCCCTCTCCATCTCCCCAAGCCACCAGGTGCCCGAGCATGGAGTTCTCGGAGCCGCCTTCGCCTCCACCCCCGTCCCTCTCCATCTTCCCAAGCCACCGCCCGCCCCTGCACCTCTCCTCCCCCGAGTAGCCGCTCGCCTTCGTCCCTCTCGTCCCCCGAGCCGTCTCCCCAAACCACCCCTCTCCTCCATGAGCCACCTCTCCGAACTGAACCCTAGCCATAGCCCTGGCCTCCTCCCCCATAGGTATTGACACAACTGGAATTCTTAGTCTTTTTTTTGCAATTTGTGTTTTTTGCAATTTGTATTAACACAGAATGATCTTTAGTGTTTGTTTTTCCAAGAGAGAGCGACACAATTTCTGTGGAGAATCAACTGAGGGAGGAGGTCGTGAGGGAGCGAGGTTATCGGGAGAATAGATTCTCAGTCGTTGGTTGAGATATCGTCTCCATTGAGGCATGACGGTGGATTTGGTACGCCCAAAAGGAGAGCTAGCATGCCTCTCTCTATGAGTATGAGTAGCTTCATCGATTAACAAAGTTGATGTCAATGAAATGATTGTTATTTCACACCATTTTATATGTGATATTGCAATGTTTGTCATTTATACCCGAATGTGAAGACGAATTGAAGCCAACTGTATGGATGGAATTTAAAGACATCAAGTTCGTCGAGGATTTCTACAAGTCGTATGAACATCATGTGGGGTTCTCAATCCGTGTTGGGTAGCAGAAATTGTTGAATAAGGTGGTTTAGTAAAAGTGATTTATGTGCTCGAGACAAGGTCATAGGTCCAAGAAAGGTAAGGAGCTTCATAATCCCTTAAATAAAAAGACACATAATATGAAGAAAACTAGATGTAGATGTGATGCACATATTTTCGTCAAGCTATGCAGTGGTAACAAGTATAAGATAGCTTCAATGATTGAGCGCTATAATCATAGACTTGTTTCCCCTAATAAGATTCATTTGATTAGATCAAATAGTGGAGTTAGTGAGAGAGCAAAAAAAATCATTGTACACATGCCACAAAGTAAGCATAGGTACATCGTAGGCTTATAGGCTACTTCATGTTAGTGAGAGTGATTTTAAGAATGTTGGATGCACGAAGAGAGACTTGCAGAATTACTACTGTGACCTTAGGAAAAAAATCAAGAACACAGATGCTCCCATTTAGAAGGCCAAGCACTCAGATGAAGACATTGACTACTTGATATCATGTATCTTTAACTTGAAGGCACATCTTGACCAAATAGTCCCTGTTGTTAAGAACACAAGGCAGGAGGAATTTGAGGCCTTCATTGGTTGTCACATTCCTACTGAGGTTGATATTCACCTACCGACTAATATTCATTCGAGGGGGAGGAGCAAAAGAATAAGGAGAAGCAAGGAGGAAAGGCAAGCTAGTAAAAAGGAGGAAAGGTGCCACGCTTGTGCAAGATTTGCAAACAAATCGTGCTTCACGATGCTTGCAATTGTCCAAACAAACTAGGAAGAAGTATGGAGGCAACAAAGTAAGAAGAATGGAGTTACATGTAGTTGTACTGTGCTAAATGTCCAAGTACCCGGTGCCATTCTGTTTGGCTTGTCTGTTTGACAATTTTTGTGTCAGTTACATATCAAGTACTAAGACTAATCCTTATGACAAACTCTGTTTCAGACTCATGTAGTACTCACCCATTTCATAATTTGTTATGTGTACGCCATAAAATTTGTGATAGTGTTGATGTGATGTATTGCTTCTGTTTTCTTGCTTTATTTCTTGATGTGTACACAAGTTCTGGTTTTGCACAGATTCTTGATGTGTACACAAGTTCTGGTTTTGCAGAAGAATCATTAGAACATTAGTTTGTCATTGCTAGTTTGTACTTGTTCTGCATATGCCATTTGTTTCATACATATCAGAACATTAGGTTATTTCAGACCTTTCCAACTGTGTTTCCACTTAGCAGGGTTTAAGGTTCTTCTATAGTGCTGGCACCCTTGTAATGCTATGTTCAACATCAAGCAATCAAAAGACTGCTGCTATGCTCTTATATTCACAACATCAAACATCCTTGTTGCAATTCATTTTCACAACATCAAACATCTTGCAATCTGCTCAGAGCCTCCACTGCTGTGAATAATCACAATTTGTATTGACCTGAACCATTACATTTCTTCAATTTTGCATACACAAACGGCAATGCCATCCAACAGTTTTGAACAAATGCAAATGGACTACACAAACAGCAATGTCATCCAATAGTTTTGAACAAATACAAATGGACTACACAAATGGAAAAATGCCATCGGCAAGGAGCTTGTCATACAACCGGTAATGTCATCCAACTATTCTCACACCAACGTAAATGGACGATACAAAGGGCAAATTGCCGTCGACAGGAAGCTTGTTAGGGAAGAAGTAGTCGGCCATCGGTACCGCGTCGTGCGCCATTCGCTGCTTCATGTTGTCGGAGGAGGAGGTCCGTGCCAAGTCTCAGTGTCAGCATCTCGCCAGGTTCACGCCGACGCCACCTCACCCAGATTCGCCTGTGTAAGGTTGAGCGGCTAGGGAATTTGGGATGAGGCTAGGGCTAGGGCTCGGTTCAGGGTGGCGGTTTGGGGGAGAGGAGGCAGAGGCGGGCGACACCTCGGGGAAGAGGAGGGGCTGAGGAGGGCGACGGTAGGGGAGATAGAAGACCGAACATGGCAACAGAGGAGGGTGAATGGTGTCAGGTTTGAATTTTCTCCCAAGTATTCAAAATTATATACTTAGACACTTACAGAGGTGTAGAACACAAAATCTCTAGCTAAAAATCAAACCAACTAGTCTGAATCAACAAAACTTGAAACCTAACCCTTTCCGACGATCTGACTGACCTCCAAATGCCCCAGGCAGTCTGACTGGCCTTCTAATGGCGGTCTAACTGCTGTTACAGTAAAATTAGGGCGATGAATAGTATTTTCAGCCCAATTTTAAATTAAAAATCAAGAGAACTTTTGATCTGTAGATCCAAATGATATGAAATTTTGCATGAATTTTTCTCTAGATTATTGTGAACCTATTTCAATAAATGATCATGAAAATCATGGCCAAAGATGGGACCTTTTTCAGTTTGTTGGAATGTTGCACTAAAACCGAGCCAAAACCCCAAACGGTGAATACAACTTATTCGTGGGTAGATAATGGTCAAGATGACTCTAGATGTATTTCCACATGTCACAGCAAACTAGAACATCGAAGATCACCACCTAAAAACTCTTAAAACAAGAAGTCACTTGATGAGACCAAAATCAAGCAAAACCGAGTTTTCTTATGAATCTTACTACCAAAGTGCCTAGATAGATGGAGATAGATTTTCAAGGATTATCTCTACCTCTTACACGTCCTTGGCAAAACAACAACACAAGAAGGGAAAGAAAAGATCAAAACCAACCAAAACAAGAGCAAATCAATCAAAACGCAAAATAGACAAAGAGATCATCAAAGATTGATGTATTACCACTTGTCGAGGTCGGTTTTATAGCCACTCCACCTTGGAGGATAAAGAGTACACCATATACTCAAAACCCTAACTGTAAAACATCAAAGTATAAGAGAGGTGAGTTAGATGGTTAACCACATATCTCCATACCAACCCCTTTTATAGATGGGCTAGCCAACCCCATCCATCTCTTAGTATATACTATCCACTTAGCATAATGGGAAAAACTCGTTAACCCTGCGCACATGAGTTTTAACTCACACATGTCACTTATACACGCTTTTCAAAACATATAAGCTCGAATCCGTTAAGTCCTTTGCCTTGACTGTCTCGATCAAATTAGCTCTACCTTGATCTAAATCGCTCTCCAACGCATTGCCTACGCGCCACGATTTTGATCCACGATAGTTTCTGATATTTTGACCAAACTACCAAAATATCCCTCGTTGACTTAATTATCACCATCCATTGCAAGCAATCGCCATACTCACCACGTATAGGTGCATCACTAGCTTGCCATGCGTTGTCAAGTCTCTCACGTCCTTGTTCCACCGAACCACGGCTCACTTGGACCGTTTAAGCCTTATGGTGCAATCCCGTTATTCGAATTCTCCTTCAATATTTTCCGCTTTTCTTATGCCATGCTTGAGCTCACCATCTCACCCAGCATCCTCGATCATTCTGGTCCTCAGCTCCTCCATGAGCCTAGCCCTGATCCTCGCTGATGACCACAGTTGACTCCAAGCGACTCTGCACATCCAAAGACAAAGAAATAGTTTTTGGGCACATGTTCTTCACAACATGACCCATGTTAGCTGAAACATGTATCATGCAACATTAATACAATAACCCAGGTCATCCCAACTCAATCCATGACTTAAATCCCAAAATCCTTAATTTCTGTCCAAAATCAATCCTACCAAAGTGTGATCTTTGCGAAATCAATAACCACTCTACAAATATTACAATGTCTCATCATAACATTAAACAGGATCTTATCACATGGTCCTTCAGGAGAGGAGGGGTGGCGGCGGGGGGAGAGGAGGGGCAAAGGGTGGCGGATCGGGGCAGAGACGGCCGGCGGGTGGGAGGAGAGGAGGGGCGGGTGGAAGGCATATGGGAAGATAGTGGGAGGCGAAGGGGATGGATCGGGAATGCGAAGGGAATGGCTCAGGGGTGGGGGGCTGATTTGTAAATCCAACCTGGCATGCGGGAAGTTTTTTTTGAAAAAGCCTGAACGTCAATGTGGGTCATTTGATGAAGATCTAACGGTCAACACGCATTGAGTGCATGAGTGCATGCACCTGGCTGAGTGCGCTAGATACGTTCTCCTTTTGAACCTAGCATATCACATTTTGCATAATAATTTTTTAATTAGATTTGAGAGTATTGTATAGTGATAGAGCAAATAAGCACTACTCTAAGAAAATCGCAATTCATATTTGCACTTGCAATATTTCTTTTAAAAATTCACTTCTAATATTGGCGATTTATATTGTGTTTTTTGAAAGTACAAGTAGGCATTGATATTTTATTCGCATAAAATTAAAGTCTTTGTGGGATAAAATTAAGAATTTACTCTTCTCACTACTGTCTCACTTCGGGGATAAGGCATGTCGTCACAGGTGCATCACGTACCCACTCCTCTCTCTCCCATTATGCGCATGCATTTTTTCCTCACTTTTTTTATCGCTCGTCATCTTCTTCTAAAAACCACTTCTTTTAGCTATTACTATTTATTTTCAGTTAAAAGTCATAAGTCATAATCAAAAGCAATCAGTAAAAGCCAATACGAATGCCCTCATAATAAGGCAAGAACTAGAGCTAAACTGATCTAGGTTGTAACTTGTTGAAAAAAATCAACAAGTAGGAAAGGTTTTTTCTAATGCTAATCATGAATTCAATAGATCAAAGTGCATGCAGCTGGTCAATGAGGTAGGCTAGTTTATCCTAGTACAAATATTTATTTAACCGTTGTGTTAGTCAATACTTATTTGTTCCAAAGCTACTAGTTGGATATTCAGAGGCAAGCATATGCATATATTAAACTGCTAATGATTCCAACATTTTAAAAGTGTATTATTATTATGAGTACCGACCATCCCTGATGTTGTTGTTGCAAGACAACAGTAGGTGTGACATTTGAAAGCTTCAAGACAATAAAATAAAATGTAATAATTGAGGGTTTTTACAATGGCCAAAGTAACATGGTTTGTTTGACTAAATCTTGTGGATAATACTATGTAATTAAGTGTAAAAAGAATGCACGTGATTATTGCTTGATTAAGCTCATCATTAGTGCTAATTAATTAAAATTAGTACTAATTAAATACGATTAGCATTAATCAAAGCACTAAATAAAATATGATTAATGTAGTGCTTTAATTAGCACTAATTAATTGTGATTATCATTAAGTAAGCTCATTAATACAATGGTCGGCTTGCCATGCAAGGGGGCTCATTAGGTGACATGCCGAGTTCCCTTAGCTCGGTAGGTACCTGTCAAGCTTGGTAGGTCCATGGAGGGGGTTAGATTTGTAGAAACGAATGTTCAAAGGCTAAATTTTTAAAAAAAATAGCTACAATAACAGTTATGTGAACAGTTTTCATGAAGGTCGTCATTTTTTTTAGTTTATGGGGATTTTATTTAGTGTTATTCGGATCGGTCATTAGCTCACCACCTGTGCCTGGCCATCGCCGAGACTGGTGTTCATGTTGCCACCGTGCGCCAACGCCCATGCTATTACCTCCCCTGGTCTCCTCGTGGCCGTGGCAACCTATTTTACCCGTCACCCATGTCGCCCACCTCTCCCCTCGTCAGCACCACCGCCACCAGAGCTGTCACCGCCTGCCCTCCATTTCACCTTCTGTTTCCCTCTCTGTTCTCTCTCCAGAATGCTAAAAGGGCAAAAATATTATTTTTGAATTTTTCTCTCACCTAAATGGTGGTTAACGAAGCAAATAGATGGAAAAACTAATATCGATGGTATTCTCCAAAGTTTTTGTTTTTTCGGTGGTATTTAGAAGTTTGGTCTCAACTTGTGAACAATTATAATGGTACTGAATAAATTAGCTCTATCTTATTATGGATGTCTTTTAAAACTGTTATCGAGTACTATATACTTATTTCTCAGAAATGCATGGACGGCAGTATATCCAATTGCAAAGAACTGTGCTCTGCTGCCGGGTGGAATACAGTTAACTTTGTAGGTATGGGTGTTTCAGCTTTTAAGCCCTCTCGAAGCATACGCATGTAAGTGTGTATTGAAAAAAAAAATCAACAGATGATTTTGATTCTGGAAATTCTACTTCTAGACTTAGGGCATATTTATATTAACTACGGCTGATAGCTTTTAAGTGCGACTAATAGCTTTTGACTAAAAATAAATAACAGCGACTAAAAAAAACGGCCTTTAGGAGGAGAAGGCGAGTGGTGGGGGAAGATGAGGGAGAAATACATATGCGAGACAGGAGAGAGGAGTGATGTGTACATGATCCTATGTATTATATTTAGAGCAAAATAGAAGTATGAGGAGTTCTCTAAACAGAAATTAGAAATAAAAGTCAATATCAACATGCCCTTAAAGCATGAACCATCCATAGCCTTTTCTTCCTTTTGATCTATCATTCTGCCAAAAACAAAAGATGAATACAAAAAGGAAAAAAAGGCTAATTGCCTCGACGAACAACAAAATTGGCCCATAATAATATGAGTGAGCTAATGCATTTGGGCCAAGTAGCAAAGCCTGACGCGCTCCAAATGGGAAAACAAACGTTTTACCTGCGCCAACTACCGAGTCACTTCTATTTTGGGCCCATAATTCCAATGTGTCTTCTCTCTTTTATGTTTTGTTTTTCTTCTGAAAATATTGTGTATTAAGGATTAAGAGGCTCAATGGATGGGTGGGTAACAGGTTGATTTGTTAAGCTTTTCTTCTTTACAATGAGGAGAGTTAATCAAAACACATATCTAAAAAAATAAAATAACCACAAATAAATCTTAATATATTGGCAGTAGGATTTGGATTTTGGTCACTACCTCCTATCTACAGAGTTTGGGTGGATGAGAGGGTTATTTTAGGTGAGAGCATAAAAAAACATGTGAGAAATCTAATTGTGATTTGTGTAAAGTTTGCACTGCGGTCAAAACAGTGCCTTTTGTTTTTTTACTATGTTTTTGTTCAAGAGGTGCCAGCAGGGGTATAAACTATAAACTATGAAGAGGTCAAACCATCTTTTCATCAGCATTTCTTGTTTTCAATGGAAAATTTAAGGTATGGATACAAGTTAAAAAAAATCACAAAAAAGTACCATACACAAATAGTTTCCCACTTTTTTAAAATAGATACTTCATCTATAATCTAAAAAAAGATACTCCATCTAGAAGTTACTGAAATAATGTGGTCAAACTCTTTTAGTTTTAACTGCTAATAAAATTAAAAATACACATGATTGCGACATTATGATGGAGCCATGGAGGACTAATAAAGACCAGCCGCCCAACCCCTAAACTCCAATTGGGAATCTCCAAGCCCCACAACACCAACAGACATCTACCCACACGAAGATTCCTAAGCCCTGCCACCTTCTTCCTCCCTCCATGGTGATGGCACCACACACAGCAGGATACCCATGACTCTATCCATCCATCCACACTCACAGTTCACATGCATGCTAAATTGCCAAGAAGTTAGCACTCCTCTCTCTTCCCAGAACCACCCAGACATCACCCATTGACATGGCAAGGACAGCAACAGCAATGGCAGCAGGGCTCGTCTTTGCTCTCCTCCTCATCCTCCTCTGCACCTCTTGCTCGTTAGCCAGCAGCAATGAGCAAGAGGCTGACAGGGTGGGCCACCTCCCTGGCCAGCCAGGGAGCCCAAGCGTCCCCCAGTTCGCAGGCTACGTCACCGTGAACGAGCAGCACGAGAGGGCGCTCTTCTACTGGTTCTTTGAGGCGCAAGCCATGCCCTCCGAGAAGCCCCTCCTCCTCTGGCTCAACGGAGGTTGCTGCTGCTTCCCTTGTACTAGCTATATTAGTTGAAAATTTACCATGCAGAAACTGATGAGCTGTGAGTGTACTGCTACTACTATATGTTCTTGTTAATTACTTGCTTTTGTGGAGTAATTTGGTTGCTTCTTTAGTTGTTGCGCAGTAATAACCTTCCAATTTGGTTACTAGTACCTCTATTCTTACTTTGTCGTTGCTTATGTCAAATACTCTTTTTTTTTTGGGGTGGGGGGGGGGGTGCTGAATTTTACTTTTACTTAATGATCATGCGAGCAAACTTTTATTGGTCTCATGTACCATTCATGTTCTTGCTTCTTTTCGCGCATTGTTTCAAAGAAACTTTATAAATTTTATTGATTTTCTTGTTGTTTATGCATGTTAGGACCTGGTTGCTCATCAATTGGCTATGGAGCAGCATCTGAGCTAGGGCCTCTCAGAGTTGTCAGACAAGGAGCTGCGCTAGAATTCAACGAATATGCTTGGAACAAAGGTGCTGTGCTTGTATTCATTCTTCGTGAATTCCTGATTCATTTCATGCTTAAGGTTAGTCACGTTAGTTTGACGCAAAATTATAATAAAATTTGTGTGCTTTGGATTGTCCTTTCAGAGGCTAACTTACTGTTCTTGGAGTCTCCTGCTGGGGTTGGCTTCTCCTACACCAACACGTCCTCTGACCTTACCAAACTGAATGATGATTTTGTAGGTAAATTGGTCATAAAACAGTAGTTTGGCCATAGGTAGAACATTTGAATTTAGGTTGTTATGTAAGTACTGATCAACAAATTGAATCCTTTTCTTTTTTTGTAGCTGAGGATGCTTATATCTTCCTGGTGAATTGGTTCAAGAGATTTCCTCAGTACATGGACAGAGAGTTCTACATCTCAGGAGAGAGCTATGCAGGTAGTTTTGACATGAAACCAAGAAAGCTTTTTAGGCAATACTTTGCAGGTCTGGTTTGGACTTTTGGACAAAAATTTAGAATTCTTAATTTTTCATTGAGAAATGCTAGCACTATGCTAAATGGAATCTAAAACAAATATAAGATGCGGAAGGCTAACTATGATGAACAAGATGTTCCTTTCTTTCGTTTTCATGTGTGCGTGTACTCTATGTTTCTTTTTCCACATTTCACAATCTAGTCAAAATGGAAACCAACCTTCTCTTCTTGCTTGGATTTCCCGCTCAAGGATTGTGTGCCTACAAATCGAGCACGACATGATATCAAATTGGATAGTGTCACAATCTTATCTGAAATTATAACTTCCACCGAAGAAAAATCATCTGTTATTTTCTACTTCTTGAATGGGTTCACAGCTTAGCTAGTCCAATGTCCACTGGGTTGGCGATTACGACAACTCATAATTCGGCATCTCCAAAGCAAAAAAAAATTCATACTTTGACTGGGGCAAGTGTCAGATCAGAAAGCAACAGTCTGAAAGAATCTTAGCATCATTTCAGTTTTTTTTTTCATGAAGTACAATATGCTCACTCTCATCCAATCTTCAGAATTAAGAAGAAACTCTGAGTGGAAAAGTGACTTATTGCTTGGATTTCTGTATTTCAGAACATAAATTATAGAGTTGCTAGTTTGCTACCCAAACTGAGAAACATACTTTGCTTGAAACCTTTTCTGTATAAGCGTATATGGTTTGGATTTAGGTTTCGTAATGGTTCCCTGGATCTCTGGACATATGTCACTCAAAGAATGGTCAAAGATGTCTTGGTAGGTTCATGAGTCACGTGGGGCTTATGTGACAATCCACATGCTGTGGAGCAGAAGATGCTCTGCAAAACTTTCTCCTGTACATCACTGAAGATGAAAAATGAACTTTTCCTGTGCATGTGCTGCAGGTCACTATGTGCCACAGCTTGCTGACCTTGTCTATGAGAGGAACAAGGACAAGATGGCCAACACATACATCAACCTCAAGGGCTTCATTGTAAGAATTTAAATTGAATCATTCTTATGCAAAAATTTTCCTTTCAAACAGAGTTGATTCATGGCTAAGACAGGAATACTTATTAAGAATATAATTTTATCAACTGTAAACTAATTTTCATGCAAACCATCACAAAAGAATGGTCACAGGAGCTAGGTTCAGCTTTCAGACTTAAGAAATCGACTCTTGCAGGAATATAACATTCAGAATGGACCTATTGCAGGTTGGCAACCCTATCACCAATGATTACTATGATTCAAAAGGGTTGGCCGAGTATGCCTGGAGCCACTCAGTCGTGTCGGATGAAGTTTACAAGCGTATCAACAAATTTTGTGACTTCAAGAAATCCAATTGGACTGATGATTGCAATGCCGCGATGAGCATCATCTTCAGTCAGTACCATGAGATCGACATATACAACATCTACGCCCCCAAGTGCCTTCTGTATCAGCCTTCATCATCTTCTGCTGAACGTGCATTCTTCGCGAATGATCAGGTAAAAAGTGAGCTATTGTAATGAAAGGTGACAGTTTCCGGCTGAAGATTCTTCTGATTGATAAAAATCTTTGGCATGATAGGAGCAATTCAGGAGAAGGATACGGATGTTCTCAGGCTATGATCCATGCTACTCATCATATGCTGGGGACTACTTTAACAAGGAAGATGTGCAGAGAGCATTCCATGCAAATGTCAGTGGATTGCTTCCAGGGAAATGGCAAGTCTGCAGGTTGATTGGCCTAAAGCTGTTTAGTTCAGTATATTAACAACTAGTCACTGATTCTTATAGCAAAACAAGAACATGAGCTCATCCATTTCTTGTGCAGTGACTCCATCCTCAACTCCTACAATTTCTCTGTATTTTCGGTCCTACCAATATACTCCAAGCTCATCAAAGCAGGGCTGAGAGTTTGGCTCTACAGGTGTACTTTCTTCCTGAACTCTTAACAAGTCATTTACAGTTCTATAACATGCACATTAGTGTTACAAATAATGCGGTATAAGCAAATATTCAGATTTAATTCTAATAATAGCTACAATTAAAGCATATACCCAGCGGTAAACAAATGACATAATTAACATACAATCATGCGAATCTTTCTTGTCATTTATGCAAAAGTATATACTTAAAGCATGAAACATGATAATTGCTAAAATGAGCATATAATACAGTTTCATAACCAGGGAATCAATTATAACAGCCTAAAGCTCAGTTTTGAATGAAATTGTGATCTCAAAAGCCGAGTTGCTCAAGAATTAATCTTGCCTGAATTAGAATGTGAGCTCTAAACTATGCTTTACTAGGCTATCACAAGATTTTGCATCCACAAAATAAGTAGATCACTGTCGGTTGACACACCAACAGTAAATATTTCATAAAACAATACTCAGCCGATTAAGAATCTGTGATCAAATCATAAAGAGAAATGAATACAGACTCTTAAGGGCAACAAGTAATCGAAAGTGAGCTGCTCATAGGCTGTAAATACTGAAAAAACTAGGAATAATATAATTGATGTGAAACAGCCCTACTGACAGTGAACAATCAATATGCTAAGATCAAGTGAAAGCAGCAAGCTTCACTAATAGAGCTCACTTCTAACCATTTTAATCAGATCAATCTCAGAAATAGACAAGTTTCATCACAGAGCACAAGCATCACGTGTAATGTCTCCCAATACTAGAAAATCAACATATTGCAATTAACTAGTACGGCTCACAAAGCATGTAATGCGCAATGAGTAGTCGATAATCTCACTGAGCGGATGGCACTCAAAGCCACCAAGAAGAACAGTCAAGCACACCCGAAGGTGTTTACCAAGAAAACCTAGCGCCCTGCTGTACCACAGTGAGAGGTTGTGGTAGTCAGAGATACAATGCCCACTTTGCCGTTTGGGACACACCAAAACCAGCAAAGCCGAGGTGAAGGAGATGCTACACAAGAACACCAAGAAGCACTAGCCCAATGCACCTTGCCATCGAGCACTAGGGACCGCAGATCACCGCCAAGATCAGTGGTTATGCAGCGGAGAAGAAGCCCCAAGGATCAAGCTCCGAAGTCAAATCGGGAAGAAAAGAATGGATTGAAGAGAGAGAGAGAGAGAGCTCACTGGATTTTCCCCGATGCATCTCAAGGAAGAAGCAACTCCTTATATATCTGAGAGGAGGGGGGAGAGGAGCTCAGCACGGTGGCCACCAACGGCTGGAACTGAAACTCCCGGGCCGCAAGCGCCGCCTCATATCGCCGAAGCCAGCTCCGCCCCCCTGAAGAACGGATCCACCAAGTGACATGCCGCACGTGTCTCCTCCCCTTATCTCTTCGATTCGGCCCACCGATAGGTGGATCCCCCTTTTTTAATTTGTTGTTCATTTCTTTTTCTCAATTGAGAAATTACCCAAAAACCCTCGCAAAATACAGCAACCAGACCTTACCTTCCCTTGTACTACAGCCCATGTACAGCTTTTCTGAGAATTTTACAGCGTTCAAGCACGTGATTAACATGCATCCGTTATCTATTCCCTAATAAACGATGCTTTTAACGATGCAGTGGCGACGCAGATGGCAGGGTCCCGGTGATCGGCTCCCGGTACTGCGTGGAAGCGCTTGGCCTGCCCATCAAGACCCCGTGGCAACCATGGTACCTCGACAAGCAGGTCTGAACCAGCAGCTGCGTCTTGTGAATCGACCATGCGTAGCCAGTGATGCTGAAACGTTGTGCAAATCACGCAATGCAGGTTGCTGGGAGGTTTGTGGAGTACCATGGCATGACCATGGCGACGGTCAGAGGCGCAGGCCACCTCGTGCCCCTCAACAAGCCTGCCCAAGGCCTTACGCTGATCAATACATTCCTTCACGGCGGCCAGCTTCCGACGCGCCGATGAATGCGGCGCTGAGGAAGATCTGAGGTGGAAGATGGCACCGGAGATGGGTGGCGATGTGGGGAGCAGTCATAAGAAACGGAATGTAAGGATTGCTCCGAGGTGCCAATCGGCTGAAATTGACATAGGCCACCGGCTGCTGTTTCTTGAAATCAATTTTTTGCCCTTATTAAGTTCGTCATTTTGTCGAACAGTTTTTCTGTGCCTGTTGCAGATAAACTGGCCATTCATGATATAAGATGACATTAAGAAAGCAGGGCGCTCGTCCAGCCAATCAGAGATTGAAACATTTCCCTCGCCTGCTACCACGCCAAAGCACAAGGCTATAAGGCCCCGCCTGGTCGAGGGCGTGCGGGCCTCAGGCCCCGCCCAGGTCGTCTCACATAAAGGTGTGTGGGCCCCTGTGTAAGGGTGGAGTAGGGGTTCAAAGATTTTCTTGATCTGCGTGAGAAAATCGTTCTTCTTCTTAAGCAAAATACCTGGGGGGTTTCTTCCCCCCGCAGATCGAGTTTTTTAGAGATTGAAACATTTGACTTTGCCACTGCCACTACCATATGTACAGCATTGTATATATTCTGTCAGTTGCGGATCTCATCCAAAACAATAGCAGAGCAGTAAGTAAATCATAAAGGCCTAGAAGAGATAATTCAGCCAAAAGGAATCTGTCTAACAAATCCATCACGTCCCAAACATACCAAGTAGAGTCCTAGAAGAGATAATTCAGCCAAAAGGAATCTGTCTAACAAATCCATCACGTCCCAAACATACCAAGTAGAGTCTTGATCATACAGATCCAATAACAGGGCTTGCTAGACTGATACGGGGTAGTCTGATCTTCTCGACGTAGGTTCAAGATACGTTACTTCTTGAATCGTAGTGACCTTCCGTTGCTAATACAAGAACGAACACTTTTTCATTCACAAAAACACACGTACTGGATTTTACAATTATCAAGCGAAATCTTATCGTACTCTCAATTCTCAATAAAAAGGTTGAATGGTCTCCATTAGCGAAGAACTCTGGATTCTCTCAATTGATGGTTCGGCACCCGACTCTATCTCCTAATCTGATCTTCTAATTACCAAATAGGATTACATGGCCGACTTAATGGGCTCGGCCAGAATTGGCGCACAGGCCGTGGATTGCTTCCCACGCCATGATTTTTGCATGCGATTGGCCATTTTCTTGTGACTCGGATTTTTGCGTGCGACTTGATCCGCATGGGCTGGATCTTGAACGCATGGCCCTTCATTTATGTGGGGCCTTCCTAATCCCACGCCGTCCTTTAATCTAGCTGTGGAAGCACGACGTCACGTTGTGCTTCCTCTTATACAAACAAAAGCAAAAGAACGAACTGTTCATAATGCATTCGTGACCCACTGGCTTATTTTCAGACTGAGACAGTAACAAAAGAAGTGATTAGCGCTGATTAAATGTGATCAGAACTAAATGAAGTACTACTAATTTAGCGATCTAATTAACTCTTAATGATTACTGTTAGCGCTAATCAAATGCATTTAACGTTTACGCATAACGCATCGCGGCATAGTACAGCAGCCAAGCCGCGCGCAGCTAACCGGTGCGCGGAGTAATTAACTCTTCATGATTACTGTTAGCGCTAATCGAGTGCACTTAATGTTTGCGCTTAAACGCAGCGCTGCGTAGTACAGCAGCGAAGCCGCGCGCAGCTAACTGGTGGACGGAGCGCACACGCGTCAGCGCGAGGGAAACCCACTTCCGCAAGCAGCCATGCGCAAAGTCACGCTGGCTACTGTTGGCATGCGGCGTCTCTCCCTCCTCGCATGCACAGCACGCATGCGCAGCTCTCTGCATCCATGCATGTGTGGCTTTCTGTGACGCCCCCTCTGTAACGTCTTCGTCTCCAGAGACGTTCCGTGTTTCTTTCGTAGCTGTTTAGAATTATTCAGCAGTAAAATACTATAGATGAGTATATATCATTGTCGACATATGCTTAGAAGTAAAAAACCAAACTTTATTACATTATAATGGCCTCCTGGCAATTCTTACAGCGGGGCAGCAGCCCCTTACAATACAAACAATAAAAAGGCACCACAGGTAGGTCCGAGTACAGAACAACTCTAAAACCATACATCAACTTCGTCATATGCACCATCATCTTCGTCTTCGTATATTTCTTCAGATTCTTGCAACGCGTTTTCTATTTATATTATTTGCAAGTATGAGTACAAGTCACATAAGGAAACACTAAATAATTATATGCAAGAGATTTCAAATAATAGGATTATAATGGTTCTATTATTTTATGTGGATGCAGTTTTCTTTGCGCAAACATTTTGAGTTGAAAACAAGAAAACCAAAAGCTTCTTAATGAATCGGGTTTCAAACTTGATTCTCATTCTTCAAATTTTACCAAAACCTTTTCAAATCTACTTATACTTCATTTATGGAATCACAAAATAAACACAGTTTCATTTACCGAAAGCACGGCGTATTCGAATACCATTTGTATTTAACTCTACAGATATGCTCAGCTTTACCCACAAGATTCTTTAACTCCCACGACAGAGTTAAAAAAATAAGACTTTTCACTGCTCAAATCTTTACATAGCCTCTACTCGATAGACTCTTGGCCTATACAAACTCGGGTATCCAACGGGTCAAAGTTGGAACACACGGCCCGATTTGTGAGGATCTATCATTGTAGTAAGTCCATACCACTCCCAATCATTTATCTTCCCTGTAGAGGTTCAATTGAATTGAGCAGTTATTAAACCAGGTTTGATGAATCAACGTTTGTAGTTGTGCGTTCATTATGTTCTTTACTTGGCGTAAGAGTCTAGTCCTTACATCTTTACTGAAGCACTTCCAACCACAACCCATGCACTAGTGCCTTCCGGCACTAAGCTAGTACTAACCTGTACAGCATCTCTTTTCCGTTTCATGCCTCCTTCTAGGATAAGGTCAGGGGACCCAACCATCTCGTGGCTTTCCGTGACAACTTCTTATCCTCTAACCTTTTTTCTTTGAAATTCTACCGGCAAGCGCCGGGTCTCTTAGTAGTATTAAACATGTGAGTTTCCTACACTACCATGATTACTTTAAATACTATATTTTATGCTACTAAGTCTTGTCAAGGTGAATGTGGTCATCAAATTAAACTGGGCTTTTGTCGGGTAGTAGGGCATAACTAATATCGTATCATTCTAAATCATTCTTATAAATAAAATAACATCGCGTAAATAGCATAATGAAAATACTGATAAATAAATAATTAATAGAATGTAGGTTCAATATGTTCAAAAATATGGACTTGCCTTGCGGATCGATATATTCAATTAATTCGTATTCTTCGGATCCTTAGTCTTGAGCTTGAATTCCTTCCTCCAGAGTTGACTGTTTCGCTGCGTCGAAGGCTAGCGCAAAAGAAAAGTAAATAACTTAAGCCCGTGCTCGAAGGATTGAGCTAGGACTAAAAAGAGAGAAAATAAAATCCAAAAAATTCAATTAAAACAAGTTTAGGTTTTTAGGGGCCTGGCATGGGAAAATGGATCTCGAAAATGGATAAACGGCTCGAAATGGTTAAAATGGATATGTGTGTGTGTTAATGGGTCTGGTGAACAATATCGGGTCTAGGGTTACTGTTCATGCAGGTCGGTTACTGTTCATGCGTGAACCCGTTACTGTTCATCTTCTCCATCCGACTGCGACATTTTGCGACGGGCTCCAAGACCAGGAATGGGTTGCTGGAGGCTCCAGGGTTCCATTTTTTAGGTTGGCGGCAGTGAGAACTCTGGCGATCGCCGACGGCGACGCTTTCCTTCTGCAAAACTTTTGAACGGTACAGGGATGATTGGAGAGCTTTTGGGGCAATTGCTTTATGGTTTAAGCATCTCTAGGGCTAGAGGAACCTCGGGGAAGTGATGGATTGGTCGAAGCATTTCCGGTTTGGGCTGTCCACGGCGGCCTCCTTCAGCCGGGCGACAGTGATCGTGGCCAGGTCAAGGGAGGGCTCGGGAGCTCATGGCATTGCTTCGAGGGTGATCCTAGGGTCTAGTAGAAGCTACTGGCGAATGCAATTGAAATTTAATCGACGAAATTGTTAGATGGGAGGAAGGGGCTTACCTTAGGGTCTTTGACAATTACGGGTGCTGTGGCGAGCTACGGGGCAATTGGCCGTGCAAGCGGCTTGCTGTGCATGTGTGCTTTTTTACGGTGGGGATGCTGAGGTTTAAATAGAAACAAACGGTGGTTTTGGCCTTGTCCTGGTACCGGCGGTGAGAGGAATCGGTGGGCTTCAGGAGAGCTCAGGGAGGCGTGGTTTGCTGGTTGAGGGAGAGGTGCTGGCAGCCTTGGGGAATGCATCATGGCGGTCAAAAGGTGTTGAGATCGGTCCGATCAGCCGAGAGGGGGAGCGGTCGGCTGTGAGATAGCCGATCATTGGTGGTGGCTGAAGGCTCCAGGCAGCGCGACGGGCGAGCTGAGGATGCATTCAATGCCTGTCAAAGCTCGTCAAACGAGGCGTACGGTTTTTGACTAAGCCATGGGGGTGTGGCAGCGGCGGGTGAGGCAGAGAAGCAAGGCGGCGGCAAAAACAACGGTGGTGGTGGATTTTCAGACGGTGAACAGTACCAGCGCAAAGCAGTCGGCGGTGGGTTTGGCCCGGGAATGGCTTGGATTAGGGCGGAATTGGCCTGGGGTTGGGCTAGGATTAGCAAAGAATCAATTGCAATCAAAAATTCAAATTTTTGAAAAGTTTGGTTTCGTTTCACCCCCCCCCCCCCCTCTTCCTCAAAAAAATACACAGCAGTCAGGCTGTCACATTGCTTGAATTAACTATTATCCTGTAGCACATCAAGTCATCCGCATTCATCAACCTAAAATCCACATATTTGTCAGTTTACTTCACACATAATAGAGACAGGATTATCCTGATCAGATCTACTGGTGTTTCTTAAAACAAGCAAGCATAGCGCGGCCTTCTACTGGATGACAATAAATTCTTCTACACAGAGAATAGTATTGCTCTAAGTCAGAAATGCACATCAGCTCTTTCACAGCAACGATGATAATCTATCCAAAGAAATAGCCTCTGGTTAAAAATTCCTCTTCACCAAAAGACGAGTACATGAGGAAATGGAGAGCTGGAAGACATTTTTTTAAAAGTATTTATAGCTTGTTTTTGTTGCGCAGATTTACACTTGTAACAGAGATAAATAGAATTCTGATTCCTGGACCGACCATGACCCATGAACAAAGCTACAATTTCTTTCATCTCAAGCACATAAATAGAATATAAAGACAGGAAAGCTGCAATTGTAAAAGAAGACATTTTAGCCATGAGTAACCAGGATCCAACAAAACCCATGGCCATAAAACTTGTGCCATTCACAAACATCCGTACCACAGCGAGCCAAAGGAAATGATTCCATTTGATTGACAAACTTGTATAATTATCTAGTAATGAATTCATTAGGCAAATACTAGAACAGAACAGACATCCCACTAGTTTTTGCTAAAAGGTTCAATTGGAATATCACACCGTCCATGGGCATGGAGATGCAGATGTGAGACTACACACCTCCTCGATAATTTTTGTCTATATTTTTTAATATGACAATTGAAAAAACACATAATTTTGAGTTCAAAAACCAGATGAAAAAATCCACTTCAAGAAACTACCTTATTTATTTTGACTTTTGAAGAAATTAAAAATCAAAACTAAAAAGAGTAGGACCGTACTCTAAAGATAACAGCTAATTAATTTTTTCTTCTCTTAGTTTACCAGACCAGAAGATTAATCGTCCATTCTGAGTTCATTTTTTCCCAGAAAATTATTTCCTTCGAGCTCGAACATGGTTACCACCTTTTTTTGATGGCATAATTATCCATCTGTATATGCTATATGTTCATGCATCCAGTAGATTTGTAGTGAACACCTGAGCAATAGCCCTCATGGCCTCATCGATACGCGTAATCTTGAAATTAATTAAGATCATATTAGTTATATAGATCGGCGCCGATCGGCACGTGTGCACAATGAAATTAAGGGAGTGAAGCGAACGCCCATCAATTTGTAAACAAACAGCAAACAAATTAAAAGCTGCCAAATTAAACACTGCAGTATATGTGCATACATATCAAACTAATGTATACATGTGTACAACCGTACGTGTGTACATACACAATCAACGAATTAATAGATTCCAATAATGCCCGGATAAAATCCCTAGCTAGTTCATACGTCTCAAAAACATCAAACAAGAAAGAAAAAGGAAACAAAAATATAATCAACAAAACAAATTAAAACCCATACACGTATACAAGTATGTATCTTAGATCTCATGCAGACCTAATTAAGGATTAATCTTTCGTGAACTCTAGCACGTCGACCATGAGCTGCATCACATTCACCTGCACCTCCAGCCGCACGATGTAGTTGGCGGCGCGGAAGAGGAGCTCGTCGACGTCGAGGCGCCGGCCGTCGTCTGCCTCCTCGCCGTCGCCGCCCGGCACGAGCCGCCTCAGCGCCTCCATCTTCCTCCTCACTTCCACGCAGCGCCTGATCCTCGCCTTGCCGTTCCCGGCCGCCTTGTTCGTCGACGTCGGCAGCGGCCTTCTAGGAGCCACGGCGGACGTCGGTGGCCTCGTCGTCCTCAGGACGACGGCGCGCCGTCTTGTCCTCCTCGCCGTCGACGTTTTGCAACAGCTGCTGGTTTGAGCAGCCATGGCGAATCTTTCCAGCAACGGATACTTGAATTGCAGCAATGAGCTTAATTCACACACACACAGAGATGATGATGGTGATGATGATGATGGTAGTTGCAAAGTACGTTAGAGAGAGGGGCAAGGGTTGTTTATATAGATGGATGATGGTTGGAGCTAGGTTGGAAGGGGGAGATATGTGGGGGAATTAGGTGGCATGCATTGGCATATAGCAAATATCAAGATTAAATTAAATATTGTTGTGATCAAGCTTGTATGAGACATGGCTAGATAATATATGGATATGCTTTATATAATACAACATGTTAGAGAGAGAGAGAGAGAGCATGCAAGTGCAGGCATGTTGGCATGCATGGGAGGCATTGCTTGAGGGTGAGCTAGGGCATGTTCTCCTAACTCAAGGCCACATGCATGCCACCACATGATCCCTTAAACCAACCAACATCTCTCTAGCTTCATCCATCCAAGCACAGGCCAGCAGACACCTACCTACCCCTCTCAATTTGCTCATCAAAACTCATTGCATGCAAGTGTGATGTGTCATAGGCCCCACACACACCACCACACCCTGCCACCTCAGCAAAAGTGCAGCAGAGAAAAAGTCTCCTGCATCATGCATGTGCACATAGTTGGCGCAGCACGACATGATATTGTATCCTATGCTACTATGCTAGTTAATTACATGCTAGCTAGATATATAGATTACTATACTTTTAATGTGCCACCATGTTGCCCTATGGGGAGCTGTCGATCATGACAGGCACCAATGTGTTGATTAGATCTAGTAGACCAATGCAATGCACTGCACATGTATGTCTCCATGATCTGGGCCTTGATTTCCTGCCATGTTCTCCTTCCTCCTCATGACATATATATTCTTTGCTACACTGATGTGCAAGGAACCTTCTCATTCTTGGCATGCGTATTCTTGACACGTGTCATTATAGCCAGCCGTCGATCGACACCGCGATTCGCGGTGTCGTGAGCATGCGGTTTCTACGAAGATTCTTAAGAGACCATGGGGTAATTTAGCTAATTAATTACGTTGGTGCATCCATATGTGCATGATGGTAGTTCAGTAACCTGCAGGTTTGGTTAGGCAGTTAGGCATGTGATCGGCTGTGATTGATTGAGACTTACAGGGATAAATAGGTTTGTGTATGGAGGAACAAAGGTCTAAATGCTTGGCTTAGGTATGTTTTGTAATGGATGGGCCTTGGCTTTGAGTTTGATGAAGTCCATTGTTAATCCTACTATTTTGTACTGCAATAATGCACGTGATCGGCTCAGGTTTACTTAACTATATGCTTGATTGTAGTATACTAGTATTGCTTGTATTGGTCCCAACATTCATGAATTTCGTTCTAAATATATAAATTCATGATTCATTGCGCGAAATGATCCATGATTGGATGGCGCCATTCGATGTATCCAGCGAGAGCACCCGCCGCCAGGGTTTCAATAACCAGACCGGCCCCAGGTTCCAGTTTTGGACCGAAATTTGGTGGTCTTTTGAATTTCAATTTTTTTCAAAAGTTTTATGGATTCAAACTTTAGGGTATAAACTCGAGACAAATTTCTCGTTTACCCCAAGGTTTGGCCAAAAACCGACAGTAACCAACCAGTTATCATCGGCTTCTTGAACCCCCCCTACCCACCGCTAGTACAAAGCATGGTGTACTAGCTAGGAGCTGATAAGAGGAAGGTTTGCGTTATCGGCTTTTGGCTGCTCACCGGCGGGAGCAGGTGAAATCTCCGACGGTTTTGGATTCCAAATTTTGAGCCCAAAATTCAAAATGAGCTGATGGTTATATTGAACAATACTGGAGAATCAGAATAGCAACAGAGCAGGATGATTGGTGCCTGTGACACAATTTCAGCCTAAAACAGTGATCAACAGCACAATTTTAAATCCAAAAATCTACAAAACTTTTGATCTGTAGATCTAAAAGACTTAAAAATTAAACCAAGATTAGACCATGACCTTAGGAGCCCATCCTAACTAAAAATTTTCAGAGAATTGAGATATTTTAGTTCGAAAAGATCTACTACACCAAAAATCGGATAAAAATTTAAAATTGAGTTAACTCTCAAACTAAACTTCAAATCATTTAAAATTTAGTATGTATATTCTCTAGGATGTTAAGAACATATTCCAATCAACAATTAAGAAAATCATTACTAAAGTTCTGACCTTTTTCGCTTGAAAATAGGTTGCACTAAAAACAATGAATATAACTTGCTCGTAGATGAATAATACCAAGATGATTTTAGATGTATTCCTATATATAACAAGCTAAAACATCAAAGAAATTGAGGTAAAAATAGTTGGATCAGTAAATCACTCGAAGAGATCGAAAAGAGCAAAAAAAACAGGTTTCTTTATAAACTTGCTAAGTGCTACATGGGTGAAGATTGATTTTTAAAGATTATCTCCGTCTCATCGTGTACTTAGCGCAACAAGATCAAGAAGGGGAGAGAAATAAAAATTAACCAAATCGAAAGCAAGTCAATCAACACAAGAGAAATTCATGGAAATAAACAAATATTGATATATTGCTACTTGAGGATAAATATTTTACAGTCACTTTCCACCTGAAGGACAAGAAAACACATTACAACACTCAATTTCTTTCAAACCCTAACCCTTAGAAGCTCATGAACCCTTGGTCTCAAAAGAGAATGGTTGATAACAAGTCTTTGTCACAACCTATTAAATAGATGAACTAACTAGCCCTATCTAATACTTACTGGATAGATGAACCCGTCATGTCCTATCCGATTTTTCCATCCTGAAGCAATCACTCCTATCAAGTTTTCAAGCTTTTGTTTATATACAAGAATTAGGGGTGGAAATTTAGCTTGAAGCTCACGAGCCGACTTGGCTCGTAACGTGTTCGAGCCAGCTCGGCTCGAGCTCGTAATAATTCGAGCCGAGCCAAGTCCAATCCTCAGCTCGTAAGAAAAACGAGCCAGGCTCGAGCCGGCTCGCGAGCCGCTCGTTGGCTCGTACCAGCTATAGAGTCCGATCGGCGCCACTCATACTTAACCGGTCGCTCGATCGCTCGCCCGCCCCCGCCCGCTCTCTCTCTCCAACCCCGCCTGGTGCCGCCGCCTCTCCTCCTCTCCCCCGCCGCCGATCCCCCTCTCCCCGCCCGCCCCCGTCGCCAATCCACCACCCCCCAGTGCCGCCGCCTCTCCCCGCCCACCCCCGCCACCGATCCCCTCTCCCGCTCGCCCCGCCGCGATCCCACCCCCGGTGCCGCCGCCTCTCCCCTCTCCCCCCGCCCACCGCGATCCTCTCTCCCGCCCGCCGCGATCCACCACTGCTGCTGCTGGTTGCTACTATTCAACATTCTGAATTTCTGATAATGTTGCTCTCTGCAGAAATCTCCTATAGCAGTGAGTGATTTAATATATGCATGTTGGTGTCTGCTGCTGCTGTTGCTGGCTGCTTGCTCTCTTATAATCTTGGAAATGTTGTGCAATATATGCATGTATGTTGGTGTTTGATCTTTTTGGAAATGAAATGAAAGCTAAATCTAGACTTGAACTGCTGGCGCTGATATTTTGATGTTTTGATGCCTAATGCTGCTGGCGTTAAAGCTAAATCTTGGAAATGTTGTTGGAAATGAAGTGCTGATATTTTGATGTCTAATGCTGCTGGCGCTGGCTGCTGTTGAACTGCTGCTGCTAAATCTAGACTTGGCTCACGAGCCGGCTCGAGCCAAATTTCGAGCCGAGCCGAGCCGCCCTTTTGGCTTGTTTCAGAAACGAACCGAGCCGAGCCGAACCGTACTCTACAACGAGCTCGGCCGAGCCTGGCTCGAGCCGGCTCGGCTCGGCTCGTTTCCAACCCTAACAAGAATACAGATTAATGATCAAATTAAAGTGCATGCATCTTGTGGAAAATCCAGAGCATCGTTCGTCTATACATTAATTAACCGAGGGAGCACGTACTTCCCTTGGCACAAACGGTTGGTTTTCACCGGATATTTGTCGCTATAGCCACATCAGCTTTATACAATGGGTCTGTTCTTTTTGGATGCGGTTGATAGCCTTTGGCTACGGCTGATGGCTTTTTGACTGTTTGTGACAGAGATTGCGGAAAGAGAGATACTCGCTTGCGATTTTTAATGGTACAGATATTAATTTTTTATCGTGTACTACAATTAACTTATAGACCCCATCTTAAAAAAATACTCCGTTTAAAAGTTAGTTACTATAGCAAAAGTCAAAAACGACTTTTAAAAACCGCAAAGAACAGACCCAACAACCTCTAACAACTAGTATTTGGCAATTTGTGCTGGCAAAGTCCATTGTTGTCTCTGAAAAAAAGGTATATCATTATCAATTCAGGATTTCGGACTTCACTAATTGACTAGACAAAGTTGGTTAAGCCGATCAGAGGAGAAGCGCGTTATGGATCTATGAGTTCGCAAGGAGCGAATCCTCTCTTTCTTAGCATACTACAACAAAGAAAACCTTATGAAAACTTACGAGTAAATTTCGTAAAACCACATTACGATTAACAAAACTATCTCAAATTCAAACTTTTAAGGTGGAGGCACACTTAATAGGCCAAACGTTTCATAAAACCATGCGTACTTCCATCCAATGGGCCCAGGATGTTAGGATGGTTGCATTCAACACAAGTCTGATTTGCCTCGCGATTTGTGCTTCCGATGGCTTCGTCGCCCCTGATGAGGGTTGGGATCGGGTTCATCGGATTTAAGGTTTAGGTTTACCACAAGCCCCAATTATAGAGTGAGGAAGGATGGTGGCGCCTAGGCGCGAAGTATGGTACATCGACGGCAAATCCATAAGTTAGGTTGGCAATGGGGGCACAGCGGCAGGTGGCACCAGCAGCCGTATTGGGAGACAACAGCGGCTACGGTGAGCGGCGTCAAGACAGGAAATAACGACACATGTCAGTCATGCTAACGACACGTGTCGATAGTGCTAGGCGTTGATTGACACCAGGTTTAGTTAGGGCATCTCCAATAGTGACCACCTTAGTCGCTTCTTCCTTGTCACGTCAATTAAAATCCTAGTCGAAGGAAAGAGGAGGTAAAGAGAAAGAGTGTGTTTTCTCTTATCCAAGAGACAACTGGGTACGCAAATCATTCCAATAGTGAGGGGGCATGAGGGGAAAATTATGGTGAGATATAAAAAATAGATAGAAGAATGATTTTAGAAATAAATTGTTGAAGTATTGTCTATATCTTTTTCTTTAGTCAAGGTAAAGTTCTTAGAAAGAACCTTAAAAACGGAATACTGTGGATGCCTTTAGGCGATCAGGCGTCTGATCGGTTGTGATTAATTGGACCGTACAGGGATAAATAAGTTTGTGTATATATTCGAAGGAACAATGCTCCAATGATTGGCTTAGGTATGTTTTTTTTAGGGTGGGCTTTTCAAATAAACTTTTCAAATGAAGTGTTTTTTAAAACAGGATTTACAAGTTGATTATAGTATATATTGTAGCAATTTTATTTATATCAACCAAAACTACATACATGTTTCTGTTACTCCATACTCTCTCTTACGAACAACCTAAAAGTCATAAGTTATAGCCATAAACTATAAACCGAAGTAAAAAAGAACAAACCCTTAGGTATGTTTGTAATGGATGGACCTTAGCTTTGAGTTTCTTGAAGTCTATGCATGTTGATATACCTTAACTTAGGAATATACATTCAGGATTCATTGCGTGGAATACTTCACGATGGTGCCATTTGACATGAGGTGTTGGTATTAACTGTGACTAATGTTTTTTGTCTAAAAATAAATAGTAATAGCTGAAAGAAGCAACTTTAAGAAAAGGACACGAGTGGTGAAGAAAGTGATGAAGAAATGCATATACATGACGGGAGCGAGATGAGTGGAGTGTGTGATGCGTCCGTAAATTCCTACTTTATTTCTGGAGCGAGGCAGGAGTAAGAAGAGTAGAATAACCGCTTAAAGAAGTTAGATGTTCATATTAACTTATCTTCTCTAAGCAGAAGATAGAAATAGAAATCAATATGATCGGACTCATATACAGCGAGCGCACCCACCTCTAGTGTTTCATAACTAGACTGGCCCCAAGTTCTTGTACGTTTTAGGCCAGAAATTTGGTGGCCTTTTGAATTTCAATTTTTTTCAAAAGTTTTGTAGATTCAAACTTTCGAGTACAAACTACAAATACAAATTTCCTGTTGTTAAAGGTTTGGCGAAAAACCAGCAGTTCAACCAATTACCATCGGCTTCTCTGGAACCCTGCTCACTGCTACTACAAAACACAATGTACAGGCAGCTCACAAGCAAGGTTGTCGTTATCAATTTGGCTGGTTGGCGGTGGGAACCAGCGATATCTCCAGATTCCAAATTTGGAACATAATAAAAAACATCAATTGACTGCACAAGCAAAACTATTTCACTGACCTCCAAGAGTGCCAAGAAATTCTGAAGCAAATAGGATATTGATATATAAGAATCTATCTAGAAGCAAAAGAAGGGGTTGGACCTCTTCGTTTGTCAGCCTCATCAAATGACATAGCCTTTGCATTACAAGAATCTAACATCAGAACAATAAAAGAATCCTCCAAAGCAACATATCCATGCACATTTAAAAGAACGCATAAATTGTCTGGACATTACAGTAATTTTTGAGAGAGCTTGGAACTCAGTCTAGTCGTTTTGGGCCAACATTGGTAGGTTAAAAGCTTGGTGGTTCCTCAGGTCCGGGTTGTTACTAACTTTACCACATCACTTGCATGGCACTAAAATTTAAGGCTACCTCAATTCTGGGATGAATGCACATATACTCTAGGATCGGTAAGATATCACCTATTCACCATCCAGTACAACTTTACAAGGTCTGCATTGTCACATACTGGAGAATCATAGGAATAATCCCATCCTCCAACTATCACACTAGGATGAAGTCAAGGACCATACTTTTGTTCTGAAAATGTGTAAATTTATTTACCCTATACCTGTAAAGTGCCTATATCAAAGTTTATAATTTACGACTACACTGTGCAAAACATACTCTTTTTTATTTCAGCATTCACACCAAAAACTACAATGAAAATTTGATTTCAGCATTCCTAATTTTTTGCTTGCCCCACAGAAGCTCCTCCTTTTTTATAAGAGCCCAAGGTTGAAGCATGAGATGTTACCTTTTTTTGGGACTGGGCCGACAGCCGACTGGCCGCTGGCGCCTGGCAGACCGCCTTGCGCAGCTGCGCTTGCGCCGAGGCAGAGGGCGGAGGCGCGGAGCTGCCGAGGCCGGAGTGGGTAGCGCCGTGGCGGAGGGCCGACGAAGTCGGAGGCTGGAGTAGGTGAGGTGGCGGCGTGGCGACAAGGCAGAGGCCGTAGCGCGTGGGCGCGTCCCAGCGTCCGTGCGTGGCCGGAGCTGGCGATCGGGCTGGGCCAGCGAGCCGGCGCGTCGCGCTGACGCCGGTGGTGGAATAGGGTTGAGGAATGAGGAGCATGGGGAACGGGAACGCCGGAACAGGGAATGAGATTGAGAATGATTGAGGGCATCTTTTTTGAGAATGAGATTGGCCTTTGGTTAACAAATGGATGGTTTTTTAAGCAGTTTTTTTGGAGTCGCTTCTCAAAATAACTTCTTGAGTTTAAAGTCAAATTCAAAAGAACTTAGATGGCTAGAGGCTTAGATCTTATTCTTTTTAGCTCTTGGTTAATAAATAGACGGTTTTTTCAAGCAACTTTTCCAAATTGTTTCTCAAAATAACTTTTCAAACTTAAAACTATATATGTCATCTGCATTAACAGTTTTATCATCTTAAAAAATATAGATAAAAATTATTAGACACAATCCAAAAGAAAAAAACCTTGAACCTGTTACCCAACCATACCCTGCGGAAAATGAAACTCAAACATGTAGCGAGTGCTCCAACTATTTGTACTATCCTATTTTCAAGCAATATATATTTTTAGGCAAAACAGGACTTTTTTTTTAAAAAAAAGTGTGTTTCTACGCAACCTCCTATCCTGTCTGATGAGTGGACCTGGGAACATGCATAATACTGTTACTGTTCTAGGCAGCAAAAGTAATTTTAAAAAAGCAAAAAGAAAAACAAAGATATTTTCTAGTTACAACATCGCCGCTGTGCCCGCGCGACGCAAGAAGCCATGGCCGCCGCGGCTGTTCCGCCGCCGCCTGTCCTCGCTTCCCACGCTACCGTCCGAGCCGTGGCCTCCCGCGTAGCCTCCGCCGCCGTCGCCGGCCGGGCCCGCCACGCCGGCGACCACCCACCGCAGGTCGCAGCCCTTCGGCGCGGCGACTGGGTCAAGCTGATCTGCGGCGCCAGCTTCGAGGTAGCATACGTCGCGAACGACCCGCTCCCTTACACTTTGCTGCTGTACCTCCACCCTAATTAGGTTGGGATTTATGGGCTAGTGAGTCAAGTCAGTAAAGGTTTGCATGTGAAACTAACGATAAGATATGGAGAAGGTGTCAGTTCGGCTCACAAAGAAAGCCGAATCAATTTGGTTTTTCAAGTGTAGTTCTTGGATATGATTGATTCCTTTCTCAGGGTCATTAATTTTTAAGTTTAGCACAATGAAACTAGCAATAGGGACGATGTAAACGAAAATTACGAAATGTTTGGGATGTGATTTTCATGTTGTTCTCGTGTGGACTGTGGATTGCTTATGTAGGACGCTGCCGATGTCAGGAATCTCTCCCTTGTCTACACGCTTGCAGGAGGTACGCTTGTTGATTTGAACTGAAATCACTCCTTTGGAGCGTATCTGTAGCATTTCAGATCGATACTGTAACAGTACGAATGGTAAATAACAGGTTTATTTAGTCAATCAAAAATTGAGCTTTGATTTACTTGTGGCGAGAACCTTCCTGAACAAATTGAAAGAAAAAACAAACATAACGGAATACAAGGACACATCTTTATTGCTTATATGACTGTTTCATATATTCAGCTGCACATTAATTCCTTTTCCCCTTATTGTCAAAAGATGGGCAAGATCTGATTATAAGTTACACTCCATGGAGAATAGAGTAAAATGAAAGAGAAGTACTAAAATGCTTCACATAATGATAAGCTAAACGCCTAAACCTATGCAGATTGCTAGGTTCAACTCTATGGAGAAACTTCTGTAATGCGTGAAGATTTAAAATCGCTTCGTAGCACTAAAATTAGTGGATAGTTCAGCCATGTAAATCACATGTTGATTATGTGAAATGAACCAAGGAAGACTGATTTTGACAGGATAGTTAGACTAAGAACAAAAGGGTGAGGTGGAAAAATTATGTGTACTTGGTGAAACATCTATCTGCACCCTGCAGTGATTCCTTTTCATATAGGACGGTCTACACCTTGAAATCATGGATCAATTTTGTGTATGCAGTGGATTGCATTGATTGTGCAGCAGATGCATCTGTGGTGGGTGCAGTGAATGAAGGTATTGATATAGCAGCCTCAATTGTACCAGCAGTTCAAAGGCCATGGGTGATGGTTAGTGTTAATGATGATTGCAGAGATCTTCATTTCCGTAAAGCTGGTAAGTAATACATCTTTAGAAAAGTGTCTTGGTTGAATTTATGAAATTCATTCATGCTCCTGCATTTGATTATCTTTGATTATCGTCAATTGAGAATTGCAAGTTGATTTTGTAATCTTCCACACTACTATATCTTGGTAATAAATGTACTTGGTTTCCTGCTTTCAGTAGCATGACTTTCTGCATGTTTAGTTAACAGTAGGATTTCTTAACTAGAGAATTCTTTCCCTCTGAAGACTTGAACTCTGCCCTATTTTCTAGAATTTGATCCTGAGGATTGTCCCCCCAATTGCTCAAAGCCATGTGAAAAAGTTTGTCCTGCTGATGCAATATCACTACAGAGGGTTGTGGTTGGAGGGGAGAGTGCTCAATCTGATCCTTTACATGGTAAACTTGAGGTATTAATTGGTTGGCTACTTTAATCTGCTTTTGTTTATTATCTTCATGAGCTTCTGTCTTTTATTTTCATCATTGAGCTCTGCCTTCTGTAGGGTGGGGTAATTACGGAACGGTGCTATGGCTGCGGTCGATGCTTGTCAGTTTGCCCATATGACAGAATAAGTGAGCACTGCTTTTCTTCTTTATTCCTTTCTTTGTTCTTATTTTGCCATCATCAGATAATCTACATGACCTAGTAAAATAAGCAAGACCTTTATTTGTGCATAGCCTTCTTTACATGCATAAACAATGCTACCATGTATTTAATTGTAATCTGATTCTTCCTGCAACTTTGTGTATCTTATAGAAGCTGCAAGCTTTGCTTGAAACCATTTCAGGAGCTATGTCCTATGTTCGAGATCCTACTACGACTGCTGAACTATTGAAAAGGAATGATGTTGATGCAATAGAGATACATACCACTGGAAAGTATGTTTCCTTTTTCTTGGAGGATTTTAGATAAGCTATGTTTCCATTTTCTCCATTACTTAGTGCACTTCATGTGATATTTTTCCACTTCTATAGGGGAACTGATATGTTCAATGCGATCTGGAGCAGCTTGGGCAATTCAATCAATAACGTGAAGCTAGTTGCAGTAAGTTTTGCACTTGGTTTCACTGTGCATATTTACTTGTTCCAATGCTGACAAGTGTGTCACCATGTTCCCTTTTATTTTAAAAAAGAACTCGTTCATTTTTCATCATAACTAATATGAAAGTTTACACCTTTCAGATTAGCCTGCCTGATGTCGGTGAATCAACAGTTGATTTCATGAATGCGATATACACAATAATGCAGTCCCATCTTCAAGGCCATAATCTTTGGCAGGTTTGTTCTCAAGAGAACAAATTCTTCAATTGCAACTTTCTAGTTTTGTTTGTATATTGTCAGATGTAGCCTTGCTCATGACCTTGCTTTAATAAATTGAGATTTTCTTATGTTGCTTGTTTTCTTCAAACTGGGGAGTTGGGGTTATCTTAAATATGTAGGAGAGTTGGGGTTATCTTAAATATGTAGTTTTTAATCTTCCTTCATTTTTGTAGTAGTGTTACTTTGCTAATTCTCTTGACGCGACAGGAACCTGGTTATGCATACGATTTATGCTACTGTTGATCCTCTAAGCATATGCATGCATATATTCTGGGCTTGTTTCAGTTATTTTTCTTTATGCAAGCAGTTGGATGGCCGGCCCATGAGTGGCGACATTGGTCGAGGTGCAACAAGGGAAACAGTTTCTTTTGCTGTTCATTTGGCTTCAATATCAGATAGACCTCATGGTAAACGAAGTCAATCTTTGGGAAATAAGAACTGGCTGTGGCTCTAATAGTCTTTGCATTTTGCTACTACTATGGTTTTGAAGGCTTCTATCAGTTGGCTGGTGGCACCAATTCGTACACTGTAGATTGTCTAAAGAAAGTTGGTCTTTTCCAGTCTACAACCTTTCCTGGTAATTTGTTTTCTTTGTTCCTTTTCTTGTTCAATTCTGAGTTCAAAGAACTCTTATGCCTGCACTCGATATATATAGCTCTGGTTGTTAACTGAATAGTCTGTCACAGAAATTTACTTTGATTCAAAATGATTTGGCTCTACTGGAAAATTTGCCGTTCTGAAATACCAAATTTGTGTAATGGGGAATTCAGGGACGGCAATCTCTGAAATGATTGATTATCAGCAAGCTTTAATTGGAGGGATAGCTTATGGCGGCTATGCTCGCAAGGTTTGATCTTGAACTGATGATTTAGCATTTTAGCGTCATCTCTTTTTTTAGAGGGGAATAATTTCGAAATATTCAGCAAGTACCTGCTAGAATGAAAAGGTTAGTATGGATTTGCTACATGGGTGTAGGTACACCCCCAATCCCTGCCGTTCCTTTTGGTTGATGTCTTTGGGATGCGGTAGCTGTTATGTTGTTGCTAAGCAGTCATGTGCAGACCTAGGAACAGTGGACAGCCTATGGGGTTGTGGGTTTGTGGCACCATGTGGTCTATGTCCAATAGACATGGCCCTTGCTCTGCCTTTTAACAAAGTGGGCACCACACGTGAAAAAGCTTAAATTCTATCTATGTTGAGAGTAAAAAATGAGAATTTTTTGGCAAATGGTAAATAAATAAAGGAAAAGGAAACGACAGATGCTATTCGCAACGAACTTTTTTTCTAACACATTGTAAGTTTGAAATTTAGACTTAAGACTGCACCTAGAATATTTTTAGAAAATTTTCATGTTAATTTAGTGCTTAAGAAGTCTTCCATTTCACATGTGATAACTAATATTTCTGTTACTATGGGAACTATTAGAATTATTAGATAACTTTTTTTTGTATACGCTTACTTTGTATGCGTCTTTCTTGTATATGCTTTCCTTTTATGCGTTTACCTTGTATGCGCTTTTCTTGTATATACTTTCCTTGTATGCCTATATCGGGCCATATATATACAAAGTCACCCCAGCCTTTTAGCTGTGTGGTGTCTGTGACAATCCTTCACTACTCTTCTACATAGTATCAGAGCATTCTTCCTAAGCCTCTCCGCTGCTCCCCTTGGGCTGAAGCCTTCCCCCCAACCCCTGGCCAAAAGCCTTCTCCCCAGGCACCACCTCCCTCCTTCCCCCAGGACACGCCGCCGCCGTCCTCTTCAGGCCGCCGCCGCTGGACACCGTCTCCCCCGAGTCGCCGCCGCCTCCGCCCACCATTGCCGCGCTCGGCCACCTCCCCAGCCGAGCTGCGCTGGCCGACCGGGCGCCCAGACACGCCACCGCCGTCCTCTCCGGTCGCGCCCCAGACGCCGCCTCCGCTGCCGCCGCCGCCGCGCTCGGCGCCTCTCCCAGCCGGCCGCCGCCGCCGCGCCGGCCGCCTCACACGAGCGAGCCGCCGCTGCCGTCGCTGCGCCCGGCCGCGCTCTGCCGCCGCCGCGCTAGCCGGAAGCCCGCCGTCAGCCACCCGCCGTCAGCCGCCCGCCGCTGCCCTACGGTCGCAAGCCGCCCGCACCAACCCACCGACGTCTCTCCTCTAGTGCTGCTGAGAAGCCCATATCCAGATTGAATCTAATCTGTTGAGTGAGTGTCTTTTATAGGTTAAAAAAACCGGATCCGTCCAGCTCCGGTCCTCGGCCTTGTCGACCCCTCTTGCCGATCCAGCTGCTGCCGCTTCCACTGTCGGCGTGATCACGCCTATCGCCCCTCCGATCATCCTCAACCCCTACTGCACGGTCATCGTCAAGTTCCATGTACCGACTACCCTTGATTTGAAGACACAGAACTACTCTCGATAGTCCAAAATTCTTTCGGACCATGTGCGCGAAGTTCGGCTTCCTCTCCCACATTGACGGTGCTGACACGGCGCATAGCGACGAGGCTAACTGGGCCCTCGCCGACTCCGCCGTACTCAGCTGGTTGTATGGCTCCGTCTCCGACGATATCCTCGACTCAGCGATGACTGATCAAGAGACCGCACGTGACCTTTGGGTCGCGATCGAGGCGCTGTTCCGCGACAACAAGGAGTCCCGCGTGATCTTCCTGAACAACCAGTTTCATTCACTCGTCCAAGGTGATCTGTCTATCGTCGACTACAGCTAGTGGGTGGAGGTCCTCGCCGACGAGCTACGCGACATTGACTACCCGTCAACGATACGTAGCTCGTCCTCAACCTGCTGCGTGGCCTCAACCCGCGCTTTTCCACCACCGCCGACGATATCGCCAACTCCAGACCATTCCTTTCCTTCGCCAGGGCGCGATCCATGCTCGCTTTCAAAGAGACTCACCTCAGCAACGAGGCAAAGATCGCCACCACCACGGCCCTGTTCGCCTCCGACGGCTACTCTGGCTACACGTCATCGATTACCACTCAGGCCGCCACTGCTCGTGACGGGCGTCGCAGCGGCCGCAACTGCCGCGGCAAGCAAGGCGGGTCCGGCCGTGGCGCCAGTGCCGGTTTCCAGGGTGGCCGCATGCCACCATCTCCAACGACTGGTCCCTGGTTTTGCTTCAACCCGTGGACTACCCCTACTGGCCGTCAGTGGCGTCCCTCGTCCGCTCCCGGCCTCCTCGGCGCTCCACCTCAGGCTCATACCGCCTTCACGCCGTCCCAGCCTTCCACCCTGTAGACCTGGGATCAACAGGGCCTCATCATCGCGTTGAACCAACTGGCCGTCCAAGGACACAGCGGCTAGGTCATGGACAGCGGCGTCACCTCCCACATGACGACAGATGATGGTACAGTCCTCTCTTCCCACCCCCACCTCCTTCGGTCGTCACTGTTGGCAACGGTTCCCGCCTCCCTGTCGTTTCTCGTGGTCACACGTTCCTTTACACACTATCGACTCGTTTTCTTTTTCGCAACACTCTAGTTGTTCCTAACCTAGTTCACAATCTTCTTTCTGTTAGACAGTTCACTCGTGACAACTATTGTTCCATCGAGTTTGACGCTTTTGATTTTTCTGTTAAGGATTCCCGAACGCAGCGTGTGATGCTTCGCTGCGATAATGTGAGCGACCTCTACACTATCTTTCCAGTTGCCACCTCAGCTCCAGCCAGCACCCACTCGCCATCTCCTCCCAGTTATGGCAACAGCGTCTTGGTCATCCCGACGTCGCCTGTCTCGGCTCCCTCAACAAAAACTCGCTTATCTCATGTAATAAAGTAGATCGCTCTCTTTGCCAGTCCTGTCAACTTGGCAAACATACACGCCTCCCTTTTGTTACTTCTTCGCGCTCTTCTACGCCATTTGCGCGAGTTCATTGTGATGTGTGGACATCTCCAGTTCCTAGCATATCTGGTTTTCTCTACTATTTAGTGTTACTTGATGATTTCTCTCATTATTGTTGGGCCTTTCCTCTTAGAAAGAAATCAGAAGTTCCCCAGCACATAGCAGATTTTACCGTCTATGCTAGCACACAATTCGGTCTCCCTCGAAAATCCATACAGGCTGATAACGGCACCGAATTTGTGAAATACACCAATACATCCTTCCTTGCTTCCCACAGTATTACCCTACGCCTCTCTTGCCCATACACCTCCCCGTAGAATGGCAAAGCCGAGCGTATCATTCACACACTCAACAATGCGGTTCGCACGCTCCTGCTTCACGCTACTATGCCTCCCAAGTATTGGGTCGAGGCGCTAGCAACTGCCACCTATCTCTTCAACCGTTGTCCGTCCTCTTCTGTCGGTGGTGACATTCCCTATGCCCTCCTTCATCGCTCCCCACCGCAGTACAGTCATCTCCGGGTTTTCGGTTGTCTTTATTTTTCAAACTTTTCTATCACTTCTGCTCATACACTTGCTCCATGTTCCACAATCTGTGTATTCCTCGGATACCCTTCTCACCATAAGCGGTATCGTTGTCTCGATCTCACCACCAAACGTGTCATCATCTCCCGCCATGTTGTCTTTGATGAGAGCATCTTCCCATTTGCCAACAGTGACCAATCTTCACCCCCTCCCTCTCGCACCAACTTCGATTTCCTCGACGTCGACACTGCCATGCCGGTGCCTCGCACTGCTGTAATGGCACCCTTGCAGGTACCCCAGATGACTGCTCCACTACTGCATGGTGTTGAGCGATCATCTCCTTCGTCCACGACGCCATTCGTCACTCCGCCACCGCGTCCACCCATGCATCTAGTTTACTCCAAACGGCCACGTGCGGCTTCTTCCGACCCAGCTGCACCAGCACCATTGCTCGCGTTGGCTCCAGCTACCCTGACTTCTTCAGCGTCCACACCTCTCCAATCGGTCGCTCCCTCGGGCCATCCGATGGTGACACGGGCTCGGTCTACCGCCGATCCCTCTGTGGAGTTTTTCTCCCTAGCGGCCGAACACTCCCTAGCTTCGGCCGTTCCGGTGAACTATCGTAGCACACTCGTCGATCCCAATTGGCGCACCGTGATGGCCGAGGAGTACAAGGCCCTCATGGACAACGATACCTGGCGACTTGTACCGCACCCGTCAGGTGCTAACGTCGTCTCCGGGAAGTGGACCTTCAAGCACAAGTTCCACTCTGATGGCAGTCTGGCCTGCTATAAAGCGCGCTAGGTTGTTCGCGACTTCTCTCAACAGCACGGTGTCGACTACGACGAGACGTTCAGTCCAGTGGTCAAACCGGCCACCATCCGGACTGTCCTTTCCATCGCCGCATCTCGCTCCTGGCCGATTCATCAGCTTGATGTCAATGAGACCGTCTACTGCCAGCAACCTTCCGGTTTCGTAGACCCTGCTCATTCCACCCATGTGTGCCTTCTCCAGAAGTCCCTCTGTAGCTTGAAGCAAGCTCTCCGAGCATAGTACCAACGGTTCGCCTCCTACATCCGCGGTATTGGTTTCGTCGCCTCCTCCTCCGACATGTCCCTGTTTGTTCTCCGTCGGGGGACTGACATGGCCTATTTACTGCTCTACGTCGACGATATCGTCCTCACGGTTTCTACCCAAGATCTCCTACAGCACCTCACAGGCTTGCTCCACTCGGAGTTTGCTATGACGGACCTCGGCGACCTGCACTTCTTCCTCGGCATCTCCGTCGCACACTCCTCCGATGACCTCTTCCTGTCTCAACGACAATATGTCGTTGATCTCCTGCGACGCGCTGGTATGGCTGAGTGTCACCCTACAGCTACACTAGTGGACACTCAAGCCAAGCTATCCGGCCCCGACGGAGCTCCAGTGGCCGATTCGTCCGAGTATCGCAGCCTTGCGGGGGCTCTGTAGTACCTGATACTCACACGCCTTGACTTGACGTACCCCGTCCAGCAAATGTACCTTTCATGCATGATCCACAGGAGCCCCACCTCGCGTTGATCAAACGTATACTACGTTACGTCAAGAGTACTCTCGACGTCGGTCTCCACATCGGCCTCTCTCCGGCGACCTCTATCACCGCCTATTCCGATGCTGACTGGGCTGGCTGCCCAGACTCACGGCGCTCCACCTCCAGCTACTGCATTTATCTCGGTGACAACCTTGTCTCTTGGTCCTCCAAGCGTCAGACAACCGTGTCTCGATCAAGTCGCGGCGAATATCGTCTTTGTTGCCCATGCTTTGTAGCAGTCTTCTTGTCGCGGCAACTTCTCCAAGAGCTTCATGCCCCAGTTGCTTCGGTGACCGTTGTCTACTGCGACAATGTCCGCGCTATCTACATGTCGACTAATCCAGTCCAGCACCGATGTACGAAGCATATCGAGATTGACATTCACTTCGTCCGGAGAAGGTTTCGCTTAGTGAGATTCGTGTTTTGCACGTGCTATCCTCTCATTAGTTCGTGGATATCATGACAAAATGTCTCCCGACCCAGCTGTTTCAGGAGTTTTGATCCAGTCTTTGCGTCCGGACTCCCGCTACGACTACGGACGGGTATTAAAATTATTAGATAGCTTTCTTTGTATGCATTTACCTTATATACGCTTTCCTTATATATGCTTTTCTTGTATGTGCTTACCTTATATGCGTCTTCCTTATATGCCTACACCGGGCCATATATATACAAAGTTACTCTAGACCTTTAGCTATGTGGTATCTGTGCCAATCCTTCTCTACTATTCTACAGGAACCTACAATGCTGCAACAAATATTTCAATTGAATTAATAACTAATGCGCAGTCTTGAGACTGAAATGTGAATACATAGGAATTAGGCCTTGCTCAATTTAGCTTTTTTGTGATTTATGTCTTTTTTTACTATAGTTGTTAGTAACTTTTTTGATGTAATTAAATTTAAAAAAATTAAAAATAAAAAATAGGTTATTCTATCATAAACAATACAAAAAATATAGAAAAAATATAAAAACCAAAAAACTAAAATATTAGAAAAAGATAAAGTTAATGAATAGTGAACTAGAAGCTACGGACTGAAACAGAAATGATGGCCTGTTCTTTTCAGCTTCTTAAAACGGCTTTTGATTTTTGCTATAGTACCTAACTTTCAAACGGAGTATTTTTTTTTAAGATGGAGTTTACAAGTTAATTAGAGTACACGTTAAAAGCCCAACATCTGTACCATCCAAAATCGCAAGTGAGTATCTCTCTCTCCGTAATCTCTGTCGCAAACAGCTAAAATTCAAAATTTTCAACCAAAAGCCATAAGCCGCAGTAAAAAAGAACAGGCCCGGAGACGGCCTTAGAATCCAGGCTGCTTAAGCAACACGTGGAAAGGTGTAGGGATCCTGGTGGGACTTCCCACGGTGCACTGTTGCCTCTCCCTATATCAGCAGAGACAAAACCCCTCGTCCTAGGGATCTAGACCTCACTCAGTATAGCTTTTTTTGAGCGTTCGGCGATGGCTGTAGCGTTTTTTCACTGTAGCGCACTGTAGCAATTTTGTCCTTTTGCTTTTTTTGTTTTTTTTTAATTTTTGCGTTTTGTTTTTTTCCTGTATTCCTTTGTATCGTCCGCTCTAGATTAGCGTACTGCTTTTTTTTACATTTTTTTAAATTTAATTATGCCCAAAAAGTCAACTTAGCTACAGTAAAATTTCAGCCAGCTACAATAAAATTTTAGCAAAAACCAAAAATCATCGCTATTCCGAATACCCCCCCTAGAGTTATCACTTTCGGTGTAGGCTGCAAATCACCATCCTTCAAATATTAATCCTAAAAGGCTCTGCAATGCATTCAGTCTCTCCGTATCCAAAAAGACTACGGTGAGGACAGAGGCTCGTGCTCAGCCAGCTCTTTCCGGCGTCTTCTTTGCAGCCAGCTTCGAGAAGCTATTTTTCAGTTTTTTTTACACTGCCTTCTAAAGGAGCTACCAACACTCGGCAACTAGTAACTTCTATGATATTCTAGTGATTTGTTGATAACTTTCTAATACAGGGATATCTGATCTTCACGATATAGAATCCCTCTTGAATGGTAAATATATAGCTAATCTGAAATCTTATGAGTTCTGATGAATAGAAATACATAATTGTCTGTCTCGATTATAGACTCCCATATACCGAAATTTAACTAGAAACACATTTTGGATCTCCGTCATCTCACCACACCAAGGAAAACAACTTTGTTGTTCAGCAAGGAACAATAAGAACACGGATAACCAGTAATTTGGTGGAACATTAACTAGTTGGATTCTCAACTCCCACGGTAGCACATAGCATAAACCAAAGAACAAAGAATTATTTTAACTAAAAATTAACGTTTAAGGGTTATAGAGGATGGTGGCCAAGACTTTATTCCGTTATATAAGTCTAGCCAGACTCAAAGTAGGGAAACAACTGCAATTCTATTCTATTTCCTAATTTAAATCGAAAGCAATAAGAAGTAGCTAGTTGATCGTCTTTGTTTGGGCGCCCATGAGGTGGGCCCCACGTGATGGATGGCCCATGAGGGTGTCACACAATTCGCTTGACAACGGCCTAACTTCCCTTACAGTCCAAGTATTTGTTTTCAGCCCGTTTGAAGTTTTGGCATCGCATTACCTCAAAACTGAATCAAAACAAATACTAAAACCCAAAACGATTTTAGTATGTCTTATTATATATACAAACTAGCTCATGACACATGGAACTTACCCAAAAACTCAAACGAACTCAGAATTGAATACTGAACACAATCGAGCTTCTGAAGCGTAATCTTCTCCAATCTTCAATTTAAAGTTTGAAAACATGATTCCGGTATCTTAGTGGCTTTTTCCACTAATATAAGTGAGGTGTCATCATCTCCTCCTTTAGGATCTTCTTTTGGTGCACCGGCCTCCCTCACCTTCTGTTTGGTAGTACTAAGTTCTTACTCATATAATGACTTGAGAATACATAAAGTGGAAGTATTAGGTAGCAAATTGTCATTAGCAGTGAAATCAAAGGAACTTAGGATTAGATTCACCTATTTAGTGCTTTATCTCAAGTGAGTAGTCTTTTTTATGATTATTGCAAAGTTTTAGTTTTTGGACCAATACTAATCTTATTAATGTCATTATTATTTGAATATGATGATGGAATAATGATTACACAGATGAAGTCTTCGTAATAGTGATGTACTCATCACTCTCTACTTTTCCTATTTACGTATGGATTGTGTTCCGTGGTTGATAGATCCTAGCTTAAACCTATGGCAATCCTAGTTTTGTATGCTTGTGCGTTTGCGATTTGTGAGAGAGATTTGTCTCAGTTCTTTTTGCTAAGTTGCAGGTTGTTGGAAGAGTTCTCCGCAAAATACCGGCACAGTTTGGTCGTGTACGCATTGAGGATCACCCAGACTATCTCCTGGAGGCATTGCGAGAAGCCATGTCATTGGTAGGCCCTGTTAAGGGTTATCCAGCCTTGCCAAGTCTCTCAGACGAGTGAATGGCATTGCTGAGAGTAGCATCTCTCAGATGTTCTTGTGCAGATGTAGGACGTAGATGATTTTGACCTCCCGTTGCTGTAGCTAATTTCCCATCTGTGATTGGATGCCCTAATCTTCTAAATATTTGTACATTTTCCATGTAAAAATTCCCAGAGAAAGGCGTGGCGAATCTACAGCCTACACATGTAGAACTATTCCATACTCTGATCCCGGCATCTACTGCAGAATGAAATTACTGAACATTTGTAATACGATTTTTGCTTACCTTTTTTTTTAAGGAACTGCCTGTCTATCAACAAAATCACTGCATGTTTTAACACCATCTGATACCTATGAAGTTAATTGGGCTATTATTTTTATCACAAAACAACAAGATAAAAAAGATGATCTTTGGATAAGGATCCAATACCTTGAGCTATCCCCGTCATGGCTGGCGGTCGCTTTAGATGCGTACTTGACGTCGTGGACTCGTGTTGCTGTGGGCCGTGGTGGTGCAGACATGTATTCCTTTTGACCCCCTTCTATAAATACGAGCAACTTGCGTGATTGATTTGCTTTTAAATTGGTTGACTATCTTTGTTTTCCCAAATAAGGCGCAAATTGCTGGTTTTCCACATTATCTTAGATAAATGGGTTTTATTTGGTACTTTTGGTATATATAAAGCTTTAGTGGTTACGGTTGCATTTTTTTGGGTTTTATATTTGTAGCTTTTGATTTTTACTATGATAATTAGATTTTAAATTATACATCTTTTTAAGATGAGATCTATAAGTCGATTGTAGTAGATATTATACCGACTTTAGCTATACCGATCAAAATTATATACGACTATCTCTTTATTCGTACTCTCTCACGAACAGGCAGAATTCAAAAGTCATAAGCAACAGCCAAAAAACTCATCCGTAAACTTAACGATTTTGCTATTGTACAGTTGACTGAAATTTTTTTTACCTCTCAGTCATTTAAAGTCGTATAATATTAATTCTCTCTTATTTCTAAAAAAAGATCATTGAAGAATACTCATCTAATAAAAAAAGTGATTAAGAATGAAGGAGAAAATCAGTTGCTTATGTAATAGTCCGTCCCTAAACATAATATAATAGATGATGTGGTGATGTTAGTTTTTTTAACTTAGGTTTAGCTCAAAACGGTTTAAAACCAGCTTCTGCTTCTGGATTTTGCTTTTTTTTCTCACTATTCAGTAATTTTATTTTTTTCTTATTTTTTTAGATTTTTTTGGATTTTTTGTCTTTTCTTTTTTTTCCTCTGTTTCTTTACATTATTCGTGATGGGCTAACTTTTTTATTTTTATATTTTTAAAAATTTAATTATACTAAATAAATTAATGTAATTATAATAAAAAATAAATCAGTTACTGTAAATAAATCAACATCGGTTCTTAGCAAAGACGAGCGCTATCTTAGCAAAGACTAATCATTACGATATTACGGAAGACCCACCACCACCAAAGAAGTCAAGAACCGGAGGGAGAAGAGAGGATCAGGTGAGCACCCGAGAAGCAAGAAGCGGAGGAGGTGACCATGGCCGGCGGGGAGGGGGAGAGGTGGCTGGGCGCGGCGGTGGACTTCTCGGAGGGGAGCCGGGCGGCGCTGCGGTGGGCGGCGGACAACCTGCTCCGCACGGGCGACCACCTGCTGCTGCTGCACGTGCTCAAGGACCCCGACTACGAGCAGGGCGAAACCCTCCTCTGGGAGGCCACAGGCTCGCGTGCGTAAACCACTTCTGCTGCTACTCATTACTGTCCTTGATCTTTCTTGGTGCGTGAATTTCTCGATCCATGGAAATTTTCCATATGCATGAGTTGGGTCGTCACAAAGAAGGATCCTTCCCATGAAACATGGCCTGTATAAGCCGGTTACTCTGCGCATGCAGTGCCTAGCTTCTTGGGCTTGAGCTTTTCTGCTTGACATGAGCCAGTGATCGCCTATCTTGGCTTACTGGAGTGCAGCTTCTCCCTTGTGCTTTCCTTGGAGGAGGAGGATGATATTCAACTTTAGGGTTCTCTGGGGAGGAGAAATTGAGATAAAATGGGTTAGGGTTGAACATTAAAGGAGAAACTGATTTATTTAGGATAGATCATATCTTACAATGATTCCTTCATGAGTTTACTACTTCTAGTATTTAACTATTTGTAAACAGCCATCAGAGTTTTAGGCTCCTAGCTTACTACCGATGCTTGCGGGTAAACTTACTTGACACCATTTGTGCAGCCAAATCTATCATTAACCAGTGGCTTTGATGTACTAGCTGAGCAAGAATTTGTCTCCACTTGCATATTGCAATTACTGGGTGATCATTCACTTCAATGTAAAGAACAAGTTAGTGGCAGAAACAGGACCTAGTGTACTTACCACTTCTTGAACATTGAATTATCTTTCACAGCAATTGTGTGCCTCTGAATTACGGAAATTGAAATTCGGAATCTTTACCTGCGGCTCGCTATGCTTCCGGTTTAAGCTTCATCTATTACTATCCTTATTTATCTAAGGTTGTCCGGTTTAAGCTTCCCTTACTTATCTAAGGTTGTCCAGCCGACTGATTACTATCCTCATTGCTTTGGTTTGTGAATTCTAATAGCATTGATTCCACTCTCGGAATTCTCCGACCCTACAATTGCAAAGAAATATGGGGCAAAGCCTGATGCCGAAACATTGGACATGCTCAACGCTGTAGCCAGGCAGAAGGAGGTGATCACTCCAAACCATCATGTGTCATCTGACATCTCCTTGCAACATATGCTCTAATTAGGTTTCTGGTTCTCTTTTGGCAGGTTGTGGTGGTAGTGAAAGTCCTGTGGGGAGATCCCCGTGAGAAGTTATGCCAAGCTATCCATGACATCCCCATGAGCTGCTTGGTCATAGGAAGCAGGGGCCTTGGCAAGCTCAAAAGGTTGCACCAAGCTGCCCCTAGAACCTTTCTTGAGGCATATTGCCTGAACTTATACCAGTGCTAATCTCTGCATTTCTGCCTGCAGGGTGCTCTTAGGTAGCGTTAGCGATTACGTTGTCAGCAACGCTACCTGCCCAGTCACGGTTGTCAAGTTCACGAGCACTGATGGCTGATCATATCGTCAAATACCCGCATGTGTTCTGGTGTGTGGACTGTGGAGATAGCTGAAACATATTGAATTATGCAGTGTTATTGTAATAATAAACAATTAGCCTGCTGAAGATACCCTTGTACCTTGTGCATGTGCTCTGTGTGCTTACCTTCCGGCTGGCTGCACCATGCTGTTGTTAGCTGTATGAGTGATGTTTATACAGCTTCTAGAGTCTTGAATAAATGGATTTTGGTGTTTTTCTTGGCAGCATTTATTGCCTGGCTAGAATTTCTGATACGCAATGTGGATGCTAGCAACTTGAGCATAATCTATTTCTTCACACTGAATATCTTACTAGTGTATGCTTCAAGCAAGATCAATGAGCATGTCCAGCAAACTGGCTTTTCAGAGGTACCTCTGCATGTTCCGCTAAAGGGCTTTTCAGAGGTACCTTTCTTGGAGATGTTTGGGTTTGGATAGCAAGAGGGGTTTGCCTAGGGAGCAATATGAGCTGAAAGATGCTCTCATCGGTCTTGATTCACGCCCGCATGTATGCACATACATGTGCAGGTTTTTTCCTTCTCATTTTGGCTTTTTTTATTCAATTTTAGGACATAGATCTAGCTAGAAACTACATCCAGAAATGGCCCCCTTTTCAGTGTAAGCACAAATAGCTCTTTTAACGCCTCAGCGCCTGAGATTATGTCACGTCAGCACCTCCACGTCGGCCGATGTTCAGCGCCAGCGCTGAGATTATGTCCACATCAGCACCACCTCCACGTCAGGCGATGTTCAGCACCGGTGATCATGGCGCAGCTGTGCTCATTTGAGCTTAAGGTTCGCTTTTAGTTTTTAACTTCTAACTTTTAATTTCGTTTTTTTTCAGTTTTTTAACTTATTTTTGAGTTTGTCTTATTCTTTTGCAATGTTTGTGATGATATAATCATTTTTTCTTTTAAAATTTTTAAATTTACTTATGCTGAAAAAGATATCGATAACTACAATGTAAAAAAAAATACTATAATAACAAGAAAAGCTAGAAGCTTAAGCTTCATCACAATCCACAATACACTGATATGTTAAACATGGGGGCGAAATGGCATTAACATCAACCGCGTAGCATCGCTGCGACATCTTACACTAGCCATGCCTCATTAGGCAGCGCTCATTTTTGCTTCGCGTCAGTTTTTGCGTTAGCTTCTTGCTTTTTTTACTATTGTGTTTTTTTTAGTTTTTTTTTTCTCATATTCCTTTATATTATTCGTGATAGACTAATATATTTTTTCTATTTTTAAATTTTTTAAGTTTAATTATACCAAATAAACCAACTCAACTACAGTAAAAAAATAAATCAACTACAATAAAAAAACATAAACCACCGCTATTCTGAACACCTTTTAGTCATCACGACAGCAAACTTCTGTCTGCAAGTTAAACCTAAAACATTCCAGATCCATCCATTCATCCATACGGATGGCAAATGCACAGCGGAACCACATTTAACCTATCGAAGCAGTTCACAACGGCCCAAGAAAGTCACCAGCCAGCGTAGCAAGGAGCTGGAACTGGCGATCAGCTTCCATCCAGCGGAACCCCATCACCTTGAAACGCACAACAGTGTCCTTCTCCAGCTTCGAGTGGTCATTCATGAACATCGGGTTCTCCCCACCGATGTACTTGTAGTCACTCATCGTCTTCTCTGACAGAAAGATGCTTTCTATTGGTCCAGATTTGAGGAACACACCATGCTTGAGGATCTTCTCCACACAGCCAACTAAGATCTCACCCTTCATAGGTTTTTGTGTGATGCAGGTGAACTTGACCGGGAACAGAACGTCTCCAGTCAGTTCACGTACTTTCCCTTCAGATATTGCCCTCAGCTCATTGACGGCAATGTAGTAGCCATGCTCCTTGGAGGCCTTCCTGTTTGCTATGTCCTCCAGAAGACGCACAATGATCGCCTTGCGGAGCAAGAGACCCTTGGGATTCAGCTGGCTAGGTGAGATCAACACATTCCAAGACATCTCCGCCTGGAGGAAAACCATAGTTGATTACCTGCCAGAACCATTTATACAAGATGTCAGCCTTTAGTGGTGTATCAATCCTTCACTGAAAATTACAGACACACATGCTTAAGAGATTACAGGGCAAAACTAAAAATGGCATTCCTTCTATTATTTCCTTCTACTATCAACAACAACAACAAAGCTTATCCCAAACAAGTTAGGATAGACTAAGAATGAAACCTCCTTAAAGTTAAAGAAACGAGATACTTGTAAGAAAATTTACAAGGCTAAAGTCATAAGCCCTGCATCATCGTCAATAACAACAAAGTCTTTTACCCCAAACAAGTTAGGGTAGTCACATCTTTCTCAATCTCGCTATTCCACTATAGCATCGATCCTAAATATCGAAAAGTGTCATTCCTAGACACTACTTGTTCATCCAGACTAACATCTCCATCATCTGCTTTAACACCATTGAAATCACACCTCATATACTTAGTTCTAGTCCTACTAAGTCTAAAACCCTTCGATTCTAAAGTCTTCCTCTACAACTCTAATTTCCTATCGATACTTATTCTACTCTCATCAACTAGCATTACATCATCAGCGAAAAACATACACCAAGAGATATCTCCTTATATGTCCCACGTAATCTCGTACACCACTAAGGCAAAAATGTATGAGCTCAGCGCTGACCTTTAATGCAGTACTATCTTAATAGGAAAGTCATTAGTTCATTAGTATCGCTACCATATACTCTGACGTTAGTCACAATATCTTTGTACATATCCTTGAATAGGGTAACATACTTTGTTGGGACTTTTTCCTTAATAGCGCTCACCACATGACTTTTCTTGGCACTTTATCATAAGTTTTCTCTAAATCGATAAACACCATATGAAGATTCTTCTTTTACTCCCTATAACTCTCCATCAACTGTCGTGCCAAGAAAACAGCCTCCATGGTTGACCTTCTTGGACATAAAACCAAATTAGCATTGCTTCTGTTACCAAGGACATAAAATTGCATATTTGCAGTTGATACTACATTTAAAGCTCAATTTTATGGTTTTTACTTCTATATTATATATTTTCAGGAATTTATTACCTATTGCTATGCATCTCACAGTTCTAAAACAAGGAGCTTTTGATCAATTTTTTTAAAAAAAATGTACCAAAGAGTTGTGCTCCAGCATCCTTATATGGAAGCTTCGCATAATTCTCAAAGCAAGCTATAGTAAGGTGCATAAGTAGCTCCCAAATAGCTATAGTTAAGGGAAGGGATAATTGAGGATTTAACACTCATAAGGACTCTGATTTAGCATTTATAAGTTTTAAGTTTCTTTTTGATAATTTGCCACCACTCAGCTCAAATATCTGAGATTTGCCACTATGGTCGTATTCCAGTATTTTCGAAATAAAATTTGCCTAAAATCCACTCTAAAATGTCGCATTTGCCCCTCCCTATTGGCTCGGTGGAGCCAGACCTAGTCGCACGAAGGGCTCGAGCCCGACCATCAACAAGTTCTGCTCCCCTCTGTTTCCCACGCCGGCTCCGGCGCCCGCGAACCTTGCCGACCACGCCGACCCGGCCGCCTCCTCGGTGCTCCCGAACCACGCTGTCTCAAGATGCGCCGCAGCCACCTCCACGCCAGCGCTGCCTCGGCCTCCGCCGCCGCTCGCCAGCACTCTCTTCGGCTCGATCTCCCTGGTCGCGCGGCCGCGCAGATGAGCCACCGCTTCCGCGCCCAAGCTCCACGGGCAACGCTACCAAGAGCGCCGTCGTGCGCTCCAGGATGCTTCCCAGGCTCCCCAAAATCTTGGGAATACACGAACCCCAAAATCTTGGGAAAACAAGTTGCTGCTATGAGAACAACAATCAAATCAGATCCGCAACGAACTGGATGGATCCGAGTATGTAGGGAGGAAGGAAAGGAAGGAAGATTTTGGATTTGATTGCTCGCAGCAAGGAGGAGAAACCAACGCACCCTTAGAGCAACCCAAGCAAGCTACATTAGGGCTTCCGATAAAAGCATCAAGAACAGAACCTGGTCGGGGGGGACGGATCGCCGTCGCCGGCGACCTTCTCGAAGCTTCGAGAGGGGGCAGGAGCGGAGACGGAGAGAATGCGAGAGGACGAGGGGTTTTAGTTGGTTTTGTGGTTAGCTGGCTCACTTTTTTCGTGGGCTCCGTTGGGTACCCCGAGTTGGGCCGTAGGGCGCCACCTGGGCCTGCCACACACGTGGATCACTTGCTCTTTGCGATTTGATTCTCCTATACTTTCTCTCTTTTGTTATAACTTATATGATTTTTCTTATATAAATAAACGAGATGCATTCTTTGCCTGTACCGTGCCGTCTATTTGGCCACCACTAGTTCACAGCATAAAAATCAACCAGGCAAGACTTTCTTTTTTTTCCCAGGAGAATCCTCTCTTTCATATTTGATTAGAGGTAAAGAAGACATGATTTCAGCCATCTAGATACATTGACCCTGTCCCATGTAAGATTCCATGCAGTGATGACACTACTAATAACAAACAAGTTGATCCACCTGTACCAATACAGAACTTTTGCACGAAATGGTAACCATGACTAATTGGTTAGCCAGGTATTTTTTGCATTACTGTTTTTTTATTTTTATCCATACAATCTATAAGCCCATGCTTAGCAAATCAGGTACCGAATGTGTCCTAGGCAGACTAGTGAACAATCCAATTAAGGGCATGTTCTTTTGCGGCTTCTAAAAGTCGTTTTTGGCTTTTGCTACAGTAACTAACTTTTAAATGGAGTATTTTTTTTAAGATGGGGTCTACAAGTTAATTGTAGTACACGTTAAAAAACTAATATCTGTACCATCAAAAATTGCAAACGGGTATCTCTCTTTCCGCAATCTCTGTCGTAAACAGCCAAAAAGCCATCAGCCGCAGCCAAAAGCCATCAGCCGTAGCCAAAAAGAACAGACCCCAACATTGTTACTTCCATAATTGGAGGACAACCGTTCTAGCCTCGTTTGATGTGGACATGGGCTAAACTAGTCCTCTTGACATGCATGTTGCCTGCATTTTCTCTTCAACGTGATCTTCATTCACTGCTATCTGTACGTACCGCTTCCTGTTCTACGCCGGGGGGCCAGGGGAGCGGCCGGCGTAGGGGGGCGCCAGCCCCACCTGACCCCCCAGTGGGTCGGCCACTGATCGTGGGCTTCAGCTGGACATTGGGCACATGCGTCTCCATCACTCTATCAGTCTATCTCCCTCCCTCTCTCACTCTACTGCTCTCTCACTCTCTATATCCCATGAACCTTAGAGGCAGCAACGGATGCAACTGAGCGACGCCCCACTCGTGCCTCCGCCACGTCGCATTTGTGCCATAGCGCCACCTCCACCTTGCCCTAGCACCACTGAGACTACTCGCGGGATCAAAGTAAGTCATATCTTCCATAGATCTGGAATTTGTGATGAGTCCTCCTGATTTAGGAGCTTGTTTAACGATTGCTTTTGGTGTTAGGATTAAAATCTGTAGATGCGCCGAGACAATTATGAGGATAGATCTAGAGCACTGGAGCAGGACCTAGTTCAAGGTGAGACTTTGTTGTAACTCTATGGATAATAATATGTGTGAGTCCTTCAATCATTGAATAATTGAGTCAAGGTTTCTTCCCATAATCAACATGCTAGAGTGCATCAGGAGAAAAGTCATGGTTAGAATACAAACAAATAAGAGCAAGATTGATAAGTGGACTAGACCTATATGCCCAAATATAACCAAGAAGCTCAAGGAGTTCATCTTTGAGTCTGTGTTCTGCCATACAATATACAATGGTGAAGATGCCTTTGAGGTGACCCACAATGAGCATAGGTTCATTGTCAACTTGGATATAAGGACTTGTTCCTGTAGGTATTGGGAATTGTCTAGCCTTCCTTGCCCCTTGCTATCTCATGCATACACTGGAGGACAAACAAACTGGATGATTACATAGCTCCTTGCTACTATATCAAGCAATGCGAGAAGACCTATGAGCACTGATTACAACCTGTGAAGGGCATGACTTGCTAGCCCACCTTTGAGAGGCCAATGCCCAGGGCACCAAAAATAGAGAAAATGCCTAGCAATTCCAAGAAAGAGAGAAAGAGGGATCCAACTGAGAAGCCTAATGAGACCAAATTGTTCAAGGTTGGCACAGTCAGTATGTGCACTATACGCAAAGAGATTGGTCACAACAGGAGGAATTATAAGAGGACACAACTTTCCTCTGGAGTTAACTAGCAAGAACACTCAAATGTACCTACTTCTGAAATGTCACAAGCTACTCCAATGGTATGTCAAAATTATCCATTTCTGTGCAATACACTAACTCATGTTGCCTTACCGATTGAATATTTGCAATGCAGATAATGTTCTCTAGCTCATAGCAAAGCACATCAACCCTAGGCAAGAGGAAGGGAAAGTCCATTGATTCCAATCCCCCCATCATAGAGCAAGAAGAGGTGTAGTGGTGTTGGTATGATGTACTCAGACAGATCAAGAACACCAACTCAACGTGCGAGTTCTATTGTTTATTTTTATTTATGTTGTTGTACTTAACTTGTACCACTACTCATATGCTCCTTTATGCCTGCAGCCTGTAATACCAACTCAGAGCAATATCACAACATCTGCCATTGCTAGAGTGAGCACACAAGTAGGGGGTTATGGCACCATTAACTTGGTTACAAATGTGGCATCAGCAAGTGCTTAGTCTAAGGTGAATGTGTCCATCACTTCTGGTTCTGGTTCTGCACAAGCAATGGCTCAGGAACCTGCCCCTAGGTCCAACAAAGCTAGTCCATCAAAGAGAAGGAAACAATGCACATCAAAGATGGCAAAGCTTCTAGGATTGTAGGGTGTACTTAGTGCTTTCTATTTGAAAAAGACTAAGTTATTATATTCCATACTAAGCTCAACTATTTTTGGTGCATGTAAGAGCCTAATTATCATGTCAGATACTAAGTTCATCTATGTGCTCAGTTCGTCTATTTGTGCTCAGTTCATCTATGTGCTTAGTTCATCTATTTGTGCTTGCAGACACCATGTTCCAATTCCAATTCATTTTATTTCAGACAATTTCACACACCATGTTCCAGATTGTTCGTTCGAACACACACTTGCTACAAATAAATTGGCCAAAATAAAAATGTACATTCAACCACATGACTTGCTACAAAGTACAGCACACATTGTGGTTCCATTTCATTTCTTCCAACATAGACATCACAAACAGAGCAACATTTACATCCTATCACTAGTAATGCATCTCATGGCAACACATACACATACAAAAGTGCTAAAATTACCATGAATTGAACAATAATCACTATGATTTTGGTTGAGTATGACATATCTATGGTATGACTTCCACAGCGCTAGCATCGCACAATCGCACTACCCTTCTAAGCCGATTCACCGAGCGATGACCCATACACCATGAATGACTCCAACACCACTTCTTCGGTGATGAATTGCCAGTAGCTCACATCCAGGAACGAATGGATATCTTCATGGCAGTGCTCCCAACAGTTGTATACCCTAGGATTCTAGCCATTGTACATGGTGTACCACCTCATTCAGCCCTAGACCACATGAACACACTCTCAAACACACCAATGACGACGAGAAGCACTCTAATAAAAACTGCATGAAGAACAACCAAATTCACCCAGAAAGAGGGCTAGATCAGAAATACCTAGGTAACTGATAGCCCACAAGCACCTTACCTCTCTTAGCTGGAATTGACGACGGTGGAGATCCAACCCACGCTCAAAGCACCAGTGGGCGGTGCTCAGGTCACCTTCGTCGCCACCTCTAGGGGTCATGGGAGAGAAGAGGGAATGCGTGAGAGAGTACGAGAGAGAGAGACAAGGAGGGATCTTAAGCCCGATCATGAGGACCCGGTCTGCCACGCTGGTAGCTGATGTGGCAACATACCACTTGACCCGGTTGTGAGGACCAAATATAAATGGTTTTATAACTTAAAGGATGCTTTTATTTGATTTTGAACATTAAGGACCAAAATCGATCAACGTTAAACATTAGGGACCAAAAGTATACCTTTTTTGTTTAGTTATTAATCAATGACAATGCGGTGTTGTTTTATTGTGCAGCTTTGTTCCTTTGTTTAGGGGCTGCTCATAGGATTTATCAATAGGATTTTGCTTTAGGTCCTGTTTAGTGTACATGAATTTTTATGGTTCCGTTGATTCTAGTACGGGTGCGTTTGGTTGGTGGAATACTTTGAGTTATCATATGAGGTTACCTACTAGTAATCTGAACTAGGAATCCAAGATTACCTTGGAAACAAGATTAACATAATTTTTGAGAATCACTTTTCCCGTAGAAAAGAGTGTCTATCTTGGATTAACAAGAGAAAGGAATCTTTGTTATTGCGCTTTTATCATTTGCTTTAATTTTTCATAGTCAAAATTTGAACTTTCTGAATTCAAATTTCAAATTTAAAAATATTTTTTTCAAAACATGAATTTTGAAACCAAAATATCAAAACTTGAATAATTAATTTTAGAATCTTAAATTCAAGCAATTTAAATTTCAAAATACAAATTTTAAAGTTTGGATTTTGACATTCCATTTTTTGAAAACTTAAATATCAAAATATAAAATTTTGAATTTTGGATTTGAAAAATTCAAGCTCTGAAAAATCAAAACTTATAAATTTGAATATTTTGAATTTCCAACTCAAATTTTAAAATTTAAAAAATCCAAATTGTGAACTTTTGAATCATAAGAATTGAATATTTTGAAGGTTGCAATTTTAAATTGAGTAAATTTAAATTATAAAATTCAATTTTTTTAATTTAAAATTTATAAATGTTAACCTTCAGGGTTTGAAATTTCAAATAATATAATTTAGATTTGTGGACTTGTTGGGTCAAGTTATGAAATATGTGAACTATTATAAAGACAATAGTGTTGTTTCTTTCAAAGCAACCAAACATTAAAATCTTATATTACCAATAATGTGTTACCGGTAATCAAATTGAGAGGAATATTATATTGCAGGGGAATGTGAAATTATATATACCAAACGCACCCTTGAAGGAAATAGTTTTTTAAATCTAAACAAATCCCCATGTTCCAATCAAGGTGTAAATTTCTGTAACCTTTAATGTGAAATTCTTACATTCTAAACATGTCCTTAGCTTATAAAAATAGTAAATTGTACATTGCAAAATCCAATATAACTCTAGTTACACAAACCACTAGGGCAATCTTTAGGGGCGAAGCCCCACCCGGCGAGCTTGGGTGGCCGCTCGGGCTCACTGACGATGAGTCGTGGACTTTTGGGTGTTAGGCTGTGGACAAGCCATGCACTTACAGGTGCTAGGCCGCGGATGAGCTGTGGACTTTTGGATGTGCCTAGGCTCCAAAAAAACTCTGGCTCCGCCACTGGTAATATTTGCACATACACTAGAAAAAACTTTAGAAATTCACTCTTTTTGTTGGGCTGACTAGATAGTTTACAGGCGATGGACAGTGTATATAGGATAAAAAGAGCTTGACTTGGAATGTTGATGAAGAGATATAATGGTCTCTCTCTATTTTTTTGCTGAATTTGTCTTTTGGATGAGATCAGTACATGACAATATATATGTGTACACACTACATAGTGATGTTTAGATGCTAGCTAGACCGGTGAAAAAAGTTCCAAGCCATCATTTGCCTGGAAGAGTTCATGCTTTTTGCAATGTCTTGAATGTGTTGTGCACAATCTTTCACAAATCCAATAAAGTTTTGCCTTTGCTTTTCTAAAAGCAAAATGAAAAAGATAGATATTCAGGCCATGAGTAAAAAGATAGATATTCAGGCCATGAGTAATAGCTGTTGGGAAATATGGGTCTGAGTCTGTAAGCTTGGCTCATGGTGGGCACCTCACCACTTAGTCTATAAATAAGGGGTCCTAATCATTGTAACTTGTATTTGAAAAGAGGAGAAAGTAATAAAGAAAGGAGTTCCTCCTTCTTATCTCTCTATGTTCAATCTATTTTGTACTTGCATTATTCTGTATTTGATCCATCTTTCTTGCCTATGAGGAATCGCTCGGATTGAACTTGCCAACGACGGTTCCTCAGTACGTTATCAGCACGAATCACTCTGGTGGATCGAACGTAATCATCGAAGCACTTGTAGATTGAATTGTCAATCCAGATCACTTTAAATTCCATAAATTTTGCATTCTAGATGATTTTCTATGGTGCAAATCTGTTTTAATTTACCGTGAGTAGATTGGAAGTCGCCGACATAGTGCCGATTGGTAGATTACATGAAAAAACAGATATTGATTGTACTATAGATTGATTAAAAAATATAGATCACCATCGGCCCTCGCATGGGCCGTCGCCATTGTGTGGCCGCACCGCCCACATGCGACACGCCGCACGATCATTGAACCACCCGAATGTGGCTATGGCCACCTCGCTGTCGTGTCGTGTTAGAAGCTGCCGCCGGCCGCTCCGCACGGCCACCTCCAAGATAGCCACCGTTGCCAGCCATCATCGCTCCCGCATGAGTCGCCTTGCCACCCGTGCTGCCCTATCCACTGGCCGCCCACACGCGCCCCGCTGCTACTCCCGCAAAAGCCGCCGGCCGAGGTTCACGCCGTCGTATCACGCATCGACACTAGTCAAACTCCACCACCGCTCCGCCCCCACTATGCATCGTTGCCGGCCCAGAGCCACACTGCACCGCCCCCGCACGGGGTGCCTACTGGTGCCACCCTCGCACGGGGTCCTTGCTAGTGCCGCCTCGCACAGCCTCCACGGTACATTGCCATTGCACCACATCCCCGCCGGCGCCGCCCCCATGGCCTCCGCGCCGTGCCACGCCACCCGAGCCATCGAACTGGAGCCACACCACGCCTCCAGCCCCTTTCCCAGTAGCGCCACCATGAGGTAAACAGGGGTAGGGCTTCCCCTACCCCTCCCTAATTGAGTCAGTCGATTGGGCCGGAGTGGGCCGAAGCAACAGGCCTAGCCCAGGAAGGGGGGAGAGGGTGAAAAAGAAAAACAGGAGGGTGGTTGACGCCCAATTTATTTTGCAAAAGGGCCCTTAGGAAATCGAAAAATTGTGCAAAATTTTTTCTTAGAATTGAAAATTAGCGTATAAGCTCTCAGGAATTGCAGAATTAAATGAAAATTCATATTTCAGCATAAAAGTGACTCATGAATTCAAATTTTGAATTGTTTTTTATCTTTTGAAGCATGTTTTGCTCTGCTATGATTATTTTCTATGTTTTTCTACATTTACTTACTGTTTTGATTAATTGTAATTATTTAAATTACCTTTAATCACTGAAATTAATAGTAAAATTATAGAAAATATGCAGATAATTCTAGAATATCACGAGAGCCTTTTGTATCATTATCCAAATTATTTCTTGCATGTTTACCTACAACATATTTATATATTTCTTTTATGCAAATGAAGATAACTGGAATCATGACTTGGAAGTTCGAGGAGCCAACCCAGCATGTCAAGACCATACTTAGAACCAAGAAGCTTAGTGCTGCCATTGGGATTGGTGCACCACAGGATGCAAAACCCACCTGAAAGAATCTAGGCCCTAAAAATAGTTTTGGTAATTAATAAGAATATATGAATGTGGGACTAATGTGTTTGCGGAGTGTTAAATAGATTTAGTCCCTAATGACGAATGTGAAAATTTCAAAATGAATGCTAAGGGTCAATGTGAGGATCAAGATGATTCAAGATAAAGATGCTAGTAGTGTAGGATCTTTTTTGCTTTTACCGGTCTTAGGAGAAAGCTTGGAAGACCGGATGATATGTTAGTTGCCATACTATTAAGAGGGATCATAGCAAGTCTTGAAGGCATGTTTTTGTGCCATTTGTATCAATTTAGGATTATGTATGCACTTAAAATTAATATTGAAAACAATTAGAGCTCTGTCAGAAAAATCGAAAGTGCCATCATATACTTTGCAGAACTATCGGACTCTAGTAGTACCGATTTTCTAGTGGTATATTTTTTCAAAGAGCGCTCACTTGAAACATTTAGCCTCTTTAATATTGGTAATACCAGAAAATGAATGATAGAACTACCGCAAAGCGGTATGACCGTACTATAAATCGGAACTATCAAACCTCGAAAGTTCCAAGATTTTGGGCAATATGTCTTTTTTAGGGAGGACCAACTTTTGATCTCGGAGAAAATGGTAGTACCGCACCAACTTTACAGAACTACCGAAAATCGAAACTACCGTGATTTCAATGGTGGTAGTACCGTGCCAACTTTCAAACGGCTAGTTCTGCATTTAGGCCCGGTATCATGTTTAGTATTTGCATGTGTGCACGGTTTCAAGTATTTCTAAAAGAGTACCATTTAATGGCCGTAAAGAAAATTCTAAGATATTTAAAGCATTTATTTAGCATAGAGCTTTGGTATCCTGAAGGTGCTAAATTTGATTTAATTGGATATTCAGATTTCGATTATGTGGGTTGTAAAGTGGATAGAAAGAGTACCTTGGGAAGTTGTCAATTGCTAGGAAGGTCTTTTAGTATCATGGTATTCAAAGAAACAAAATTCTGTAGCACTTTCTACTTCCGAAGCCGAATATATTTTTTGTGGGTAGTTGTTGTGCTCAATTACTATGGATAAGGTAAACTTTGATGGATTATGGAATTAAATTTGACAAAATGTCTCTTTCGTGTGACAATGATAGTGTAGTGAAAATAGAAAATAACTTAGTCCAAGACTCAAGAACCAAGCATATAGATATACACCATTTCTTGAGAGCTCATGTGAGCAAGGGAGATATCAAAATTAGCCACATCCAGACCGAAGATCAATTAGCGGATATTTTTACCAAGCCATTAGATGAAAGCTATTTTTGCAAGTTGAGAAATAAATTAAATATCATAGACTATTCAAATATTGCTTAAACTCTTGCCCCATGCTTTCATACTCATTTGGTGTTGCTTGTGAAATTTTGAAAGGTATTCAAAAGGGTGAAAAACTCTATCTTAAAAAATATATATATATTCAAAGGCTTTCTTTAGTCTTCCTAATGCATAATGATCGTAAATGATTCTTACTTAAGTGCAAAACTAGGAATCATTTGCTTATTTTCTCAAGATCAAGTTCAGTCCTAAAATGTTCCAGAGAAATCGAAACTACCATTGTGCATTCCGCGGTACTACCGACATTAAAAATATGGCACTTCTGACTTTCGAAAGTACCGATGTATTAACTATGGAATTACCGAGTTTAGTTGGTTTGCACTGTAACTCGCAGCCTAGGCATTCTTTATTCTCTCTTTCTCTCTCTGGACCATCCGTTCTCACAACCGAATAGGCTGTACTTTTCTCTCTCTCTCCTCAAGAAACCACCCAAAATCCCCTTTCTTGATCTCCAAATCTTGTGGATATTTCTTCGCTTCTTGGTGACCTCACACATTCAAAGGGTTCAACTCCTTCATTCCACAAGGCAAATGGGGTCAAAACTTTCATTTTATCTTGTTTCTAGGAACCCTAGGTCAAGTTTAGGTCTTGATTTGAAATGCAAATGATCTAGAGTTGTTTTCTTGGGCAAAATGACTATAGTTGGTGTTTAATGATGTTTGCACGTCTATTCCACGGATTCAATATAAGAAAAACACCATTTAATCCACATACTACTTGCTCTAAAAACTATCAGGAAAATCGAAACTACCGCTCGATGAACATGGTACTACCGTAGGGCGGTCATACCGGAATCTACACTCCAGTACTTTCGCATGTCGGTACTTTCGATTATCTTGGCAAACAAGCAGTGACATTCTATTTATTTCAAACCACTCTTGTTTGATCCGTGCCTTATTCTTGATGTCATTTCTTCCTATTTGAAGATGCCATGAACTAGGAATGCTGCACGAAAAGTATATGCTAGGAACGATAACCCCTCTGGACAAGCTTCATCTCAACAAGGGTCTCACACAGTTCTAGCCTATCCCTCAGTCCAGATGCCTCCTCCTGCTCAAGAAGAGTCTACTTAAAAAACAAGAGAGGACAATGCAAAAGCAACAGCCTCTGACTCCGAGACCGAGACTGTGCAGTAAGAAAGTCCAACTCATGAGTCTTCAGATGAAGAGATGCCTAAGCTAGAGGAACATCAAATAGATCTTAGAACCATCTCCAGTGATGATTACACTATTATGAGACACAAGAATCAATTTGTGCTGCCCAGAATCCAAAGTTTCACACAAAATTTCAAGAACTAGTGTATGAGCAAATGTATGGTCCTACAAGGCAGTTTGCTGATCACAAGTATGTAGATTGGGATCTCTTGGCTCAGATTGAGCAGTATGATGGTGCTCTCCATCCTTTTCAATGAGCCGGTATCCATCACCTTGTAGCATTGAAGTCAGACTATAATGAGGAAATAATAAGAGAATTCTATGATACACTGTATATCTCTCCCCATTATGAGTACATCTCTTGGATGATTGGACATCAGCACTTGGACTCCAACAAGCAATAATTTGACAAGGCTCTTCATACTGAGTCCAGTGCCTGTGAAAAGATTTATAACAGACCCACTCTTCAGCTTGCCACATTCACTGAGTACTATGATCAGAATGTCAGATATATGCCAGGCAAGCTTCCTGGCCACCTTCCTATTCCAAGCCTTGTCAACAGAATCATCAACCACACTATTCTTCCTAAGAGTGGGAATTATGATGCTATTCATGGCATTGTATGGAACCTAATCAATTACGTGATGACTAGCCAAAGGTTTGATGTTTTTGATCTTATCATTAGAGAGATAGCCTCTTACAAAAATGAGAAAGTCAAAAGGATCCATATATTATGGTTCTAATCATTAGGAAGACAGGGTACTAAGGTGGCTTAGACTCAGTTCAGAAGCCATATATGCCAAGTGAGGTTCCCGCTATCCCTGCACCTTCATGTACTCGAGTTCAACCTTCAAAGACTGCAGCATAGCGACAACAAGGAGAAGAGATCTCTCTCTTAGATCTACTCTAATATCCTCCGCGTAAATGGACATGTGGTAGAGAACACTACACAGATTTCCTCCTTGACCACCGTCGTCTCCTCACTCGAGGACCAAGTGTCCTTCCTTGAGCGTGCAGTCGCTCGCTCTCCATCTCCAGTTCACTACGAACATCGTTGTCGTCGTGATATCTCTCCTCAAGGGCCACATGACTTGCTTTTTTGGGTACTTTGATGCTAAAGGGGGACAAGGAGAAGAATAATGAAAGGTTAAAGAGGGAAAAGGAGAAGAAGAATGAGTATGGGGGATTCCAAGGACAAGTCAGGACAAGAAATGAAAATGACTTTCTAGTTTATCTTTTAATATTATGCAATATTGTTATGGTGTAATGAACGATGTGCTATTTAAGTTAATGCTATGCTCTATGTGATCATGAATATTTATGTGAACTTATTTATCATGCATGTTATGTCAATTATGTAATTTATTGAATTTATGACATGTCCATATGTGTTAATCTCCGTATGTGAAATGCATTACTTATTCTGTACCACAAAGGTTATTGTCATTTCCCTCAAATTCAACAATCAAAGAAAACTTAGCCAAAAATTTCTCAAAATTCTTAACAAGTGCTTGCAAAATTCACTCTTTCTTATATGCACTTGTTTAGGGGGAGTTTTCTTTGAATTGACGTTAAAAAAAGCATAATTCTTCTCAAATAATACTGGTCTTGTCATCAATTATCAAAAAAGGGGACATTGAAAGTTTCTAGGCCACTAAAAATAGTTTTGATAATTAATGAGGATATATGAATATGGGACTATTATGTTTGCTGAGTGTTGTAGGATCAAGGATAACCGACTAGAGGGGGGTGAATAGGAGGTTTTAAAATTTTTTTCTTTAATTAAACAAATAATAATAATTGATCACTAGGCAAGTGTGCTTGATGAATCAAACCTACTCAATTTTAGTAACTCCAAAGTGCCACAAGCAATTGATATAACAATAAAATCACAAGTACAAGTAAAGGTAGTCAATATATCAAATTGATCAATAAAATGTAATTGCTAAAGGAAACAGTAGAAATAATCACAAAGAGACACGCAATGTTTTCCCGTGGTATCGAAGACTTGCCGATCTTCACTAGTCCACGTTGAGAATAGCCCAAACGCTCTTGGATGGGCTCCACGAATTAAACCTCAACTCCTCAATCACTAGTGGTTGCTCTTGCTCCTCTCCGGTGATAGTGAGCACCAAACCACTCACAATTTGCTCGGGGTCTCTTCACAAGCTTCTTGAAGAGATCACCTTGTGATCGATCTCCAAGCCGTCTAGGTGCCGACAAGCACCAAGAGTAATAGACTACACTTCACTTGACGACGCTTAAGTGCAATGGATCAATCTAGAATGTGTATGCACTTTCAATGGCTCAAAAACACCTTAATTAAATGCACAAGAGAGAAAGAGGTGTGGAATGAATGCTCTAGGCTCAAATGTGTTCAATACTTGCTCAGCACTATGTCCTTGGGCTGGTGGAGGGGTATTTATACCCTCACCAACCAAAACTAGCCGTTGTAAAAATTAATTCTGAAAAATCAGGGAAATCGAAACTACCGGCGTTATAAGTGTGGAACTACCGTACTTCACTGTAGCAAACAGTAACGGCTATGTCAGAGCGTTAAAACTAGCTGTTAAAACAACAGCGTGGAACTACCGCCGTTATAAGTGCGGTACTACTGCCCTGCGGTAGTTTCGCATGTCGGTGCGGTACTACCGCACCGCGGTTGTTCCGCCGTGTTTAGTCTGGTACTTCCGATTTCTGTCAGTTTAAGTTTTTTTGGGGGGGAACCTTCTGGAAAAAATATACCGCTGTAAAATCCTGGTACAACCGAGCATCGGTAGTTCCGCCGTTATAAGCCCAGTACTACCGATTTTGGCGTGTTGAAGTCCCCAGCAAGGGTGCTCTCTGGAAAAAATATACCGCTGAAAATCCGGTACTACCGTGGTCCGGTAGTTCCGCTGTTTGTACGGCGGTACTACCACACTCCGGTAGTTCCACAGTTATACCGGCGGTACTTTCGATTTTTCTGAGAAAGCACAGTTTATTTTCAAACTTATTTTTATGTGCATGCTTTATCCTAAATTGATCCAAATGACACAAGAGCATGGTATCAAGCTACTTTCAATGATCTCTCTTAATAGTACGATATCTAATCTATAATCCGGTCTTCCTTTTCTTCTAAGACCGGTAAAAATAAAAAGAGATCCTATATTTCATGTACCTTGATTTTGATCCTTCTCGATATTCATTTTCATGCAACTTGCTCTTGTCTTTGTTCACATATGAGACTTTGTCTATACAATTCTTAACACACACATTAGTCCCATATTCATAAATCATTATTAATTACCAAAAATAAATTTTAGAGGCGTAGATGCTTTCAAGTGTTAAATAGATTTAGTCCCTAATAATGAACGTGACAAATTGAAAATGCATGCTAGGGGTCAATATGAGTATCAAGATGGTTCAAGACAAAGGTACAACTAATCTAGAGTCCTTTTTGCTTTTACCGGTCTTAGGAGAATGGTTGGAAGATCAAATGATAGGTTAGTTACCGTACTATTTAAAGGGATCATAATAAGTAACTTGGAGGTATATTGTTGTGTTATTTGGATTAATTTAGGATTATACATGCACTTAGAACTAATATTGAAAAACAATTAGAGCTCTATCCAGAAAATTGGAAGTATTGCCGTATACTTTGTGGAACTACTGGACTTCGATAGTACTGATTTTCTAGTGGTATTTTTTTTTCCAGAGAGCTCCCACTTGAAACACTTAGCCTCTTCAATATCGGTAGTACCAGAAAATGAATGATGGAACTACCGTGAAGCGGTATGGCGCGCACTCTAAATCAGAACTACCAGACCTTGGAAGTTCTAAGAAATTGAATGGTACGTTTTTCTAGAGAGGACCAAAATTTGATCTCGGAGCAAACGGTAGTACCACGCCAACTTTATGGAACTACTAAAAATCAGAACTACCATGATTTCAATGGTGGTAGTACCGTGTCGACTTTCAAATGACTAGTTCTGATGCACTGATATAGCCGTTAATCGTTGCTACAGTACAGTGTGATATTTCCACAAATTGCACAGCGGTACTACCGATTTACCTGATTTTTTAGGATTATTTTACGCAACGGCTATATTTGGTTGCTAGAAGTATAAATACTTTCCCCACCAGCTCGAGGACAGAAACAGAGACTCTATTTTGGTAGTTGAACCAAATTCAAGTGTATTTCATCTCTAGATTGATCCTTAGCACTTGATCACCATCAAGGAAAGTTGTGATTCATTACTCTTAGTATTTATTGGCACCTAGACGGCTTGGCAGGAGACTACGAGGTGATATATTCAAGAAGATTGTGAAGAGACTCGGCGCCAACATATGAGTGGTTTGGTGTCCACCATCTCCGGAGTGGAGGAAGGATGACCACTAGTGGATTGAGGAGTTGACTGTCGTACCTCGGAGTGATGACTCTGGATCCTCTGTGTAAATCGCATCAGTCTAGGATCAGCTAGTGCACACAATGGTAACTGGGATAAATATCAAGCATAAATGATGATCTTTATTAAATAAAAGAGTATAGTCTTATGACCCAATGTTTACATCCATATTCATTGGCAGATGACAGTAAGACGTGGCCTAATCGTTCTGGTCCTCACCGTAGTCAAAGTTGTCTTCCTCTGAGATGATGAAGCAAGAGTGAGTACAAACTTGTACTCTGTAAGTTACATCGTAAAATGCAATATAATGATAAAGGTAACAAAAGAAGGCTTATAAGGTTATTTGTGTGTAAACAACATTTAAAGAAATACAATAAGTAGATTAAAATTACTGACTTTAATACAGTAAGTAAAGACTATAATTCGAAATAATAACGTTAGTGCAGACACCGACCTAGCACTAACCTAACCATGGGTATCCCACACAGACTATCCTTATCCAAAAAGATACCACTTCTCCAACTAAAACCTTTTTTATGAAAATACAGTCTAATCTATGAAAAATCTTACTCAAAATGCCCTTGACCGTGGGCACGGCTATTCCAGATAGTTTATACACTCTTCAGAGATTATACAACGTTACCTGTAAGATATGATTAACTCATTGTGTCAACCATTACACGCTTCCTTAGGAATGCGACTGAGTAACTATAACAAGGCCTTTACGAAGCTAAGCCTTCAACCTAGCCATGCCTCCACTAAGGTTTCACCCAATTGAGGAATCCACTAGATCGGGGCCCCTTCTTGTGCCATGTGAGACTTTCTATGGTCTACGCCACGCTCACATTCAGCCTATAGTGAGACTCAAGTTAGGACCTGCTAATTAGTCAGTCAGGATTGTCCTATACTAGTATTGTGGTAGTGCGACTGGGCTCTATAGCAGTAGCTCACAGACCGATCCTTAATTGACTTAGACTCTATCTGCATCCCCCTCATGTCTAGTATCCACATTGAGCCACCAAGCTACAACGTATACCAGCTAGCGCCCACCACCTTATCCATGGTGTAAGTCTAAAACATATTTTATGTTTTATTTTGAAATATTCCACAGACCTTCTTGACTCACCAAAGTCAAGAAAAAGCTTGTCATTTTGTGTGAAAAAGTTATCCCAATCTATAGTTATATCTGTGTAGGTCTAAATATTTGCTACAAAAATTCTCTAGTTATACTAGTGTATTAACTAGAGTTTTAATCTACAACGACAAGGCACAAAAATTTACAAAGTTAAAGGAGTCATAACAAATAGGTAATAACTAAAGTAAAATATGAATTTAAAATATAGGGATTAGAATTAAGCATGCAATATGATTTAAAACAATATAAATTTATTTATAAAACTGGAATCAACATGATCAAGGGTGTGTGGCCTGACTGGGCACGGAGGTCTCGGGTGCTGATATGCCACGTGGCGTCCATGTGGGTTGGGTGTGCTGCGGTGGCATCACAAACGGCAACCACGTGTGCGTGTAGTCTGACTGGGCGAAAGGAGTGCAGCGTGGAACTTGCATGTGCGACTAGAGCTGATGTGGCACTGAGGTGGTGTGCCAGGTGGCGCTATGCGGTCTAAGGTGGCGTGCTTCGGCAGGGGAGGCTCTCGGGAGTGGTGGTCGACGGCGATGAAGTGACCGATGACGAGCTGCGAGTGGTCTAGGAACTAGAGGGAAGTGAGGGCAGTTTGGGAGGTGGGTGTTGTTTTTACCGAGGAAGGCCAGAGATGGGTCGGCGGTGAGCGGCAAGTGGCGGTGGTGGAGGTTCTCCGGTGAGGCGCGACTCCAGCGACGATGGGAACCGGCGGAGGGACGGATGAAGTTAAATGCTACAAGGTGTGAAAGCCTATAATAAAGAAAAGGAAAAGGAAGGCAAAGCTGCAACCTAGAAAGACAAGTTAAATGCTCCACAGGAGAATAAGACCAGCAAATCAAAGCGAGACAATAATCCCTATGGTTAACATGACCAAACTTGCGACAAGTGTGGCAAGTAGGGGCATTGGTCATGGAACTATAAAGAACTGCAACACATCGTCGATACCTTCCAGGCCAAAAAGGAGAAGGTGGCAAAGAGCAGCATGAAACCCACTTTGCATTCGTCGAGTGGGAGAATTCTAAGCAACTGCCTACGCCGATGGAGGTTGACTCCACTCCCGCAGCGGCACCCCCCTTGATATTGCAGTTGCTACCGCCATGATTTCTCAGGAAGAGCATCTCACTCCTAAGAAGATAGTAGCCAAAATCTCTGATTTCTTAGCAGATTCAGTCTAATGCACAGAATACATCTAGTCTTTAAATATCATTCATTTTATGTGTGAAAGAAATAAGTTAGATTTGCAATAATCATACTCAAGTAATTTATTTCTCGTGATGGTTGGATGATAACAATTCATTCATTCATTCATTTATTCAATGAATAATAGCTCTGATATTTGAAGTATTTTATTTATGTGTTATTTGTCTTCTACTACATATTAATAAAGTAGTTTATATTAGAACATGTAACATTCTATTTTTCAGAGCCTTTTTGAAGCTTTTAAAATAAAATTCATTAATTAGATTTTTTAAAAATTAATTAAAGCTTAAAATAAATTTTTATGAAATAAAAGGATTTAATCTGATTATAATAAACATTAACACATGCTGAAATTATTTTATTTGGATTCCTTGTGTCTCAAGGAATTTTCTAATAATTTTTGAGTTTAGTTGCTATTTCCTATAACTCCGTTTATTTTATTTGGATTTCTTAAAAAGAAAATCATCATAAATCCATGAACAGTATCAGGCCGGTCCACTACTATTCATCGAACCCAAACCCACTCGGTCGCCCGATCGCACCGCTGCCACGCGTCGGCCATCCGGCCGTCCCGCTAGCCGACCACACCGTGTCCGCTGGATCTGTTCGCTGAGCCACGCGTTAGCCGTTGGGATGCACCAGCACTATGCATCCGCGCATTCTCGCTCGCCCGTCTGATCCGCTGGTCAACCACGCGTCGTGCATCCATATACCCTGGCACTGTTCACCGTTGTCTCTGCCAGGACTCCGCGCTGGAGTTTGCCTTAGACGCGCCTTGGTTTGCGTGCTCAACACGGATTCCTCATACGCACGCTGTTTCCGAGCCGGATTCCTCCACCCCCTGTGCATAAAACACCGCGCGCAGCCTCCGCCTTTTGTATCCCTGAGCCGCCGTCTGCCTCGTCGTGAGCTTCGTTGTGTTCACGCAGTCGCCACCCTCATTAGAGTTCGCCACTTGCACAAGACATTGAAACCAAGTGCTTGCGCCGTTTCCGCGATGTACCGCCGTCATGTGTCGTCGTTGGTGGTCTCCGCCGCCGTCCAGTACCCCTCTTCGTCCTCGCCGGTGAGCCGCAGTGTTTCCATCCGTTCCTCGCCGCTACGTTCGCTTCGGTCATGCCCGCGTTACCCGCATCGTCGTCCCTTGGTTTTCGTGCCAGCGACCCCTCGCGCCGTCCGTTAGCCACGCATCACCCCGCGAATCGTATGATGCAGTCATCGAGGCCATTCATCTAGATCTGCACCGACGGTCAAGATCCGTCCACGGGTCACACCAGCCACCGTCGAATCGTACTGACGTCAGCCCGCACCCAATGCTCCGCGTCGCTTCGCCTTCTCCGTGGACGGCATCCACCGTGAGCTGAGCCGTTGCAACTGGGACCCACCTATCAGAGCCACTGTGCCGTTCATCCACACTTGTGCCCGCACTTGGCTGTCCATCCGCGGTGCACAAATGGCTATGGGCGAGCCACGACGCACCAGGAGGCTGTCTTTAACCTCCGGCTAGCTTCAGCAATAGGAAAAAGAGGGAGTAATCCCCGCCAAGATTTGGTGCTGGTGGTGAACTCCGGCGAGAAAGGGTGGCACGGCTGGGTTCCTCAAAACATGGAGAGTTCATTTGGGGGCTTTGGGAGACGGGGGCATGACTGGTGGCGGTCAGCGGTAGGAGCGAAGGCGGCGATTTCCGAGATGGCTTAAGGTTCTTCTGGTGGTTCTTTGGTGAATTGAAGAATTGTTTGTTCATCTTTGGAGTATGGGGTTCACGATGGTGGCGAGGGTTTGGGTTGAGGAACTCCCACGCGAGCTGTCCATGGGAGAGGCACCATGGTCGGCAGGTGCTCACGGTGCCAAATCAAGAGAGAAATGCCCCTAGGAAATTGACTTTGACTAATTGTTTGTGATGCTTTGAGGATACTATGGCCGAATGCAATTAGATTTTTATTAAGAGATGGAGGAAATGGCATCTAGGGCTTACCGGGCTTAGGGGAGGACAGCAGTGGAGGAGAGGCGCAAGGGAGTTCAATTGGATGGCTCTGGTGAGTGATTGAGAGTAGAGTAAGGCTTCTTGCGAATGCAATTGGGCTTTAAGGTGGGGGTGGCGGGCAAGAGGGGGAAATGGGAAACAAAGAATGAAAGGCAAGAATTCAAAGGAGTTACCAAATAGGGAAGGAAGAGATAGATCAACCAAAATCCAAAAAGAAAATAAGAAGATTTTGAATTTTTGAGGTGTTCCAGTAGAGCCAAACGAAGCCTTACTATGATGAGTCCTTGTGATGACCCAATTTATAACTGGATGTGCAAGATCACAACATGTGGCGATGGACAAGCTCTAGTATTTATATAACAAAATTGACTTACAATGTGTTCTTCGTAGACTGCACGTAACTGCAACACCGGAAGGATGGCCCCGCTCAACTCATCTTTTTTTTCAGTTTTAGCTTCTAGCTTTAGTTTTTTTTCACTATTCAGTAATTCGTCTTTTTCTATTTTTTAGATATTTTGGGCTTTTTTTGTATTTTTTTCCCGTATTCCTTTGCATTGTCCGTGATGGGCTAACATATTTTTTCTACTTTTACATTTTTTTTAAATTTAATTATGCCCAAAAAGATAACTCAGTTATAGTATAAAAAAATCAGCTACAGTGAAATTTCAGTCAGAAGTCATTGCTATTCCGAACGCCCCCTAAATCATGGGTATCGCTCCACTATGAATTCTTCACGTGGCCTGCGGTGTCAAATCGATGCTAGGCTCCAGATCGTCTACAAAGGATAGAGTGGGAGCGGTATCAACTCAATTATCATTCTTACGATGTGGACAATTTGGGAACAAGAGTGATTGCATCTACAATGGTAAATTTGTAAGTAATATTCCACTTTGCGAGTAACAAATGCGATCGAAGAAGAAGGCTCCTGGTGGGCAAGAGCTGGAGCAAATCATGTTGTAAGGTCGTTGATGATGGTGACATAGGAAGGGATAAATGTAGGTCGTTTGTCATGCCTAACGTCTAGCTAGGTAGTTAGCTGTTCAATGGTACTAGTCACGTATGTAATCTCACTGTTGACATGATTTGGTCATTAAAAGCGGATTATGACCAAGTTGTAATGTATTTATTTTCTTCTATTATATAAAGAAATGTGTTTCTTCGAAGTATTCTTGAGAAATAAGCATATAAACAGAGACAAAATGTTACGAAATGATCCACAAAGATTAGGACTCTTTGTGTTTTTTTTAAAAAATATTATATCAAATAAACTGATTTAATTACAATAAAAAATTATAAACCACTGTCATTCTAAAGACACCTTAGCCGCTGATTATACTAATCTCCAAGCATCTGCAGCGTGCCATGTACCGCCAGGTCAACCCCCTTCCTTCCATCCTCGTTGACGTGTATGCTCCCGCGGTGCACTTAGCAATTCCGCTTGACCAGAAAGGCCGTAGTCGCATCCACGTGGAGTCATCCGATTCGCTAGTAACCCACATCTGGGCTCCCATTGGTCCACGTCACCGAGCTCCACGTCTTCCCGCACCGCCGAAAATTCTAGCAGCTTTTAAACCGCGGGTCGCGAGAGCCTCTCCGCTGCGGAAGACGACGGCGACGGCGGCGAAGACGAGGAAGCATCACAACGCGAGCACGTGGATTCACGAGTCACGGGAACCCTAATCCTAGCTCCTAGCCACGAGGTGGCCGGCGGGTGAGGAGAGGGAGAGGGGTGTGTGGAACGGCGAGGGGAATGGCGGCGCCGCGGGGTAGAGGGATGCAGCTCGCCGCCGTCCTCCTCCTGCTGCTGCATCTCGCGGCGGTGATCGCGGGGTAGGGTTCGGATCAACCGCCGATTCTCGTGTGGTTTCTTCGAGATCTTCTCTCTTTGCCCTCCCGATTGCGTTGATGCTCTCTTGCAAAAAAAAAAAAACTTTTCATGTTTTGATCCCTTTTATCTTGAATTTATCTGTTTTATCGACTGATTTTTCTCCCGCGAATCGGCTTAAGATCTGTGTGTTCGAGTTCATTCTGTTTGATAAATAATGGATTGGACTCGACTGAAATTTTTCATGGATTTTTTTTGTTGGTGTGGATCAGGAAGAGCTACTACGACGTGCTGCAAGTGCCCAAGGGCGCGTCGGAGGATCAGATCAAGCGGTCGTACCGCAAGCTCGCCCTCAAGTACCACCCCGACAAGAACCCCAACGACGAGGAGGCCAACAAGCGCTTCACTGAGATCAACAATGGTATTAGGGATAAAAGGAGTTAAATTTAACCAATTGAGATGATAAATTTGTGTTCTTGAGGAGAATTAATGTGTAAAGGTGTTATTGTCTTGCAGCGTATGAGGTCTTGACGGATCAGGAGAAGAGGAAGATCTATGACCGGTATGGCGAGGAGGGGCTGAAGCAGTTCCAAGGTGGGAGAGGCGGGGGCGGCGGGATGAACATTCAGGACATCTTTAGCAGGTGAGGCAAAATCTTGTTTACACATGATATAGAAAATTGCCAACATATTAGTTGAATAGTTGCTCATCAAGTAGGATGAAATTCTAAACATAGTGATTAATGTGATTCATATGAACCTACTGCATATACAAAGACGGACTTAATTGAGATGCAGCTGGTGAAATGCCGCCTCATTTGAATTGGAATTTTGCCTGATATGCCCATGTAGTATGATTATATCAGAAAGCATACTGTTCTCATTCTGTATGATTTGGCAGTGTCTATGATAGATTGATAGGTATAACAAACCTTGCTAACGCTGGTATTTCACCATTTCTCCAAGAAATTGTGAGTAATATTTTTAGAAAATTGGGGTACGCTAGTGGAATAATTGTCTTTCCTGCATATCATGCATTCAAAGCTATTGCCCTAACGAGCAACATACCCCATGTCTGACCAACTAAAGCACGGATTTTAAAACTTTTTATGGTTAACTTATGGATGTCTTTTATCTTTTGTTATCTTTTTCCCTATTTGTTAAAACGATTCAGTAGTAATTTAGCTGGATGCAGCTCAATGCTAATAATTTATTTGCTTCTAGTTCTTAGTGATCACTTTGCTTTTTTTTTTTTTTTGACAAACTTCTTCAGCTTTTTCGGAGGTGGCGGTGGGATGCAAGAGGAGGAAGAACAGATTATAAAAGGTGACGATGTGATTGTTGAACTGGATGCTTCACTAGAGGACTTGTACATTGGTGGTTCATTAAAGGTAACAAAGTTTGTTTAGCTTATGAACAAGAAAAATATGGCAAGTTAACCCAAATGATTCCATAAACAATACACAAATGCTGCACCATGTTATTATATTACCTTATCACTTTATTTGGAAGCATGCTTCTTGAGTGTTCATGAAGTAGGCTGCACTATGACACACGTAATGGATAAATATACCTCCAAATTTACTTTGCTATTTTCATGTGCATGATAGGTTTGGAGAGAGAAAAATGTCATAAAGTCAGCGCCAGGAAAGAGGCGATGCAACTGCAGGAACGAAGTTTACCATCGTCAAATTGGTCCTGGAATGTATCAACAAATGACCGAGCAGGTATTTTTTTTTCTAATTGCACCATACTATGTTATTCTGCAGTTGACATAATTTTACATACTGAAAATTATACTGCTTAATATATTTATCGTGTGGCCAAAATATCTTCACGTTTTAATATTTTCATGATTTTATGTACTCCACAATGAAAGGGTGTGTCTTCTTTAGGTCTGCGACCAATGTGCAAATGTGAAGTATGTACGAGAAGGTGATTTTTTGACTATTGATATTGAGAAGGGAATGCAAGATGGACAGGTATAAAGCAACTATTCAATGCTTTCCAGTTCCTAACCTTGGGTGCAATGTTCTATGAGTTCTTAGTGTGTGTTTTTTTGTCAACATTAGACTAGATTATTTTTACTTTAGCTGGTGCAAATATAACACATGCTGTTGTCTACTTATAATCATGTGCTCCATCATGACGCTAAACTTAAACCAATTATTTTTTTAAAAAAATCCTTTCATCGCTTAGTTGCCTAAAATTAGAGAATGACAATTCTTCAGGCAAACTGGCTGGTTTATTGCTTGCCAGTGTCAATTAGTGGCTTGCAACAGTTTACCGCTTGCCAATGCCAATGAATGTTGCTTGTGAACTGGTACGTTTCATACTGCTAGCAGTTCTTGGAACTTGGGCCTATGTAGAGTTATCTAAAGGGAAACCTCCAGATAAGACGACACAACAATGTAATGCCTGAACAGTATGTTCAAATAGAACATTGGGTACATGTAGGTATCACTTTTGATGTGAACTATTGAATTTATCTGGTAGCCTGTAAAAAAGGTTGCTGTAATATTAACATATCACCACATGGTCAGAGACGTTTAGAATTTGGTGGCAAATAGAACATTGGGTACATGCATGGAGTTGTAATGTACTAATGTATCCATTAATATCTGTTCTACTTTACTATTTGGATGTTTGATTTGGTGGCACCATCTGATATTTGCAGGAGGTTTTATTTTTTGAGGAGGGGGAGCCTAAGATTGATGGAGAACCTGGAGACTTGAAGGTTTGCTTTGCCCTTTGTCTGTTTGGTTGAAATTTACTGTATGGAATAATTGATTTGACTAATTTCATCCTCAAATAAATGATGTCATGAGCAGTTTAGGATTCGGACAGCACCACATGAACGCTTCAGAAGAGAAGGCAATGACCTGCACACCACAGTTACAATCTCCCTGGTACTAACCCTCTCTTGTACCTGTGCTAATTAAAATTCCTTAAGAAATTATCCAAAGAAAATTAGTGCAATTTGTGCTGCAACCTTGGTTGAAAAACATGGTGATATTATAAAGGACCAAAGAAGTTAGTTTTCTCGAGATTGCTGACTGGATGAGTTTGATGCTATCTTTGTAAACTGGTTAGTCACTACTTCAGCTATAACCTTTTGATCCATCCTGTATCAAACAAACAAAACCTCGAAGGGATTATTGCACATTTTCACTGCAAAAGTGATCATTTTAAGTTTTTAACATTTTGGCCCTGTTTGGAATGTATGATTCCTGCAGGAATTTCGTAGGAAACGCTATGTTTTTCTTCTTACAAAATTCCTGTGTTCCAAATGGGCATTACTATCATTTAGTTATTACTGTTGAGTATTCATCATCATCTGAAACCAACTTCCAGCCTCCACCAATTCTCTCTTTCCCCAGAAGGTGCATTGGAGACAGGGACTTACTGTTACTTCACTGTTCCTTTTATGTACGTGTGTGTTTCATTGGTTTAGTTCTAGATGTCTGATCACCTTTTGCTGTTGCAGCTGCAAGCTCTGGTTGGTTTCGAGAAGACCATCAAGCATCTCGACAACCATCTGGTGGAAATTGGCACCAAGGTAAGCCACTAAGTCCTAAACACAGCAGCAAGATTTGCATCCTGTAGTCATTTATCATCTGCAACCGGTCAGCTCAACTTCATCACAAATTTTTAGGGTGTCACTAAACCCAAGGAGGTCAGGAAGTTCAAAGGGGAAGGCATGCCATTGTACCAAAGCAACAAGAAAGGTGATCTGTATGTAGCATTCGAGGTGTTGTTCCCGAAAACCCTAACCGACGACCAGAAGGACAAGCTGAAGGATGTTCTTGCATAACTGCTGCTGGTTTCTCGCTCTTATGCTGCAGCTGGTTGTTTGAGGTGGGCGACTACCTCAAGGAAATTTTCCAACTAGCGCATGGGAAGAAGCAGCAGTGTTGTTGCCTTTCTGGGTGTGATTTTGCATTTGTAATACTAGCAGCACAGTTTTTTTAGTTCTTGTTTGTTTTTATGCCCCTAACAGCTGTGTGTAGTATTAGAAAGTACAATGAACTGTATCAAAATATTTGTACTGCTGGAATACACTGATCATAGAATTGTAGCTTATACTCACAGCACCTCAGTTGGTGGCTTGTTCAGTCAGCAGCAGTAAATTTTACACAATTGAGTAGTGATGCGTATGTATGTCTGATTTAGGCTTAGTTTGTGAGTTGTGCTGTGTGGTGCCTATTTTTAAAGCTGATGAAAAATCTAACAGTCTATTTGGCAACTCCACCAAACAAGACTATCGTGATCCACCGCAATGCCAGACTGACCACCGAGCCTTAGAGCATTTTTACAGCTTCAGTCCTGATGCAAAGTCTGATACAACTTTTGCATTTTTACTTGCAGCCAGAGGTCTCAAGTCAGCAGCTGCTCCAAACGCTTCAGTAGCACCCTAGCACTACGATGGGATTGGGTTGCATCGAACTGATGACCATCAGCCAGTTACAGGTGTATCTTCGTATAGCCAGCGGGATCTGCATGTAGAAAGTTCTACATACAGATCCCGCTGGTTATACGAATTGCCAAATTAACAATGTAGACCGTAGCAACTTCATGAATTGCCAAATTAAGTATAAACCTTGATCAGCTCATCATGCAGTATATCACACATTACTTAAACTGGTCACCGTATTAACTGCTTTCAGTAGTGCAGAATTTCTAAGAATTTATGGAATTCTTTTTCAGTGTGTTCTCAATACTGAAAGAAAACATTAGAACCTACTCAAAAGAAAAGGAGAACCTTAGAAGTCATGACTCATGACAAGTGGCATGCCATTTACTATTTACAGGAAAATAAACAGCAATGTATGGTTCTAAATTCTTAGGGGTATAGGATTTATTAGTGTCATTGTGTTAGACCATGTGGATGGTCGTGAATAAAGTGATGATACATAATTGATTTTTGGATTGCTTTGGATTTTGCATTTGTGAAAGTTTTGGTTGTTTGCAGTCAAAGGTTTCAAGATCAAGTGGTTTTGGGTCCGAGAGGTTTTGTTTTCTCCAAGTGTTTCTGTTCGAGCGACCTTTGGCTACGTCGAGTAGTTTCGGACTAGTCCAATCAGGAAAGTAAACGGCTATCAAGTAGCAACAAACATCGGACGGCGCTTCACTTCAAGAATGTTTGGACCAGTCCGATCTGGTAAATGACATCAGACGGCTATTGAGTAGCGATGAACATCAGATGGCGCTTCACTTCAAGAATGGTCGGATCAGTCCGATCTGGTAAGTGATATCGGACGATGCTTCACTTCAAGAAAGTTAGGACTAGTCCGATCTGGTAAGTGACATCGAACGACTATTGAGTAACAACGGACATCGGATGATGCTATGCTTCAACGATGTTCGGACTAATTCGATTGGCTATGACATCGGATGGCTTTCGAGTGGCATCAAAGGATCCAGTGACTACGACCATGTTCAGCTTCGACCACGACATGCTTCGACCATGTCCGACTTCGACCTCATAGGTACATTAATTTTTATAGTCGTAGATCTTGCAGTTTGCTTCTCGAAGTCATAGACTTTGTGATCGGTACTGATAGACTTCTTTGTCAGTTCGAGTACTTTATTTATGCTATCTTCGAGTACTTGACTTTGGCCAGCGGTAGGATTGGCTTGAGTATGATGGATGGTCTTGTGGTCGATAGCGATGGTATAGGTGGTTGTAATGAGTTGTCTTGAGATATTTTGGTTGGTGATGAGTTGTGTGATCGTGGATGATCTGGCTGTTGATCATGGACAATCTGGTTGATGGTTGTGGAAGGTTTTGTTCTTGTCTGTGGATAGACAATGGTGTGTGTGTTGTGCTGATGACGATTAAGTTATGGAGAACTTGTGCCGGAAAAATGTTTCTTTGGCCTTTGCATGTGCAGGAGAGCGTGGAGGCGACCATGGTTGGTGACGAGGAGGACCGGGACTAGGATAGGAGATCTGAGGTCCAGACGATTGAGGATGTCATGCGAGATGGTCGTACTAACGCTGAAGCACATGGAGATCAAAGGTGGTAATGTGCGGAGAAGCTACGGGTGGTGTGTTTTCGGAGGCTTCGACACAGTTGTTGATGAGGCATGATGAAGATACAGGAGGCGTAATCCTGGAGGCTTTGTTACGTGTTGAGTTTGTAGTTGTGGATGGAGTCCATGGCTCGGTAGAGATAAAACCCGTATTTGGAAGGGTTTCAAGTCCCTTGATTTGAGGATGAGATATGATCTTGTGTTCGTGTTGGACACGATTTGGGACTATAGCATATACAAGCAGGCCAAGACTCCGTGGATGAAGGGGGGAGTCGAGAAGGAGTTAGTTGTGCTAGGTTTTTGATGCTAGGTCTTTAGGGGTGCCTGAGAGAGCACTTTTGTAAACATATGGGAATCCAGCAATAAACAAATTCTCGAGTCAGTCTAATTCATTGTGAGTTGAAGACTATGCGATTGCTGATGCAAAGGGAGATTACAACTTCGACTTCATATGATGATTGTTGTGAACAGTCGAACAGAAGTCATAATCGATATACGGTAATAGAGATCATTTTTCTTCTAATTTGATATTTGTTTTTCAGGTGTCGAGAAGAGAAGGCTATCATTCACCCCCCCACTGATTGCGCCATACGGTCCTACAAGTGGTATTAGAGCTAGGTTGCTATGGCGTCAGATCAGAATCGGTTCTCTAGCAAGCCACCATTCTTTGATGGATCATACTATCTCTACTGGAAGACACGCATAGAGGCCTTTCTATAAGCACAAGGTTATGCTATCTGGCAAAAGGTGGAGAACTCATATGAATTACCTACTATCGTTACCATGGAGAATTCCTCTAATGTAGAAGCAAATACTTAGGCTAGAAATATTTTATTGCAAGGTTTAAGTAGAATCGAACTTGTCAGAATTGCTCATCTTAAATTTACAAATAAAATCTAGACCACTCTAGCTGATTATCATGAAGGATCTAAATCTGCTAAAGGAGTGCGTTAGAATCAATTTAAGAAAGAGTATTCTAAATTCGAGATGGAACCTAGAGAATCTGTAGATGCTCTTTTGACCGCTTTAACAAGATTATTAGTGATCTTCAATCTGTAGGAGTCACACATACTGATTCTAACAATGCTCGACAGATTTTAAACTCGTTGGATATGTCTGTCTGGAATGTCTTAGTCACTACCATCAATCACTCAATCAGCATGGAATCTCTAACTCTGAATGATCTGTATTCCAAGATGGAAACATATGACATTGATGTATTGGCTAGGATAAAGAAGACTAGTTCTTCGGCTTAGTGGCTAACCAATCTAACAAATTATCTAGTTCTTTGAGTGTTTCTTTGTCTACTTTGTGCTCTATTTCAGACGAACGGTTGGAGGAGATTTCAGAAGAGCAGCTCGTACTTCTATTCAACAGGGTGACAAGGGTGATCAACAACATCAGATTGAGGCAGAGAGGAGGACCTGTCAGATGCTGAGTGTGGTGAACTCAATCACATCAAATCTAACTGCCCCAAACTCAAGATCAAGGAAGTTGAAGACAACAAGTCACTGGCTCGTTGATTTCGGTTCAAGACTACCTCAAGCAAAAAGCAGAACTATTACAAGACGGTCAACAAGGTACTTTTGGCTCTCAAGGAGGTCGATTTGAGCGATGTTGAGTGTGCAAGTGATTATGAGAATGGCAAGAATACAAAGGGGATAGACTTCACCGATATGTGCTTTATGGCGAACAGTGAAGACTACGACAGTGATCCCTACGGCGATTCGGATGAGTTAAAGCCTTCCTATACCAATTTATCTCGTGCTGTGCTTAGACTAACAGAGGAGCTTAAGAAGTATAAAAAGAAGATTAAAAATTGATCTTGTCATAGAGAATTTAAACTCTGAAATTCATAGACTTAGAGATGAATCATGTGAGTTGTGTCAACTGTTGCATTCTGAACTGGAATCTGCTAGAAAAATTAATGCATCAACCTTGGCCCAATTTGTTAACGTAATTGCTAAACTCAATGAACAAAAATTGACACACGACAATTGTGTTGAAAAGTTAAAACTGGCTGGAGATGAAATTGAAGAGCTCAAGTCTAGTCTGTCTGTCCAAAACAAGATTTGCACTAAATGTGATTTGCTTCAGATTAGACTTAATTCATCTCAGGAGTCTATTCAATAAATGCTTTATCATGAGATTGTTTCTTGCTCTAATTGCCCTAAGCTTAACACTGAGATCGAAGTATTGACCAGACAACTTAAGAATTTTATAGAAAAAGAGAAATTGATCCAATCCAGTAATTCTAAGAAAATTGCGGGTGAATTTGTTAAGTGCACATCTTGTCCCACATTGGCTAAAGAAAATTGGCTAAAGAAAATGAATATCTTAAAGACACTTTAGAGATGTTTTCTTTTGGCAAGAAAAATATGAATATGATTTTAGATAAATCAAAAACAAGTGTGAAGAATCGTGGTCTAGGTTTCAATTTTGTTGAGCATGTCAAGAATTAGTCTCCTAAAGTAGTCAAGGTACTCGAACTAGGGAAATTTGAAGGACAATCAAAACCAAAGCAAGTCGTATTTAGGTCAGCAGGCTTTGCAGAAGATTATTTGATCAAACTAAGTGCTGTCAAGTCATGCTCCGATGTCGAGGCCGAGCCTCCGACACAGGCAACGGAGCTGGGGGTGGGGCTACCCCTCCGAGGCAAAGCCTATGAGGAGGGCGACGAAGTCCTTCAACAGAGCCAAAGCCACCTCGTCGAGGTCGTGCCTCCGACGCGGGCGCCGCATAGAGGCGAAGCCGATGGCGGGGCCGCTCCTTCGAGGCAAAGCCTACAAGGAGGGCAGCAAAGTCCTCAACGGCTGCCACATCAATGTTGAGCCTCTGACGTGGGAGGCGCGTGGAGGCATAGTCAGAGCGGTCCGCCCCTCCGAGGCTATGCCTATGAGGAGAGCGGCCAAGTCCCCCAACAAAGCCAGAGCCGCCACGTCGAGGTTACAACCACGAGGTAGCCTAGAATGGCTTATGATGATATCATGCTCATAGGACAACTTATGATCATAAAGTGATCATGGAATGTTCATGACCATAGGGTGGTCGTAAAAAGGCTTACAATTGTGTCGTGCTCATAGGACGACGTATAAGCATGAAGTGGTCGTGGAAGGCTCACGACCATAGGGTGGTCGTAGAAAGGTTTACTACTATGTCATGCTCGTAGGACGACGTATGAGCATGAAGTAGTCATGAAAGGCTCATGACCATAGGGTGGTCGTAGAAAGGCTTACCACTGTGTCATTCTCGTAGGACGACATATGAGCATGAAGTGGTCATGGAAGCCTCACAACCATAGGGTGGGACGTGCGTCAAAAAAATCGGCGGTGGGACGAAATCTTGAGACATGTGCTCCACTCCGTTCCCCACCCTTCGGACAAGCATCGATGAAGTTGATGGCAGAACGAAGGATTGAGACGCACGCTAAGTCTTGAAGCACGCACTCTGTCCCTCACCCTTCGGACGGGCATCGACGAAGTCAGCGACAAGACAAAGACTTGAAGCACGCACTCTGTCCCCCACTGCTCGGACAGCCGTCAATGAAACCACAGCCACAACGTGGTTGTAGAATGGCTTACGATTACGTCATGCTCATAGGACGACTTACGATTATGATGTGGTCATGAACATCGATGAAGTTGATGGCGGGACGGGGTCTTGAAACTCGCGCTCTGTGAGCCAGAGCCACTACGTCGAGGTCATGCCTTCGATACGGATGACAGAGCTAGGGGCGGGGCTGCTCCTCCAAGGCAAAGCCTAAGAGGAGGGCGGCGAAGTCCCCCAATGGCTGCCATGTCGAGGTCGAGCCTCTGACACAGGCGACGCTTGGAGGCAAAGCTGGGGCTAGCCGCCCCTCCGAGGTCATGCCTACGAGGAGAGTAGCCAAGTCCCCTGACGGAGCCAGAGCCACCATCTCGAGGTTATGACCATGAGGTAGGCGTAGAATGGCTTACAACAATGCCCTGCTCATAGGACACCTCACGATCATGAAAGCCGACGAAGTCAGTGGTGGGACGAAGGCTTGAAACATGTGCTCCATCCCATACCCTTCGAATAGACGTCAACGAAGTAGATGGCAGAACGAAGTCTTGAAGCGCGTGCTCCGTCCCCCACCTCTCGGGCGAGCGTCAATGAAGCTATGGCCATGACGTTGTTATCGAATGGCTTACGACTACATCATTGTAACATCCTGTTTTTTTGGATTTTTTTAAAGTCCTAAATTCAAAAATAATTTTTTAGAATTTTTTTGAAATTAATAAAGCTTAATTTAAATTTTTAGAAATTAAAAGGATTTAATATGATTAAGATAAATATTAACATAAGATAAAAATATTTTATTTGGATTCCTTGTGTCTCAAGGATTTTTTTAGAATTTTTGGTGAATTTTTTGGATTTATTTACTATTTTCCAGAGCTCTTTTGGATTTATTTAATTTTCTAAAAAACAAAAGCCCCAAAAATTCCTTGTGAACAATGTTGGGCCCAGCCCAACACTATTCACCAGCCCGGCCACTCCTCGTCGCCCGATCCACTACCACCCACGCGTCGCCAATCCAGCCCATGCCCGCGTGCTACGGCCCGCACTGCCTGCACCCCACCCCACACCCTGCCGCCCGATCGCCTCCCCGGCCACGCATCACCCGATCCCGTGCTCGTGCTCGCGTCCACGTCCCCGCTCTGCCGCAACCGCTCGATCTCGCCCCGTTACACACGTCAAGCATCTAAGGTCCCGAGCACTGTTCATCGGTGCCGTTCCTCGCCCTTGCCACGCGTCACGCATCCGAAGGGCATGCTACTGTTCATTGCCGTCCCCAACCCGAACCCTAGCTTGCGCCACCTCAGCGTCGGTGAACCTCGGTCGCGTGCTTAAATAGCGACGTCGCCTGCTCCTCACCTCGCGCCACCGCCGCCGTCGCACCGTGTCGCCGCCACCGGAGCACCCCACCGCTGCCGTCCTCCGTACCGAGCCGCCTCCGTCCTCGTCATGTGCCACCGCCCTCTCGTCGGATGCACCCGCCAAACCTGTCGCCTTGTGAAGCCTTTCCACCGTGTTCGCCTGAGCCTCCTCACCACCGCCGGAGTCCCCGCCGGTGAGTCTCTCCAACCGTCCGATCTCTCCCAATGGCCGAGATGTGCCACTCGGTTCGGATAGTCCGAACATCTTCGCACCTCCGCCGCCGTCCGATTCGACGTTGGACCGTCCGATCCTCCTAAAGTCGGACAGTCCGATCATTGTATCTTCGCAGCCGTCCGATCGATGGTGGACCATCCGATCAAAGTCATCGCCAGATAGTCCGATCATCACACCTCCGCAGCCATCCAATCGACGTTGGACCGTCCGATCTTTAGTATCGTCGGATAGTCCGAACGTCACCATCTTTGCAGCCGTTGGATTGTCGAGCAGTCCGATTGTTGTCGCTTCGCAGCCACTCGATCGTCTTCATCCAGATCGTTGCCTCCTTGCCAAGTCAGCTCCTTGCCTTGTCAGTCCTAGCCGAGTCATTGCCACCTTAGCAGCCATCTCAGCCCTACCTGCCACGTGTTGTGCCACATCATTGCCACGTCAGCAAAAACCCGACCCAGTGCCACGTCAGCAGTAGGGCTGTAAACGAGCTGAGCTCGAGCGAGCTTGACCTGGCTTGGCTCGAGCTCGGTAGAAACTTGAGCCGAGCTTAAGCGAGCTTGAGATTACCGTCGAGCTTCAAGCTGGGCTTGAGCTCGGCTCAGACAAAGCTCGAGCTCGCTCGAGCCCAGCTCGTGTAGTCTCGGTGCCGAGGGTGTACCTGCTGGCGGGCTGGCGAGGAGGGGAACCAACGGCGGGGGAGAGGAGATCTGGCCGGATCCGGGTCGAGGAGGGGCACCGGCGGCGGGGGAGAGGAGGGGCGCTGAGCGGTAGTGGCATCGGGCGGCCGGCGCGGAGGTGGCTTCGGCCAGGGGGAAGAGGCCGAGCGGCGGCGGCTTCGGGTGGCCGGGCGCGGAGCCCGGATCCGAGCAGATCCTGGCCGAGGAGGGGCGGCGCTGGGGGAGCAAGGAGAGGCGGCGGGGGAGAGGAAGAGGACGGGGGGAGGAGGGGTGGCGTGGGGGAGAAGGGGCGGCGGGGGGGGGCGGGGTGGAGGGGCGGCGGGGGGCGAGGAGGTGCGGCGCCGAGGTGAGAGAGGAGGGAGGGGAACGGGGCGCGGGGCGAGGAGGCGGCGGCGGGGCAAGGAGGGGGATGGGGCCACGGGGGTGGGGCGGTGGGGGAGAGGAGGGAGGGGCGGTGGTGAGGCGCTGGGGGGGGGATTTGGGCGCAGGCCAGGGGGATTTGGGTGCGGGGGGTGTGGGGGGCGGGGGGATTTGGGCACAGGAGGGCGCGGCCGCGCGGGCCGAGGGGATTTGGGCGACCGCGCGGGTGGGCAGGCGGGCCGCGGGTGGGGGGATTTTGAGAGGGGAGCCGGGAGGGGGTAAAAAATTCCTAAGCTCGCGAGCTATTCGAGCTCGGCTCATTGAAGCTCCTGAGTTAGGATGAAGCTCGAATTCGGTTCGTTTGGAGCTCGAGCCAAGCTCGAATTGAGTCTAGAGCGAGCCGAACTTGAGTAGCTCACGAGCCTCGAGCTTTTTTTACAGCCCTAGTTAGCAGCCACGTCAGTAGTGCCACTTGTCAGCTAGCCGTACCACCACGTCAGCCCCGCGTGCACTGTTCCATGAGCCGAGTCCACAGTACAGTAGCTTTTCTAAATTTCTAGCATTTTCTTTAGATTTAATTTTTCGAGAGCCCGTTCTTCTCCGTCCTAACTCCGATTGACCTCATTCTTTTTTCTAAATTCATCTAAAATCGAGCTCTATCTGTTAGTTTTGATTTCAAGATTTTTGGAGTTCATTTAAGTTTTATTTGATTTGTTTTTGTTGTACCGGTCGCTTTCTCTCTCGTTAGATCCTGATTTCGGCGGAGCAGGAGCGATGCCAGAATATCCTAAGTACCTCGATGAGCCAAACCATGGCAAGTCGTAACCATTGATCATGTTGAACCTAGTTTACAATCTATTATTAATTATTTAGTTTTACTTTATCTTGCATTGCTATTTTAATACAAACCCTTGTACTAGTAGTTATCGTCCCAAATTAAATAATTCCCCTTGATAATTTGAATGCCACGATGTCATTGTCACCATAGGTTGGAAAATTACATAGTGATATTATGTTAGATGTCACGTGGGTTGTACGACAGAATGCTTAGTCTAGCTTATTTTGCGAAAAGATTTATCATCGTATGTGAATAATTAATTTGACTTAATGAGATATGGAACCGTGGTTGGTGCCACAACTATAAAATTTATGCCATGATATGGTGTGTCATTGGTGTGGTTATACAAACTTGGTTTTCACTTGGACGAGTGATCGTGCAGTAAAGGGGAAAATGTGGATTTACTTCGTGGGATGTGGTAGTCTCGTCTGGGTAATATTAAGGTATGAGTTTTATCATGCAAACTACATGTCACCTAGCTGATTAATTTGAGATGTTTCAACTCCAATCTCGCCATTGTGATGAACATGGTTGCTGATTTTCATGTGGCGCAACGGGGGGTGTGATGCGAAACCCTAGCGGGCGAGATTGGATTGGAATTAAACTTTGTAAAGGCCTTGTTGTGATTTCATTAGCGCGAGACTAATCACATCGTGTGGGTACAGTTGTGCAACCTCTGCAGAGTGTAAAATTATTCGAATAGCCACGTCCTCGGTTATGGACAAATGCTCGGTGATTTCGCACGAGGGGTAGAGATTTCATGAAAACTTGTGGTTTGGTTGGAAAGTGAACGGGTAGTTCACTGTTGGTTTAGCTTGTGGATGGGAGGTTCACAGGTGTTTTAATTTTAATTCCGTTGATTATTTATTTATTTCTAATTTTTATTAAATTTCGCTACCAATCTATTTATCGTATTTATCTTAAAATATCATTTTATACAAATTAACCTTTCAGCCATCCATTGGTAAGCCTTGCATATTATGTTGCATTCATTTGTTACAAACGACTTGCTGATTACCAATGTACTCACGGCATTACGCTATTGTTGCTCAGTTGAGGAGGAGCAGTATTATCAGCAGGAGGTACTAGAAGGAGAATACTTCGACGATTTCATAGATTAGGACTTCGCTCCCCAGTCGATTGCCTGTGCTATATCGAATGGCTACTATGCTTATTTTTGTTCTTTCCGCTGCTAGACTTTAAGCCCTTCGGGCTAGTGATATTGTAAACTTGGTCATAAATCGTACTTTGAATATTTATCGATATTTGAGGTTTTTCTTTATTGTAGCGTGTATATGGTTATGGTTATATCTATGTTTGACTATATGCACTAGCGTGATTCTGGACTAGTGCAATTTACACAGAGAGTCCGAATTTGCATATTCGAGTCTCGACAATCATGCCCGTAGGAAGCCTTATGATGGTGATGTGGTCATGAGAATTGATGAAGTCAACGGCGAGACGAAGGCTTCAAGCATGCGCTCCATCCCCCACCCTTCGGACGGGCATCGATGAAGCCACGACCACGAGGTGGTCATAGAATGGCTATAGCCATTTCATGCTCATAGGATGACTTATAAACATGATGTGGTCGCGAGCGTCGATGAAGTCAATGATGGGATGAAGTCTTGAAACGTGCACTCTATGAGCCGGAGCCGCTATGTCGAGGTTGTGCCTCTGACGGTTGATGTCGATCCTCCGATGTGGGCGGTGGAGCTAGGGTCGGGCCACTCCACCGAGGCAAAGCCTACAAGGAGGGCAACAAAGTCCCCCAACGGCCGCCACATCGAGGTCAAGCTTCTGAGGCGGCCGTCGCATGGAGGTGGAGCTGGGGCGGGCCGCCCCTCTGAGGCCATGCCTACGAGGAGAACGGCCAAGTCCCTTGATGAAGCCAGAGCCACCAGGTCAAGGTTACGACCATGAGGTAGTCGTAGAATGGCTTACAAAGACGTCGTGCTCGTACGATGACTTACGATCATGAAGTGGTTGCGAGCATCGACGAAGTCCATAGCCGGACGAAGGCTTAAAACACACACTCCATCCCCCACCCTTCAGACGAGCATTGATGAAGTCGGCGGCGGGACCATGAAGTGGTTATAGAATGGCTTATGACTACGTCATGCTCGTAGGAAGCCTTACGATCATGACAAGGTCACAAGCATCGACGAAGTCAGAGCCACTGTGCCGAGGACGTGCCTCCCCCGTCTTCAAAAGCAGTGCCCATGGAAGGCGGGTGTGCTCTGAAATGAGGCTGCTGATAAAAATAGCGGACTCCCTGGTGGGCCATGCACAAGTATATGGTGCATACTAGGAATATTACTAGCATGGGGGACTCCCTGGCCCAACACGTGGAGTGTGTGGTATACACTGAGGACGCCACCGGAGTGGGGGACTCCCTAGCTGGACGCACGGAGAGCTCGATACACAACGAGGGTGTCACTAGAGTGGGGGACTCCCTGGTGCAACACGTGGAGTGTGTGGTATACACCGAGGACGCCACCAAAGTGGGGGACTCCCTGGTTGGACACACGGAGTGCTTGATACATAGTGAGGGTGTAACCAGAGTGGGGGACTCCCTGGTAGGGTGCACAGAGCGGTCGATACACCATGGAGGTGAGGGACACCCTCACTTATTTTATACTCCGTTGAGTGGCCTGAGGTACGTGAGGTTCCTGACGCTTTATACTCCACATAGTACACCAAGGTGCGAGGCCACCATGCGATTTTTTAATACTCCGTAGAGTGGCTTGGGACATGCGAGGTTCTTGGTGCTTTATACTCTGCATAGTACGCCGGGGCGCGTGTAGGATCGAGGAGGCCAACTAGAGGGAGGGTGAATAGACGGTCTTAAAAATTATATTTCAATTAAAAATAATATCTATTTAGCCAAAACCAAGTATATAATGCAGAACCTTAACTCAAATTGGTTTAGCAAGAATATCACCTAAAACAAATAAGTTCACCTAAGTGCATCAACAATCTATGTCTATGTCAAGATTTGCTATACTAGAAAGACAAGCAATCAAACAGAATTATATGAATGTAAATTGCTTGAAGGTAAATTGAGCGCAAGTAAACAAACCACAATTGGCACGATTACTTTTTACCATGGTGTTCGGAGACTTACTGGTCTCCCCTAATCCACGTTGAGGTAAGCCTAAACAAATTAGACCGGTTGCACGAATTAAACCTTTCACCTCAAATCCATTAGTGGTAGCTCTTTTCCGCTCCGAGTAGATGAGCTCTAACCGTCACAACACGTCGGGCCTTCTCACAAGCTTCTTTGAGAAGATCGCCAGACACGACGCCTCCAACGCCGTCTAGGAGTCGCAAATTCCAAGAGTAATAAGTCAAGCCCCTTGCTTGACTCTCACCACGTGCAACGAATGCACAAGCTCAAGTGGATGCAAAATCCACCTCTAGATGCAACACATGTAACTAGAGATCTCTTTCCTTGCTCATAAAGTGCAACACATGCACATTTGAGTGGAGAAGCTCACACTAGCTCAAGAGAGTGAAATGAGGTGTCAAAGATTGCTCTCCAACCGGTAATGGGTATTTATTCCCCACACATAAAAACTAGCCATTGGAGCCAAACCCCTGAAAAATCAGGAAAATCGGAATTACCGCCGTACAAAGTGCGGTACTACCGCAGTGTACTGTAGCACACAGTAACGACTATATAAGAATGTCAGAACTAGCTGTTTTGAATGTCGGTGCGCTAGTACCACTGTGTAAATTGCGGTACTACCGCAGTTAAAATCGTGGTACTATCATTTTTAGCACCGACGACACTAAAAAAATGGTCATAACTTTTGACTCCGATGTCGGAATTGAGTGATCTTGGAATCTATAGAAAGCTTATTCAGAGGGCTACACAACTCATCTATTTGCATGATCTCATACACATTAGATAAATACAGAAATCACAAGAGATCCAAGAAGTTATTATCACGGTCTAAGTCTAAGACAAATAATAATACACAATCTTAGACCATACTAAGGGATAATGTATGACCTTCAATAATTTACAAAACATATTTACAAATTTAGATCATACCACAAGAAAAAAGTACATGGACTTCAACCATTTACAAAACACATTTGCAAAGTATAGTCACATGTTGCAAGGATTAGATGCATGACCCTTAACTATTTACAAAACACATTCGCAAATAATAGTAGCATGCCATGGAGAGCTAGGGTAAGCAAGATTGAGCTATCAACACATGATGAGACTCAAGCTACTAGACAAGACCCCTCTTAATAGTATGGCAAACCTATACTAGCAATCCGGTCTTCCAACCAAACACCAAAATCGGTAAAAGACTAGGAACACATCCTTAGCCCTAGCTAGTCATACATTTGCCTTGAGCATTCCCTTAAAACTTGATGATGCAAATCTTCACTTCAAGTCTAGGTTATTATTTTCTCGTGACTTGATGATCAACTCATGATTATCTTCCTTTCGAGATCTTGATATACATCAACACATGATGCATCCTCTTTTTGATGGCCTTCAACTCATGAAGCCATTTTTCATCCTGAATCTTCGCTTGATGATTTTCAACATATGAAATCATCTAAAGTCTTCATCATCTTAGAATATAACATATTCATCCAACTCATCGAAAATGTTAATCTCATAATATGATTATCATTAATTACCAAAATATACCATTAACACATAATGGTATGTCTACATTCTTCAATCTTTCCTTTGGTGATTGATGATAACCACCACAATTATAAATAATTAAATATAAAACTTTTAAATTTAAAGTGCGGTACTACCGCCGTTGTAAGTCTGGAGGTTCCGCTCTCCGGTAGTTCCAATTTTGGGCGTGGTACTTTCGTTTTTCTTGAGGACCAAAACTTGGTCCTTTCTGGAAAAACATACCGCCCATAAATCCGGAACTTCTGGGATCCGGTAGTACCGCTTAGGAGTTACGGTCATACCGCTGTGTGGTAGTTCCGCCATTCAAACTCTAGTACTACGGTTTTTAGAGAGACTAAGTATTTCAAGGGGTGCTCTCTGGAAAAAACTTACCGCTCAGGATGCCGGTACTACCAAGTTTTGGTAGTTCCGCAATTAACACGTCGGAACTACCAGTAGTTCTGGTAGTTCCGCACTACCATTCTGGTCATATCGCAGTGCGGTAGTACTGCTGGATACACACCGGTACTACCGATTTTCCTGTCAATGTACAATTAGCTTTAAAATTTAAATTCAAATGTATGCATGACTTTTATCTCGAACCATGTTGATCTTTTTGTCAATCTTAGCATGCATCTTCAAGTCGTCAAGCAACATCCGGAACTAAACCTTTCAAACACTTGATAATCACGTTAGTCCCATACACAGATAATTGAGTATAAAGCAATATGAGTCAATGTGAGTATATATGAACTACACAAGTTTTATATACTTAGAGGATATATTTTAAAGTAGATATCCCAATATATATGGAAAAAGAAACATGGATCAATATTAATGAAACTACAAAACATAGAGTGAACTCCCTCTAAATGTGTACATACAAGAATATCTAATAAAAACATATGCACATATTTATCCTAGATTTTTTGTGGAATTTAATCTATATTTTGGATCCAAGAAATACACTAAGATATAAATAAATGTAAGTATCGAATGCATACCTCTTTGATTTCACCATTTTATCCAAATGAGACTAAACCATATCATAATCAATCAAATACATTAGTCTCACAATTATATTTGTCATTATCATCAAAACCAACTTAATGGAGCTTGAACTTACAGCGCGAGGCCACCTTGTGATTTTTCTTATACTTCGTAGAGAAGCCTAGGACACGCGAGGTTCCCGATGCTTTATACTCTGCAGAGTATGCCAGGGTGCGACCATGCGATTTTTTTATACTTCGTAGAGTACATTGAGGCACGAGGACGACGTGCGATTTGAGCACAAATTAGATCGAATAGCGGCTTTCTAGGAATGCTAAAGCCTACGTGTTCTAAATATCATGCATGCATACTACACGACTAGTTTGAAGTTTCTCTACCTTCCAGCTGGTCGAAATCTAGTAGATCTCTCTCATGTTGTTGACTCTTCCTCACGTAGCTTCTTGCCCAGTCCCCACGGTCAGTGCCATCTGTTGTAGCATGGGCACAACAGTGGATACAGATACCCTTCTCCATGAGGATATGTGCTAGCTAGAGAGAGACCTGAGGAGTAAGAATGAGTGGATCTGGCCCTCTCGTACCCCTCTTGAGAGTTTATATACATGAATATGATAAGATGGAAAATGGATCTGGCCCTCTCGTACCCCTCCTGGGAGTTTATATACATGAATATGATAGGATGGAAAATTTCAATCATACCCCTTAATTATTACAAAAGGTGAGGGTAAATCAGTACATTCCCTTCTATACACTATAATATGTTATTGGGCTTGTTCCAAGACTCTGTAGCTAAACCTAATGGGCGTAGGTGCTAGGCACCCCCAAACGGATACAAAATTGCAGTCTAAAAGTACGCCAAGAATTTTTATTGGTTATTCTTTAGAATTAAAAGGGTATAGGTTATGATCAAGAAAAATGGTAAACTGGTAGATAGTAGGGGTGCAATATTTTTAAATCAAAACACCTCGCTGTGTTAAGCGGGTGAGGGTGAAATTATTGGCAACTCTACTGGGAAGACAAATGGATACATCTTACATTAATTCTCACACGGAAGGAAAGAGAAATGGGATGAATTTAAGTATACCCCGATATCTAGATGATTATTATTTATTCTTGAAAGAAGTCCACTCTAAAATTTTAGATTTAGAAAAAAAGCCAAAGACTTATAAAGGAGCAATAAACTACTCTAAATCAAAACTATGGGTGAAAGCAATGCGGGAAGAATTAAACTCGATGAAAAGGAATTAAGTTTGTGAACTTGTTGATCTACCAAACAACAGTAAGCCTATAGGTTGTAAATGGATTTTTAAAAGGAAATTAAATGAGCAGGTTTAGTGAAAATATATAAGGTTAGACTTGTTGCTAAAGACTTTACACAAAGGGAATGTATTGACTTTGTGGAAACTTTTCTTCTGTTACTAAATCTACTTCAATTTGTATTGTTAGTGTTTTGACAGCTTATTATGATCTTGATCTCCACCAAATAGATGTTAAAACTGCTTTTCTTAATGGTCTTTTGGGGGAAGAAAATATATATGAAACATCCATACGGTTTTAGAGAAAAAAGAAATAAAAATAAGATTTATAAATTGAATAGATCAATTTATGATTTTAAACAAGTTTCACATCAATGGTATACTCTTTTTTATAATGCTAAGTGTCATATGGTATTTTAATGACGGAAGGTGAACATTGCATATATATACAAAAGTGATGGTTAAACATTTTATCTTACTGTCTCTATATATTGATGATATTCTCATTACTTCTAATGATAAAAATACATTGATAGAAGTGAAAGCTTGGTTATATTCTAAATTTGATATGAAAGATATGAGAGAAACTTCCTATGTTTTAGGAGTTGAAATATATAGACATCGAAATAAAAGGATTCATGTGTTGTCGCAAAAGGCATACCTTGGAAGCGTTTTAAAACAATTTTCTATGGAAAACAACAAACCTATTAATGTACCTATTATAAAGGGAACTATACTCATTAAGGAATTATATCCAAATACTCCTGAGGAAAAAACTAAAATGAATGGAATTCATTATTCTTCAGCTTTGGGATGTCTTATATATGTTATGTTATTCACAGGACCTAACCTTAGTTATGCCATTGGAATTATTAGTGGATATCAAAAGAATCATAGGGGAGAGCATTGGAAACAAATCAAATATGTACTATGTTATGTCAAAGGAATTATTCATTATTCATTATATTTTAATAGTCATAATCTTCAGCTGCAGGATTATACTGATGCTTGTTGGCAAGGGGATTCGGATGACCGAAAACCAACTTCTAGTTATCTAGTTACTTTGGAAGGAGGTGCTATTTCTTGGTGCAGCAGGAAACAAGATACAATTGCCCTTTCCCCTATAGAAGCCAAATACATTGTTGCATCTGAAGCAACAAAGAAAGGTGTATAACTAAGAAAATTTCATGCATCACTTAGGGTCGGGGAAAGTACATCATAACATGTCACTTATTTCATGGTAAAAGTAAATATATTGAAGGAATATCTACTGAGTAAGCCAGTTAGTCAAGGATTATTTTCTAAGCATGTTAAAGACATATGGCTCCAAATTTGTTGATTGAAATATTTCAGCCAAGTAGATGTTGAAATTTTTATATGGCTTTCAAAATTTATTGTGGTTATTGTCATTTAACTTAATGTGAAATTATTCATATTATTAATACAAATGATAGGGAATAATTTTGATGTAGAATTTAACTCGAGGAATTAATACTCGATGTGCCAAGGACGGCTACATTAGAATATGGTAGACAATTTACTGATATTAAGTCTACTGAAATTTAATATGCATGCATATGTTTAATTCAGGTATAACACAGGATGTAATAGCTAGACTTGTTTTGTAGGATCGACTCTGCATGCTGTTGATTTACGTGATCATATTGAAATTGATTTGTGCAATATAATCACATAATGGATATACCTAATAACAGCAACATCACAGAAACAGAGATATAGGATCAAGCAGTGGCGGATCCAGGATTTTTAGAATGGGTATTCGAACTTTAGAGTTAGATCAATACCAATACATCGATACCGCGACACACGTTTCCTCTAAAACACCGATATAACGATACGTGTATATAGATATAACAAAAATTAAATAATGCTAGCACAATGACATGAATTAAATAACAAATTATAAAGATTAATGGTAGTTGCATACCAGTAGTAAATCGAGCCACATTGGAGCCTTGTAGGTCGATTCACGAAACTACAGATGTCGCCGGCGGCTGGGCACTTCAGCGAGGCGGATGCGCCGAGGCGGCGAGGCCAACCGACCCCGAGCGCCTCGAGCTCGGCCCGGCCAACGCTGCCCTCCGCTCCTCGCGGCTCGCGCCGACCGCCTCGGCCTCCCCTCCACCTCGCGCGAGCCGCCTCGGCTTCCCCCTCCGGCCCTCCGCCTCCGTGCTAGAAGGCTCACCGAGACACCGACGATGCCGATGGCGCGGAGGTGGCCTCGCCGCCTCGGCCGGGAAGAGGCGGCGGCGGCGCCGGTGGCCGGCGCGAGCCGGATCCGGCCGATCCGGCCGAGGAGGGGCGGCGGGGGGCCGAGAGGGCGGCGCCGGGGCGAGAGAGGCGGCGGGGAGAGGAAGGGGACGGGGGAAGGAGGGGCGGCGGGGGCGGGCGGGGCGGCGCGGCGGAGGGGCGGGAGAGGGACGGGGTGGAGGGTGGCGGCGGGAGGCGAGGAGGGGCGGCGCCGGGTGAGAGAGGAGGAACGGGGCGGGGTGGCGAGGAGGCGGCGGCGGGGAGAGGAGGGGCGGGGGGGGGGGGGGGGGGCGGTGGGGAGAGGAGGAGGGGCGGCGGGAGGCGAGGAGGCGGCGCCGGGTGAGAGAGGAGGGGAACGGGGCGGGGGTGGCGAGGAGGCGGCGGGGGAGAGGAGGGGCGGCGGGGAGGGGACGGGGAGAGGAGGAGGCGGCGGCGAGGGCGGGATTTGGGCGCGGGCGGGGCTAGGGTTGGGTCTTGGGTGCGGGGCGCGCGCCATGGGGGATTTGGGCGCGGGGTGGGGCGCGGCGCGCGCCGTGGGGCGGGCGATTTTGGCGCGGGGGAAGCGCGGCGCGCGCACGCGGACGGAGCGATTTTGGGCCGGGATTTTGAGAGGAGTGGCCGAAAATAGTAATTTTAGCTCAACTATATATATACATATGTATTATACCTTATATATATTGATTTTTTGTTCAAAAAAAATGGGTATTCAGCTGAATACCCATGACTTACAGTAGATCCGCCCCTGGGATCAAGGTTGTTTTTGGTCGCCTGAGCCTCCGATCTGCAACCAAACATACATGGTTCCTTGTCCCGACAAGCTCCTGGTCAGGGCAGCAAGCAAACATGCCCCGCGTTTCACGAGCCAGCGGATAAAAGGTCCACCTGCATTCGAGCTGCTCCAGTCGGCCTCAATACTAGTACATAGACGAACTGACTGGCTCTTCCTCAAGGATCAAAAGAGAACAGATCTGACCTAGCAGAGGCTAGCATGATTTGGACCTTTTTTTTTTTTGCTTCTTTTTGTTTAATTTCGGTTTCTTCAAAAGCCAAAATTAAGATACAACTTCTCTAAGTTATTTCTCTAAACATTTCTCTAAACAGTTTGCTGTCATTTCTCTAAACAGTTTGCTAAACGTAAAACCGTATACGCCATCCACGTCGACAGCTCGACCGTCATATCGAGTCATATCGAAAAGCGCACAACCCAAAATCTTGAGCACTTCTTTTTATCTCTCCCACGGACATCAGACCAATAGCCAAATATTACGAGTAGAAGAACAGCACTTACGACACTTAAAACCGTCGAGGTTCGAGCTGGAGCAAACAGCTCGGCATGTTCTCTCGAACTACAGCAAAATAAAGGAATTTCCATACTCGTAAATGTACGGCGAAACCATTACTCCAGAAACACGCTCTTCACCTACGAACTTTTTCTTCCAAGTTCAGCTCTCAAACATCCCTAACAAATCCACATATTCATGCTGAAATGAGCAATGTTTTGATGGTACACCGCAGCAGCAGCAACACCGATTATTCGAACAATCCTCCTGCCTAGACTTACAACCCACAGGACTGGACAATCAACAAAGAATGAAGGCAACAAGAACCAAACCACCACCCCCATATTGGAGCGTAAAGGCAACGCCCCCCCCCCCCCCTAGTTAATCTAAACAAGCTACAAAATTTGTAAGTATTTCATACATAGAATGAGGCTGGCCATTGGCAGACCGATGCAATGAACTTTTTTTCCTCGAATTCTAAGCAGGGTTTTTTTTACCGGCCGGTTTTCACCGATTTTCATCGATTTTTGGGTTTACCGGTGCAGCCCGGTTAATGTACAAATCGGGGCCAAATTATTCGGCCCAATTTGAAAAACGGAGTGGCCTAAGCTGGCCCATCCGGCGGCCGCATACCCCTGCCCTAGGTTCCGGTCGCTCGCGAGCCCCCAGACGCGCGCCTCAGTCTCATCTCTCACCCGTTGCGGCGGCGGCGCTCGCCACTCCCCAGCCCCCAGTTGCGCTCGGCGGCGGCGGCGCTCCCCACTCCCCATTTGCGCTCGGCGGCGGCGGCACTCCCCCAGTACTCCCCTCTGCTTCGCCTCCATGGCTCGATCTACATCACGCACTCCCCTCCGGTTAGCTGTACGCCTCCGTCTTCTTCGCCTCCCTCTGCGTAGATCTGTGACGGTCGGCCGGCGATATCACTGGTTGGCACATGGAGGGAGGCGGCCGAAGAGTTGGCGGTGGGGGCCAAGAAGGCAGTGGGAGAGGGAGACCAGACGAGAGCTTGGTCGGCGGGGGGAGAGCCCAAGACGGCAGCTCGGTCGGCCAGGGGAGGGCCCAAGACGGCAGCTCGGTCGGCCGGGGGAGGGGCCAAGACGGCGGCGGTTCCAGCGCTCCGGGCCATCACGGTAGTTCAAGAGCATCGGCATCCGGAGCCACGGGAGGTATGGACTATGGATTAAATTGTAAATATTGATTTGGATGCTGGAATCATTGGCTTTAGTCGAGGCAATTGTAATGTGATTTCAGTTAATGTGATAATGTGATATTGATGCTACTAGTATTTCAGTTATATACTTGTAATGTGAGGACACGGATAGCGATAGTCCCCCAAGTGATGATGGTCATGATAACGAACTGAATGTATCTGTAGGTGAGTGTTTTTTATGTACCCATTCAATTAATTTTACGAAAAGTAACTTATCATTCACTTTTTTAGAGAAAGAAGGTGAGATCATGAAGAAATCTCTTGATGATTCTAGGCGAGGTAGGGTAGGAACAAAGAAGACCAAAGATATTTCCACCCTTTATTAGAGCAGCAGCCCAACAACTAGAGTCACAGGTGGTGAGTTTCAACCCTTTGCCAAGCTGCAAGTTTGATCTTTGTAGTATTTGATTTAAGGCATGCCCTTTCTTACTTGGAATTGTAGTAGTTGAAACAATGATGAGCTTGTAAAAAAGATGTCTTCTGGGATGTTCTGCATTTTGCTACTAGGAGGCATGCAAGTGTCTTGTTCCAATTGTAGAGCTGTTGGTTTATAGACCATTGGTTGTAGGCTAGATGGTTCACTTCAAAATAACACATGAAAAGAAAACTAGAGTACCGAATTGAGGAAAGCTAATAGTTGGACTCACTGCTCTTCAATAACATGTAGTTGGTTCAGTAGTTTCACTATTTACAAACCTTTGTTTGTTCAGTTCAGTTTGATGGTAGATTTTTGTTTTGGATTATTTACAAACCAACAGGTATGCACTTTTATCTTTATGGTTTGTAACCTATTAGAAAATGAAGTCTTTCAAGCAACAAATAATAGTTTCTTTTTCTCACAATTGCAGTTGGAGGCCTTCTGATTACTTGGGCCTGGATAGTCAACTGACTGCGTGATGGTGCAGTTCATAGCATCTGCACCTACTTTGTTTCCTGCAGAATATGTTGAGAAATTCCAAAACTGCTTTGACCGAGCACCAGCTGTCCCATATAATGAGATTTGAGTTAATATTGTGTGAGGAGTTGCAGCGGCCATTGGGTAGTGTATATGGATACATTGATCCAGTGCCAATAGCTTCTGCTTCAATAGCACATGTGTCTGTTGAGACCATATGAATTACATTGTGCAATCTGGCATTGAAGCATTGTGATAACTTTATTATCATCCAGGTTCATGGGCTAGGTTGAAGAGCTCTCAAAAGGATGTGGTGATTAAAGTCCTAAAGTCTGGTATTAAAGATACTTTGATTGCTGTTCTGAATTTTAGCTAGTTGACTTGTTGCCAGTGTTTTTACCGGCGCTGCTGTTCTGACAGTGTTTTTACCGGCCGATTTTTGACCGATATTTTCTACCAATTTCGGCCCATTTTCGGCGATAATCGGCCGGTAAATATTTGAATTTCAAATTTTATTTGAATTTTTCGGCCCGAAATTCTCCGAAAAAACCCGAAAATCGGAAATCTCGGGCTTGCCGGCCCCCTCCGGTAAAAATTCACAACCGATAATCAAAACCCGGATTCTAAGATGGTTCCAGTTAGCTGCAACAGCTCCTCGTTGAACTATGGTTGCCAATCTCGTTTCCAGGAAGACAGCAGGCTCGTGACAAAACTAAGGACCTTCAAGAGCGGTTGCGGTGGAAGGTTCTGCTTGCGCTCCTGCCCTTCTCTAGGCTGCAACTGGTTCATTTACAGAATGAGAAACACCCGAATTAACCTGTTGGAAAGAGAGCATAGCTTGCAGCTGTTCAGAATTGTGGCTCGAGAATTCTAAACACTGACAAGGAACAAAGCATTGATGTGTACCTTGGCTGCTTTGAAGAGTTCATCCAGCACTTCGGACAATGTTGGGTGTGCATGAACAGCAAACTTGATGTCCTGCATGGTGGAAGCGATTATGTGCTGATTCAAGCTAAATTGCTAAACCTCACAAAGATGGATACCAAGTTTAGGAAAAAAACTATCAGCTATACTCACTTGCACACGAGTTCCTAAGGCGATGGCGTTTGATGCCTCGTGGATGAGGTCAGCAGCATGCAAACCCAAAATGTGAACCCCAAGAATTTCTCCATTGTCAGGCCGGTAAATCAACTGCAGAGAGAATATATATTGTTAAGTTTGAAGTATGTCAGTGAATGCAAGCTATGAAAAACTGCAATACCCAATTGCAAAATTTGGAAACAAGAGACAACACAATAAACAGAAATAAATGGGAAACCATAATTACCTTAGCAAGCCCATCTCCTTCGTTTTCTGCCAAAGCTTTTGTGTTAGCCTTAAAGCTGGTCTTAACAACGCTTACCTCGAATCCTTCTTTATCAGCTTTTTCCCTGGCTTGTGGCTGCAATATTTTCAAAATCACTTGGTCAAGGAAATTATAAAAACTGCATCATTTCCATCCTCCAAGAACCAATGAACAGATATCAAGTGCAGTAAAAGGATGTGACAAATTAGTTACATTAAGGAAAGACAAAAAAAATATCAATTGATGATTTTTTTTTTAAGTACAGGTGAAGGATAACCAATGAAGAGGGCAGACCTAAAAAAGAATAACAATTAAGACCCTGACTTGCCTCTGTCAGTCCAACCATACTAATCTCTGGATGAGTGAAACAAGCAGCCGGGATGCTTAAATGATTTAGGATGTGGTCCCTTCCAGAGATTTGCTCGACAACTACATTTTCATAGGAATTACAAATCAGACAAGTATAGCAATTAGCAACAAGCGTGCATAGAAGCAACAGAAGAACAAGTATCAAAATATTTGTGTACCCGAGATTCCTTGCGCACTGGCAGCATGTGCAAGCATAAGTTTACCATTGGCATCTCCAATGCAATATAAATTTGGTACCTACAATGCATTATATGTTAATTTCCAAACATGCCCTGGGGAGACAATTGTTCTGAACAAAGTGTCGCAATGAGTCTTTGCAACATACCACATTGCCATCCGCATCCATGACTCGCATCCGCTCATCAACAGGAATAAAACCCCGTTGTGTAGCAACATTGATCTGAAGGGAAAAAAGATTCAATGTTCTTGCAATTATACTGTAGCACATGTTCTGATAGCACACAGTTTCAACTTTCAAGTACTCACATTTTCCAATCCAAGTCCTTTGGTGAATGGTGACCTTCCTGTGGCTATAAGGGCTGCATCCACCTACACATGCACACAAATTTCCAGTGCTGTTTATATTCCCAACTTACATAGATGAGCTAAACAACAATGAGTCAAATAAATAGGAGATAACTGTCCATATATTTGGCAAGCATGGGACATATTGTCATGTGCACGGTACTGTGCATATGAACAGTGTACTGTTCCTGTTCAAGTGAACAGTGCGCGCCTCCTGTTCACTTCGGCCGGCCAGCCTAGCATCCTGCATGGATTCCTAATCCATGAGGAGGATTAGGAAGGTTGAATAGAGTTTGTAATTGAGTCCGTGAGTTAATTAATATAGAGTTGGTAAGTTAGAAATAGAGTTGGTAAGTTAGAGATAGAGTTATGGATGGAGTCTGCATGCTAGGAGGTAACTCATCCTCTATATAAGCAGGCTGTGTAAGTGAGTTTTAGGCAAGCAATGAAGCAATAAAGATGAAGTAATCTAATCTCTTCTCTAAGTTCTATCATCTCAGTCTATAGTCAAATCTCTCATCCCACCAAACCAACGCTACCCAGCCTTCCTCCTGGTGGTGTTTACCACGAAGAACTAAGGTTCATCACACATATAGCAAGCATTCATTCATAAGTCATCCAGCACAACACAGCAGACATAATCATAGAGTGCATGTGTTGCATTTTGACAGAAAGATGACTGGCAAAACTGCACTTGCAAAACCTATGTACAAGAACAAAAATAAAGGTATTTAAAACGTAATTTACCTCAAGGGTTTCTTTGTGTTCCTTTGTTTTTGCATCAATAAGCTCAATCAGCACAGGTTTTCCATCCTTTGATGGAGTAATCTAGAGGCAAATGTACCAACTATTCAACATACAGATGATGAAAATATGTCTAAAGATTCTACAATATGGAGAAAGCTAGGCTGGAAAATGAAGTTAACCTTGCTTGCAAAAACACCAGTACGATAATCAATTTTCCGAGGATTGATAAGGACTCTCTGGGCTAATTTTGCGATTTCAGGATCAAAACCAGGCATCAGCTGGTCAAGAGCTTCAACAAAAGTAACCTGCCAAATCAAAATAGTGTAAATTCAGGTGATACATGACAACAAAAATCAACATAAAACTGTAAACAGTGTATTTGGTCCAAACATTTTGTTACAACATCTAATAGAATCCTCGAGCATTTGCTAAAGTTGGGAACGGTGTAATCATATTCTGCATCCCAGTCAAATAATATGGAGCTCATTATATGCAAAGCAGAATGCATAACTGATCCAGAGATCTGTAGAACGCAAATGTTCTAGGCACTGTTAGGAACCGAGACCAGACTGGAGGAATAAGAACGAAGATTATAGATGTGAGTCGCCATGGACAAGAGAAGAAGAACTTGGGGAGAAGATAATTGTATTGATTCCTGTCCATCTGTTACAAACCTTGAGGCCTTTATATATCAAGAGCCGAGTCTTAATCAAGAGAGTTGGAAACTGAAACTATTCCTAATTGAGACAGACACTGAATTGTAAACTACTCTTGCTACTTGAACCTTCTATATTTGAATCAGGACATGTTTCGGTGACTGTACTGAACCCCGACAAAACTATCCGTAACAGGCACCTTTGTAATTATGGTCATAGCGGAACCATGTTTCTATAATCAATGAAGTGATTACACAGGAAACACTTTTAGATAGATATAGACATGCCTAAAAATGATTCTCTAAGCCATGTCTTCAAATTTATTCACCATAAGTCCATAAGAAATTTTTATGTACCTCACTTCCTAGGGCTGTGTACACATCACTGAATTCAAGTCCAATGTAACCACTTCCAACAATAGCTATCCAGTCTGGAACTGACTCGAGTTTTAGCGCATGATCACTGGTAAATACAGTTTTCCCTGCATAAAATCACCCAGCAGGATTTCATAAGAACAAACGGTATGAGGGAAATAAAAAAAAAGAAATGATAACCAATACATTGCGCCTGCAATAAAGCATGCACCCAATTTTGCAATCTGCCATGACACTAAATCAACCATAACAAATAATGTGATAATTGTGCTTTCTATGCTGAGCCTGTAATTTCAAAAGATAGCAGTGGACTAGTGGTAACAACAGAAAAGGTTTGAGTTCCCAAAAAAGAACAGAAAAGGTCAAAAAGATCATGTGCCATCCAAGTTCCAATATTTACTCTCGATACGACGGAATCTCTTAGTTGAACAAAAAAGGATCTCTACATACAGACATGCCCATAAGGATATTCAAGAATAACAGAGAGCAAATTATGTTTTATTTATTGCCACTTGTGATTCCAGTTTCAACCTAACCGAATGCAACGGCATTGGATTGTCAGTCCTAGAACTAATATAACATCTGCGCCTTTATGCCAGTGATGACAAACAAAATGGGCTTCACTTGAACTAAACTAACAGACAAGCGGAACAACATTAAGTGTGTAAATTTCAGAGAGGAAAACTTGCATCAACATATGCTGCCACAAAGTTCTTATAGATAAATAGTACCAGAAATCACATGGTACATGAAAAATGGTCCTTGTACTGCACTTTGAGCATAGCTAGTACATGCTTGTCTCTTGGAGTTCAGCAGACCATTAATCAATCAAATAGATAAAAGCTTTTGAGTTGCAAAATAATAGAATAATTAAATTAGAAGAATGATCCATCAAGACAAAAACAACTAGCACTTACCATCAATTTCTATGCCCTTGGGAATAAAAGGAACCGATCCAGTAGCAATGATGATGTTCTTTGCAGTGATTTCTTTGTCAGGAAAACCAACTTTTCCGTATCGTACTTTTTGCTTTCCCTGATCACATCATGAATGGAAACAAGTAAATTAATACAGGTGATGCTCTATGATGCACTGCTGCGCTGCAGAACTATAAAAAGAGTCATATATTTCCATGTTTGCAGATGAGATATTAAGCACAAGACATAATTGTTGTCAAAAGTTTTGCCACAAACAATACATCAGGTTTGTGTCTCAATTGGTCGAATCAAGCAGTTGTTGCTTGCACTCACATATGCCTATTTCAAGGCTCCATCACTAACAAAGTAACAAGAACTCATAAATCTGCGAGTTTTCTTAAGAAATCAGTGCAAATTAAAGCAAAATCAACAAACGTGAGACATACAAATGCAGTTCCAGGTCCAATTATTAACTGTTTCAGTCAGGCCTATTTGTAGGATATGCAACCAAAAGGTCAGCATCTATAATTTAACAAAGTGTTTGCCTACAACGGTTACAAGCATGGTTATCAAGTCGACACCACTCTCCTAGTGGCCGACTAGTCGTTGACTAGTCGATAGACACTATTTATACTATTATACGCTATTTATACGAATATGTATATACAGAGAAAGATTTTATTGCAATTTTAGAAACTAGGAGGACTAAATCGCAAATACCCCTTCCTTATAACCCCACTGCTCGCCCCTCGCCTCTCACCACCCGCGCCTCTCCTCCTCCGACCCCGACGCCTCTCCTCCGCCCCCACTGCCGCCTCTCTTCCTCCGACCGGAGCCGACGGCGGCGACGACGGATCTGGTGGCGGCGGTGGCAGATCCGTCGTCGGCGGTGGCAGATCCGTCAGCGGCGGCGGCGGAAGCAGTGGATCCGACGGCGGAGACGGTAGATCCGACGGCGGCGCAAGTCGAGTCGACCGCTCCAGTCGGTCCAGCGCCACCGACTTGTCGCCTAGTCGTCGACTAGGCGACGACTTGATAACCATGGTTACAAGTTGAGAAATATTAACCTCACTTCTTGCCCCCAAAAAAAATGTAATACTCATGTACATAACTTCTGATTGTACACCAAACAAGTTAAGGATTTATAGATGACTTACCACAATTGTGCCAATTCCAGTCAATATATCCACTCCCAGAGCCTTCATTGAATTAGTCAAGTTGCTTCGGATTTTGGAGGCAAGATTGTTTGCATGATCAGCAACAGCTTGTCTGTCATATCCAGGAGAAGAAACCTATTACACGGCAAATATGCTCAATGATTATGCAGGACAACTGATGTAACATGTAAAAATGAAAAGACAGCTCATGCCAACAGGTAATGGTTGAAAATGGCTCATGCCTTGGAACTTGTAAAAACAAGCAGATTCCTGGTTGGAAATACTAAATTTTGGACAACCTCACAAAATGCAGAGGAACTTAAACAAATGCAAACTCATAACATTGTGAATAAGAAGAAACAAGGTAAGCCTCATAGAGTTGACGTAGGTAACAATTTCAATATTAGTTATTAAGGTTGTATACATTTCATGAGATAAATGATAAACATGCAAGCTGAACCTCGCACAGTTTATTCTCCCTATGCTTAGTACCCATTTAGTTAACCTACTCAAATAGACTCCTGGTACCTAGAAAAATTGGACTCCTCAAAGAAGAAATTATAATGGACAAACTAAATAAAAGATCTACTCATTTGTCAAACATTATATGAACCGTTTTCAACACATCAAACAAAGAACCAGAACCACAATACATCAATTCATCCAATTGTAATACCTGTAGACCCAATGACATCATGTGATCTTCATCATGAAGCTCCCTCATCCTACCACTAACAGCAAGAAGTGCTTTTGATGGAACACAACCTCTGTTCACACAAGTCCCACCCACAACATCTCCCTCAATTATGGCGGTTTGCAAACCCTGAAAAAATTTGGGCGATATGAAAATTTCAAGACAACAATAATAGTAATGAAAGCAGTGTTAACATGCTTATAATTCCGCAAGGTTCTTTGCTTGTATGCTATAGAAAAGACTTGAGCTTCAAATAAAAAAACATAGATTTATTTCTTGGGCATATCACAAAATAAGTACAAGATCAACTAACTCCAATAATCAAACTACGCTGGCACCAAGTGTGCAAAGATCAATCCATAGATGGACAAGCACCAGAACAACTGATCAGAGACTAGTCACTGGTGCACTAAACAAGTTTACATTGACTTGAAAACGCATAAGTTGCAAATTATATATTCCATCCATACGCAGCCACCGAAATTAACAGATGTTTCAACTAACTATTTGGGGAAAATAGATGTTATAACTTCAAACTAATAGTAAGAGCCTAGGACTTCACCACCTCTCAGCCTGAACAGATCAAGATGGCACTGCTGCGACAGCATTGGAAGAAACACTGGAATCCTCAAGCAACACATAAACATCAAAATCCCACTTAATTCAAACAAATTCACAGCTTCAGCACCAAATTACCAGTCAAAGCATCCGATTTACCATTTTCCCGGTGTAAATTTCAACAGAGCATGAACTCTTACGTGGTTTTCTTCAGACAAGTTCGCAGCCCCATAATACCGAGGACACTACCGAAACAAACCCCGTATATCATTCTCTCTAAGTAGTCAGTCCACATCTCAACAGATCACGACTACACAGCGCGGACGCTACACCGAACAGTAAACACAAGCCGCACTGACCTCCTCGACGGCGTGGAGCGCGGCACCGTGCCCTCCGACCCCGGCACCGATGATGACGAGGTCGTAATCAAACCCGCCGCTCCCCGCCGCGCCGTTCTCCCCCGCAGCCGCCCTCGACACAGCGCGACTCGCCGCCGCGGCCTGCGAGATCCGCAGCGAGCGGCACGCGAGGGCCTCGCCCCGGAGCCCGCAGAACCGGATCCCGCCGGGCCGCCGGGCCGCATCGGATCTGGCGCCCCCGCCGCCTGCGCTGGCGGCAGCGATCGCCGAGGCGGAGATGGACACGGCCGCGGTGGAGTGCATTGCGGCGGAGAGGCTAGGGTTTGTGCGAGGGCGGCGGAGCGCGCGAGGTGTGCAAGAAGAAGGGAACGGGAAGCGTGGGCGGAGAAGGCGAGGGGCAGTGTGTGAGGTTTATGCGAGGGGGCGGAGGATTCGAAGTGGAAAGAGGCGGAGGGAAGAGAAGACGCTGCAGTGGGGCCCACCGGTCAGTCCCAGTACCTGCGCGCGTGCGGCGGCGAACGGGATGATGTAGGCGCCAGGTCAGCAGCAACGGCGAGTTTTATAGGCCCGTTCTTTTGTGTTTTTTTCCGGTTTCAGTTTCTAACTTAGCTTTTTTTTCACTATTCAGTAATTCGTTTTTTCTGATTTTTTAGATATTTTGAACTTTTTTATATTTTCTTTTTTTCTCATATTCCTTTGCATTATCCGTGATGAACTAACATGTTTTTTCTATTTGATGAGCTAACATATTTTTTCTATTTTTATATTTTTTTTAAATTTAATTATACTCAATAAATCAACTCAGCTATAGTAAAAAAAACTAGCTACAGTGAAATTTCAGCCAGAAGCCATCGCTATTCCGAACGCCCCCGCCATTCTACTCGTACACATCAGTTTATCAGATGAAGCGAGATTTTTCTCATATTCCTCAAGAACTTACCTATGAAATTCTTACGAAAATTTATGAAATTATAAGCGGAAATCATGATATTACTACTCAGCAGAATATTATTACCGTCGTGTGATCTTGAAATGTGTAGATAAAAGATAAATGATACTGAGATGTTGAGCCCCGTGATTATTATCAAAGCAATCTTTATAGTGTACTGTCTTCAAAGAAAAAATACTCTTGTTGATGATTGAGCCACCGATCTTACGAAACAATTTAAGAAAAATGGCTAAAATCCCTGAAAGAGAATATAAATGCTCTTTATTATTATGAACTGGTTACAAATGCCTTGAAACTACCCATAATTACATTGAATTGAATGAGATTTATATTGGTCTAGTATTGAGACCAATTTATTGTACCTTTGTCATCCAGCCTTAAAATATCAATGAAGAGATATCAATTATCCACCAGGGAAGACGCCTTGTGGAAACTATGCGTCTAGCTGGGGAGGAGTTATTAACAAAGAGAGAATATCTGATCGTCAGTTTTCGTTAGCGGGAAACGAGTGTGGGCAACAAATGCATGGCAGTTATTGTCTGAAGTATTGTACCGTTTGGAGAGGATAAGGCATGTTTTTCCATCCGTCGCATGGAAGGATATCATGGAATCGGGTCTAGGGACTAGTTCATAGACTCATAGAGCAGTCATCTAATTGAGCAAAACACACAGTATTTCTCTGATCATGGTACTCGCAGAGCAACCTCTGGAAGTTTACGACCACAGGGGTCCCTTTGCCTTAATTATATATTAAAGCCGTATTTAGGGATTTATTCAATCCTCGTCGCCTAGCCCCTAAACTTTTAAGTGAATTTATGATACGAATTTCTTCTGATTGGATCTTAATAGGGAAACTACTCCTTTAACAATAAAAGTAAAGAAGCGGTTTGTATTCACTTTAAAGTTGAGATACTAGCTAGGAAATTGAAAAGTTTTGTGCCCGTTGGGCTTTAGATCAGGTAACCTCCTTTTGCAGTTAGAGAGAAACCCTTATAAAACCTTTAGTGTGCCACCTTGGGGTTTCACGCTTTCAGATAAACTTTTTATCTTTTTCTCCACCCCTGCACTCTTCTCCTGTAGCTTTGAATCTTTTCAATCCCCTTTTCGTTCTTCTGCCACCTAGCCAAGATATCGGATCTAATCATCAACTAGCCAGCGTCAGAGCTTGGATTGAAGAAGCTCAAGGCCATGGAGAAGGAATGGATGCTCCTCTGACATGTTCTGGTCTCATAGAGATCAGCGAGCGGGAAGGAATTTCTGAGCGGGAATGAAGGCGAGATTTTGATCTTCTGGTCATACATCGAGTGCGCATTTTGATTACTAGAGCACTCGTTCCTCTCCTAGGTCTTGGAATACTATAGAATGAACATGGTAAACCTCGCCCCCAATTTGATTGCTAATCTTAGCATCTTTGTCTACCTATGTGAAGTATATTTGGGGATTCCGCCAAGCTTGGTGCTCCTCAGATATTTCTATAAGATGAAAAATTCAGGGAAATCAGCCACTTCACTCAAATATTGCGCTTTGCATCTCCATGATGGGAAGGCTGAAGAATACATTCCAATGCATTCTACATGACCTTCAGTAAGGATGACAACCTTTTTTCGCTGGTCAGATGACCATTGAGAACCAAAGATAGAGATCATCCTTGAAGAATGAGGGAAAGGTGGGGTGATGGGTCGATGCCATCCACCATCTTAGGATAAGTGGTATTACTTCATAGCACGTGGTAAAGGATTTCTCCATACACCAGATAAGTCTTTTGAAATTGTGCTACTGTACCATGCTTTGGTATGTAGGCAGGAACGACTCGACTAGGGATTCTCCAAAACATAAGTCTCAAAAATTGTATCTACTTCAGTTTTGTTTTTGTTTGGTTGAATCTTTTTAACCTTAAAGTCTTCCCTAATTTCATAGCCCTATCCTCTCCTAAGTTGAGAGAGCGGATCAAAATGATAAGTGCTTTTATTTATAAACTTTATCTAAACTAGTCAAAAGATTGCTGAGAACTGAAGACATGAGTAATACTTCTCGAAACGTATTCATACTCAAGTTTTGATTGGTATCAAAGAATGTAGGAAAAGGCTGCGTCGCTAGAAAACTTCTTCTAGTGGACAAGACCACGCATAGAGAGGAGAGATTTCGACTAAAAGGTTTTTCTTCTCTCCACCAGGTTCAAACAAGAGAAGAACATGATATCGAAGTGTGATAAAAAGTCTTCAAGCCCCCGAGCTTGTAAGCAACTATGTCTAGCTGTCTGTGTGATGCTTCTTTTACTTGTTTTTATTTGAGAAAAAAGTGTGTAGATTATCGTTAGAACTATCTTTGTGAAGGTCAGAATAAGAATCCACATATCGTTTGATGAACATATCAAAGCTAAAAGTAAAAGACATCCCTTAGAAGGGTTTTGGAGGAAAATGGATCTCTCCGACTAGCTTAGACAATAGTAGCATATGACCAAGCTTAGGATAAAGAAATACAAATAAAAATACTTATCGAAAATGAAAGAAATAATGCAACTTTATGGAAATATTGAAATAAAAAGTACATTTATACATTGAACTTACGCAACCGATCAATGTTCCAAGAATTAGATAGAACACACTCGTCTGACATTGGCAAGTCGTACCGAGCGTGGTCTGATGACTTCGACCACAGTGTATGGACCTTCCTATTTAAGCGAAAGTTTGTTGTGATTTGCTTGTCTCTTAATTTTTCTGAGAACTAGATAACCTACAACTAGACTACGAGGTTGTACCTTACGACTGTGGTACCTTCACATGGCTTGTTGACAGATCATCGATCGTATCAAGGTTGTGTTTCATCGTTCTTCAAGGAAATTGATATCGTCGGTTCATCGTTCTGCTTGATCGTTATCATTATAATGATTGATTCAAGTAGAGCTAATATTTAATTCTAGAGGAAGCATGGCTTCTGCACTATAAACTAGAAAGAACGGTGTTTCACTGGTCGCACAACTTGTCGTGGTCCGAACAGCCCATAATATAGAGGGAAGTTCTTGAACCCAAGTCCATAACCATTGTATTAACTGATCGAATACTCAGCGTTTGATCCCTTATATTAGTATGACATTGGCTCATTCTACTACCCCTATTACACTATGGATGAGCCACTACGGCATAACATACCTTGGTACCTACATCCTTGCATAATTCCGAAAAATTCACGCTCAAGAACTGGGTATCGTTATATGTGATTATATGACTGGGAACACCAAATCATGTAATTATGTTTTTCGTGATGAATTTCTTGGTAGCTTCAGCTATTATCTTAACAACTGACTCAATTTCTATCTATTTTATAAATGTATCAATCATGAGAAAAAGGAATTCAAAGCCCTGTGTGCTCTTGGTAAAGGTCCCAGATTGTGTAGCCCCTAGGTTGCGAAAGGCCAAGAAATAGGGATTATTTGCAAAGCTTGTGCAGGCTGATGTACTTATCGGCTATAAAACTGACATTGTACATATTTTGTCACGAGGTCTTTTGCATCATGGAGGGCAGTTGGAAAATAATATCCTTGTCGAAAGGCTTTACCGACCAGAGTTCTGTAGGAATAATGTGCTCCACAGACTCCTCTATGTATATTAGACAGTATTTTCAAAGCATCTTTTTAAGACTTGTATCTCATCAACACTCCATGAGTTTCCCATTTGTAAAGGGTACATTTAATCATAGTGTATAATTTGGCTTTTCGAACTGTACAATTAGCCTCTACGTCATATTCAAGAAATATGTCATGCTAAATATACTTGTAGATTGATGTCATCCAATCGCTACAGGGGTCGATCTGTATGACCTCTAGTGGAATGTATTTGGAACGCTTGACTACTGAAAGTTTATTGCATTTCTCGAGAAAAATTCTAGGCGGAACGGGTGATCTTGAGGAAGCCATCCGTGCCAACTGGTCTGCTAGAAAGTTATCATTTCTAGGAATATGTTAGATCTCAAAACCAAAGAAATGCCTTTTGAGTTTCCTAAGTTTCGCGAGATAAGATGACATCACGGTACTCAAGCATTGATATTCTTTTCCAACTTGATTCGCTATTGGTTGAGAATTGATTGTCACTAGTAATTTGCATATCCCGAGCGCTTTGGTTGTTCGGAGTCCTACCAGTAAACCTTCATACTCTGCTACATTATTTCTAGCAAAAAAATTTAGCTGAATGGTGTATTTTATGTTTTCTCTAGTAGGAGATACCAGAATTACCCCAACCCTAAGTCCTTTAACATTAATGAATCGTCAAAGTAAATAGTCCACTCCTCGTAGTGCTTGTACTCAGGCCCTTGGGTGGTTTAGAGTTTGTTCACTCGACGATGAATTCTGCTAAAATATGTGACTTGATTGTTGTTCATGAAATGAAATGCAGATCAAACTCTCTGTCAGTTCAAGCTCCATTATATTGATTTTGGTGATAATAACAAACACTTTTATGGGACTAATATGTTTGATTGATTATGATATAGTTTAGTCTCATTTAGATGAAAAGGTGAAATCAAAGATGTGTGCATTCGACATTTACACTCATTTATATCTTAGTGCATTTCTTAGATCTAAAATATAGATTAAACTCCACCAAAAGTCTATGTTTTATGATTTTGTTAGTATTAATCCATATTTCTTTTTCCACATATATTGATATCTCTACTTTGAAACATATCCTTTGAGTATATAAAACTTGTGTAGTTCATATATACTCACATTAAATCATATTGCTTTATACTCAATTGTTTGTGTTTGCAAAAAGAGACTAACATGTATGTCAAGTGATTGAAAGGTTTAGTCCCAGAATTCATTTGAATATTTGAAGATGCATACAAAGATTGATAAGAAGATTAATATGGCTCAAGACAAAGGTTATGTTCCAAAATGATGAACACTTTGGATGGCTTCATATGTTGAAGATCATCAAGTAAAGAGTCGGGATGAAAAATGACTTCATGAGTTAAAGGCCATCAAAATGAAGATACATCATGTGTTGATACATATGACGATCTCGAAAAGGAAATGATTATGAGTTGACCATCAAGTCAAGAAAAGGCAATGACCTAAACTTGAAGTGAATATGTGCATCATCAAGCTTCAAGAGGATGCTCAAGGCAAAGGTATGACTAGCTAGGGCTAAGGATATGTTCATAGTCTCTTACTAGTCTTGGTGTTTGGTTGAAAGACCGGATTGCTAGTATAGGTTTGCCGTACTATTAAGAGGGGTCGTGATTAGTAGCTTAAATATATCATGTGTTGATGGCTCATTTCTGGTTTGTTCTAGCTCTCTCTCTCTCTCTCCGTGGCATAACGCTAACATTTTCGAATGTGTTTTGAAAATGGTTGTAGCTCATGCATAAGTCCTTGGCAACATATGACTAGATGTTTGCGAATGTGTTTTGCAAACATGATTGAAGTCCATGTTTTTCTCTCCTTGAGGCATGATGCAAATATTTGGGATGTGTCTCTCAAAATGATTGTAGCTCATGCTAAAAACCATTGCAACATGCGATTTAAAGTTTGAAAAGGAAATTTGATTTGAGCTTGAGTTCATATCATCGTCCCTTGAGATGTGATTCTAAAGGTCCATGGATATGTTCTATGACCTGTTAAGGAATTACATGATAATTTTGAAAGCTTATAATTATCCTTTGCAAACCAATCCTAAAGATGGCGGTCTGACCGGCTCTATATAAGCGGTCAGACCAGCCTAAATGTTTTTCTCCCGGAGTAACAAGGAGTCTGACCGGTGGAGCGGTCAGACCAGCGTGTATGTGGCGATCGACCGCTAGACCGGTTTGACAGCGTGTATCATGCGGTTCGACCACTGGCCGGCGGACCGCTCGAATGTGGTGGTCGACCGCCTGCGGCGTCGACCGGCATGTGAACAGAGGTTCGACCACTCCGTGGTAGTTCCGTTCTCTCCTGGTATGTTTTTTTGAGAGAGCGATTTTTTGAGTGGCGGTCTGACTGGTACCTTTGCGGTCTGACCGGACCTGGCGGTCAGACTGGTCCCTGTGTGGGCGGTCTGACCAGTAAGTTGCTTTAACGGCTAGTTTTTTAGCCGTTGGAGGGATTGCGGTACTACCACAGTTTGCACTACGGTACTATCAGCCTCTAGGCTGATTGTTGGCCTCTACTTGTTCCAACGGCTAGTTTTTTGGGTGAAGTATATAAATACCCCCCAAGGGCTGTTGGGACAAGGTGGCTGGTGCTATTCTTCCTCCCTTTGAGGTAGAGCAAGTCTCCTCCTCTATATGTGCATGTGTTGCATTTAGGGTGTGTTGGAGAGACAACCTTGTGTATATGTTGCGCTTGGTGGTGGACTTTGTGTCCGTTGAGCTGAGATACTTGATTCGTTCAAGTGAGGGTCTTAGGCTTATTACTCTTGGAGTTTGCCGACTCCAAGACGGCGTTGGAGGCGTCGTGCCCGGTTATCTTCTCAAAGAAGTTTGTGAGAAGGCCTGACGTGTTGTGAAGGTTAGAGCTCACCTACCCGGAGCGGGGAAGAGCTACTACTAGTGGATTTGAGGTGAAAGGCTTAATTCATAGAGCCGGTTCAATTCATTTGGGCTTACCTCAACGAGGATTAGGGGAGACCAGCAAGTCTCCGAACACTACGATAAAACATCGCGTGTCATTTGTGATTTGTTTTCTTATGCTCAACTTACATTCAAGCAATTTACATTCATAAAATTAAATTGATTGCTTGTTACCCTAGGATTGTAAATCTTTGATATAGATTTAAGTTGTTTGTGCACTTAGGTGAACCTAGTTATTTTAGGCCTTATTTGTACTAAACCGAATTGATTTACACTTCTGCATTATATACTTGGTTTAGCCAAATAGAAATTAGTTTAATTGAAAGAGAATTTTTTTAAGGCCACCTATTCACACCCTCTAGTCGGCCTCCTCGATCCTACACTCTCCAAGTTCAACCACTCATTTTGCTACACATTCTGATGATTTCCTATTTTGAAGAACTTGACCAAGAGGGAATCTAGTCTGTACGACCACTTTGTGGGCCTGAAAGTGATGTCTTAGTTTTGTATATCTGGATATCGCACTTTTGGTCCATATAAGACTTCACTTACATAATATACTGGTCGTTGGATATTGTCGCGTTCAATGACCAGTACAACATTAACTGCTTGTGGTGTCATAGCCAGGTATAAGAGCAATGTTTCTCTCAATCTTGGAGAGACTAAGACTTGGACAATCGTAAGGTACTTTTTAAGGTCTTCAAAGACATCATTTGCTTTCTTAGTCTATTCAAAACTTCTGTGTTTCTGAAGAATCTTAAAGAAAGGCAATCATTTTTCTCCCAACCGTGCTATGAAATGACTTAGCACAGCTATACAACTTGTTAGTTTTTGGACTTCCTTGTTTGTGGTCAGAGGGCGCATCCGCTTGATGTCCGCTATTTTTTCTGAATTTACTTTAATTCCTCTAGCTAAAACTAGAAATCCAAGAAGCTTCCAGAGGAAACTCCGAACACACATTTCTCCAGATTTAACTTAAAGTTATGTCTCCTTAAGTTAGTAAAAGTTTCTTGCAAATCGATGATGTGATCCCTCATGTTGATACTAATCATTACCATGTCACCAACATAGGACTCTAAATTACGACCAATATGTGGACTAAAAGTTTTTCGTATTAACCTTTGGAAAGTAGCACCAACATTTTTGAGACCAAATATCATTTTCACATAACAGAAAGTGTCATATGGTGTAATGAAATAAGTTTTCTCCTCATCATCTTTACTCATACTAATCTAGTGGTACTCTAAATATGCATCTAAAAACTTAATAACTAACACCCGGAAGTAGAGTCAACAAGCTGATCGATACGTGGAAGGGGAAGTCATCCTTCGGATAAGTTTTATTAAGATATATGAAATCAATACATATTCACCATTTTTATTACTTTTTCTAACAATTACAGGGTTAGCGAGCCACTCTGGTTGCTCGACCTCATGAACGAATCCAGCCTTGAGAAGCTTGTAGATCTCCGATTGGATTGCCTCCTTCTGGTTGGGGTGCAAAGCGTCGTAGTTTTTTCTTGATCGGCTTTCTATTAGGACGGAGTGCTAGGTGAATAGATCCAAATTTGCTCGGAGGAAGGAGATGAGCAACTCCTCCTATTTGGGGTTGAGTCCTGCCCCCAACCAGTATCTTCTGGAAGGTGGTGCTAGCATTTTTGAGTCCAAACGATGCTTCGATATTTTCTAAAGAAGCGACCTTGTCGAGTGGAACCTCCTTGATCTAGTTAGGGAGTTTGGGGGCTACCTTTGGTCTTGAGTGCTTGGCTTGCATAAAAGGTGGGTTAGTATTTCTGGTCGGATGTTTGTCGACCAGTTCAAGGGATTTACAATCGTATGCATACGGATCTTTCTATCCCCTCGAACCATTATGACCTCTTTTGGTCCTGGCATCTTAAGACTCTGATAGCCATAATACGTGGCTTTTAGGAACTTAGCTAAAGTCAGACAACCAAGAATCCCATTGTCTGTGGTCTCAAAGTCTACCACATGAAACAAGATTCTCTCCGTTCGGAAGTTATCTGGACTTCCTAACATAACCAGTATGGAAACTTGCCCTATCGATTTAGCAGTAGATCATGAAATTATGCCACAAAAGTCATGCTTCATGGGCTTTACTTTCGACTTGGGAACTCATATTTCTTCTAAACTCCTGTAAACAAAATATTGAGACAACTACCATGGTCTACTAAAACTCGATTAACTTTGCAATTATTTATGGTAGGTTTCATGACAATAGGAAACCTACCTAGTTAAGTTGAGGGGATAGGGTAGTCCTCCCAGTTGAAGGAGATTGTTGACTTCGAATTTTTCAGAGTTTATTGGAAGCTATTAAAAGAAAATACACCATTTGAATTTTTCTAGATTTAATACAAGCTTAAAATAATTTTTTATTAATTAAAAGGATTTAATATGAATAAAATAAATATTAACATATGTTGAAAATATTTTATTTGGGTTCCTTGTGTCTCAAGGAATTTTGTTTAGAATTTTTTGTGAAATTTTTTATTTTATTTGCTATTTTCTAAAGCTCATTTTATTTTATTTAAATTTCTAAAATAGAAAAGTTCTAAAGATCCTAGAAACAGCCCATTACTATTCATCCGGCCCAGCCGCAACCCTACAACTTGCCATGCGTCGGCAATCGGCTACCCACCGCACGCATCCGAGCTGTCCGCTCCAACCGTCGTTCAATCGCCATGTGTAGGCCACCAAGACCCCTCGGTAATATTCATCCATGCCATCTACCGCTAGCCATCCGATCTCGAGTTTACCACACGTTGCACATTGGCCGAGCCCTACACTGTTCATCTTCTCCACGGGGACCGACGTCGTGTCAGTCTCGGATTCCACCGCTGTCGTCTGTGTCCAACCTGGCCTCGACGTCTATGCCTGCTTAAGAAGCATCGTTGCCTTCGTTCTCCGCACCTCACAGCCCTTGTGCCGTCGAGTTCGTCCGTGCACCCCGCCTTCGTAGACCGCCACCGCCGTCGAGTTCTAGCGTGCCGCCGTCGAAGTCTGCCGTCATCAATCTCGCCAGAGTTCCTAAGTTTGCTGCCGTGAGCATTCTTCGGTTCCATCATCGGTCGTGCGGTCTTCATCTTCAATGCCGCCGTCTCGCTTCCACGGGTGAGTAGATGTCCATGGGTCGCCGCCCTCTCTGTCTGTTCACCGGTCAGCCACCGTCCAACTACCAGAAAACCTCGCTGCCACTGCCATATCGCTTTGCCACCTTACCAATGCTCGTACGACCGTTTGAGGTGACACCTCGCGCCACGTGCCCACACATGTCACCTCGTACCCGTGCCCAGCGTCATTTCAACTTCACGGTGAACTCTGTCCACATGAGCTAAGTCTCTGATAGCTGGGACCCGCACGACAATCTCCTGTTCTATAGACCCCGTGAGTCGAACCAGCCAAGTTAGCAGGCACGCCAACCGCCACCTCAGCCCTAGGTGCCATATGTCGCTATGTGTCATGCCAAGTGGGTGCCACGTCAGCCACCCGAGTACTCCAGGTGCCACATCAACCCTAGTCACCACGTCAGCAAGGCAAGCCACCCATACACTGTTCCATGCATCAAGTCCACCAAAGACTAGCCTTTTCGTGTACCGGGTTCACAGCACAATACAATTTCTGAATTACCAGTATTTTCTTTAGATTAGATTTTCTAAAAGCCCGTTCTCCTTTGTCCTAACTTCGATTAACCCCTTTTTTTCTAAATTCATCTAAAATCAAGTTCTATCTATTTGTTCTAATTTTTAAGTTTTTGGAGTTTATTTGATTTTATTTTATACTTCATTTTGCTTTCTCTCTCATTTTATACTTCGATTAACCCCGTTTTATACTTTATTTTGCTTTCTCAGCGATAGCACCACCAAAAGATCAAGAATTCATAACTGAGCAACACTAAAGCAAGTCATGTCCTTTAATTATGTTGAACCTAATTATCAATCTACTATTTATTTATTTTATTTTAAATTATCACGCACTACTATTTTATTACAAACCTTCGTACCTACTAGCTATAATTCCATTGTCACCATAGGTAGGGATGGCAATCGGGCGTAACGGACACGGGTCGTGCTCGCCCACACCCATACCCACAACCATGATTTACGCCCATGGGCATACTCGCGAAGGACGACGGGCGAAAAACCTCGCCCATACTCGTCGTCCACGGGCATACCCATTTACCTACAAACATCACGGGTACCCATCACCCACGGGCATGCCCGTTTACACTAAAAGAAGATAAGAAATAACCTCAAGTGGACACACGATATTTTTCCCGTGGTATCAAAGATTTACCGGTATTCACTAGTCGAAGTTGAGGAAAGCCTAAACACTCTTAGACCAGCTCCACAAATTATGCCTCAATTCCTTGATCACTATTGGTTGCTTTTGCTCCTCTCCGGATATGGCGAGCACCAAGGCACTCATAATCTTGCTCGGGCCTCTTCACAAGCTTCTTGAAAAGATCACCTCACGATCAACCACCAAGCCATCTAGTTGCCGGTAAGCACCACGAGTAAAAGATCACACTTCGCTTGACGACTATCAAGTGCCAATGATCAATCTAAAAGATTATGCACTTGACTTTGGTTCAAAACACCTCAAATGAATGCACTCAATGAAAAGAGGTGTGAAATAAATGCTCAAGGCTTAAAAATGTTCAATGCAAGTTCAGTAGCCTATCCTTGAGCTGGTGGGGGTATTTATACCATCACCAACCAAAACTAGCCGTTGCAAAAATTTATTCTGAAAAATCAGAAAAATCGGCACTACCGGCGTTCAAAGTGCGGTAATACCGTAGTTCACTGTAGCACACAGTAATGGCTATGCCAGAACGTTAGAATTAGCCGTTGAAAGTTGATGCGGTACTACCGCCATTATAAGTGCGATACTATCGCACTGCGAAAGTTCCGCTTGTTGGTGCGGTACTACCGCACCACGGTAGTTCTGCCGTGTAATCCTCGGTACTTCTGATTTCACCGTACTTAATTCTCAGCGTGGGTGCTTTCTGGAAAAAATGTATCGCTGAATTTTCCCGGTACATCCGATGATCAGTAGTTCCGCTTTATGGCGTGGTATTACCGCGCTACGGTAGTTCCGCCGTATAAATCCCGGTACTACCGATTTCGGCAAGCCAAGTCTCAACCGAGTTGCTCTTTGGAAAAAAGCGTACCGCTGAAAAATCCGAAACTACCGAGGTCCGGTAGTTCCGCAGTTTACATGGCGGTACTACCGGACTCCGATAGTTCCGTAGATATAACAGTGGTACTTTCGATTGTTCTAAAAGAGTACATTTTGTTTTCAATCTTAATTTTATGTTTATGCATAATCCTAGATTGACCCAAATGGCACAAGAATATGTTATCAAGCTACTTTCTATGATCCCTCTTAATAATACGGCGACTATCCTATAATCCGGTCTTCCAACATTTCTCCTAAGACTAGTAAAATACAAAAAAGGGATCATATATTTCATGTACCTTATTTTTTATCCATCTTGATGTACATTTCATCCTTTCGCATGCAACTTGCTTCCAACAAACACACTTATGAGACTTAACCTATGCAATTCTTAACAAACATATTAGTTACATATTCATAACTCGTCATTAATTACTAAAACTAATTTTTAGGGGCCTATATGCTTTCAGAGATGTGAAAATCTCGCCTAGATAATGTTTAAGGACTTAACTTTGTGCGCCATTGATCTGACGTTTACCGTACAAACCACCTATCTAATATGGGATAGATCTAGCTGATTAATTTATGATATTTTAATTTCAATTTTACCATTGTGTTGAATATGGTTGCTGATTTCTATGAGGTGCAAGAGGGGGTAATTATCGACTAGGTGGTTAACCTACTCGAAGGTGAAACCTTAGCTGGTGAAATTGAGTTGTTATTGAGCATTGTAAAGGTCTTGTTGTGATTTTCTTTAGCACAGGGATTATTATATCATGTGGGTACAATTGTGCAATCTCTGCAAAGTATAAAACTATTCAAATAACCGTATCCCTAATTATAAACTTGGCTGGGAGAGCTGTGATTGAATTGCATGATGATCTAGGAGGTTGTCGATTCTGGGTGTGAGTAGATGAAATGAGCACTATGCACAGCATTGGTCTGGATGAGAAAGCTGTGATGGGGGGTAGCAAAATGGTGGAGATGTGGCATTGTTTTGATAGACTAGAGAACAAGATGAACTTAATGTTGTGTGTTGTTTTCTTTCTTGTGTTGGTCATTATCCGAAAGGTGTAGTGTTATGAGTGTTGTTAAAATTCATGTTGTTCCCTACACTACTTTTTATGATCTATGTCTGTGTAATACAAATCCATGCCTATACCATAGTAGACGGTTACAAATTGTTATTACCGCTTCAATGTCTTTGCATTGTAGTAATATGCACACATCTACGAAGTCACTCTACAAAGCTCTCTCGTTGGATCATGTCAAATTAATGCAATCACAAGATAACAAAGCAGTAATTTTGAACTAGACCGCCATGTGCTCATTATACATGAAGACCACAAGTTATGAACTATCAAGTAATATTGTGCAACATCCAAAATCACATCTAGGAGATGAACTATACATTTGCTTCATAGGGTTTATAAGCACAAGAAACGAAAATGGCAATACCGATTCAACTAATGCTGGTCCTCAGGATAGGTTAGCCTGTCAAGGGAGCACCATATGTCTCATAGATGCCCCTAAAGATCTGCTGGTCATCTCCGACAAATTTGTTCACGCGGGAACGTTAGGCTCTCGGGTGAACATACATTTTGTCATAGGTCATAGCGGGGCTCCTCACCGGGTGTGTGGTCATGCTAGGGGATCACCGAGGGGAGTGGTGTTGAGAACATCTCGATGATCCAATCCCCTAACTAACCAGGCGAAGCTTGTGGGGTGAACTGACGATGCTGTTAGGATACAATACAAACAAAGGTTGTGCTTTTGTTCAGTCACTAGTAGGAATGTGCACATACATGACTAACAGACTTCGTCATAATAAAAGCCCGATACGTGATAAATATTCTTTTTGTGATGAATTAGTGACGAATTTCGGTTCGTCAAAAAACGGAGCGTCACATTTGTTGCACGGTGACGAAACCGAATTTTTCGTCATGGAAGTGCTTTCATCCGTGACGAAGACGTTTTTGTCGTAGAACCGTTTCCCTTCTATGATGAAACCAAAATTGTCACTATTTTCGTCACAAATTGAATGTTGTGCCTTTGTGGGAGCTGATGTGGATAGTGGCACGTGGCAGCGTCCACGCTGGAAGCTGATGTGGCAGTGCCACGTGGTCGATGACGTGGACAGAACCACGCTGGCAGGTGACTGGACAGTGCCACGTGGTAGAGTCCACGATGTCAGCTGACGTGGCTTTTCATTGTTTCTCCATGTGTCCGGTTCTAATTTTCCCACGTGTCATCTTCCTGTTAGGCCACGTGGCGTATTCTAGTTGACCGACGTGTCTATTTTTCGTTGGTCCACGTGTCTTGTTTCTGTTGGTCCACGTGGAATGTTCATCCACGCGTCTGGTTCGTCACAAAATGGCAGAATTCTCCTCCCGCACAAAATTAATCCCAGTTCGTCACAAGTCTAGTCTCCATTCGAAGCAAATTTACAGCGATCATTTCGTCATAAAATTAATCCCAGTTCGTCACAAGTCTACTGGACAGAAATCACAGAATTACTCAAGCTCACAAGCACATATTTTTCAGTTCACAAGCAAATAAGTTCAAGACTAAGAGTTACCAGCGCCGCCGTTCAAGAGCAAGATATGCTTAAGGAGCATATTGTTCTCTTCCTGTTGTTTCTTAAACTCCTCAAACTCCCTTTCAGTCTTTTCTGTCTTCTTCTTCAGTTCGTCTACTTGTTGGTGGAGAGCAGCTGAACTATCTTGTTCAGCAGTAAGTTGTTCCCGAAGCGCTTCCTCTATAGATGTCTCTGTTTTGGTGGAGCTTGTCGGGATACCAACATTCTTCAAAAATTGGGTGTTGCAGCTGCTCTGGGAGAGGACCTTGGAAACAAGGTCGAGACTAGACAACAACGATGCCCTTCATCAATGTGTTACGCTCGCATAGTTTCCATAGTAGACTACAAAATTCAATGATTAAACATTAGGTTACACATAGTGGAAGATGACTTAAATTGAAATTAAAAAAATCATAAACAGAGAGACCAAAGATACATGGATTAATTCAAAATAAGTAATGCATAGATCTTCACGATAATGGTACTGCTGCTACTTCCTAATCTTTGCGCCTCTCGATGATAATAAGTAATGCAGATGCCTACCACGCTTAAACTTCACTGATTCATAACAAGTACTTGACATAAGCATAATGAGGGAAAAAACCTACAGCAGGGCATAGGTAACCACAAACATATTCATTGGTGTAAAATTACAACTTCAAAATGATAATGCTACATTAGGTTACTCCTTGCTGCTGCTTTGCTCGCTTCTTGCTAATGCTCTTTTCTTTGCTACTTCTCCTTCATTATGTCAATGACATGAGCGATTTCAAGGAAAGCAAATGAAGGTACTTACAATTGCTTCTCTTGCGGTGTCACTCGTGCCCTTTTTCCTCTTGGTATGGAAGTCCTTGAAGACTTCCATCGCATCAAGTTCTTGATCAAGTTCATCATGTTCTTCATCAACTTCTTCAGAGTTCGTGTCCTTCTTGTTCTTCTCCTTCATTTGATTGGAAATTGCACATGTGTGCAAGCTCATATACAAAGCGTTGGGTATTGAATATAAAAAGTAACAATAAAACACAACCATCACTTACATATGAGTGTAGCTATGCAACATAGCTGCGAGATCCTGTAGCCTGATGGTACCTGACTTTTACACAGTTTCGCTTGTTCTACTCAGAGATTTCCTACAACTTTCTTTGTGTTAGACTCCAACATAAGTAGAAAATAGAAAGACTAGACAAGAACTTGATGAGTTCACACCACTTGAGCAGCACATACCTTGTTCTTACCACTTGACCACTTTTCAACGAGTTCACACCATTGTGCATCAGTCATGTAAGGGACAGGAGAGGTCGTTTTGATCTCATCAGCAGGGACGCCATTGAAGTAGGCTTGCTTCAACTGCACTGCATCTGCTGCACTCAGGTGGAATACACTCACACATGCTTCCTTTGTTGGCTTGTCAGTGGTGTCAATGGCCAGCCTCGCCTGCTAAAGTGTTAATGCAAATCCAAAGCAGCTTCAATAATGCATTAAATGCCGTATTGCCAATTCGATAGTGGGACTTGATATGGAGCAACCTCACAAGGAAGGAGAATCTTGAGTGGCTAGATCCAGGACATACTAACCGCTTCAAATTTGCAAGCACTCTATCAAACTTTGGCTTTTGTCCGTCCTGCTCTGCAGCTGTGTACAATTCTCCAACTAAATCAACATCTGGCACTCTGTTATCGTCGTCGTCGTCTTCCTCATCCACTGCGATCCAATCATCATGATGACATTCATGCAGATCGATGGTTCTACAATGTCGTGACTAAAGATTCCCATGATGAATCCATCCGGTGTATGTGGATGACATTCCGAGAAATATGTATGTGGTCATGCACTACGCTGAGGTCGTAAAGTCCGTTAAGACATCGGCGCACGCAAAGGATCTGGGTTTGCTCCGGGTATCTTTGTCTAACAAACTCCATGAATTGTTCAACTCCATGGATGTACGCAGGTGTGAATTGTCTCCCATTTACCCAGCTTCTGTCTATCTGTTGTAGCATAAGTATGCAAAATCAGATAAAACAGTGGAAAGTGACAAATCTAACACTAGAACAAATAATCTGTGGAGGGTGCCTCTACCGCGGCACACACCTGACAGGGACGCCAACGCCACCGCGCCCGACTGGGAAAGCTCCGCCGCCTCGCCGCAAAAAGGCCGCCACAGCCACCATACCAGACCGGGGCGAGGCTCCTCCGCCGCAGCGCCCGACGGGGAATCCTCCTCCTCCTCCGCCGCCTCTCCGCAAGTCAAGGGAGTGGACAGAGATCCAAGTTTACTAGACGGGGATTCCAATTTGAGTCAACGTGGAGGGGAGCCATGGAGTATACGGTACTATCATATTTACAATGAGACACCAACACAAGTGATCATGTAGCGCAATGGTAAAGCCGTTCTTTGCTCTCTACAGGTCCCGGGTTCGATCCCGACCTAGAACATTTTTTGCAAAATATTAGTTGCGGGAGTTACACGTGGCTGCCACGCAAGTCGTCCAGTCCCACAATACACGTGGCAGATCGCTGCGGACAGTACACGTGGCATGATGGCCCCGGGCCCCACAGTAATACAAGACATGGACAAGGGGTGCCCGGAGACTTATGACGAAAGTATGTTCGTCAGCTATCTTATAATGGTTTAATGACGAAGTCGTGTTCGTTACAATTCAAAAACAGAGCATCACAAATGAGTAATGCGAGCCGCGCGTGTCATCTGTGACGATATCTGTGTTGTTCAATGACGCGTTTTTGAGTTTCGTCATAAATAGTCAGTGCCCGAGGTCCGTCACCAATGATCCATGACGAAACACAAAATTTCGTCATAGTTAGGCACTGTTCAGTGACGCAATTTTCATTCGTCACGAGAAATTCGTCACAGATGTGCACATTCCTACTAGTGAGTAAAATTGTCACCTGCTGCTGCGACTGGATGGCCCCCTATACACGTACGTGTACGGAGAGTCGCGGTATGGTGTGTAGCTAGACTGATACCACGGAGCTGTATTGTGACATCCCAAAAAAATTCTTTAATTCATTTGGAATTTATTAGATCTTTTTAATTTGACCTAGAGTAAAACATATTAAAATTTATGTGTAATTGTGGTCAAACTAAGTTTATTTTATTTTTGTTGAGTTTCTTGCATTTTTAGAATTTTTAGGGATTTTTTTAGTATTTATTTGGATTTTTACTACTTTCTAGGCCTTTATTCTTTTTCTCTGGATTTTTGAAAACTAAAAATCAAATTTTAATTATTAAATTCTCCTACCTTAATCCTGGGCTGACGCGTGGACAGCCTAGATCACTGCCTGCACATGCTGGCCCATCGCTCCTCCTATCTCTTTCTCTCTCCTCAGGCTTACGTGTCAGTCGTCGCCTCCCTCTCTCTCCTCCCCTCCCTCTCTCACCGACAGGTGGGCCTCTCCCTTCTTCCTCCTCCCGCCCCCTTCCTTCTCCCTCTTCGTGCAGCACTACCGCAGGCAGTTACACCGCGCTCGCCCTTGAGCCTCGCTGACCAAACCTTCAACGTCGCCGCATAGCCTGAGACCTCCCTCGCGCCTCGAACGAGCCTCCTTACTGCCAGAACGTCGTTGTCACCGTCGCTCGAGCTCTGTCGCCCCTCTCTCCATCGCTGGCCACCTCCATCACTCGTTCGGCTTCGCACGAGGTATCGTTCGACCCCCCGTCCCACTCTCTCTCGCACGCCGTTCGCCAGCCGTCGCTCGCTGTATCGCCGGTGACCATCAATCCCCGTGCACCACTGCTGCTGGCGACCACCTCAGACCGCACACTGATGTGGACACCACATGGTGTTCCACCTTAGCGCCCGTTGGCAACACGGGAGCCACGTCACACCCTACCCGCCACACCAACACACGCTCCCATGTGGCTACCATGTGGCCTACCACCTAATGGAACAGGTCCACGTGGTACGCTACGCAGCACTGAACCACCCTAGGCCACATCAGTGCCACGTGTCAGCCAGGCGGTAGCCACATCAGCAAATTTTGCCATTCTGCAGCCATATGTAGGGCTGATGTCAGCATAACGTTATAAATCCAGTTTTTCTTTAGAAATTAAATTTGGTTGAAAATTAATTTCCTTGCTAACGTCATAATTCCTACTTTCCTTTAGAAAAATAATTTCCTAAAAGCCAGAAATTCCTTGTTGACATCATAATTCACTTTTCCTTTTGAAAAATAATTCTAAAAATTCATTTTATTCAATTTCTTTATGATTTAAACTTCCAGGAGGCCGCTCTTCTTCATCCTATCTCCGATTGAACCTATTCAAATTTTTAAATTTATCTAAAATCATGATCTATCCAAATCTTTAATGTTTTTAAAATTTAGAGTTTGTTTGATTTTTTAAATTTTATTTAAATTTGGTGGGTTATCTTCACGTGTAGACTGCGACGATTTGGAAGAGTTCTACGTCTACGATTCACACCAATCCTAAGAGCAATACAAGTTACAGATCTTGATCATATTGATCCCAGATTGTATAATAAAATTATGTTATTTTAAATTATTCTACATGCATATTGTCATTCCACGTATTTCAATTTAATTTTAAACTTAGTTATTGCCGACTTGCTAATACCTCCATTAATATTATTTTTAAGACACCTTGTCACCCTAGAATAAAACTCTAGTTAGTACAATAGTATGGCTAGAGAATTTTATACAAATGTGCGGACCTGCTTAGTTATAACTTTAGGCTTGGTATAATATTTTTCATATAAAATGATGAGCTTTTAAAATGTATTCTTGACTTTGGTGAGTTAAAAGTTTATAAACTATTTCCAAATAAAATATAAAATCCAGTTTAGACTTAGACAAATAGTTAGATGGTGGGTGCATGCTAGCATACATTGTTACTTGGTGGCTCAACGTGGATGCTAGGTACGAGGGGACTGTGGGAAGTGCCAAGTCTATTAAGGACCGGACTGCTGAAAAGCTCTATCGTCCTAGCATAAGCCTGATATAGGACAATCCTGGCTGACTAATTAGTAGGTTTCAACCTAAGTCTCGCTATAGACTGAATATAAGCGTGATATAGGCCATAGAAAGTCTCACTTGGAACAAGAGGGGCCCCAATTTGGTAGATTCTTTATTAGAGTGAAATCTTAGTGGGGGCATAATCAGGTTGACAGCTTAGCTTTGTAAATACCTTATTATGATTACTCAATCGCACGCCTATGAATGCGTATAATGGCCGACAATACAAGTTAATTATATCTTGTGGATAAAGATGTACAATCTCTATAGAGTGTATAAACTATCCTGAATAGTCATGCTCATAATCATGGGCATGCTGAGCAAAGTTTTTCATAGATTAAACTTTATTTTTTATAAAATAGATTTAGATGCAAATGTAGAATCTTTTCGGAGAAAGATGGTCTGGGTGGGATACCCGTGGTTAGGATAGTATCAGGTTGGTGCTTGCACTAACGGTATTATTTTGCTTAAATTAATGTCTTTACTTATTGTATTAAATCCAGTAGTTTCATATCTAATTATTATATTTAATTAAATGATGTTTTATGCTCAAATAACTATATATGTCTTCCCTTATTAACATTGTATTATTATTGCATTTTCTATTTAACTTACAGAGTACAACTTTGTACTCACCCTTGCTATCACTTCTCAAAGGAGAATTGCTTCGACTACGGTAAGCACAAGTAAACAAACCATAATTGACACGATTACTTTTTACCGTGGTGTTCGGAGACTTACCAGTTTCTCCTAATCCACGTTGAGGTAAGCCCAAATAAATTGGACCGACTCCACGAATTAAGCCTCACAACACGCCGGGTCTTCTCACAAGCTTCTTTGAGAAGATCACCAGACACGACACCGCCAACGCCGTCTAGGAGTCAGCAAACTCTAAGAGTAACAAGTCAAGTCTCTCGCTTGACTCTCACCACGTGCAATGAATGCACAAGCTCAAGTGGATACAAAATCTACCTCTAGATGCAACACATGCAACTAGAGACATCTCTCCTTGCTCACAAGGTACAACACATGCACAATGGAGTGGAGAAGTTTACACTACCTCAAGAGAATGAAATGAGGGGCCAACAATTGCTCTCCAACCGGCCACAAGTGAGTATTTATACCTCATACACAAAAACTAGCCGTTGGAGCTAAACCCCTGAAAAAATCAAGGAAATCAGAACTACCGCCGTTATAAGTGCGGAACTACCGCACTCCACTTCAACGACTAGAACAAATAGCCGTTACACAGCATTTGCGGTGCTACCGCTGTGTAAAGTGCGGTACCACCGAAAATTGGAAGTTCCGCAGTACCGTGCGGTACTACCGAAAATCGATAGTTCCGCAGTACCATGCGGTACTACCGTACTACATTATAATCGTTTTCAACACAGACAGCACTCGAGAAAACGATCATAACTTTTGACTCCGATGTCAGAATTGAGTGATCTTGGACTCTATGAAAAGCTTATTTAGAAGGCTACACAACCCATCTTGCATGATCTCAAATATATTAGATCAATATAGAAAATATAAAAGATCCAAGAAGTCATTTTCACGGTCTAAATCCAAGAAAACAATCTTAGACCATGCCAAGGGATAATGCATGACCTCCAATAATTTGTAAAATATATTTGTAAACTTAGATCATACCACAAGGAAAAGGTACATGGACTTCAACCATTTGCAAAACACATTTGCAAAGTATAGTCACATGTTGCAAGTATTAGATGCATGAGCCTCAGCTATTCGCAAAACACATTCGCAAATAATAGCATCATGCCATGGAGAGCTAGAGTAAACAAGATTGAACTATTAACACATGATGAGACTCAAGATACTAGACAAAACCCCTTCTAATAGTACGCCAAACCTATACTAGTAATCCAGTCTTCCACCCAAACATCAAGACCGGTAAAAGACTAGAAACACATTCTTAGCCCTAGCTAGTCATACCTTTGCCTTGAGCATTCCCTTGAAGCTTGATGATGCTCATCAACACATGATGCATCTCCTCTTCCTGATGACCTTCAACACATAAAGCCATCTTTCATCCCGAACCCTTACTCGATAATCTTCAACATATGAAGCCATCCAAAGTCTTCATCATCATGGAACATAACATTTTTCTTGAGTCATATTGATCTTCTTATCAATCTTTACATGCATCTCCAAATATTCAAACGAATTCTGGGACTAAATATTTCAATCACTTGACATACATGTTAGTCCCTTTTTGCAAACACAAACAATTGAGTATAAAGCAATATGATTTAATATGAGTATATATGAACTATACAAGTTTTATATACTCAAATAATATATTTCAAAGTAGAGATCTCAATGTATGTGAAAAAAGAAACATGAATCAATACTAACGAAATCACAAAACATAGAGTGAACTCCCCCTAAATGTGTGCATACAAGAATATATAATACAAGCATATGCACATATTCATCTTAGACTTTTGGTGGAGTTTAATATATATTTTGGATCCAAGGAATGCACTAAAATGTAAATGAATGTACGTGTCGAATGCATATCTCTTTGATTTCACCTTTTCATCCAAATGAGACTAAACCATATCATAATCAATCAAACACATTAGTCTCATAATTGTATTTGTCATTATCACCAAAACCAATATAATGGAGTTTGAACTTACACTTGCCCGCCATACTAGTCGGCAAAAGAATTTGGGATAACCTCCGGTGTTGTGGGTTGCATCTCCCTGATCTCTCGTATAGCCTCCTCCTACCTCTGTGACGACGATGGCAACTATGTGGAGTCCCTGCTCTCTAGTACAGCCTCCTCTTGCTTCCGTGATGATGAGAGCAGCAATGTGGAGTCCCTGCATCGCAACTGCATGGAACATCACGATTAATCAAGGATGAAGTAGTTCGACATAGTACAACTGAAACTCTATTGTCACTCACCGAGGAGGTCTGATGTGCAAACGATTGACTGTCGACGCTGCGCTGTTGGGTCGACTCGCTTCGATAGGAAGACAGAGGTGGTGAGGGTGCACAATGATGCTCCATCTGGTGCCTCAAGTCAACATTGTTGGGCGTTCCACAACTCATGCTATGAACGACGTGCTTAACATCATCCACAATAGATTTCATGACCACATGACGTCATTCAACTGTGCTTTTCCTTCCCTGCTCCAGTTCCTGATGTCCACGCTACACCATGCTCTACAAACGGTCCAACTACATGGTTACTGAATAAACAAAATTTTATTAGTTCAGCCTATTTCGGAGGGTTTTTTGTGCGCTACGTGCTCAATGTACCGACTCGTCAAGGCACACTACATGGTGCGAGTCCAGCCCCAAGCCCAAGCATTCAGCGTGGCTAGGATCTGCATGTTGGGCTAGGGGCGCACTTGTCAATCTCGCCCGTGTGTGTCGTATGTACCATTCTAGTTACGTGTCGTAAGTCCCAACATCGTAAGGTTGTGCCTCTTGGAAAATGTTATCAATGGCAGATTGCCATGCATGTATCAGAAGCCAATCATCGTTCTTGCGGTCCTTCTAAATCTGCCCGACGGTGGAACAAAACAAATAAATTATAACACTGACATAACAAACGAATAACTGAGCTATAATATGAAGCAAGGTAACATGCTTACAGGTGGGTACACCTCTGAAGCAGTTGCCCTAGAGCTGGGGGGATCTCCTGGTGCAACTGGAACTGCTGCATCACCTGTTGTGGGTTGTAGGGCTCAACCATATGGGAGAACACCAGATGACAAGTTGTCCTCCAATACGCCGCATCTTGTTGGCATAGCAATCTCACGCCGTTTGACGCTGTGTCCAGCACGAAGGCATCCATCCAAGGGGCCCATATTATGCCGTCCTCGTGCAGGGCCTCGAATTCGTTGTGGAACTCAAAGTATATCCGATGCGCTCTCGCCCTAGCCCACCCCAGCACTACCACAGTCCATCGGGATCCTATGGTCGGGCCTTCCATGGGATCCTCATCGTTCGCCCCACCATAGAAATGCTCGGTGCGCAGGTAAGGATGCACTGAGGAGCAGAAGTACGACCACACGACTAGGAAGTGCACCCATGACCACAACTAAAATAGCGTGTGGCAACCCGAGAGGATGGACTTAGTTCCTATGCGACATTATGAAGCATCGCACAGGTTGCGGTACATGGCGCACAGTACAGTTGAACCCCAACTATATTGTGGCACGTCCTCATTGTCGGAGTCCATGATGGACTCCGTAAGGTGAATGCAACTAGGGTACACCATGTCCCCCTACGTGCTTGAGAACATGGCCCACCCAAACAGAAATAGCAAATATGTAATTAGGTGGCATCTAACCACCTCTTCCGTTGCGTCATCTGGGCAATGCATGAATCGTCGTAGCCAAGCGTGTGGAACGCCCTTACACCTCTTGGCGATAGGTTACCCGAAGCGATAAGCGAGACACACCTTCTAGTTCGATGATCTCTGAGGGGGAACAACTACAAGGCCTCGCAACGGTAGGCTGGTGATGAACTAATGTCCTGCAGTGTCGCGATCATCTCTCCCGACCGAAAGTGGAACTTGTGGGTATCCGGTCACCAACGATCAACTGGGGCAGAAAGAAGAGAGGCGCCAATCAGGAGGTTCTACCCTGTGTTCAGCATGCGGGTGACCGCAATTAGCCAGGGTTGACGACATGGTCATCAAACGACCTGGTCTCCCTTAGTCCCCGTGTCACCAAAGTTGGTGGCCCATTGCCCCCGATCCAACCGTAACAGCGATGCTGGGCATCCCATGCCTCCTTAAGTAGGAGTGGTAGATTACATGCTATTGTTGTAAATAGAGAACAACTAATATATGCATGAATAAAATATATTGTGATACTGCAAAATAATTTTAATAGAGATGACAGGAGCATTGAATGTAGCAAACGAGCTAAAAAAACTCATAATTAGTTAATCCATTTTGATGTACTATTCTAGGAATTTTAAATATGGTAAACGAGCTCAAACACCTTTGAAATTTTTTGTGTAGCCTCCTGACAAAGTGTACTTGATTGTATATTTTTTTTGATAATTTTATCCATTCTAAATTTTACTCAAAATTCTTACAATTAGTATATTTGAATGAGTTTTAAGTAAAATTTAGAATGGATAAAATTATAAAAAAATCACAATCAAGTACAATCTATTAGGAGGCTCCTAAAAAAATTTCATAATTTTTTGAGCCTTTTGGTATATTTAAAAATTCCTACAAATAGTAGAACTAAATAAATTAGCTAATTATAAATTAATTAACACTAATTATGCATGTAACAGTTGGCACCACACGATGGCTCTACAGCCACGTGGCCATTTTTGCAGTAACATACTAGCATATGTTCATTTCTAACAAATATATGCAGTTCCAGCGGCATGTAAAATATGCATGAAAATATTATATTATAGTTGTATAAACATGGTAACATACATACGCGCAAACTATAGTACAAATCAAACAATTGTGCGTATGAAATAATGTACGTGCATTATTAAGTACTTAATGATAAAAATTGCATCAACAAAGGCATTAAATACCGCGGGCGAACAAACGGAGATCGGAATGAGCGAATGCTTCTAATTCTTACGCACACTTCAGCTTCTAATGATCTTGGCCACATGCTTCTGTTTATATAGCTAACACATGTAGACAACGAGTGACTCAACGAGACGCAATGTGATGATGACGTGATGTAAAGAAGACAAAAAATAAAAAATAGAATAGGACAAAGGACTTTCGGCGTGCGTGTGCATGGCGTGGAGCTCTTGCCGCACCCAGGGCAAGGGGCAGGTGACCTGGCGCGCTTGGCACCAGGGGAAGATCTACTGTATAAGGGCTAGAAATACAAATATGGTTGGAAGGGGACTAGTTCTGCAAAAAAAAGCAATTTTTAGGGGGCCACTAATGCGAAAAACTCAAATTCGATGCCCCTAACTAGGTTTTTTGTTTCTTTTTGCTGTCATTTGGCAAGTTTTTGCTGTTGTTAATCTTCTTCTGGGGTTCCCTTATTACCTTCTGGTTGCTTAAAAATTTTCCCACCTCTAAATCTATTCCTATTTGATATGTGATGATTGATCTTTGGTGCACATGCATATACTTTTGGTTGGTATAATTTCTAACTCTTGTAAATACAATATCTATTTTCATCATAAACGAACTCAATATTCACTCTCATGTTCCATAATTCATTGTTCTATGAGAGTAATAAATTAAATATCCACTATAAGTATCACTCTACTGAAAAAAGGAAAATAAAAACAAAAGCCCTCCTGGACATTGGCACACCATGCTTAGATAAAATTGGAAGGAAGCCTTATGCGAGCAAGAGTGGCGGGTGTGGGCGGGGCAGCACCAGACCGAGTCACCATGCTCAATGGGCCATCAGTGGCCCGTTGGGCTAAGCTTGTTAGGGCCGATCTAGCACGATTCGAGCCTAGTTCGTGTCATGCATGGGTCGGAGGACAGACACAGGGGCCGTCATGGCACGGTATAGTAACTTATTCGAGTCAGTCATGCCCTATCTGAGTCTGTGCCATGCCGTATCAGGTAGCCCATTCATGGGGTTTGGCAGGCACAAGCGAACAGTTAGATTCGTAACTCTGGCCAGATCTGCCAGAAGTGTTTAGGATCTGAACGTAATTCCACAAAACAACAAGGGGTTTTCTACAAAAATACAAATGTAAACCCTCAGCTTATTGGTTTGGCCGGGGTGTCACTGCAATTTTGGTAATTTTAGAGGCTTTTTTTGCAAAACCGGGCGTGGAGGCTACACATGTGAAGGCACATGTTTGATTGAAAGGAAAGTCTCAGATCGGATAAAAATGATCTCTTCTTTTGAGCTTTTGGCTTCTTTAAAAGTTAAAAACAAACGAGGCAGTTTTTTCAAATGGCTTCCCGAGTCCAAAACTATGTACGACATTCGCGTCGGCGTCTAAAAGTTGAAACAAACGGGGCGACTTCTTAAAACAGATTCTCCAAACAGCTTCTCGAACCAAAAACCGTATACGACATTCGCATCTGTCTTCGCTGTCCGCTACTGTACCAAAAATATAGATAAAAATTATTAATTACAACTAAAAATTATTAACCGTAGCTCAAAACAAGGTCGAATTTGTGTACAAACAGTTTCCAAGTTTGAAACAACCTCTAGGGGTATTAATCAAGATTGTTTTTACGTGTGGTGTCTTTTTGCAAAATTTCCCCGTTGCTAAGCAACAACTGTCACATCAGCCTCGTCTTACTGGAGTAAACAGAGCGATCGCTTCACACGTTCACATGGCGACCCCTCAGATCTCCCGCAAAACCCTCTCCCTCGTCCTCCTCGCCGCCGCCGCCGCCGCCGCGGTGCTCTCTCCGGTGGCCGCCGACGGCGACGAGGTAGTGGCCCTGACGGAGTCGACCTTCGAGAAGGTGGTCGGCCAGGACCGCGGCGCGCTCGTCGAGTTCTACGCCCCCTGGTCCGCCACTTCTTCCCTCCTCGTATCGTATCTCCCTGTGCTTCATCACGTCATGCTGGTGTGGTTCGACCTTCGTGTACGCTACTTGGGTTGGATCCGTGGTTGCCTTGGTCCCCGAGTCGCATAGTTCGGATCTTTCCGATGGAATGTGTTCGGGTTGCCGCTGGATCGGTGGCGCTCGTTCTTGGGAATCGAGCAATTTGGATGCTTTGGGGGGAACTGGATCGAGTTGCCGTTGGAATGGAAAATTCGGATCTTTAGCTGAAACTCTGGATCCCAAAGTTTGGATCTTCATATGCTAGTAGATATGGACTGGTGTTACATTGGATAAAGTGTGAATCTCATAGATTTGCTTGCTTGCCCGTCCTTTTTTTACCGGATCGGATCAGGTTGGTAGAACTTAGTGAGGATTTGAGAGGTTTGTAGGGCTTTAGATCCTACCTTGCTTATGTTATTGGTGGAAAGGGCTTATCTATAGATAAAGATGATCTTTAGCATAATATCACGGAATTGCAGGGGATTCGTTGTTACATATATGTGGAGAGCAAAGGATCAAATCTTATGTTGCGGTGATCTTAGTGGCTTGTAGTGGATCAAGCAATAGGTATTTCATCCTTAGATGTGCATTGCCTTAGTGAGTAAAGCATCTACTTCAAGATGATCTAGGACTGTGTTAAATAACCTGTCTGTTATGCTGGATCATATTGAATGGTTGAAATTGAATGCTTATTTGTTTTGTAAGTCACAATAAATTTTAGATTTGTACCACCTGGGTGGTTCTTGTAGGGATACATTGTGAGCATGGTAACATGAATTTAGTGTAATGAGGAAAAGCTTTCACCAAGCCACCAACTGATGAGTGCTGCAGATTGGATGAGTGATACAAGTGTAGGAACCTATCAGGATTTGTTGGATGGGTACTTGCACTTCAAATCATGTCTACTGTTGCTTTTAGTCTCATATCTTTAGGTCCATTGTTTTGATAATTAGTTTTTTTAGGTGTGGCCACTGCAAGAAGCTTGCTCCTGAATATGAAAAGCTTGGTGCAAGTTTCAAGAAAGCTAAATCAGTCTTAATTGCTAAGGTAAATCTCTTGATTTTTGAAGTATTTGGTGCTTTTATCACCATTAATTTTGTCTCCTTGCTTGACTCTTTGCATGCCAACAGTTTTCTATCATTTACATCCCACAAGGGAAGGAAATGGAAATGATTGGAACATTAATATTTTATGGAGATTTGTTGTCAACCTCCAATTGCATTAGGCGTTTGCTATGATGAGTTGACTCCATTTTTCTCTATCCAGGTTGACTGCGACGAGCACAAGAGTTTGTGCAGCAAGTATGGAGTTTCTGGCTACCCCACAATCCAATGGTTTCCCAAAGGTTCCTTGGAGTCCAAGAAGTGAGAATACATACTTCTTTTTTGATTACTTAGCACCACTTCTTTATTGTTAAAACTAAAAATATAATGTTAAATTCATTGTTTAGGTATGAAGGTGAACGTACCGCAGAAGCCCTTGCAGAGTTTGTTAACACTGAAGCAGGTAAACTTTAACTTGTGTTGCTAACACTTTTTTCAATGCTTTCTTACTTGTTGGTTGCCAAATCAGTTGGGTTCTTTATGACCATGGAACAGATTATGTAGAAGGAATAAGTCAATATAACACTCTAAACTTTGCTTGAAAGTCTGTTCAACACCCTGAAATATAAAATCAAACATTTGACTCCCGAACTTTGTAATCCGGTTCAAATAACACCATGACCTGGTTTTGCATGGTGTATTACCCGCGTGACGCGATGAGTAGACGGTTTTGCCATGTAGGATGGCACGCTGGCCAAGTTGGGTTAATAACATGTGGGGCACACAAGAGCTCCTCCACTGAGCTCCTAGTCATTCTTCCATGGCCACCGCCCCTGTAGTTTCTTCCCTCTCTGTTTCGATTTGGGAGAGAAGGCCATGCGAGCCCCACGTGTCATTCGTCTACACTTGACCAGTGTGTCATCCTACATGGTAAAATTGCCCACTCATCGCGCCACGCGGGCAATAGCACCATCTGAAACCGGGTTAGGGTGTTATTTGAACTGGATTGCAAAGTTCAGAGGGTCAAATGTCCATTTTCATAATGTGGGGTGCTGGACGGATTTTCGAGCAAAGTTCGAAGTGTTATATAGACTTTTTTCTATGTAGAATAATTTGAGTTTTCACCAGTGGGCATGCTACATCACGCGCAATAAGCATCGTGCTGAAGTATGAAATTAGCAATGTTGTCCTACTTCCCACCACCCTTTGGTCCTTGTTACTTACATATGCTGTTACTTGGTAGTTGGTATCATTCATCTTTTCTTTTTGGGAAATTTATCCCTTTAAACTTTGGTCACCTTTTTGGTTATGCTGCAAAAGCTGCTGCAGTTACTTGTGTAGCACTGTTATGAGGATATGCTGGCACCTCTCATTTTCATTTAAATCATATTAAGCGCTACTAGTTGAAGAATCGGCAATTAGTAAACCAATGTTCCATCTTAACTTTCATAATGGCAACATTGTTTTAAACCTCTGTGCCTTCTGTCTTTCAGCCACCAATGTAAAGATAGCAGCACTTCCTTCAAGTGTCGTGGTTCTGACCCCAGAGACCTTTGACTCAGTTGTCCTTGATGAAACAACGGATGTCCTTGTTGAGTTCTATGCCCCATGGTAGGTTTTTATGATCAGGTTGTCATCCATCAAATTCTTTTTCATGATCCTGCTTATGCTCAGTGCTTCAATAAATTTGATTTCATTTGATGCTGTTTTTGTTTTACAGGTGCGGTCACTGCAAGCATCTTGCTCCGGTCAGTAGTAGATCTTACTAGCTTGAAAATTTCCAAAATAATGCAGTTTTCTTTTGCAAGCACTGTTATGCATCTTCGGTTTTTCTGGCTTTCTAACTGAAACATGTACTTGTTTTAGATATATGAGAAGCTGGCTTCTGTTTTCAAGCTGGACGAGGGTGTCATGATTGCCAACCTTGATGCTGACAAACACACTGACTTGGCTGAAAAGTATGCACTCTGAATTGTCTGTTCTAATGGTTCTCAGATTGATTGGTTCCCATCTTTCTTTTTATGTAGTTTCATATCTTATATTGGAATAGTGTGATGTTTTCTTTCTGAGGGAAACATGACATTGGTGTTTGTGCACTTAGCGGAACTGTTAGGTCTAACATATTTATTATCTGACTATCTGATGATTTTGGTTATGTATGTTGTTTTCCCGCATAACATAAGAGAATTTTTAATCATGTATGCTACTTTCAGGTATGGAGTTTCTGGTTTTCCCACATTGAAGTTCTTCCCAAAGGGAAACAAAGCTGGTGAAGATTATGACGGTGGTCAAGACTTGGATGACTTTGTCAAGTTTATTAATGAGAAGAGTGGAACCAACCGTGATTCAAAGGGTCAACTTACTTCAGAGGTTGGTTACACATAAAAGCAAATGCACCAGGCAATTAAGTTGGATGAATACGTAATTTGATGTAATCTATTCATTGCTTTTGTAGGCTGGGCTTGTGGCAAGTTTGGATCCTCTTGTGAAGGAGTTCCTCAATGCTGCGGATGACAAGCGGAAGGAAGTCCTCTCTAAAATGGAAGAGGATGCTGCTAAGCTCAGTGGCTCTGCTGCCAAGTACCAAACTTGCACCTTTCCATCCACTATGTGTACAAGTGCTCTCAGATTGTTATGTAGGTAATGACATTGTCAGTACGTGAATTCTACCTTTCTACTTCCAAACCAGGCATGGAAAGATCTATGTGAACTCTGCAAAGAAGATCATGGAGAAAGGCTCTGAATATGCTAAGAAGGAAACGGAGAGGCTTCAACGCATGTTGGAGAAGGTGGGCAACAAAAGTTTCCACACCTCATTCAATATGTAGATCATATTACTTAATCTAGAAACTAATTTCCATTTTCATTGTATGGCAGTCGATCAGTCCTTCCAAAGCAGATGAATTCGTCATCAAGAAGAACATACTTTTGACGTTCTCCTCTTAAAGGTGACGTCCCACACGCCCTGACCGGCCATTGGGGTATATTCAGAAGTGCAACTCACACCTGCCATGAAAGGAAAGCCGAAAAGAAAAAGATAGGAAAGTGGATATCGGCGAGCGATGGTAATGTTAGTTCAGCGGCGATAGAACTAGTTGTTGCGTTTTCTGTTGAACAAACATGCATTCCACTGCCTCGTGCGGCCCCATTTGTCTTTGCTATTTACTTCTGTGGTTACTAAGATTGACTTATCACTCAAGTAGTTGACTTAAGAACAGAAGGGGTTTATGTAACCATCGTGTGATGACACCGTACTTAGTTTCTCAATCCAATAATTTGGTATTTCAGCTTCTAATGGTTTGTTTCGCTCTTATCCTGTGGAAAGACGGAGTTCTGTTGTCTTATCCCATTTTGTTTGGTCAATCTCGTTTCTTTGCAACACGGGGATCACCCGTTTGGCTTGACCTGAGAAACGAGAGGTTGCCGTGTCTGTGTAAACCCATTCTGATGTACTCAGCATGCCAGTTGGTATGTACTATAAATTCTGCTGGTTCATAAGATATGCCAACATCGCTCCTATCAAGTATCAAGTACTCCTGACGCAAGAGTTCAATACTTCAATTTGGACAGTCATACTTGGGCTGCATCTTGAATGTTGAGCTGTAAATGAACAGGTGAGACTTCACCTATATGCATCAACACCTCTCTGGCCTCTGGGATCATGCGTATGAGCGTATCAGTTCAAATTATTTTGAGCTGAAAGCTAATCAAACAACATTGCAGTACTGCATCCCAGGGGTTAATTTTACTCAAATGTTACAATGCCGGGATTCTGCAAAGCAGATGTTAAACTACAGTATATCAAACAGCCATGAAAATCACAACGTTAAGCATGAGTTATAATCTCCCATAATTAACATGAGAATGGCATGGTACGAGTCCTGCTATCTATTTTTATCCATACTGGTATCAAACTTATCACGGCACTTATCTTCTTGCTTAAACTTGGGGTCACTCAGACCATCATCCGAGGCGCAATCGTCGATGTAATCTCTAGATCATGCTCCAGTCGCTCAGGCCTCTGGTAGCCAGGTCGCCCTTTAACTGTTTTCAGGCCTCTGGTTGCCAGCTTCGTCATTGATTGATTTCCTGCAAGACGATCTTTCCGCCCCTTCCAAACCCTCTAGATGTTCATGCTCATGTTCATCTTCATGCTCGTGAGCATGTTCTTGTTCTTGTCTGCCACCGAATGACAGGTCATATGCTTGGGGCCCCTGCACCCTCATTTGCACCGACCTCAGTAGCGCTGTTCGCCTCAGGTCTGCAACTTGACACATGTCATTTGGCGAAGATGGGAACCGGCCTTCATTTTCGGAGCCACGGCGAGCGTGAGAGCAGACAACAGCCGAGAGGGAGCAGCTGGGCAGAGGATATGGGTTTGGGGATGAGAAACCAGCTTGTGGTTTCTGGAATCGGTGAGGAGATGACACTGGACTAGTTGAAGGGCTGACCATTGCATCGGTTTGACTTCCATTGGGGTTTAATTGAGTGTCATAGTACCGGTAGTCATCTGAGTCTTCTGACATTGGTGAGTACTGGGAGATTATTTCATCCCTGAAAGGAGGCAAATATGAACATGAAATACAGACCATAAGTACACTAATATGATTGTACAGAAGTAGAAGTACTAAATCAACTTAAATAAAACCTGCAATCAATTTTTAAGTTATAAATAATTAAAGATAGACAGTGACAATAATAACAAGAATTGATTCTTGATGCTTCCTAAGTGCAGTAAGACAAAATGATAATTGTATAAGAGAGAACGATTGAAGGCGTATACCTGCATTAGATATTCTATCATCAAACAGTGTTTCCTTGACTAGAGTTCCCAAATGGCTTACCAACTGCCAAGAAGATGTCGTGGACATCAACATTTGTTGGCATCTCTTAAGTAATACTCTTAATTATGTCATGATAGCTTGGCATGTTCTGGAAAATGCCAAAGGCTTATTACGCTTCAACAAGTTACATGTGGGTGTAACCATTGAAGCAATCATGTGAGAGATCAGACTGTATCCAGATTACTTACTGAGCATAGAGACAAAAGACTGTCCAGATTATGCAGTGCAAAAGCATTAGAACCACTGGAATACATTTACATTTAATATAGTTCCAATATGTTTCATCATAGCATGGAAATCAGCATGAAGTTCTAAGGAAATCATAGTACGTTGTAGTGGTGCCTTGGGCTATATTGCAAACATAACTTTCAGTTAAGCTAGAGGAAAAAATGGGATGGAAATGGCAATTTTTTCCTCTCTCAGGTCATATCATACATGCGCATTTAATTCAACAAAAATGGGATGAAAATGGCAATTTTTTCCTCTCAGGTTATATCATACGCGCGCATGTAATTCAACTTGACAATAACATCACTACAACTGATTGGCGGGAATTCATGCCTTCTTCTCAACTGATCGTTGTGGATTCCATCGCCTTAATTCAGCTCTTATCATCCTACTTCCAAAAAAACAGGGGGCGCCGCAACCAGTAGACTTTAGGCCAATCAGTCTGTTACACAGCTTCTCCAAGCTCATAGCTAAGCTCTTAGCTCTCAGATTGCAGCCCTTCATGAGTCAGCTGGTCGACCTCAATCAGAGCGCTTCATTAAAGGCTGTATGATTCAAGACAATTTCAAGCATGTCCATGATGCCATTAAAATGCTACGGCGCAAAAAACAAAAGCAATGTCCACTCAAACTTGACATTGCCAAGGCCTTCGATTGTCTGTCATGGACATTACTCTTGAAAGTATTGCGCAGCTGGGGCTTTGGAACTCGGTGGCTTGACTAACTCTCCATTATACTCTCCACAGTGACCTCCAGAGTATCGCTCAATGGCCTGCCGGGCAAAGGCATCCGCCACTGCAGAGGACTTAGACAGGGGGACCCCTTATCCCCCTTCTCTTTGTCATCGCCATGGACATCCTTAATCTCCTCCTGAAGGCCGCCGTGCAAGCTCGGGTCCTCTCGGCATCACCGTTCTTGCCAACACAATGTTCCCTTTTTGCAGATGATGTTATGCTTTTTGTCCATCCGGCAAGCACTGACATCACTGCGGTCAAAGAAATATTGCAATTTTTCAGATCTGCTACGGGGTTAGTACCAAATATGCAAAAGTCGCTCATTTTGCCCATTTGCTGTGACCCTGCAGAACTGCAATCTGCGCAGGACTTCCTAGCCTATAACTCTGCTTCATTCCAGATCATCTACCTCGGCTTGCCGTTGTCAACTGGCAAACTGCAGAGGGCCGACATCCAGCCCTGCATCAACTAAATCCAGAGGAGCCTGCCCACTTGGAAAGCCCATCTCATGTCGAGGGCGGGAGGGCTTATCGCTATTAAGGCGGTGCTTTCTTCCATGGTGATCTATCCCCTTCTATGTCTGAAATTACCGGGTTGGGCACTCAAAAACAATAAACAAGAAACGTCAAATGTTCTTGTGGACCGGGGACAGCCTGCACAAACCAGGGAAATGCCTAGTCAATTGGCGCCAAACATGTAGACCTTATGCTCACAGAGGCCTCAATGTTTCCGATCTCACGCTAATTAGCATCGCCTTCCACGCGAGGTGGGAATGGCTTGCCTGATCTGACCAAGATAGGATCTGGCAGCCCGTCCAACAACCGGAAGATGCAGCTGTTCAAAGTTTTTTTCAGGCCTCACCTGTAATCCTTATGGGCAATGGTGCTTCAACTCGGTTCTGGACAGATAGGTGGTTGCACGGCCTAAGCATCCGTGACCATGCCCCAGCCATCTGGGCAATGGTGATCCCGCGCCACAAAAAAGCCTTGGTGAATGATGCACTGCCCAACCAAATTTGGATGTCTCATCTGCAGGGTCCCTTCTCCTTGCAAGCCATCTGCGAAGTAATCACCCTTGGCCCGGTGCTAAGTCAAATCCAATTGCAAGATGGAGTTGCAGACCAATTCCTATGGCGCTGGACACTAGACGGCAAATACATGTCAAAATCGGCTTACAATGCCCTCTGTCATAGGACGACTTTCCTACCGTGCACCAAGCAATTATGGAAGTGCTCTGCACCCCTCAAGGCCAAGTTTTTCGTCAGGCTAGCTCTCAAGCAAAGGGTATGGACGTTCGTAAGACTTCGCAAACACAACGTCCCGGCACCCCCAACATGCCACTTCTGTGATCAGCAGGCCGAATCAATTGGCCATGTTCTAGTCGGATGCCCGGTTGCTAAAGAAATTTGGCATCATATCTTCACTTGGCTCTCGCTTCGCCTCCCATCCCAAGCCCCTAATCAGAGCCTGTACGACTTCTGGGTAGCGGTCAGAACTTCAACTCCTAAGGCCAAGTGCAAAGCAATGGACTCCTTAATCGTCCTCATAGCCTGGATGATCTGGAAAGAGAGAAACAAACTTCACTTCGACCTGGGTACACTAAACATGGATGATTGCGTCCACCGGGTTAAACAGGAATTCTTTATGCTGGTCGTCCTCTCCCAACTCAAAGTTGATCGCTATTGCCGGATGTCTCTCTGCTAGACAAGAACTGCCCCAGATATAGCATTTTGTTGGACGCTGCAGTAGCTTGTCGTAGCTTGTATTTTTTTTCCTTTTTGTCTGTTTTGATTGGACTTGCTGAGTTCCAACAGTTTTCTAGTCATGAAAACTGTTTTGAACTTTCCTTGTAACTCAATTTCTTCTTCTTCTTAATGAATGAAGCGCAATGCTAATGCATTTTCGAAAAAAAAAACATCACTACAATAAAGACAACTATTCTAAATTTAATACCAACCATACTGACATCCATACATAAAAAAATACAAAATTCTGTTGTCCAGTAATTGAAGAAAATATTCAAAACAGAAGCCACATTCCTCACTGACACTGATATCCCCTGCAGTTATCTAAATTATAAGGAAATATAAGAAAATCGACCACCTTTCTCAAAAGATAAAAAAAAGGAAATTAGGGTGTTTACGATTTTACAGAAAAATGTATAGATAAGATGTGAATGATAGATATTTTTTTTTGAACGCAAAAGGTGGAACATGTTATGACTGAAATAAAAATGGAACAGCGACTACGTTTTCCTCCCTTCACAAATTAGATTAGCCAGTAATTTTGGTGAATAACAATAATCCTACTAGAGCACACAAACCTGAAGCAAGAGGCACTCTCCGACCTCGCGGGGGACTCCATGATATTGTCAGCAAGTGAATCTCCAACAGACAACCCGTTCAGGCTGGATGCCATTATCTGCAAATTGCAATAGCCCATCCAATAATTAGCTGACAAACGAGCAATAAACAGAGGGGGGACAAAGGCAAGCAATCCAAGCCTTTGACAAGAAAGTAAAACATCGGAATTGGGGACTCGTAATTTACACGAATTGCATTCTAACTCAGAGCAACTAATAGTCTAATACACCAAGAATTGGAAACAGAGCAGCACCAATTTTACAGAGTGGGAGGAAAGGAACAAAAAATATACGACAATTCAGCATCCAAAACTACGAAACCGCCCAAGAATTCGCGTCAAAGGAGCACTAAACGAAACAAAGAAAGATGGAAGATAAATAGAAAGAGATGTGCATAGCACCAAAATCGAGCCACTGAACCGGAAAGAGACTGAAAAAAGATCCCACGAAACCGGATCAAGGACGCTCATTTCGCTTCGATTCAAAGAATCAAGGATCAAAGAGTCACTAATCAACACAATGAGAGAGAAAACCATGAGAACAACTCGCTCAATTCGGATTAAAGGAAGCGAGAAACCGCCCGGAATTCGTACAAAGGAACCATTCTTCCACCCAATCCGGATCCAAATCAAGAACTACCCCGCCATGGAGAAGGGCGTGACGAGTGACCTCGCTGAGGTACCGCTTGTGGGAGTGGAGGTTATCGACGTACACGTCCTCCTCCGGATCCCTCCCGCGCTTCCCGCCGCCGCCGGAGGACGGCGGCGACATTGCTGCCTCGCTGCTGCCGCCCACCATTCGCGGTACGGTGTCACGAGGTGTCGGGAATGGCTAGTTCTTGGGGCGGGGAGCCGGAGAGTGGAAGGGAAAGTGAAAGGAGAGGAGCTTCTCTGCCTCGTGTGGAGTCTAGAGCATCCGAGTCCTTGCTTCCCCGTACTTATTTCCTATCAAAACCATCGTCTGTCTAGGAACGAAGGGATAAATGATTATTCCGTAGTGCTATATAACAATCCCCTATTTTTTTAAGAGTAAATTTCACACCACTCCATTTACCTTAAGATTTACACATCTATCTATCTCTATCTCCGATGAGATCTAGTAAGGCTCCCTGTTGTTTTCTCCTACCATTGCCAATAGCTTTTTCAATAGAGACGTCGAGTTAGGGTTAGGGTCAACAAGTTGATGTTAAGGTTCACCAATAGCCATCGGATTTAGAGAGATGCTAGAGTGACGACGGACCAACGGTGGCACAACCTCACCCGCAAGATTGGAGGAGAGTGGTGGGTGGTGGAGATCGGTGGGGAAGAGAAGACCAAGAGAATATTAGGAGGCGACGGGAGGTGGTGACGGATCCGACGGCGGCATCGACGAGGGAGGAGGAAGCGAACAACGGTGATAGCGACAGAGACGGGGAAGAAGGAGATGGACAGCGATAGAGGGGGAGGAGCTCATCGATGAGGCGGTTGGGCGAGGGCTCTTGAGACAATAGGTGGGAAACGCTTTGAGATGGGATCGATCGGAAAGCAGAGCTATGGGACAGGGGAAGGGAAGTAGTAGTAGTTGTGGGTCCAAAAATAACTGATTTTTTTTAAGAAATAGCCAAATGATGAGTAGACAAACCCTTGATTATTTGCCCCAAGTTGGAGACTCATAAAATACCCTCAATTACAAAAAGGACCTTTTGCCCCCATTGTTCATGCACCATTTGATCATTTGCCATGTTTTGAATTTTTAACCTTTTTTTAACCAGATCTTAAACCCGAGATGAAATGATCATCTTGCCCCTGGGACCCATTCAGAGCAGCGCTATGTGGCTCGGTTGAGCCCTGATGCCAAACCTGATCAAGCCACTCTCTCTATCTCGCTTTCTCCATCCCCTTTCCTCTCTCAACCCCGGCGGTCGAGAAGACGATGCGACGACACATCTACAGTGGTGGTGGCACAGCCATAGCTTCGTCAGAGGTAACATCTCATTTCCTAATCCGTTTCTCTTCTTCTTTGTAGCCTCCTTCTCTAGTTTGCTTTGAATTTTTTGGTCAATTCATGAAACCTTAGGTTGTTTCATGGATCTGGATTGCGTCTGAGAGATTGAAAGTAGCACGCGCGATGGCTCCCGAGGGGTACATAAACTCCCCTCTATAGTGTGCTTTATTGATTGGTTTTGTTTTCAATGCGGGTAGAAACGAGCGAAGTAGTACACCCCTAACTCATTTTTTTCCACTCTCGATTAGGGTTGATTCGATGAGGGTGTTTTACAATAGCTATTAGATTTTCGTCATACATTACGTAGTTTGATGATGGAAGCCAGCGTGTAGTTGATCGTCAAGATCTAGAATGGGTTATTAGTGGTGGGTGTGCATTGGGTATGCTAGTCAAACAGATGTGTTGGAGGACAATTTGGGGGCCATGCCAAGAAGCCCATTTCTTCTGCAATGATAGGAACACTGGTTTGATAAAAAGGATCCATCAATCCTTTGAGCTGATGCAGACATTCAATAACCGATGGTAGTTGAAATGGATTTTATTTTTTTGTTAAAATTATGGATATTCCTAGGTACTAATTGAGCTAGTCCAATGTTACCAATGTCGGTAGTCTAGTGTGTGCTACTTTAGTAGCATCCCCTCAGTTGACTTTTGTCCTTAGTTTTTTTAATTGAAAGTTTTAATACGTTTGGCAAAGTGTCCAGAGGGAGTGTTGAGGAAAAAAAATTATGTTGATAACTTACTATATTGCTTATTGAATTATGAAGGAGAACCTCTCTCCCTATATAAGGAAGGGAAGGATAGAGGCTTTTATTGTACACATTACCTTTACAAACAAATCAGTGATAAACGGAGGCTACTGCATCTTGCATTTTTTAGCATCTAATTTTCGCTCGTGTGTGATTGATGGTCGGCAACAGGACCCATCCTCTCAAAAATAGCGTTTCACTTGCAGGTTACAAGATAACCCGTGCACTAGCCTAACCATGGCTAAATTTTCACTATTTAACTCGTGTCTAAATTTTCGCTACTAAGGCTAGGTCAGACGGCGAACAAAACGTTGCATCGGTTGCGGTAACACCACCGAGCTCTCTCGCCACCTCCAATCTTAGCCTCTCCATCGCCGGCGCCGGCAGCCGCATCGGCACCACGACGCCCTCCTCGCCGGCCTCGTTCCTCCCGGCCATGTGGAACGTGGCCAGCGTGGCCGTCGCCGGCCCACCGTACACCGCGCGGCCCCACCCGACGTCCACGTCGGGCAGCCCGGACCGCGTGATGTCCGACACGACGTACGTGCGCGACACCGAGAACCGCGGCCGCCCGCACGCCGTCATCAGGTCGGCGACCGACTGCAGGTGGCCCTCCTCCGTGGCGCGCCCCTTGGCTGCTACCACCAGCCGCAGTGCGTGGCCGAACGGCCGCCGGCGCAGCTCCCCCGCCGCCGACTCGGCCACCGCGAACGCGAACGCGTTGCCGTAGAATCCCTCCGGCAGCGGCGGTCTCCTCCCGCGCGCGTTCACCACGAACTGCACGCGCACGATGTCCCCGGCGTCGTACTGGAGGGCGTTGGCGCGGCACCGCCACATGAACGCCGCGATGAGGTCGAACCGCGAGCTCCGGGCGCGCAGCGCCGGCGGCGCGAGGGCCCGCAGAGCGGCGACCTCGCGGCGGCCGAAGAAGAAGGGCCGGTGAACGAGCGCGTCCCCGGGGGAGACCTTGTCCCTGCCGGCGTTGGGCACCGGCTCGTACTCCGGGTGGCGGCGCGTGTCGACGCGAGGCGGCCGGCGCGCGGAGAGGAGCTCCCGCGCCCACACCGGCCGCACAGTGGGCGCGCCGGGCACCCCGCGCGCGAACTGGCTCATCGCCGTCAGAAACTGCACCAGGCCGGCGGCGTCCGCCAAGCAGTGGCATATCTGGAACCCCCACACGAACCCGCCGCACCGCATGCGCGTCACCTGGACGTAAAGCAGAGGCCGCCCGACGACGTCGGCGCCGGCGTGCGCGCCGTCCGGCTCGCAGAGCAGCTCCTCGTGGTGCGGCACCGGCGGGCCCGTCACGGCGCCGAGCTCCTCCTCCAGCGCCGCGTCCGCGTCCGCCTCGACGAACACGGCGCCCTCACCGGTGCACTCCACGAGGAGCTTCCTCCCGGGGTTGGCCTCCCGGATGCGGCCGGCGAGGGGGTAGTAGTGCACCAGCGCCTCCGCCAGGGCGGCCCGGAGCACGGCGGCCGGGTCTGCGCCGGCCTTAGCGGCGCTGCGGCGGTACAAGTAGATGCCGGAGCGGTACCACCGGAGGCCCTCCTGGTCGTCGATGTCGGACAGCGGTTTGAACTCGTACGGCGTCGGCCGCGCCGGTGCCACGAGCTCCGGTGCCCTCCGCCGCACCGACAACGCCTGCATGGTCATGTTCATATTCGTGCAAACTTAATTTCTTAGTGAGCTGTGAGTGACCGAGTGTTTCTGTGTGGTGATCACCGATCAGGTGTGTATATATATAGGTGCATGGGCATGTCCATGGCCATGGTGAGGGGTAGGTAGGTGGCTAGACGTGCTTAGGACGGCGCTGATAAGCTGACGAGCATCTACACCATTTTTGGTCATGTCAGGCAGAGGCAGTCATCACCCATCGGTCGCCGGCTAGCTGTTGTTCCATTTCCATTCATGGACTCGTTCCATTTTTGTAACCCACTGTCAACTATAGAGGAATATATACGATCTGTTTGAAGTGGTTGTGATTTTTGGTTGAAATTTTTGAATTTTAATTGTTTACGACAGAGATTATGGAGAGATATACTCGCTTGTGATTTTGGATGGTACAGATATTGACCTTTTAACGTATACTATAATTAACTTATAGATCCTGTTTTGAAATAATACTTTATTTAAAAGTTAGACACCGTAGCAAAAACCAAAAGCAGCTTCTAAAAGTAGCTTCAAACAGGCCCATAGTCGTTTTGCAGACTATTATTATGTATCTAAGGATGCATAGAACATCTTAAGTAGACAAACGGTTGGAGATCAGTTCCTCGCGACAAGGAGGCTATATATAGGGTCTGTTTTTTTCAGTTTCTCAAAACAGTTTTTGGCTTTTGCTACAGCACCTAACTTTTAAACAGAGTATTTTTTAAGAAGGAGTATACAAGTTAATTATAGTACACGTTAAAAGTCCAACATCTGTACCATCCAAAATCGCAAGCGAGTATCTATCTCTTCGTAATCTCTATCACAAATAGCTAAAATTTAAAAATTTCAATCAAAAATCATAAATCACAGCTAAAAAGAACATACATATATTCCTGTAAGGCGATTTCTCGTAGGTACGGTTGTATCTAGAGCAGAACGGGCTGACACGCGCATGCTTTGCTGGACAATTGTTGCGTTAGGCTCCGTCTGGCATCGCGGACCAACCGGCCTGAATCAGACTCTTCGCGTAAAGGAGGTGGCGTTTCACCAAAGTGATTCGGCTGGTGTGACTCTTCGTGCTGTCGATGACTTGACTGGGCCGACCACCGTTCATATGAATTTTGAATCGAAGATTCCACGTCAAAATTCGTGCCGCCGACGCCAAAGCAATATCGACCGGCTACTGGTCAGTTTAGCGGGAATGCGCCGCAACAACGTGCCGGCGTACGGGAGACGGCAGGCAGCGGTGGTCTACGTACGCGCCAAAAGTATTCTCACCACCACTGACCACAGCTCCCATCCCTGGTTGACGAAAGTTTTTAGTCTCAAACAAGGAACAACAAGCAGAGAGTTTTCAGCAAGGTTTTAGAAAACCGGAACCTAGCCCACCGAGATTCCGGACCCAAAACCATTCCGGTTTTTCGGATATATCAAGTCTGAAATTATCTTTTTAAAAAAATCTAGCCTAGGGCGAAGATAAGGAAAGACTTGGTTGGGCTTCAGCCTACCATCCTCTGGTGGCAAGAACCCCCCTCTGCGGCGGACGAGGCCACGAGGGGGAGCCTAGCTGGGGCGGGGGACTGCCGGACAAGGGCTGGGGAAGGCAGATCTAGCGACGAGGGTGAGGGCCCAGCGTTTAGAATGGAAGATGTCCAGGAGGACAAACACCAAGGTGCCCCAACGTTTAGAATGGAAGATGTTCGGGAGAAGAGATTCGGTCGCATCAACCTGGAAAGCAGTTTCAGTATACAATCGGGTGTTGAGGGGTAACAGCTTTGCCAGATTATTTTCTGAGCCTACAAACGCATAACCAACATGTAAGATTATTGCTGCTACTAAAATATTAGGCATGTGTAATAAATTGATATGAAATAGATAATCTACAGCAAATATGACAGGAGGCATCGGCATACATATAAGATATATACCAGGTTGTTCTCATGTGACCGCCAACAGAACCCTTGAATAAGTGTAGGGAACAGCTCACAAGCAGCCAGAACATAGACTATAAGCGCATTCATGCGAGTCCCCTGGAAGAGAATCAATGGCTACTTAATATTAATAACATCGACCTGCATGAGATGTAGGCTCTGTAAAACAGTACATCTGAATAAGGACAGCAATATCAGGCATTGGCTTCATAATGATCTTGTTTGTTAGATTAGAATGCATGACCTTGTACAAACAAACATAAACACCACAGAAGCCGCAAGTGTTACAAAAAAAAAAGTGATATCAGGAAGAATGTACAGTTCTTGGCTGCAGTATCCAGAACCTGTTGAGCAATCAAAATGTCACAAACAAATAAACAATTGTCAGAACCAAAGAGTAGAAAACTTAATATGTAGTACAGCAGCAACAGCAGGAATACAGATACTCCACCGGTGAGCAGCATGTAGCTCGCTGTATACAAAGGCTTGCTGAAAGGCATACCTAAAAACCAACATGCATGCTTCAGACCCAGAAATGGAAGGCCTTATTCAACCATGAACTGCTTGTAGTAAAAATACTGAGACTGTTAACACCGTCGAAGCTAGCAGCCATGACAGCATTCGCTGCGAATGATTCTGCAGCAGAAGCAAGATTAGAAAAGCCTTGAAATGTCAGTTTGTTTTGTAATTCCATTTTACTCAATAGTCAAGGGCTCCTAAAGATAAGCGTATCATTCAAAGTAGTGTATTTCATGTGGTACACCTTGCAATGAATCAAAACATGTCACAAATGCAATCCAACAAAGCAAGTCACTGCAGCCACCAATGTACTGTAAAACCAAAAAGGGACGTTAATGTTTTGATTTGCCTACAAGATATGCGAATGATCATCTGTAGAAAAGTTGAGATTTGGTTAACAACTTAACATTGGTTGGGGCAATGAACCAAAGGCTGATTTGAATAGGTTGTGTATTTTTTTTTAAGGATGAATTGGTGATAACTTGATAACGAAAGGTATATATAGAGGTGGGACTTGGGCCATACCGTACCGGCATAGCCCAAGCCCACCGTGCTTCGGGCCGATTCGTGTCGTGCCGGCTCAGCCTAGTCATCATATCGTGTTGTGCCGTGCCAGCCCTCCTCACCTCCGACCAAGCCTAAGCACGGTCTAAAGCCCGTCGTGCCGACGTTCGTGCCGTACCAGCCCAAACCTAGCCCGAAGTAACTATGCATGACGAATGCAGCGGCGATAATTGTGGTGATGTCCGTCATCTTGCTTTCTCTTATATTCGCCTCGTTGAAAATTAATTGAAGTTGAATTAGTTGTATGAAAACATAGGCACGCAATGACGTAAATATTTTAGGAAAAGTGAAATTGCATTAATATTTTAAAATATAATATTACTACATCGTTAAAAACCTTACGCCGTAAAATGGAGTTCCCCGAATAAGGAAAAGAGTACAGTAACAATATATGTACATACTAACTATAATAACATAATATATAGTAGCTATTCATCAATATCTAGGTCTTTCATGCGTTCGAGATCAGCGTACATTTGCACGATTTCAGGATCCTCACGTTGATGTTGTTGCCGTTCTTTAGTTAATTCCCAATCTTTAGCATATGTGATTGCCCCTACCATCTTGGACGTGAGGGATGATCTCCTTTCTTCGATTATTCTTCTTACCGTACTGAACGTCGTTTCTGAAGAGACAGTGGACATCGGCACCAGGAGAACATCCCGTGCGAAATGTGACAGCACGGAAAATATTCGCTTGTTGTTCTTCCACCACTCGAGCAAGTCTATCTTGCCTCCACCAGTAAGATCAGGATCAACATTTGTAAAATCATGCTCCAAGTAGTGGTTCAGCTTCGAGGCAGGACTCCACTTAGAGGTTGCCTGAGGCTGAGAGGACGAAGAAATAGACTTACCTTTTAACTTCTTCCATAAGTGTGATGTTAATCTTGTCTTTCCTTATTGGGTCTGCTGTGAGGCCTCCGATCTTCCACTGCTGCCAAACTTGTCATGATACATTTGGAAAACATGAAAAAGCTCATTTTTGACATGTGTAGAAGCTTCTGAATAATCAAGACCAAGGCATTCACCTATTCTCTTCATGGCAATATGTAAACCTGCCAACTTTTTTGTAGGATCAAAAATAATAGCAAAACAATACAAGTGTAAAATAGAACTAAAATATTTAATAAATTTTTCCTCCATTGCTACGACAGCATGGCTTAAAAGGATATCCTCTCTAGATTTGGTAATTTTGTCTGCAATTAACCAAATAAACTCTATAACTAAGCAGAAGATAGGATAATAAACACCAGATAGAACCTTTGTGGCTTTAAAAAAGGTATTAAAAACTCTAAAAAATGACTAGTAATCTGTCAATCTGAATTAGTAACTACCAGTTCTTTATTTTGAGAGTTAGCATTAACAAAAATGAATATAATATTTTCGTACCCTTGTAACTTCTTTAACATAATATATGTTAAGTTCCACCTCACTTTCATGTTAAGACCAAATTTTCTTGGCTCTCTCCTATTGGCTACGCAGTACTCCGCGAATTTGGCTAACACTTGTGGGGAACTTGTGATGTAACGTATGACATCACGATACTATTTAAATATGAGCCAATTGCTTGCATACCGTCTTGAACAACAAGATTCAAGATGTGGCATACACATCTTTGATAGAGGATATAACCGCCAATATATATTTGCAATCTTGGGGTAAAGATGTTCATAGCCGTTGTATTTATCGATGCGTTATCAAGAGTTATAGATGCAATTTTATTATCTATCTTAAAATCATCAAGTATGTGTAGTATACGCTCAGCAATGGCCTCCCCTGTGTGTGATTCATTTATTACTTTAAATCATATGACTCTTTTATTTAAGTTGTAATTATTATCTAAATAATGGGCTACAATACTAAGGTAGGCACTTCTCTGGTGTGATGATATCCAAATATCTGAAGTTATAGCAAAAGAAAACTGAACTTGTTAGAATTGTTCTTTCAGTTCTGCTAATTCCTTTTGATACAATCGTAAAATATCAGATATTGTAGTTCTCCTACTAACATATAGGTATTGTGGGCAAAAATCGCACTGGATTATTCTTTCGAACGCGCGACTTTCGCCCATCTTAATCGGTTGATCTTCTGAAACAATATATTTAGCAATTTCCTCATGGGCAGAAAGCGGGTTGTATACCCAAGTACTTATAGATCCATCAGCCGTGAAATTCAGTTGCGTTTGTACTCCTCCTCCTCCCCCTCGGCCCTATGCCGTCATCTTGCATAAGCATGCCTTGTAGTATCAGTTCAGGTGTCATGTATCTACAGCTGTACGAGTAATTAATTTAGCATTACAATAATTACAAGTTGCAATTTCTACCGTTTCACCATCACGGATTTCTTGGTTCTAGGTCATGTGTTTCCAGTAATTCGCTCTTCGTCCAGACCCGCCAGTGTTGTCGTCCACAAGCTGGTGAGAGAACTCTGGACTCTCCATTGGCCCCGAACCGCCTTGATACTCTTCGAAGCCTTGTGTACCGTCCATATGATGGTTATCAATGTCGTAGTCTCACATGCTTGGCGAGAGCCGACGAGCATCAACGGGAGTAGGAGCCAGAGGACTAGGAGAGCGACGACGGGAGCTTACACTAAGTCGTCCCGCTGCCCTTTTCATGCTTCGACTCCTCTGCGTACCGCTCTGGAGCTCCTTGACACTCCGACTTCTTGGTAGCATTGTGGAGGACTTGAGGAGTATAGACAGATGTTGAAGAAATGGAGAATGTAGAGGGATGTTGAAAAAATAGGGAGTGTAGAGGGATGTTAAAGAAATGAGAAGTATAGAGAGATATTGAATAAGTAAGGAATGTAGAAGAAATGAGCCGAGTCTGTGAATTTATATGCGTCAGGATTCAGGACGTTATTTCCCAAACGTTTCTTAGGGACCGTTGTCTTTCAATCAAACGTTCACTTCCTGGATCCCCATCAGATTCTTTGCTTTTGCTTTGAACACTTGCTTTTCACTTGCATTTCCCTGGTCCCACACCCTAACACCCCAGTGTACCGGACAATGTCGAATTTCCCAGGCCCCACTTGCTTTTCACAGTGACACCCGGCCCCGCCCCCCCCCCCCCGCGCTGACACGTCAGCATCCCCCCCCCCGCGCGCGCGACTCCCTGCCTCCCATTTCCCTAGACCCCAAAGACTCCCGCCTGGCCCCCACCTTGCCCCGCGCGCGGCTCCCCAGACCCGTTCCCACTCGGCCTCTCACCATTCCCCATCTCTAGTCCCGGCCTTCCCCCACCGCTTCTTCCTCCCCCGCCACCCCCTCCTCCCCCAATGGCCCTGTCCCCCCTCCCCCCCGCTCACCCGCGTCTCCCTCGGGCCCCTCCTCCCCAGTCCCCCTTCCTCCCCCGCGGCCCCGCCGCCTCCTCCCCTCCTTCCTCCCCCGTCGCCCCCTCCTCCCCCGCTCCCCTGCCGCCTCCCCCTCCTCCCTCACTCCCCCGCCACATCCCCGCTCCCCCTCCCCCGCCGCCCCCTCTTCCCCCTCCCCCGCAACCCCCTCCTCCCTGGCCCGGTCCCCCCAGGCCCCCACCTCCACTGCTCCCCCGCCCCTTCCACCTCCCCCGGCCGCCTCCTCCTCCTCTTCACCGGATCCACCGTCGTGCCCAAGGAGAAAAGAGGCGCTGCTGCGGCGAGGAACAAGGGGAGGTCGTCGGCTCCGGTGGCCATCTTGACCGGGTGCTCATCAAGGTAGGGCGGTGGCGGCGGCGAAGGGGGAGTCGTCATCAACGATGAGGAGGAGGAGGGAGGGGAGATGTTGTCGTCGCACGAGTGGCTGGCGAGGAAGATGAAGATGATGAGCAGGGTGTTGGCGGCGGGGGTTTCGGCATCCTCGCCTGTCAACTTCTGGGTCTCAGGCACGCCGTGGTCGAAGGCACACGGCGGTGGGGGTTTCGACTGGCAGCTCAAGTACGCTTCTTTACTTTCCCTCTACTCTATTCCCTCTGCTCTGTGATTGTGATTGCTTGTGGAGTCATGGGGTGTGGAACCATTGTTTGATGGGATGGCGATGGGAGGGCGGCGGCGGGGGGACGCGGGAGGGGGAGCCGGGGAGGCCGAGGTGGCCGCGAGCGCTGGCATGCCGACCGTGCCCCCCGTGCTGGTCGTGCTCGTCGGGCCGGGCCGGCCCAAGTATGGCACGATATGCCGTGCCGCCCAACAGGGCTGGCTTTTCAAGGCCAGCTCGGCCCGCCGTTCGTGCCATGCCAGCACGGCCCGTCACGTGGTGTGCCCGTGCCGTGCTTGGGCCATGCCGGGTCGACCGGGCCTCGGGCTGGCCCAAAATAGCCCAGCCCAACTCCCACCTCTAGGTATATATACCTACCTTAACAAACCCTCGGGATCAAATGGAGCTAGGCACCAGTCTGGCGCATTTGGAGGAAGTGATCCATAATCAGGAGAATTAACACTGCACTCCTACGGGATGAAAGAAACAAAGAGATTCCATCGTTAGGATATGTTATAAATTTCTATCCTATACAAAGTTGTCTAACTCTTTGGTATTCAAGTGGACAAGAAAAGCTATAGCATGTCTATTTCTTGAATAAATACCTTTAGATTGGGTTCTTGCGCATTGTAATCACTTATGTCTACTACCACAAAGTCAACTGCATTGCAAGGAGGTCCAAGACTACCTCTAACTCCACATTGTATCTGCAAATTACCAAAAACAAGTGCAACAAACAGGAAAGTAAGTTCAACAGTAAAAATAAAAGGTGTTGTAAAAGCACCAACAGGAAAAAAAAATCATAACACTAGCTTTCAACTACTCGATGAATTGTAATCACTTTTGTCTACCAGGGTTTCAAATACCACAAGTAACCAGTGGTTCTCACTTCCTGGAAATGCTGGTAGGGACCGGGATTTAGAAAACTGGTTGTTTCTTTAATAATTTGCATTTTATTTTTTTAATTCAATTTGAATTTTTGGTTCTCCATGGTAACCAGGTGGGAACACTTTTTCAATTCAAATTTCGTTTGAATTTGAATTTTAGTTGGCAACTATCTGTTATGAATATTGTATGTATTGTCATGAGGTCTAAAGGGCCATATATATACAGGAGGGTACAGGGGGATATGCCATATACATATAAGGAAACAGAGACGTATAAAGAATCAAATCACAATCCTATTCTATCTCCTATTCTATCCTTTCTATCCTTAACACCCCCCCTCAAACTCATGGTTGATCACACACACTGAGTTTGGAGAGAAAATACATGTGTTGTGCCCTTGTCTGCGGTTTCGTGAAGAAATCGGCGAGCTGTAACTCTGAAGGCACGAACTATAGAGCAAGGACTCCCTCCTGCACCTAAGAGCGAGTGTATTAAGCACCCACACCAATGTGTTTGGTGAGTTCATGCTTCACTGGATCTCGAGCAATATAGATGGCGCCTGTACTGTCGGACATAAGGGGCGTAGGTCCTCTCACAGGTACTCTAAAGTCTACAAGTAACCATCTCAACCAAGTTATCTTTGCTGTCACTGCTGCCAAAGCTCTCAATAAAGCCTCTGCACTCGAACGAGAAACTGCAGTTTGCTTCTTTGTCTTCCAAGCAATCAAGGAGGAGACAAGGAAAATACAGTAAGCAGAAATTGAACGACGATCAGAAGGATCACAAGCCCAAGTCGCATCAGAATATGCCTGAAGCTGTAGTGAGGTGGTGCTGGGGGATAACAAACGACGAGAGATGGTTCCACGCAAGTAGCGAAGAACACGAAGAAGATGTCTATAGTGAATATAAGTAGGATAGGCCGTGAACTGACTCAAGATATGGATATCATGAGCAATATCAGGGCGAGTGTTCATAAGATATACTAGACTCTCCACAAGATGGCGATAACGAGTAGGGTCCTCAAGAGAATCATCATCAGTAGCACGAAGCTGAAGGGAGAGCTCCATAGGAGTCTCAGCAGTGCGAGTATCAGTTAAACCAGATCGATCAAGAAGATCCTAAACATACTTCTGCTGGGAGAGGTAGTAACCCTCGAGTATGGAAGAGACCTCAATCTCAAGGAAGTACGTAAGCAAACCAAGATCAGACATGAGAAACTGCTCACTGAGATACTTCTTCACGTATGTGATGAAGGAGGAATCGTTACCAATGATGAGCATATCATCCACATAGAGAAGAAACAGTGTTTGACCTCGAGGTGAGACGTGGACAAATAGGGCGGGATCATGAGCACTGACAGTGAAACCGGCAGCGATAATCACCAAGGTAAAACGAGCAAACTAGACACGGGGTGCATGTTTAAGGCCATAAAGAGCATGACGAAGACGACAGACATAGCCATCAGAAATAGAATACCCAGGGGTGGCTGCATGTAAACCTCCTCATGCAAGACACCATTAAGAAATGTATTCTTAACATCGAGCTGAGAGATAGACCACCGATGAACAGAAGCAACCGTAATAAGAGTGCAAATAGTGGTCATATGGGCAGCGGGGGCAAACGTCTCATCGTAATCGCGACCATACTTCTGTTGAAAATCGCGCGCCACAAGACGAGCTTTGTAGCGCTCAATGGTACCATCAGACCTGATCTTGATTTTGTACACCCACTTGCATATGATAGGACGAGCATGCACAGCTACTGGTACGATGTCCCAAGTCTCCGTACATCGAAAAGCATCAAACTCTTCTGCCATAGCGAGCTGCCACTCCGAATGGGAGGCAGCTTCACGATAGGAAGTGGGCTCATGGACAGAGAGAGCATGAGCTGTCGAAGTAAGTTTAAAATGAGCAGGAGGCCGAAGAGATGTCTGGTCATGAAGGGCATAACGAGGAGCATCATCAAATAAATCAGGTGTCGGTGTCGGCAAGATACCAAGGGATGAGTCTGGTGAAGACCGAGGATGTCTGGAGTAGTGAACCCCCAAGAAACGAGATAACGGTGCTGTAGAAGCAAGAGGTGGTGCTACAGGAGGCAACACAGCTGGAACTACTGGAGGCAAACTAGAGGGTGACGATGAAGAAGAAAAATGGGTGAAGAATCAGATAGAGACAACCAGGAGATCATCTCAACGGTGGAAAAAAGATGAGGAGCCAAATCTTGATAGAAGAAAGGTCAAGATTCGTCAAAGACAACATCTCGTAATATCCTGATCCAGCGAGCAGAAGGATCATAGCAGGGATATCCTTTATACTCAGAACCATACCTAAGAAAGACACATTCAACTGACTAGACGGATAGTTTGGTACGCTCACAAAGCTGCAGAAGAACAAAACAGGTGCAACCAAAAAGGCGAAAATGACTGTAGTAGGGAGCTCGAGAGTAGAGACACTCTATAGGGCTCGCACCCTTAAGAGCAGTGAAGGGCTGCATATTGATGAGATATGCAGCTGCAGAAACAACCTCGGGCCAGAATTGTGGTGAAACGTGGGAGGCAAGAAGAAGAATGCGAGCAATCTCAAGCAGATGACGATGCTTGCATTCAGCATCCTCATTTTGGGTATGGGCACCAGGACAAGAGGACTGGTAAAGAGTGCCATGCTTAGAAAGTAATTATCGGAAGGCACTAGAACAATATTCACCACCAGAATCACATCGAAAGGTACGTATAGAACTTTCGAACTGAGTACGAATCATCATGATAAAGCTACGGTAGATCGCAAGAAACTGATCACAAGTAGACATAGGGAAAAATCAAGTAAAACAGGAATAATCATTAATGAAAAGAACATAGAATTTATGCCCACCTTTTGAGATAATAGGTGCAGGTCCCCATACATTTGAATGAACCAAGCTGACATACACTCACTAGAATGATAAGAAAGTTGTAACTACTTGCCCAACTTATAACCTCGACAAGACATGGACGTGTCAACAGTAACACGTCTATGAACCCCCTGACGAACCAATGAAGAAAGACGGGACCCACATAGGTGACCTAAACGGTATGTCATTACTTAAAGGCTCAAGAGGTGGTGGCAGCATTGGCGATGGAAGTAGACGTGGTAGGAGTAGAGGACGGATGGTGAAGGCGATCAAGAATGTAGAGACCCTAGTGATTCTTACAGCGGCGGTCAGTACCAAAAATTGTCCCTGTCCGTCGATCTTGAATGAAATGGGTGTGAGAGTCAAAACCAACCCTACAACCAACATCAGTGAGCTATCCTACCGAAATGAGCTGCATGGTAAGTTAGGGAACATAGGAAACAGCTAGAATAGAGAAATCGGTAGACAAAAATGTGCCCTGACAGCTGACCAGTAAGGAAGTGTCGTCAGTTGTCTGAACATTGATAGAAAAAGGAGGAGATCCTACTGAAGTGAGAGATGTGGAATCCGGTGTCATGTGGAAAGAGGCACCAAAATTCAAAACCTAAGAGGTATCTTGAGGAGATGTCTAAGCTAGACTGGCAGAACCCGTGAAGTTGTGAGAGAGTTGCTGAAGTAGAGCCTGGCAGAGCTGATGGACAGAGTGATCTCGGTGAGAAGAACCTGATGAGCTAATCTGTCGTCCTGTGAAGAAAGGGCCTCCCTGCCCCCGTTTGTTGTCCACCTCCTCGCACCTTGTTTCGCCTTTTTTGTATTGCACAACTCTGGTAGTTATGTTTGAAGTTCTTGCAGTAGGTGCACTGAACTCCAGTTGGTAAAACAACAGGGGCAAAAACAGGCACCGGAGGAGGAACCGTAGTAGAAAGCATTGGCGTAGTCGAAGAAGGAGCAACAAGCACAGTCAGAACGACCTGAGCTGCTAATCCAAGGTGAATCTCCTCAGCCCGAAGCGTTGAAAGAGTTTCGGTGACGGTCGGTCGTGGTGAACGGCTCAGTAGTTGAGCCTGGACAAGCTCAAACTCTAGGCGAAGACATGAGATGAAATCATAAAGGCGAAGGCAATCATGATCCGCCTTCTGCACTTTATGACACTCCTAACAAATTGGAGAGGCCAGCTCATCCAGCTAGCGCCAGAGACTGGCTAGGGCTCGGAAGAAGTCTTCGACAGAAGAATCTCCCTAATAAAGTATCTCCAACTCACGCTGAAGCAAAAAGAATTGGGCATCACTGCTCTGCTGGTAACGCTCATATAAGTACTCCCAGATTTATCGAGTAGATCGTAGGCTGACAATATCTGGCTGGATGGAGTCATCGACACTGACAACAAGGATGGCGCGGACCTGGACCTCATCAGCACACCAGCGCTCGAGAGCATCAACGACATGCTAAAAAGCCTTATCAGCAACATCAGCAGTAGCGGCAGCAGCCTCGGCCTCCTTCTTAGCAGCCTCATTTGTAGGAGGTGCAGGAGTAGGCTTCCTAGGAGGAGGCTGAACCGGTGGTGGCGGAGAAGGTCGTGCACCGGTAATATATCCCTAAAGGCGGAGACCATCGAGCATGATCTCCATAAGAGAAGACCACATCCTGTAGTTCGTCCCATAGAGCTTTGTTCCCGAGAATGGGATCGCAGTTGGTGAAACGGAAGCCATTGGTAGGCGGCGCTAGACGGTGCGGCGACCAATGGAATGTCGTCTAACAGGCGACGCTGGACGGCGCGGTGATTAGATCGACGTTTTTTTCCTTTCCTTTTTTTCCTTTTTTCTTTGCTTTTAAAGGAGGTAACTTGCACCCAGGTTACCTATTGTCTTATCCAATCGAGCGGACGGGTGTAGGCAGCCGGTGGGCGCGGGCGGGCGACGACCGGCGAGTGCAAAGGCGTAGACAGCCGGTGGGCGCAGACAGCCAGCGGGCATAGAGGCGCAGGTGACCGACGAGCGCGGGCGACCGATGGGTGCATATGGCAAGTGACCGGCGGCCAACCGGCGCAGGCGGCCGGCGGGATCAGAGTGGAGACGAAGGCTGTCTCGAGGCGGTTCTCGGTGGCTTCGTCGCAGTGGACTCGTTGATGAGGGCGAGGACGACAACCTTCGAGAAGAAGATGACGGCCTGAATGGCGGCGGCCGCTAGGACAACGTCGGCAGCGGAAGAAGAGCGAGGTTAGGGTTTCAACCTTACTCTGATACCATGTTATGAATATTGTATGTATTACCATAAGGCCCAAAAGGCCATATATATATATATATATATATATATATATATATATATATATATATATATATATATATATATATATATGAGGGTACAGGGGGATATGCCATATACAGATAAGGAAACAGAGACATATAAGGAATCAAATCACAATCCTATTCTATCCTTAACACTATCCAAGAATTCCATCCCCCCCCCCCGGGTTTTCAACAGGAAGTGGTACCTAGGTCCAGGTTTTTGTTGCCAAAAAACCAATTTCAAAGAAACATCCAAGAACAAAACAATGAGAACAAGACAGTCCATGCTAAATCCTAAAATAATATCAAGCTTATCAACTAGCTTCGCAAATATAAGTACAAAGAGAGTTAGTCAATCAGTCAACAAAAATGGTGTCAAAGCATATTTAGTCGAAACATATCAATCAGACATAATTGAATTGATCCCCTAAAAAGAGACATAATTGAATTGCAGGAGCTTGAATAGGTTTCATCCTTTCAAACATATCACCACATACAGAAAATCATCATGTGCTTAAAGCCTTAAGAAATTATATTAAAAACGGATAATACTACATCATCATGTAAAACAATTTTAATATCTTAAAATAGAATAATTAATTATACTAATTGGGAGATTCTCTTCTTACCATCTTAATTCCAACTTCATTGCTTGGAGTTGAAAGAGTTGAATTGCTAGTTTGAACTTTAAACAACCAATTTGAAACACAAAAGCCAAATACAAAGCCAACATAAAGAGCTGAAATCATAATGGCCATGATCCTACAGAAGATAAACAAATGCCAGTACTTGTATTAGTATATCTGCCATGTTTTGAATTCAGAATAATTCTGAATTGTCCACAAGTAATCTCAGAGGAAGTACAGCCAAACTGCAAAGTTTTTATATTCTGTGACTATAAGGCAAAAAGTTATCTAATCACGTCTAGCAGTTAAAAGACAGAACAAACAAAAGGACCAAAATTTCCAAACAAAGGATCCAAATAAACTAAATAAGACAACATTCTAAACAGACAACTAAACAGTAAACATGTTGTTCTATATCATGGAAAAGATTATCTGGAGGCAGAGCTCATGGCCTGAATCACAGGATATAGTCGTGTAAGAACTAGGCTTGGAGTACATACTTCCAAAATTCTGAATATCAGTCCTGAAGAACTTAAACGTTAGAGCACAAAAATGGATCTTTAAAAAGTAAATTGTTACCCTTACTGACTAACCACTCCACGAAGTATTTCTTCACAAATGAAACAGGCGAATCCAGCAAAATATTGTTGACAAGCCAAATCTCTGAAATTGCTGCTAGAAAGTATCCAGTAGCTATCCTCTGAGATTACTTGTGGACAATTAAAAGTTAAAATATCCCGTAAATAGAAAAATAATTACAATACACCAGCAAAACTTTTACATTGATTCCCAGTTGTCCACTATGAAATCCTGGATGACTGAATGATAAAATAGTTGGCACAGAAGCTGGGAGTGGAGAGGTTTAGCAAATTTCAAGGCGAAAAGGTAGCCAAACTCAACAGACTGCACTATGTATGTTTACAAACAATCCAGTGGCCTTGCAAATAGGATAAATTTACAGATCCTCAAACTTAACTTTTGACAGGAGCGGCCAACTTTATTACCGACTTGTATCGCGAACAGAGTTGACCGTAGATGATAAAGCGTGCCAACCAAATTCGAAGGACTGCGTCGCAGAGGTTCACAAACAATATAAAATTTTGTTTTGCCTCCGCTCAATTCTAAAAATACTTTTTATACTATTAATAAAATAATATTATATTGATTTTGAAAAAAAAAGGATCTAGCTCCATATATCCACTAGTGGCGTGCCCTTTCTGCGGTGCCGTACTATACGCAGACAGTGTTTAGACCGGACTGGGTCTTAATGGGCCTAATTAGTCTGACTATTCATATAACAAAACAAGACATATGGCCCGTACAATGAAAGCTCTCGTAGCTCAGTTGGTTAGAGCACCCGTTTAGTAAGCGGGAGGTCTTGAGTTCGAATCTCAACGAGAGCAGTTGTCAATTAACTTAAAAATAATAATAATGAAGTCGATCCTTTACCGCCATTCTTTTTTTATTCATTTCTAGTGTGTACTTTTGCGTATTTTTCTATCACTTCCATGCATTTTAGAATATTTAGTCTTTTTTTGCGTAGAGAATAGAGATGATTTGGACCGAATTCCTATTATTTAGTTTGAATTTGAATTAAATCCCAAAAATTCCCATATAAATCCCTTTCATCCAGACAACCCTTAAAATATTTGGTTTCTCTTTTTATTATTTCATCACTAGCTTCTACTTTTCTAAAAGTGTTTCCCCTAAATTTTAAGGCCTAATCCATTTTTAGCCTCCAAATTTTCGTTGGATGAGATCGATTAGAGAAATGATACGAATGAAGAAAAATATAAAGTTGCTGCATGTTGACTCACACTTCACGGCAAGAGTTTTCCTCTTAGGGCATCTCCAATGATCCTAACTAGCAACTAACTAGAAGACTTCCACATCATTTATATAGTACACATTAAAAGTTAGCATTCTAAAGAACTATCTATAAGGATAGCTATTTGATGTTTACATGCACACACAGTCATTTATAGAGGCTGTCTCGTTTTGTGTTATAGACTAGTTCTCGATTTTTTTTGCATACTCTCTTTCTTCCACATAAGATTTATGCTGATGTGTACATACAAATAGCTAGCTGAGTCAGACCATTGGAGATACCCTTACGGGATTGGCTGTCAATTAGCTAATATACCCCTCAATTTTTAGCTATGAGATCCGCAAACCTCTAGGATTTACGAAGCCAAAACTCTAGGTTCTCCAAGTGGCTCAATACTTTGCAATATACGTATTCTATGGGTAGAGTTGCAAGGGCTTACAAAAATAAAAATGATGGTGGGTTCGGCTGGGCTTATAGCTTGATTTTGTATTATAACTAGCTTTTAAATGGAGTGTCTTTTTAAGACGAGGTCTACAAATCGATTAAAGTAGATATTATTCTGACTTCATCTATATCGGCTAAAATAGTACAAGAGTATCTTTCATCGTATTCTTTCTCGCGAACAGCCATAATTTAAAATTTTAAACCAAAAGACATAAGTCACAGTCCAAAAGAACCTACCCGATATCCAAAACACACTGAATGACAATGGTGAGCGACTAGGGTTACTCGCGGCGGCGGGGAGGAGGAGAGAGCCTGGAAAGGAAGCAATACGGTGAGTGGTGAGTGCATGAATCTCAAGACAATCATATCAATCGTATCGTGATTGAATTTTCGGAATAAAGAATCTTGTTGCTACTTATACAAGCAATTTTTTATACATTTTATTTGCAAAATATATGTATTTTTCATATTACAAAAATGCGATATATAGTACTAACAGGTCCATACCACATCTATGCAATTTTTTTTGTAAAGAATAATTTGGCTTATTCACCCCAATTCAACTAGATAAATTGACCGTTACCTGAGAAAATAGAGCATCAAACTCATAAAATAAATCTATGTTAAAGACTGATGCAAAATATACAATTACCGTTTTTATCCGTGTGAAACCGGTCATGTTATACACCCATACTATATACACAATTACCATATTTACCTTTAAGAAACCGTGTACATCAAGTTCCAACTCAACCCACCTCTTAGGGGTGCAAATGGAGTGGATAATTTCCGCCCGACCAACCGATCGAAAGTTTGCGGAGTGAATATGGAAGGGATAAATATGTATTCGGCATAATCCATATTCGACTCTGAGGAAAAATGTGAAATAGGATATGCAATGAGTGGTATCCGTCTGTATGTGTTCGTATGTCAGGTGGGATGAGGAAGTACGTTGTGACTTCACATAAGATCATGATAAGATAGGTGGATTGTCATATATAAGCAGACGGGGGATACTGAGTGCTCTTCTTTCGATGTCTCAGCAATTGTTCTCTCTGTGCTCACTCTGACAACGCCCCTATTGTCCAATGTTCTGTGTAGGAGTACAAAAGAAGTGGATAATTTTTATCCTATCGACCGACTGAAGGCTTGCAGAGTTAATATGGAATACAAAATGGATCCAACAGTATCCGTGTCTGAGTCTTTGTAACATCCTATTTTTCAGAGTTTTCTTGAATCTTTTAAAATAAAATTCACCAGTTGGATTTTTTAAATTAATTAAAGCTTAAACTAATTTTTTATTAATTAAAAGGATTTAATATGACTAATGTAAACTTCAATTATTGCTAAAACTAATTTATTTCGGTTCCTTGTGATTCAAGAAATTTTTGGTTCCTTAATGGGCCTAATTAGTCGGATTATTTATATAACAAAACAAAACATATGATCCGTACATATGGGCCTAATTAGTCAGATTATTGTATTAATAGTTTATTAAACTATTAATAAAATAATAACTATCGAAGAAAGTTATCGCGAGCTATAAGAGTCTCATAAGCGAAGGATGATGCAGCAAAGAGCCTAGATGCATTAGTCTCAGAAGGCTCACTTTAATACTCATCAACTAGCACGTGAACCTCAACAGTTAGGATTAAGACTCCAACACCGGTGCCTCATCATAATATATCAGGTCCACGCCCTATCAATGCTAATAACCAACCGCAGGGGAATGCCAATCCTGCAGTTGTAATCATTTGTTTCAAGTGTCATGAGCTGGGTCACTCTACCAACAAGTGTTCGTAGAAGCAAGCTTCGACACCAATTCGTTTCAATTTGGGAGCTACGCCAGATAGAACCCCTGCTTCAGGATCAAGTCATGGAGCACCCCAAGTTTTAGGTTAAGCCAGTCAAGCGCCGCAATCCATTATCCGAGGACAAGTAAATCATGTTACCGCAGAAGAGGCCCAAGCAGTGTGCCAGATATAGTGATGGGTAAGTTTCTTGTAAATTCAGTTCCTACTGTAGATTTGTTTAATTCTGGAGCTTCGCATTCATTTGTTTCTCGAAGTTTTGCTGGCAAGTAATGATTCAAAACTGTTGTTCTTGAATCTATTCTTTTGGTTCAACTCCTGAGCTCTGAGTTTAGTATGAACCAAGGATGTTCCGGAGTTAAGTCAGCAATTCAAGGAGTGAAATTTCTTGCTAATCTTATTGTATTGGATATTCAATCTTTCGATACAATTCAGGGAATGGATTGGCTTCAAAAAACACCAGGCAGTGTTGGATTGTGAAAATAGAGCTGTTACAATAGTCAATTCAGACAGGAGCAAGGTGAAATTTGAAGCTAGTAGGAATCAGCCAGAGAAGGTTATGATTTGTTAAAGTAAAGGGATCATGTTAGAGAATATGCTTATTGTCAAAGAATTTTCCGATGTGTTTTCATATGATCTTCGAGGGATGCCACCTGACTGTGAAGTTGAATTTTGATTGAGTTAGTACCTGGTACTTCGCCTATATCTAGCGGTGAAAACGGATCAGATAGTTTCCGACTGATCCGGACGAATACAGATACGGATTGTGTCGGATCGGATTTTTTTGGATAATTCTCGGATCGGATACGGATTTTTTTTATCGGATACGGATACGAATATAGTAAGCCTAGTATCCGTCGAATACGGATACTAATACGGATAATCCGGATAAAACGAAACCAGATATCCAGGATTTTACGTAGCACCCAGGCCTTTGGGCCGTGAGCCCATTTAACATTAACCTAACCCTAATCTCCCCATTAAAAAGCAATACAACCAAAATCCTTCCCCAGGCAGCCGTCGCACGCCTCCTTCTTCCTCCTCCAGGTGCTCCCCAGTTTCCTCCTCTCCCGTTTCTCTCTCCTGTTCCATCTCTCTCTCCCCGGACTCCCTCCGGCGATGGCAGGCTGGCGGCCCACGAGCGCTGCTCACGGCACGGCGGCACGCGCAGGGAAGAGGCACGGTGGCGCGGCCTAGCCCAACGACGTGGCGAGGAGGCATGTAGCGGTGCGAAGCGAGCAGCGGCGCAGGGCGGCGCGGCCCGACAGCGGCGCACAGGAGGTGACTCATTCTAACCGCACAAGAGGCACTGTTGAAGTTGTAACTCATTCACTGTTGTAGCCTCATCTGCATTGTCGTCCATGGCCGCCGCCGCCACGCATCGTGCATAACCGCGCCAAAATGCAGCTCACCCTAACCTTCTCTAAGTAGATCTAAGTAGAGGATGCAGAGGTCAACAAGCTTGTGGGCGTTGCAAGGGATCTCAAAACACTAATGGCTAAGTCAATTGATTGGGCTAAGGAGAGAATGGAAACAAATGAGAAAACGTTACTTTGTGGGAAAACATTACTTTATGGGTAGGGTAAAATTGTACAATTGGCATCAAAACTAATTTAACCCCATTAACCTAGCAAAATAGTACTTTCGATTAACTAGATTAGTTGTCAAACACAAAAACCAAGTTAAACTAATCTAGCTAGGTTAATGTTAGCTATCCTGGTTAATCTAACCTGGAATCAAACGGGGCCTTAGGATGTTGGTGTATTTAGATGAACCTAGAAAATTTAGGTCTTAATTGTGCAAAACTGATTTGATTTATGTTTTCACACTTAAACTCGGTTTTAACCAAATAGTGAATTTTAAAAGCCCCTATTCACCCCTCTAGTCGGCCTTCTCGACCTTGAAAAAGAGCGGCGGTAGTCTAAGGAGGATGGCGCGATGCTATGGCCAGGGTCAGTGGTGACGACATGGGAGCTGGTTAGGATAGCAACTCCCTCTACCCACGCCCGTTTATAGCCATATCGTCTGGTTGGGTCGAGCTAGGCCGGCCCAGAAGCCCACATCTCTCTCTCTCTCTCTTGGAAATATTACAATGAAAAGATGAAAAAATCTTTAAAAATGCAAGATGTGAAAATAGTATTTCATAGATCTAAATATATTCGAAATGGCATATCATAAAAAACAATATTTGGAGTGGTGTTCCAACGCATAACACTCTTTGGAGCTATGAATTTCTCCCCTTTTATTTTCTTCTTAGCCTGAAATATCTATGGTTCTTTCTTTTCGATTTCTGTTTTTAGCTTTTCTAAGATAATTGACTTTTCTACTATAACTTACTGTTAAAAAAAGCGTCTTCTCACGATAGAATCTATAAATTAATTATAATAGACATTATAACTGTTTCATGTATATATATATGTCTCTATGTACTATCTTATAAATAGTCAAAAACCCTAAAAAAATTAACAGGACCTATATAAACCCCACCACCCACCTCTGTCCTCCTGCCGTTCCCCATTTCGAAATCGAATCGAATCGTGCGCTGCGCGACTCGCCCACACCACCGCTCCCACTCGCCAGCCGGGCGCCGCTAGGGTTTCGAGGAGGCGAGGGCGACGATGTCGCTGCGGCCGAGCGAGCGGGCGGAGGTGCGGCGCAGCCGTTACAAGGTAGCGGTGGACGCGGAGGAGGGCCGCCGCCGGCGCGAGGACAACATGGTGGAGATCCGCAAGAGCCGCCGCGAGGAGAGCCTTCTGAAGAAACGTCGCGACGGCCTCCCGCCCTCCGCCGCCGGCGCGCCGCAGATGGCTCACTCTTCCGCGCTCCAGCAGAAGGTCTGCTCCCCTCTCGCTCGCTCGCTCTCGTTCCTTCCCTATCTGATCGGTTTGCTAGGGTTTGTGGTTGGGGAGTCTCGATCTGACGGTTTCGGATCTGTTTCTCTCTGTGCACGTGTGCAGTTGGAGGGCTTGCCGGCGATGGTGCAGGCGTTGCTCTCGGACGACAGCACCGTGCAGCTGGAGGCCACCACGCAGTTCCGGAAGCTGCTATCCATCGGTGAGATTTGAATTTTTATTAGTTGTTGACGCTTGTGGATAATATTTGTTGCGCTAGATGGAGTTTAGGGGTGATTTTGGGTAATTTTGCAATAATAACTGTGAGGGTTTGGCCAGCTCTAGGTTTGTTTGCGGTGAATTGTGACATGTTTGTTAAGAGTCCTAGTTTTCCTGTGGATTGGGTGTGGGCAAAATCAATTGATTCCCCTTGTTCCTTTTGAGATTTGGAATTCACTGAATGGTGAATATGTTAATTTCATATATTTTCTGGAACTCTCGGATTCAGGAAATTTCGAAAAAAAGAATCGTTATTGCTCCCAGGGTTTTCTATTTTACAAATTGCATGACTTTTTTTTTTCAATTCTCTGCTGAGCTTCTGTGGCAACTGTTGTCGATCCGTGAAATACGTGTTTCAATAATTATGGTTCCGTGAAGTACTTGTTTCAGTAATTATGGAGGGGATTTATGCTTTTTAGTTCATACACATTTTTGTTTTCTTTTTTAACTTTCGAGAGAAGAGTTCACTTCATGGATTTTTGGACAAGTCTAAGAAGATCTGTTTGATAACATGATTACTTCTATGTGAAAATTGTGAAGGGGTCACTAGTTGATGAGCTGCTTAAATGTTTGTAGAGCGGAGTCCTCCAATTGAGGAGGTGATCAACACAGGGGTGGTGCCTCGATTCATTGAGTTCCTCACACGTGATGACTATCCCCAACTCCAGGTGTGAGAACAATCTCAGTGATCCAATGACATTGATTTGATTTTTATTGTAGTGTTAATCAGTGACAAATTTGTGAAATTTACCTTTTCCTTGGGATTTTTGGGTGCAGTTTGAGACTGCATGGGCACTCACTAACATTGCATCAGGCACATCAGAGAACACCAAAGTTGTGGTTGAGTACGGTGCTGTGCCCATCTTTGTCAAGCTCCTCAGCTCCCCTAGCGAGGATGTCCGCGAACAGGCATGATATCAATTTACATAAGAATTTTCTTTTCTTTGAGCGGCTTGTACCAAATGATTTAGGTTGGTATGTTTCTTATTTGCTTTGCAGGCTGTATGGGCTCTGGGGAATGTCGCTGGTGACTCTCCAAAGTGCCGTGACCTGGTGCTTGGGAATGGTGGGTTATACCCGTTGTTGCAGCAGCTCAATGAGCATGCCAAGCTATCGATGCTCAGGAACGCCACATGGACACTCTCCAACTTCTGCCGTGGGAAGCCACAGCCGAACTTTGAGCAGGTTTGATTCTGGGCTGGTGTCTCATTTGTCATACTGACTATAAATGTTTGATACTTAGGGCGGTTTGGTTGATTTATGTGTGCTTGAGCAGGTCAAACCAGCGCTCTTAGTACTGCAGCGACTCATCCATTCACAGGATGAGGAGGTCCTGACTGATGCTTGCTGGGCTCTCTCGTACTTGTCTGATGGAACTAATGACAAGATCCAAGCTGTGATTGAATCTGGTGTGTTCCCACGTCTTGTGGAGCTTCTCATGTAAGTGTTCTTTTTTTGGGATATTTTACCCTTGAGCTACCAAAAGACCATGGTGGATGCTTGACGTTCTAACTCCTGTTATTCAATTTAGGCATCCTTCGGCATCAGTGCTCATTCCAGCTCTGCGCACAGTGGGTAACATTGTCACTGGGGATGATATGCAGACTCAGGTAAACTCAACTGGCGGGTTCAGTTTCTTTTTGACCATGCCATTTATTTGTTTCTTGTTTTATTATTTATATATCCTGCTATTACTTTAAATGAATATGAAAACTGTAATTCCTGGTTGTTGCAATGATTAAAGAACAGTAGTGTCTTTAGAAATTTAACTCTGCATCTGTGTGCTTGATAGACACTTTGTTTTTTTTTTTTTTTGCTTAAGATGATGACAAATATATAGCTGCAGTACTGTTCTATATGTCTAGTTACAATGAAGCTTCTTTAGTCCTGCTAGCATTGTAGATAGTCCATGAATGTGTTTAATGGCAGTATTATTGCATGAGGATGTTGTAATTTTTAAAAGGTGTTTTCCAGGGGAGCATTCCCTTTAAAGGTCTCTGTTTTTCTGTTTTTCCTTATTTCCTTTTTGGTTTTATACAAACTAAGTTGGTGTTGGGGTTATAGCTCATTTATTAGCTTGGCTGTACCTTCCTTTCATAATTCTTGTTACATTAAGCGTGGTAAAATTTTCCACTCGGAAAACCTTTTTTTATGATGTTTTTTGCCTGTTGTGTATAATCAACCCCACTGCTAAACTCTAGGGTTTTTTATCCAGCGAGGAAAATACAGCAAGAACTCTAGGGTTTTTGGTATTTATTATTAGGTTCTACTGCTTCCATTATATTGGCACGGTTCCGTTGCCTTTGAATATGTTCTCAGGCCAAGGCTTTAGAGTACAGTGTCCAAGATATCTTTGTTTGTAATTTACTACTATGTCTATTATAAATGCTTGCTTGGTATATCAAGTTATGAATGGATCTGACCACGATAGAGGAACATGCTAGCATTTTTTTTGGGGTTTTTTAGATGGTGAAAAGTTAATTAGTTGATATTGTCTTTGCTGTAATATCAAACTTTCAATGGTGTTGGAACTCAGTTGTTATTGTGATAACTAACACAATAGCTAGGTTATAAACTGTTCAGTGTGTCCTGTTATGCAAAGTTCTGTCATGTGAATCAATAGCTGTTTTCATGGGATTAATTAAATTAGGTTCATGGTACCATATTGTGTTGGAGGTAGGCCTTGTGGATGAGAAATCTGGACTCAATTTCTAAGATTAACCTGACATCTCTTATGTCATGATTAATATTCTCTCTTACTGCAGTGTGTCATCGATCATCAAGCGCTTCCCTGTCTCTTGAACCTCTTGACTACCAATCACAAGAAAAGCATCAAGAAAGAAGCATGCTGGACTATCTCAAACATCACAGCCGGTAACAGGGAACAGATTCAGGTTGGTGTGCTTGGAAGTTGAATTAGCATGTTGATATTCTCTAGAAAGAAAATCCACTAGCAAGTTAGAATTAGCACAATGATATTTTCTAGAAACAAAAGGAACAAGTGTATTGCCTAGCATATTTCACAACCCCGTGCATATTGGAACCATGTTTTGAGAAGCCAACTTATAATTGTCAGCATATCAATGTTGTCATGTAGCAACATTAGCTTAACTGTATTGGATTAAGTGATGGGATCATAGAGCCCTTGTAATGTTTATGTTGTTTCCTTTGTAGAGATAAGATCCACCCTGCTATAATATTGTTGTTTCTCTGCAGGCTGTGATCAATGTGAACATAATCGGGCCTCTGGTGCATCTTCTGCAAACTGCTGAATTTGACATCAAGAAAGAGGCAGCTTGGGCTATTTCAAATGCCACTTCTGGTGGAACCCATGATCAGATTAAGTATGGGAACTTTTATTTTTGCTTCTGTTTGTGCTTTGTTATTAGTAGTATGTATTTTCATTTTATTTCCTGACAGCCTTGGCAATTATATGAAATATTGAGCAGGTACCTTGTTGCCCAGGGTTGCATCAAACCACTGTGTGATCTGCTCGTTTGCCCAGATCCCAGAATTGTAACAGTTTGCCTGGAAGGTCTTGAGAACATCTTGAAGGTTGGGGAGGCGGAAAAGAACCTTGGAGTAGGGGATGTCAACCCCTATGCGCAGTTGATTGATGATGCTGAGGGACTTGACAAGATCGAGAACCTTCAGAGCCATGACAACACGGAGATATATGAGAAGGCGGTTAAGATGCTTGAGTCCTACTGGTTGGAGGAGGAAGATGATGCCATGCCCTCAGGTGACAACCATCAGAACGGCTTCAACTTTGGAAACCAGCAGGCCTCTGTTCCATCAGGTGGATTCAACTTTGGCTGAATGTATGCCCTCTTAGCTAACTTAAATTGGATGTCATACATTGCATATGGTCGGTCGTGGAGATGGTGTTTTCTGATTTTATATTGCTCATGCAGATACCCATTTGGAATGGTGTACCGCTGTGCCTTAGCTACTTGCTTGGGGCCAGTCAGAGTTGGGGAGTCTTGTCGTTCGAGTCATGGTTGGGTCCCGTCGGTCTGGTCTAAGGCAGTCGTCATGTCAGTCCCAGTAAGCAGGGTCAGTCCTTGGGCTGCATCGCCTGTGGTCAATGGTCAGTCTTCAAGGTCAGCCGGTCGGATCATTTGGGCTCTGCCTTGCCCTATGGTGGGGGCATGGGGAGAGGGCGTCCAGAGCGCAGGTGTTGTCGGGATAGTGTCACCAGTCGAGTTTTGCCTCCTATATAGCATGAATGGATTATATTATTATCTGTTTTGAGGTTAAAATGAACCTTGCAAAATAGGGTGCTCATGGTTTCACGTTTGTCAGTTTTTGTCAAAGCGTCTCTGTGCTGTATTAACCTGTCGCAAGAGTATTGGCACGACTTATAAACATCAATAGCAACTGGGTTTTGGGAGTCCCATGCTGGTCTATTCATTGGTTTGTTGTATGTTTCGCAGGTTTGTCGTGTCAAAGTTTTTTGTTTGTGTGTGTGTTGTTTGGACATTGTTTCACGCGTATCTAGAAAAACTAGGTGCATTGCCTATTTTGGTGGGGAGTTTCTGGTTCGAGTAATTGGTGTCATTTATGGGAGGAAAAAAAAGGGTTGGTTCCTAATTTTACCGTGGAACCCAGTTTATCGATGTATGATCACGTTATGAACCATTTGGTGTGGAGCATGAAAGAAAACGAAAAGTTGTTTGTTATGCTTTGGTATGTTCTCGCGATCGATATCCCCGTTTGGATGGTCGTTGTGCAGCAGTGCTAAACGTTTGGGATGTTCTTTCGGGTAAAGATTCCGTGAGGCACAAGTGGCTTCGATCTTGATTCTGACTGGGTGTGCCTGTGTTATGCCTCTGATTATTGCATCTCATCTGGGAGCCGTGGATTGAAATCGCTTCGTTGTTGCTGCTCCGGTGGAGTTGCTCAGCAAGCAAACTCTCCTTTGGGTCGTACCGCTTGACAGTGGCTCTTGCTTGTTGGTAAGTTTAAATGGTAATGCTTAATGTTTCGATGTGAACGCCCTGCTTCATGGTTATGGAGGCATCTCATAGGTTGGATTGAAGGGCAATTTTAGAGGCAAAAGTAACACGCTGCAGCCGTGTTTGGTCTGAACCTAAACAAGCTATGTTAGTGCGAATTTTGTTGATATAAAAGAAGTCGTTATAGTATATATTATAATTAACTAGTATAGTTTGCTTTGAAAAAATGTTTTATTTAAAAGTTAAGTACCGTAGAAAAGCTATTTACCGTAGGAAAATGGTTTTTAGAAGTCCATACAAAGAGGGTCTAAATATTGTATCTATTCTAAAAGTGGAAAAGGTGCTTTTCAAGAGTCACCCAATGCTAAACAGAACCTAGGCCATAACAGTTGGAATATAGGATTTTGGGTGGATTTTTGCATAGCTCATGGGAAATTCCTACTCTGACGTATGAATTGAGGCTGACAAAATTCCATCACATGAGGCAAAGGGCATTTATGCTGAGCCGAATATGTTCAGACCAATGGTCATGTTGTGTTCACTGGAGTTTTCTTCTTGTGTGACATTTTAGACCATGAAGTAGCAATTCTACAGTTGCAAGCTTGAGCTATCCCAAAAGAGAAAAGTAACGAAAACACGCCGTAATGGAGAAGAGGCGTGCAGACAGATCCTAGTGCTGTCCTTTCCACAGCAGCAATGAAACGAGTTATAGGCAGCAGTTGACTAAAAGCTTTAATTAAGCCACACGAAGAGAGAGGGAAAAAACTTGTTAAACTGAATACTCTTGAGGGAATCTCATGCTGGGACAATTATAGGGAGGCCTGCCCGGCTGTGCGCTCTGCGTCCCACCTTTTCATTGCTGTTTCCTTTGTTTTGTTGCAGCGTTAATATTGTTTGTTTCCTCTTAAAGGCTGGTGCCCAGCCTAACCACAAAACTAATCTTATATTATAGGCCCTAATTAAGCCTTTTGCTCTGGGGTTGATGGATGGACGCCTTGTTGTTCCATGTAGGGTGCCCATAAAGGAAGGGAGAAAATGATTAGATGGGAGGAAGAAACTTCCATTGTTTATTTCCCTGCCCTTTTCCTCTTCCATCTGGATTGATCTTGCTGCTACTTTCTTCTAGTAATGTTTTCCAGTGTGATGGTATCATATAGCTCTCCATTGTAAGAACAATACTACACATAGAAAATCATGTAAGATTCCCAAACATTTCAAGCAAAAATTTGCACAACTTGAATCTCAGGGTGGAAATCAGGGATAGGTGGGTTCTTCTACAAATTTTCTGTAGTTACTGATGATCTTTGTCTACAAATTTTCTACAGATTGTTAGTACTTCCGCTTGCTTTCAATTAAAAATCGTACTGACTTTGCAGATGAACATGGTCTTAAACAGCCTACTTTTCTCATTTAGTTAGTGTAAAGAAGCCATCTTTTTATTCAGCTGTTCCTGTCTCCAGACGCATATATCCTGGCAGGACCTTTTCTTTGCCTGCCTGTCCTATTTCTCTCCCTTTCTTCTGCTTCCTGTTTTTACACCTTTTTCTCGTCTCTTTTTGTCATGTCCTTTCAACATCTTTAGTTCAGTTTAAGCTTGTCTTCTCTTATTAGTTGGAGTATTACTTATCATGTTTTTAGGGATATTGAGGTGTATGTTGGTCATGCATGTATATGTGTGTCTTGTGCATATGTATGCATGTGCAAAGCAGTTGTGTGGAATATGCCTTTTTTTGTTTTCCTTTTCCGTGGAAGCATGCATGTAAATCCAAATGATTTGTTAAGATGATCTGTGTTCTTTTCGTGCTCTAATAGCTTATGTTTTAGTTTATGCGCGAGTACAATTAGATTTAGACGAAGGATACGCGGATAAGAAGGGTAGGTTTGATGATGTGTGAGTATTAACAAGGCCGCTACTCCACTGTATCCTTAAACTAACCATGGCTGCTCCAACGTAACTTGCTTGTCCACCATGAAGGAGGTCTAAAATCCTTACTTAGGGCTTGTTCGGTATAGCTCCAGCTCTTGATTTTCAGTTTCAAATTCTAAATTTTTATTGAATCTACTCCTCCGAAAATCTGAAACTGCTATAAGGTTGTGTTTGGCTAAAATGTTAGCTTCAGATCTAAGAATGAAAGGATTCTATGTAAAATATCTGTACTAAGAATGAAAGGATTCTATGCAAAAATATCCATACTACCTGTAGTGGCAGATAAGGGAGGGCAGGAACCGGCCCCACCGGCAGCCCTCTCTCTCTTTATACGTTCGTTGTTGGCTTGCCTTCCTTCCTCGGGGAGATATCACATGAAAATGACTTCTTTTATAAAAATAGAGTAGATTCTATTAAAATTAAATGTGCAAGTTTTTAAAAATATTAAAATATCAGCTGTAGGTAAATACATAGTTTATATTCATGCAAAATTTCAAGAACAAACTTAATCCCATTTGTGAGAAATGAAATGGACAAATACGATATGTAATAGTGCACAACAGTATTGAATAGTAATTGACACTATTACACATCGTGTTTTTCTTTTTTATCTCACAAATAGAATTGAGTTTGCTCTTCAAATTTGCATGGATACATACCATGTATTTACCTATAGGCTATAGCAGATAATGTTTTGATATTTTTGAGAACTTGTATGAGCCCTTTCAGAGAAATTTACATTATTTTCACAAAAGTCATTATTTTCACCTAATAGTCATGTGTACGTGCGTTGCAACAGAATTTGTTGAATGTATAGAGAATCATACTATGAAAGAAGGTTGTTCTGATCGGTTTAAAAGTGAAGAGTGGTGAGAAGTTGAAGGGCTAGAGCGGTTGGAGAAGGGACCAACTCGCTCTTTTATAATTTTTGTTGAGGAACCATCGCTGACGAGTCCAGTTCAATCGATTTCTTCTAAAAAAGAGGGATGGATCGATCACAGAACAATGTAAGAAAATAATAGATTGAACATAAGAGATGGGAGAAACTCATTTATTTCTTTATTGCTTTTCTCCTCCACAAATACAAGTTACAATGATTGGAACTCTCTATTTATAGACTAAGGGTGAGATGCTCGTCATGGGTCAGACTTGTAGACCCAGGCCTAGATTTTCCAACACTCCCCTAGGGCACTTATCCAACACATTCATGTCTCATCAAAACTCCATGAAAACCTAGTGAAAAAATTGAAGAAAGAGTACATGATACATGTTATGCTGTGTTGTACGAATTGTCTCATTAAAAACCTTGATCAAGAAACTTCAAAAAAACTCGTCAAGGGAAAAAGAGTACAATTCACTCAATTTCATTTAATCTACATGATGTATTCTTTTGGGTATTTGGTCTTCATGATCAAGTTTTAATAGTGAGCTCGGGAAGAGCTTCCCCCTGAGTTTTACACTTTTCTAAATCTCATCATTCAAATTCCACGTATACACCTTTCAAAATTAGATTTTGGAAGTGACTTAGTGAATAGATCTGCAAGATTTTCACATAACTTAGTATGCAGTACCATAATTTCATCCATCTTTTGCAATTCATAAGCATAGAAAAACTTGGAGTTGACATGCTTTGTGGGATGACTATTCACGTAACCCGTCTGTATTTGTACAACACAAGCTGCATGATCTGCATAGATAATTGTTAGAGTTTGCACGATGTTCAATCTACATGACTACTGGATGTAGTGGATCATCCATCGAAACTAAGAACATTCTCATGCAGTTTCGTACAGTGCTATAATTTCTGAGTGATTCATCAAAATCGTTACAAGACTTTATTTAGATAATTTTTCATAAAATTGTAGTTCCACCGCACAAAAATACATAACATATTTGTGACCTGACTGTATGCGGGTCTGATAGGTACCCGGCATCTACATAGCTAGTTACATTTAGGTCTTAGTTCTTTCTGTAAAATAGTCTAAGATCTTTGCTTCCTTAGAGGTATCAGAAAATATCCTTTATTCTCTGCTAATGCCTTTTGGTAGATTCTGCACTATACCTTACTAATAGATTTACATCAAATGTGATATCTGGTCTAGTGCGGTTTGCTAAATATATACGTACTCCTACTACACTTAAGTATGAGAATTTCGGTTTCAAGACTTTCTCCCCCTCTTCTCTAGGCCTGTACGGATTCTTGTCTTGCTACAAAGACCTCCCAACCACTGGCACTTTCGATGGATATACCTTTTCAAAACCAAACATTTCTAACACCTTCTAAGTTTAAGCTAATTGATGCACTAATATCCCTTCTGGGATATGCTCGAGCTATAAGCTTAAGCAATATTTGATTTTGTCCAAATTTTTCATTTCAAATTTTGACTCCAGGTAAGAGCTCACTTCCTTTATATCATCCAGGGTTCCGATGATATTCAGATCATCTACATACACTGAGATTATATAAAATCCATTCAGGGATCATCATATAAATACATAGGGATAATCCTCATTATTCATGTAGCCTTTCTTGTATAGAACATCACTTAAGCGATTATATCACATCCTGTCTGATTGCTTAATCTCATACAGTGATTTTCTGAGTTTCACATTGTACAGGTTTCTATTTGCTCTATCTTGGTTCGGGATAAGGATACCTTCAGGTACCTTCACATAAATGTCCGGATCCAAATTTTCATAAGGTATGCCATTACTACACCCATCGATTTTATTTTTAAATTCAGGTTTACTGCCATCGAGATTAAATATCTAAAGGTAATACCACCCATGACCGGAGAATAGGTTTCTTCATAATCAACTCCTGGACGTTAAGTGAAATTTTATGCAACGAGCCTTGCATATGTCTTACAACTTCATTTTTCTCATTTCTCTTTCGAACAAATACCAACTCATACCTTACGGGGTGCACATTGAGAGACGTGCGACTTACAGGCCTAAACACCTCTCTTTTATTCAGAGATAATAATTCAGTTTCTATTATCTTTTTCTAATCCTCCCAATCTGATTTCTTCTTACATTCGGCAAACGATGCAAGCTCTGGATCAAGATCGATGATTATGGCAATCTTTTTTTGCAAAATAAATATCAACATTTGGCTGTTGTCCTATTCATGGATTCTCCTGTGTGTATATAGTTGATAGTTATTTCATTATGGATTCATTCTTCTAGTGCTTCTACTTGCTCACTTCTCCTTCCGATTGCAGGAGCAAGTCCTTTTAGTTTTTCAACTTTGATATGTGTGCACATATCCATACTGGTTCTCCCTCCATGGGAATGTTCAAATTTGGTATGCCCTTTTCTGAAGGTGCCATACTGGTATTAGGTCTCAACTGGCTCTCCAGCTGGTTCTAGGGAACTTTGGTGATTGATTGTGTTAAGTCCTTCTCATCCTTTTTCACTGGGCATCCTCAGTTATTTGGGATTTAAGGGGCCAGAGTTCTCGTCCTTTTATTATGAGGCCTCTAGACAGGATTAGGGATACCTTCAATTTTCTTTGGTATTTCAACTCTCTCCGGTGCATTACGTGCGGGCACATGCGACTTGATCACGCTTTTTAAATCACTAAAGTGGTCATACAGTTGATTTGCTAATGCCTACAGATCAGTAATATTCTGGACTTCTCTGTTTGCTTTACTAGTGCGCAGGTCATATGCATGAATTCCCATGGCTTACCACACAATTTTTAGATATTTTTTATCAAGGGGTTGATTTCCTCTCCTAATGTTAAGAAATTATCATCATCAAATATACTATTAGCGAAGTGGGTGGTGTGTAAATCTCCTGTCATCATGGTCCAAATACCTAATTATAGATGTTGTTTCATAACCAACGTATATCCTAAGCTTTCGGAGAGGGTCCATTGTAGTTCGTTGTGATGGGGGTATATGTACATGAACTTTACAACCAAACCTACGGAAATGAGAAATTTTCGGTTGTGACCCTCGCGCTAGTCGTATAGGTGAATAGATGTTATATACCGATGGTCTAAAGTTGATGAGAGTTACTGTATATAGGACTATGTGTCCTCAACATGTAGTTGGTAAATTACAATCATGCAAAAATAGTCGGACAATAAATTTAATTCTCTTAATTAATACTTTTGTTAGTCCATTCTGGGTGTGGACATACGGAACAGAATGATCAAGTTTAATTCTCATTGCCATGCAAGAATCATCAAATGTCTCTGAAGTAAATTCTCCAGCACTGTCCATTCTACTAGACTTTATATGATGATAAGAAAAATTATTTTTAAATTGAATTATCTGCGCAATCAGCTTTACAAAAGCATAGTTCCTCATAGATAATAAACATATGTACGACCATTTCGAGGAAGTATCGATGAGCATCATAAAATATTTAAATGACCCTAACAGGAGTTGTATAGGACTGTAAATATCTCCTTGGATGTGTTCCAGAAATGCAGAGACTTCATCCTTCACTTTCAGAGCGGAAGGTCTAGTAATTAATTTTCTGGTGGCACATACGGGACACACAAAATCTTCTTGATTTATGAAATTCTTTACATTGATATTATGTCACTGTGAATTGTTAATTATATTTCTCATCATCTTAAAATCTAGATGGCCTAATCTATTATATAGAGACAGAAAAGTTCAAAACTTCTAAATATAGTTTTTTGGGTAGTATAGGCTGCGGGTGCCTTAATATTAGTGTAGTATAGTCCAGATTCAAATGAAAAAAATCTTTCTAAGACCCTTTTTCTACTTGCTTCACGCTTTGTGATGAGCAGATATTATTTACCATATTCTTCTTCAGTCTTGACGTGAAAACTGTTAGCACGAATATGTTTGAAACTTAGGAGAGTTCTAGTTGATTCTAGGTACAACAAGACTTCTTCAATGACCAAAATTGTACACATTGGGAATTTAAGTGTGGCTCTTCCTGAGCCTATTATACAAACATTGATACCGACGATTGTCGTAAGACTACCTGTGTTTTTGCTAATCGGCTGAAAGAATTTTGTCTATCTCAAGATGGTATTTGTTGTGCCACTATCAGCTAAGCACACTTCCTCCGTAAGGCGTCACACGTGTTCTAATATAAAGTACTCTATTAATATGAAGTAGGAGACAATCAACTCATAAATAAAATACTTCAATTATCATAACATATCATGCTATTATTGACTGAATAAATGGATAAATTAATTAATATCATCCAATCATCATAAGAAAATAAATTGTTTGAGTATCATCAATGTAAAATCTTACTTATTCCTGTCACACATGAAATGAATGATATTTAATGTCAAGGTGCATTCTGCGCATTAGACTAAATTTGCTAAGAAATATGAGACTTCGGCTGCTATCTTCTCATGGATAATATGCTCTTCCTGGGAAATTATGGCGACGGCAGCTACAATATCAAGATGGGTGCCGCTGCGGGAGTGGAGTCAACCTCCATCGAAGTAGGCAGCCCTCAGAATTCTCCCCCTCGCCAAAAGCAAAGTGTGTTTCATGCTGTCGTTTGCCATCCTTCTTCTTTTTGGCCTAAAAGGCATCGACGACGTGTTGCGACTCTTTACAGATCCGCTACCAGTGCCCCCACTTACCACACTTGTAGCAGGTTTAATCTTGTTGGCCATAAGGCTTATCGTCCAGCTTTGGTTTGCTGACCTTATTCTTCTGTGGAGTATTTAACTTGCCTTTATGGGCTACGACTTTATTCTTCCTTTTCCTTTTCTTCATTATAGTCTTTCGCATCTTATAGCTCCCAGCGTTGGCCTCACAGCCAACGGAGTTCCCAGATGGCTATGCGACAAAATTCTTGTGGAGAACTTCATCTTGAGCCTCTACAACCTGTGTAATATCAATCAATTCAGCATACTCTCTATAGTCGTCTTAACGATAGTTGCGCATAGACTGCGCTGCACTAGGGTGAAAGGAGGAGAGAGTCTTCTCAATCTTCTGCTCATCTATGATCTGCCTGCCACAAAGTTGAAGAATGATACAAATTCTATGCAAAGCAGGGTTGTACTACCCAACTATTTTGAAATCAGCAAATCTCAATCGAATTCATTCCTGCTCTGCCTAAGGAAGAATGGTGTACTTTAACTTCTCAAACCGCTTCTTCAATGCAGTCCACAAGGCTAGTACACTCTTTTTTGCTATGTACTTATTCTTGAGTGTGATGTAGAGGTGGTGCCTAAGGAAGTGAAGTGTCTGATCATTTTCCTCATGGGTGAGTTTGGCATCCTGCGGTGCACCAATCCCAATGGTAGCGTGGAGTTTCTTGGCTCCAAGTACGATCTCAACATCAGAAGTCCAAGTCAGGCCATGCTGGGCCATCTCCTCAAACTCTTGGTTCGTAATACTTGTCATCTACATGTGTATAAAAGGAATATATATATATATATATTTACTTTAGGTAAACATGTATAAATTTACTATAGGTAAACATGTGGATAATTATACAAAAGGTTCTCGTCATATTCCAGAATTTTTTGTGTATTTTCCATAATTGTTACTGTTAATTTCAGTTGTTAAAGGTAATTTAAGTGGTTACGATTAATCAAAACAGCAAGTAAATACAGAAAGCATAGAAAATAATAACAATAGTGCTAAACATACTTCAAATACAAAAACAACTTAAATTTTGAATTTTTGATGCCCTTTTATGCTGGAATATTAATTTTTAGCGAATGCTGCAATTGTTCGCATAAGTTACAGAAAGTCAGGGGCCTATCTAAAAATTCTAAGGACCCTCCTATAATTTCCAGAATTCAAAGGTTTTTTGCAAATTTTCATGCCACATTTTTTTCCTTTCCCCCCTTTTTTGGCCCACACCTGGCCCATTTAATATGTGCAGGGGGATAGGGTTCCCCTACCCTATTCCCATGATGGCCGCGACGCAGGCTCGTGGGGCGATGGCGGTGGCTCACACGGAGGTGGTGCGCTGTGCGGCGGTTGCGGCTCACACGGAGGCCGACGGAGGCGGCGCGCCATGCGGCGGAGACAGCTTGCGCGAAGACCAGTTGTCGGGGCACGTACGGTGAGCAGCGGCCATCGAGGCGTATGTGGGCACTCGGGGAGCTGGCGGCCGAGGCGCGTGGCGGGTAGCGGTCGGGGGGCGCGGCGAGAGGCAAACGGGGCGCATGTGGGCTCGAGAGCGGTGACCAGCACACGGCAGCGGCAGCCGGCGCATCGCGGCGCTCGAGGAGCCGATGGCTGGCGCGTCGCGGGTGGTGGCAACTGCCGGGGCGCGTGCGGCACGGCCCTGTGCAGGTGGCTAGCAGTATGCTTCTTGATTTTTTTTCTTAATCTACAGTGCAATCAACATATACTCTTTTCATGTAATCTGCCGATCAGCATTGTGCTGATGACTTTAAGTCTGCTCGCGGTAGATTAGAGCAGATTTGCACCGTAGAAAATAATCTAGTAAGTGGTATTTGCATAATTTAAAGCGATCTAGATAGACAATTCAATCCACAAGTGTCGTGCTTTCGACGATTACCTTTTGATTCACCAGAGCAACTCGTGCTGATAACGTATTGAGGAACCATCGCTGGCAAGTCCATTCTGATCGATTTCTCCTAAGAAAGAGAGATGGATCAATCACAGATCAATGCAAGAAAATGATATATTGAACATAAGATATAGAGGGAACTTCTTTATTTCTTTATTATTTTTCTCCTCCACAAGTACAAGTTATAATTATTAGAATTCTCTATTTATAGACTAAATAATAAGATATTCATCATAGATCAGACTTATAGAGCTAAACCTAAATTTTTCAATAATTTTCTTCTAAATTTTTCAATAATTTTCTTCTGATATCTCCCCTGCTTCCACACCCCTACCGCTGGCAAGACTCGTTGGCTACTTGGCTCTTTCCCCAACCCTCCTACACCTTCCCTGTCCTCTCTCTCTCTCTCCCCACAACTACTCCCTCTCCTCCCACGTACGCTAGTTCAAGGAACAGAGCAAAAGTAGCACGACACCGTCAACTCCGATCAAAAGATCAATCCGGCGTCCAATTCCAACAAGACTGACTATCCAGAGCCGCCCATGGAGTCCTCTGATCAGAAGGTTCGCATCTCTCTCTCCCGTCTCTCTAGGAAGATTTCAATGCTGCTTGGTTGATGTGTTTTGGGTCTTAATTTCTTCTTTCTTCAGGTGATTGGGCTCGCGGTGGTGGAGGAAGGGAGGAGGAGCTGCGTCGAATGCCGCACCACCACCACGCCGATGTGGCGCGGCGGCCCGACGGGGCCGAGGGTGAGTGCTCTTCATTCCTCCTCTGTTTTTTTCTGTGTTCTGACTTGTGAGGAGGTGATCAGAGATGTTGATCATGATCTGATCATCACAGTTCTTGTACTTCTTGGTTACCTTTTTGAGTAGATAGAGAGATACATGAAACCTGTTCTTGATATAGATGCATGGGGTGATCATGTGAGAGATTAAGGTATCTTATGTTTCTTGGCACAACACAAAGATGTTAATTTGGAGTTGGGAGGGAGAGAAGATTTGGTGATGATTGTTCTAATCATAGTTTGGATAGCCGCCCAATGGTAGATTTCAGAATCTCTATTCAGTTTGATTGAATTTGGAGGTTAGGTGAGCTGTCCCTTGCAACAGTACTAACCTCCAATCCCAATTCCCATGTGTGAACTACTAAAACAAGGGGCCAACTTTCTTTGATTCCCGTCCTAATCCCTAATCTCAATATTTTGTATTGCTCTAGTCAATTCTTTAAGGGTATCCTTATCACCATGACAGTTTTTCCTTCGTAGTAACAGCATCAAGCCATCAAACAGCGAAACAATTTGGAAAAATGAAAGAAAAAATAACTGCGAAAAGCAATATGAATTACTAGTGCGTATTGTGATCCTAGTTTGACAAAAATTGGATGCGCACTGAACAATTTTCAATTTGATCTCAGTCACTTTGCAATGCGTGCGGGATCCGGTACAGGAAGAAGAGGAGGCAAGAGCTAGGTCTAGAAAACAAGCATCAGCAGCAGCAGCAAGGTCACAGTGAGGCAACAAGTGCAGTAAAAGACAGCGGCAGCAGCAGCAGCAGCAAAGTTAGCAGCCTCCAAGTGGTGAAGAAAAGGAGGGTCCTAATGGGAGTGGAGGAGGCTGCATTCTTGCTCATGACCTTGTCCTCCTCATCTACACCCACACTACTACATGGCTAAGAACCCCACACCATTGGTGCACAATTGTACATACATGATACAACACAGCACGAACAGACCACCCAATGATTCCAAACCAGTCATGACTTTCTTGGATGAGATAGGAGGGGGAAGGCCTCTCTCAGGATGATGTTGATGTGAGGGGGCTGGATTTGCTATTTGGATCCATCCGTGCCGTCGATCTCTGATTGCGTCGTGTTCGAATCCGAAAGCGAAGGTGCCCTGGGGGAAATATTTGCCTAGAGGGTCCCTGTCTGTCTGCTGTTTGATCATGGTAGGCTCCTTGTGATTAGTAGGTCATTTTACCCCCTCAATTCTCATGCCTCTCCCTTCTCTGTTTACCTCCTTGTATGTGTTTCGTTTCCTTGTATGTGTAATAATGATCAATTGAATAAAAATGATTTATTTGTTTAATTAAGAATAAACTTGCTGCTCTTCACCTCTGTTGAGATGACATAAAGCTGTAATTCTTTTGGTGCCTCTTGCTTACGTTTCTTGTGCGTATTAAGCGGCAAATCAGAGTTATGGCGATGGAAAACGAAACCTACAGTTTTTTTTAAGTTGACACCCAGAAATGCGTACTACGAAATTCCAACTTTTATTTGCACTATTCAACATTCTTTCAGATGCAAATACAAAGCATACAACATATGCGAAATAGGAAGATTTAAGGAACGCAACCACCATAAAATTACAATTGTCATGCTAAAGTGGTCACGTTTGCTATTGATTAGAGAAGCTCAGCGTATACACAGAATTCCACAAAAGAAAAGATCAATCCACTGTATCACTTTATTCAGCCCAGTGCAACCCATGTTGATTTATAGCCTACTACTGCCGCGCTACCATCTATGATACAAGTGTGTAACCGCCACAAAAAAATACTTTTAAGCTATTCCAGGTCCTCACAAAACAAACATAGCGACAACCTGTGGTTTTGGGAGGTTCAAATTTTCCCGAATATTTCATGCGTCACATAGTTTCCCTGAATAACATGTGAAAAGGTTGTGATTTGATCTGTAAAAACTTTCATTCCATCTGGCCAGTCAGTTCAGCTTCCTCATCACCATCAAGCTCCTGTTCTACTCCTTTCACATGCCAACTCATCACCATCAAGCTCCTGTTCTACTCCTTTCACATGCCAAAGAAGCGTGAAACATTAATATTTTCTTGGCCTGCCGGCGAGAAATTATGGATAGAAGATGGGAAAGTTACTCATTTAAGCAAGCTGAACATAGAAACTGATAGCAATTGAACTGCTTTCCTGAATACTACCAAATAGCCAGTATTCTAGTTGTCAAATAGAGCACCTTAAACAGAAAATAAAGCACTGAGTGTTACCTCAGGTACATAATGCATGAGCATGTTTTCTATCCCAGACTTAACGTGACTGATGAACTTGGACAGCCGCTGCAGGCACCTTGCATTTTTAGCTTAACTATCCCTGTTTCTCTGAAAAGGTAGCATTAATAGCAGCACTGTACATGAGAATGAGAGAGAGAGAGAGAGACTAACGGATCAAATGTTCGGTATTCAATGTCACCACCATCATCTTGAACAGCTGGTCTGATGCGAGTCTCCAACAATTCTTTTATCATAGCAACTACTTCTGAATCATCCTATGACAAAGGAAGAAAACATACAGATTTAGAATATCAAGCAGACAACATGGCACACATAATTTTTTAGTTATTCTTGATAACAAAATGTGGTGTCAGTGCTACCTAACTTCTTGGTACACTCATGTAATTTACAGTATCAACACTCTGGATTTACATAGCATTATATCTTTATTATTTGATTAGGGATTAGCATTATTCAGAAGAATTGTAATGAAATGTGCAGTGCAAACTGGGCAGAAATATCTGTATCTTATCAAAATACCACCAGGCGGAAGCAACAAATAACACTTCACATCTCCAATGAAACATTCAAATTGAATCAGTCAAGCAATCCTCTTATATCTTTATTATTTGATTAGGGATTAGCATTATTCAGAAGCATTGTAATGAAATGTGCAGTGCAAACTGGGCAGAAATCTCTGTATCTTATCAAGATACCAGCAGGCGGAAGCAACAAATAACACTTCACATCTCCAATGAAACATCCCCCCCCCCCCCCAAGTAGCAAGTCAAATGGTAATCAGAATTCAATTTTAATCCTCTTTTAAGCTACTTTTAATTACTGCAGAATATAACTTATATAAAGATTTGCAAACACATGTTACATGTGCCTATCATATTTTCATATGTTCATCATATATTATATTTACAGCTTACCTAAAACCAATACCATTTATACATTACATACGGCACTGGTAGATCAGCACTTTGCCCATAAGCAATATGAATAAAACAGCCAAAAAGCAATGCCAATGATATTCTTTTTCCAGGACTGTATATAGTTTTCAGAGAGTTTATATGATATTAAAAATGACCATGCAGAATGCTAAAACCAGAAAAGACAAGAAATACCGTAGAAACGAGTTGGAAAAAAGTTATTGTGATACCTCATGAATTGCTGTGTCCTTAGAGGCTGCAGTATTTAAGTCCAGAAAAAGTGGTTGTCCAGATGAGTAGAAGTCCATTATCGCAGCAAAAATGTAAGGCTTAAGATAGTCCCATGAAGTTTCTTCTGATTTTGTTACAGTTACAAAATCAGATCCAAAGAATACTCTGGTAACTCCTGCATAAAAATTGTAACCAGTCAACATCATTGTAAAATTTAACATTCCATTGAAAGAAAAAAATGAACAACTGGAATTTGAGGTTGTTGTGCTGTAGAATATTCACTGTTACAGGAATCCTTACGAACTCTAGTAAGGTTTTGCTGTTATGGATCCAAAATATATGCTTCAAATAGTTAATATCCAAAAGTAGTAAAACAAAACTGTGGATTATATGCCACCACAATGCCAAACTAAGCCTTAACCCTTAGAATTGATGTGTTATTTTGTAACTAGCCAATCTTCCTTGTTGAACAATGACAATGTTGCAGGCCCACAGCATGGGTGAAGCATTTGCAAGAATTAAGAAGCAGAAGCTCCAGGTATGTCTTCCCTTACAAAATTTAAGATAAGATTAGGATTCTTGCTTTTGGAAGGACTTTCTTCTGCCCTATGGACCATTCCACCTATGTGCTTTCACATAGTATGGTTCGCCACTTTTTCATCTTTTCACCCAGCTCATTGCCTGCATCAAATTATCATGTCCTTTGTCCAATTACGTGGACATAGATCTCACCACTTATTTATTGTATTCAGGTCACCCAACTTTCCCTTTGTGTCTCCAAATGTTTGCTTGGGCCTCCAAGAAACTATAGTTCTTACTTGGCTGATAAAGTTTTTTAGTAAGGATTTGATTATGCATGTTAGTGCACAGCTCATTATAAGCCACCTTTTCAGCTACAGCTCAGGATAGTTCCCTTGAGAGTTAAAATGGGTTTTAACAACAAAAGGTCAACAAGACAAACTAAAAAAATTAAACACTGATTAAACACAAGGACAACCTTGTAGTTAAACATTGATTCATTGAACAAAGTTGTTTATACCAAAGCATGGAAAGGTGAAGAGCTCATTGCTGTAAACTGGCTGTTCTTCCAAAACTCAATACATGGCAGCAAGTGGCTCATTCCAGTTAAGAGTGGAAACTAATCGTATTAACAAGAGGTCTGGAAGATCAAATAATCTAATACCTAAATTGAAATATTCATAGATAAAATAATGGTGAGACAGGAAAAACAATAAGACCAACGGATGACATGGGGAACAGGTATGTTGTAGCATCAATCGCGAACAGCGCCTTGGCCAAAAGGAGATGTCATCGTGGTCCGAGAGTTAGGGAAATCAGAGCTCCCAACATCCATAACCGGCTTTCCAGGATAGAACATGAGCGACTGCGGGTTGGGGGTCGCCTGCGTCTGGATGAACGTGGACCTCTTCTGCCCTGTCCATGACACCATTTTTAGCACCAAGAAACTCAAGCACATGAGCCAGGCAGCATCGACAAAATATTCGCAAGCAAATGGCTTCATCGCAAGAACAAGATCATTAAAATGGAGTCCATTGCGTCACAGATGCACAGTATAATTACACAACCATGCTGATCTCGACCGCGATTGATCATTGAACGAAACAAACGGATACCTAGTGGTGAGCCATACGAACGCATCGCTCCTCAGATCAAGAAACCTCCTCGCGCTAAACTAATTCGCTAACCCGACCATAAAATTCCATCTTTGACGCATCCAACACCCCTAATACTCCAACCCGAACTCCATATTTAACCTCAAAAGCTCCAAGAAAACAAAGTGGTGAAACCTAACCTCTGAGCCGATCCCATGGGGAAGGAGCAGGGTTCTTGCGAGCCGGGCGCGCGAAAGGCGGCGACTTGAGGCGGTCGAGGGAGCGGGACGCCGCCACCGCCGACGCGGAGGAGAGGAACCGAGGCGGGGCTCGCCGCCACGGCTGCGGCGGCCCAGGAAGCCGCCTCTGGAAGAGCTGGGACGCAAGCGATAGGACCCTCCTCCTCGCCATGGCCACCCTAGCTGCTACCACCACCTCTGCTTGCGTTGCGCTCATCCGTTCTTCCTCCTCTCTAGGTCGGCTGTGATACCTGAGAAGATGGGCCGGGCTCGAGACTCACGGCCCATAAGAAACTAGGGTGAGGGTAGATGGGCTTGGAGTCCTGATAGGTCCAGTAGATTGGGCTTTCCTGCCCGGTTTGAAGCAAAGAAATTTTGTAGTATTTTTCTCAATTTAATATAAATAGTATTATTGCGTGTTATATTTCTTAAGTATACCCTTTATCTGTATGAGAGAAACTTAACCAGATGATTGTAAGTCCTTCTATGACCACTCTAGACGTAAACTTTTCTACGACTACTTCATGATCATAAGTCTTTTTTATGAATATGACATAGTTATAAATCATCCTACGATCGTCCTGTGGTCATAGATTTTTCTACGACCAGCCTGACTTCAACTGGCTTGTCTACGACAACCTACTACATCGTGGGTTTATCTGACAAGACAGTTAGTATGCGCACTTATTCTCTAGAATAATTGCACATAACTTCTTATTACTCTTGACGATAACCGCCTGGCAGCGAGGAAGAACCATGTCTCTGATAATAACTTCTGTCGGATGGTTATCATTCGAAATGTTAAAACGCCTCTTAACATGGAACAACCGCCACTTCTTTGCATGCTATATAAAGGTTAACGTCAGGGAGAACAAGAGACAGAAGGCAACAGAAATAGCACAAGACATTCCGTATTACTTTATTTCCCGATTGTAATCAGTTCACTAAGCAATAGCCATACAGGAATAGAGTTATAATTCTCCTAGGAGAAGGCATGAACCTGTATATAATCCATGTGTCTTTCTCTGTGTGATCATAGCTAAGTCATTGAGAGATCCCACGAATTCAAATAATCATACATAAAATCAATACTAAAATATTGATAGTTAGCGCCATCCATGGGGATCTTCTAAACTCTGGTAATTCCTTATTGGTAAGTTCTTTTCTTTCTGATGTCCTCATGGCAAGAGAATGGAATGAGAAGAACTGGTTCGACCTGGCCGATTACGCAGATCTCGACATGGATGCTTGCTGCGACTACGAGCAGACCATGTTTTCCGATGGTGAGCCAGTCTCTAGAGATCCAGCATGTGACCTCAGAGATGGCACCACGAATAGAGTTGAGGAAGGATCCTTATCCCCCCACAACGTTAAGCTCAATGAATGAACCAACTTCCTAGATAACAAGGGTCAGTCCGATCATAAACAAGACTCACAACATGATGAGAAGCTAGCCTCTAAATGTTCGAGTCCCTCGGTGGTCGTCCGATCAGGCTCAACGAGTCTTGGAATCATGCATTCCGGAGCTCCATCGACATATGAAAAGCGCACCTTGCCCACTCTTAACTATGGGTACAGCTATTCGAATAATTTCACACTCTATAGAGAATGTATAGTTTTACCCATAAGAGATAAGTCATCTTAATAGTCAACATATTTCCTTATGTATGAGACCCAGATAATTTATCACAAAGCCTATACCTCACTCCAATCTAGCTAGACACCATCCACTGAGGTTTCATCGTTGAAGGATTAAATCCACCACAATCAGAAGCCTCCTCTTGCATAGTATAAGTATAGTAAATCCTTGTGCCTTAGTGTGAGTAACTCTAGTAATCATGATACCCATTTACTACTGGTGATATCTAAACTAAACCTTTGTGAGTTACTCGACTAGATCATATCCATTTAGACTTGTGATTGTACGGTAGTGCTCAGATTAGAAAGTCACAAGCATCAGTCCTTAATTGACTAGACGACACATTCACAATGTAAGCTCTCATGCTAAATCTACATCAAACCAAATTTTACTGTCCACCCAAGTCTAAAATTATTTTTTTGTCATTTTATTAATTTAAAAAATGTATCAATACCTATTACCACTAAGCTATTTAAATAAAATGATTAAAGCATAAGATATCAATTTTCTAACCCAAGTGTTATAATGACCGAATAGCTAATCTAAGCAATTCTACCCATCTAAAATTATCAAATAGCATTGTAATATCAATACTAAGACAAAGTGAACCTAGGGAGACAATGATATAGGGAATTCAATATCAAACGAGGGCATAACAATAATTGGATTGCCTGTTATCCTAAGGACAAAAGTTATCATTTTATGTAATATATCGATGCATTTAAATTTTTAATAATAAAATAATTTTGGTAAACATAGTTACAAGATGATCGGAGGAAACTTGCCTTCTTACACATTGACTGGACCTTCTTCTGCAGGTCGAAAAATTCTTCGACGACGACGGGTTCTAGGTGAAAAATAGAAACACAAATAAATAAATATAAAATATATACTAAAAGGAATATTATGATTTTATATAAATTTAAAAAATTGAATGTTTGGATTCGGAGTTCGGATGACGGAGAACGGGCTTTTGGAAGATCGAATGGAATAGAAGTTCCAGAAAATGCAAAATGGGGGGATATTCCCTAAAATCTTTTTTTGGCTGATTTTTTACTTGTCTTGAGTGTATGATGCGTGGGGCCTGCTTGTAAGTGACTAAAGGCAAAACATGAAGAAAGACAAGAGAGGCATCCATGGCACAAACAGGGCACGTATAGGTGCTATGGAGAAGGATGACGCCGATGAGAGAAAGCACAAGAGGTGAAGCCAACCAACAAAATGGATTGATAGGGACCCAAGGAACACATGGGTGGTGGCGACACGGCGGGAGACGTGGCGTAATGGCGGCGGCGGCGACCAATTTGGGTGCAAGGTGGCGGCGGTGTTAGCGTGAGCATGGGTTAGAACACGACACGGTGAAGCTAAGAAAATTATCGGCTAAGCCAGAAACTCACTAGAGACAACACAATCAACGATTGAACGGTGTTGGTATGGAAAAAAGGAAAACTTTATATCTTGGCGCTCAGTGAAGAAAATACAAATTTATTTAAAGAGTAGCTACTTGGGAGGGTAGAGCACATTTTGACACAAAAGGATTGAAGAAAATACCACTGGATAGATAGGAACACGAAGCGCCCTAGGTGGCCATGGCTAGGTTTCGAAAGCAAAAATTTGTGGAAGGTTTTCGGGGAAAAGGAGGGAAATATCGTGTAGAACGCAATGAGACAAATCTAAGAGAAGAGATGGCATGGTCTAAATCTCACTAGAGATGATGAATCGATGTCGGGAAGCAATTTTGGTCAATTTTGAGAAAAACTCGATTTCGGACAATTCCCTGCATAAAAACCAAATTAATTTGACATAAGAGTTGATGAAAGTCAGAAACACAATGTGACGCAAAAGGATTTCAAAATGGATCACCGGAGTGAAAGATGGCGAGGTAAAAAAATATGACCAGTTTCGAGGACGACGACTCGCAATGACAATAGTATTTTGGATGCTTTGGAAGGTTGAAGGAATGGTGAAGAGGTTGAGAGAGATCACCAGGGTCATATTTGAGAGCTCGGAGGAAGAAGAAATGGATTGAAACAACCAATTTACTTCAATGTCGGTTTTCAGTTTTGAAAGCTTAGAAACTAAAAATGGTTGAATAAATGGCTAAGAAACATATATGAATTGATTACTTGTATTATTTGGAGCATTTTTTTATTTTGGCATGAGGTGGAAATGAGGCTTAATTCGAAAATGGCATGGAAGAGAAGAAAGAGAACTAAGCTTGTGCACACTTGGTCGTTCTCTAGTCCATTAGGGAAGATTAATAGTGTCTCGGGTCTAAGGGATAAAAGAGAGGAGGTGGGAGAAGAAATCAGGAAAGAACGAAAGGAGAATTGGCTGCTAGCTTGGATAGAGCTAAGAGGTTAAGCATGCATCAATTGGAGCAATGGGTGACCTTACGGGAAGTTGATTTTCTTAAAAAACAAACTAGCAAAGAAAGTTTAAAAAATACAAAAAAATCCTTGTGAAATGAGGAACCCAGATAAAATAGTTTTTCAATTAATTAAAGTATATTTTTATTTATATTAAAAAATTTATTTTAGAAAATTCATATTAAGCCTTAATTAATTCAAGAAAAATCCAAATAAAATCCTGAATATTTTAAATAATTAATTTTAAAATAAATGAATTGTTGGGATGTTATAACCTCTTACATGTTCTTGATACTAGGAAAGATCAAGAAGAGAGAAATCCAAATAAGAAAGATAAGTAAATCAAAAAACATAAGGAATGATCTATTGCACAACTCATTTGGGCAAATTTGGATATTCATTTTACTTAGAGAGAAATATTGTACAACCACTCCCTCAGGATGGCTGCGCTCGAAGCCTAGAGCACATATACACAAAAGTCTCCAATACAAGAAAACCCTAATCCTAATTTCTCAATTATTCTAATTGTTATCTCTCTCCTCAATATACAAGGCATATATAGTGAAGACTCATCATCTCTCACTTAACCCTAACAGCCAATCACTTCTTAGTGGATCATACTACTTATATGTGGGAAACCACGATAACTCACGCACAAATGGTTTTACATTACACACACTTGGACGTTTTTCAGGGCATAACTTCCACAAAACTCCACAAGTCCAATAAGACACTCTAACCACAAAGACGTGATCTAAACTACTCAGGCCAGCACCGTAGTATTGCAAACCGCCAATCCATCCAATATTGGACAATTTTCCAAATGACCACCCACAAGTCTTTATGAAGATGCAATGCCCAACGTCTCGTCGCCAAGATTGTATGCCTACGCCGAGGCAGTCACTACTTAAAATGCTTGAGTTCTATGGCACACTATATTACACCACAGTTTGTGATAGGCAATGCCTTGCCTTCAAGATCGTCTGCTTCAAAGAACGTCACCACTTGAAATGTATAAGTCCAATTGGCACACCACATGCACGGATTATCTCCTCAAGGTTCTTGTCTTTCTCTCGTGCTCTTGACTTGAGATGGTGCTCCACTCGGATTTACATGACACTTTATGACCACCAAGTCTTGGTTTTACTGCTAGCCACAATCTATCATTAAAACACCTGCACATCAAAATCAAAACAATTAATCTAAGCACAAATGACATGTACTTGACTCTCAATTAGCAAAACATATGCATATACATATTATGACTCACATATGCATAGAAAACCCTATGACTTACACTTGCACGTACTTCCACCATAACTAACACCACCAAAACCAACAACTCAGCACACCTCAATAAAGGCCGATCTGATTGCAGCCACCAAGCCAGTCAAATCACCCTACAGACACCGGCCAGACTGTCATCACATGCCAGTCTGATCACAACCACACAAGAGGTCAGACTGGTTCTACCTAGATAGCAACACCAAAGGGTCAGAAGCCACAAAATCAAATTCAACCAAACAACAACAATACAAGAGCAATGTCAAATACTCATCACGTCACAGGGCTGTCATCACGTGATCTTACAGATACAAACTCAATGTTGTTTAGGGCACAATAATTTCGTAGGATATAATCAATCTCTTGCATGAATTTGGAAAGATTGCTGCGTTCTAAACAGCCCCAAGCATGATTTTTTTTACTCTTGCATGTAGATCGTTTTTCATTTTTCACAAAGTTTTTAGCATGTAAATCCTTTCCTTTACAATCATTTGCCCATGAACGAATAAAAGTATCATATACAAAAAAAAAACAGAGCTATATTATTTGCAGTTTCTCTATACTCTCTTGTAAACAGAAATTTATTATCCTTTGGTTTATATATATATATTCATTTACACGCGCGGGGAAGGATGGGAAAGCCGCGTAGACATCACACACGAGCATCTCGCGCGCGCGGGCTCAAGTCAACTCCAAACGTCTCTCACGCATCCCCATACATTAAGCAGGTGCAATGCATCCAGTCGCCCTCACCAAGATTGCCCTAATCCATCAATTAACAAATCTAGTAGATTAATAATTTACAATGATACTTAACATGTTTACCCGTAAGGATGGGGAAGAAACAAAAAAAAACAATTCGATTATATAAACTAATTTTGTGTCTTCAATCATGTACAAACCTATCAGCTGAATTGGTCTTTCACAGACATGTATTCTTGGATTTCAACATATATATATGGAAAAAATGAATTACCCTCTCACAAATAAGAACAAATGTATGAAATTGTTAGTGTTAAAGCAGTAATATTCCTCGCAAAAAGGCAGTAATATTAGCTAATACTATATAACACAACATTTTCTTCAGTTGTCGTAGTAGTAATGAGTTTTTCAAATTTAGTGATAATTGAAAATATCAAAAGATGCAACAAAAACATTATGGAAATTTATATACCCATGCTAATTCAAATATTATATATATATATATATATATATTAAATAAAGAAATGCATTAGTACTCTATTAAATATCCTCTGCTTGCAATTAACGGTGGAGCGTCGTGTCTTCGCTTTCACATCCATCCAAAACCAAAAGGACCCCTTTTCTTAATCACTTGCAAGTTGCAACTCCGAGACATTCGCATCTTTCTTCACTGCTCTAACATCCAATCCAATCGCGGCAGCTGCGTCAAAAGCAGATCGAACCGGGAGCTCTCGCAGTTCGTCTCCTCGGTTCTGGTCAACACCGGAGCAGCTAGCTAGCTAGCTCATGCCTCGATTTGAAGCGAGAGCTTGTGATTTTCACCTCTCTTTCGGTCGCTTCTTGGTACAGTGCGGTTCTTGATTTGGCTTTGCTGGAATCGGCACGGTTTTTCGGTGATTCTGAGGAGGTTTTGGTTCGATTGGAGGGGAGTGAAGGTGAAGCCGCCTCCTTTCTTGCATTTCGCGCTGTTGTTGTAGTGGATTCTTTTCTAGCGTGCTCGAGCTCGAGCTCTTGCGACGCGTAGTTCAGTCTAACCCTCCTTGGAGATCCAGGTTAGTATTTCTTGGTGACCCTTGGTTAATTCCGCTTTGCTTTCCCTCAATTTAGGAGCAATCCTGCTGATTCTCAACCAATTCGTGCATGTGTTCATGCTTGGACAGGTTGCAGATTCGTTGTTGCTAATCTATGAGACGCTTGTGTGAGCTAGAGTGTAGTCATTGCTGTTTTGGTTGGAATTTGGTCTAACACTCTGTTTTTAGTTATTGCAAGTGACAAATCTTAGATGGTGACCTGATGATCATTTTTATGATTTATATGCATTTTATGTCAACTAGGTGTATTAGTGTATGTGACTGCTAATCTTGCAGATGCCTGCTGTTGTTTTTGCATGTCCTGTTGATCTTGATTGTACTTTTGCTAGCTTAGCTCAATTAGAGTTTGCCATGTGCAAATTTTTGCTCATTTTAGTATGGTTTTAGCCAGTCCATGCTATTCTGACATATTCTTGCTGCAGTTTGGAAGTTGCTTTCTTTTCATGGTTTTTTTTTACTAGTTTTCAAGTAAAGTTGAGTGAAAGTTTGATGTTATATGCTCACAGGTGGGATTGTGGTGGTTGCTTGTGTCAAGAAATACAGCTCCCCAATAACCAATTTTGCTGTTAGCAGATGGACGGATGCGAGTGCATTGAGCCACTCTGGCAGGCGGATGATCTCCTTGTAAAGTATCAGTACATATCTGACTTCTTTATTGCACTTGCATACTTCTCGATCCCTTTGGAGCTCATATACTTTGTTAACAAGTCAGCGTTCTTCCCTTATCGATGGGTGCTCATACAGTTTGGCGCTTTCATTGTTCTTTGCGGAGCAACCCACCTGATAAATTTGTGGACTTTTGCCACATATACCAAGACTATAGCCGTGGTAATGACCGTGGCGAAAGTGGCGACAGCAATTGTTTCATGCATCACAGCTTTGATGCTTGTGCATATAATTCCTGATTTGTTGAGCGTGAAGTTGAGAGAGAGGTTTCTGAAGGATAAGGCTGAGGAGCTTGACAGAGAGATGGGGATTATAAGAACACAGGAGGAGACAGGAAGACATGTCCACATGCTCACACATGAGATAAGAAGCACACTTGACAGGCACACTATTTTGAGAACAACGCTTGTTGAATTGGGAAGGACTCTTGGTTTAGCGGAGTGTGCTTTGTGGATGCCATCCCGCACTGGAACAGCCCTTCACCTCTCTCATACGATCCATAACAGCGTCCCACTTGGATCAGTTGTTCCGATCAACCTTCCAATTGTTACTAAGGTTTTTAATAGTAACCGTGCAGAAAAAATTCCACATACTTGCCCATTAGCTTCAATAAAGACTGACACAAGCAGGTATGTGCCACCAGAGGTTGTTGCTGTCCGTGTTCCACTGCTGCACCTTACAAATTTCCAAATAAATGATTGGCCTGAGCTATCTGCAAAAAGCTTTGCAGTAATGGTTTTGATGCTTCCTCCAGACAGTGCAAGAAAATGGCGCCCCCATGAACGGGAGCTTGTTGAGGTCGTTGCTGATCAGGTAGTTTTCAATTTCATTTCATCTATACATGTAATCAATAATCGCTGGTGTGATTGTCTGGTAACGTATGGCTGGCAATAGTATTATCAGGTTTAAATTCACAGTGTTTTGAATACAAATCATTAATTGAAGGAATTGCAATTAAGTTGAGCTTTTAAATCATTTTATTTTGGTGTGAACTGTGAATCTAAATTTTCTTGAAAGTTGTGTTGTGCCAATTTTCCTGTCATATAGTTCTATCTATCCTCCTTTTTATGCACTGCTGTTTGGGAATAATTATTTTATATCCTTACAAGCTCTGTAAAAGCTGTCAAGCACTTGTATCCATCCTTGATGACTGATGCTAATCTTTAGAAGTATTTCTGTTATTATCAGCGCCACTTTATTTTTTCCATTAAAGAAATATTTCAGTTATATCTTTCTAAGTGTTTGTCACAGAATTTGTGTTATGCTAGAGGTAGGTGACTCTTTCAGCGATGCTCCTTTTCCCATAAGCATTTTCCCAAGTTATTAGTTTCTTCCTGCCTGGACATGAATGATCATTTCATCTGATGTCATTGTGTTTGCGTGGTATGTCCTTGACTTTTTCTTCAGCATTTTCCCAGTTCACTTGGGCTATGACTATTATGAACAATTCTTGTTAATCCTGAATGCTGAGCATGTTCTGGTAGCACTTAGCCAGTTAGCCTATAATGTTGCTATTTTTCTTCAGATGGATAAGTTGCCATGTAGTAAGCTTTTCATTAAAGTATATTCCACTACTTTTGATGCCTTGAATGTCTTGTGATTATAAAGGTCATAACCACATGAGGTCATTTTTCTCATTTAGAAAGGTCATAACCACGTGAGGTCATTTTTCTCATTTAGGTGGCAGTTGCACTGTCTCATGCTGCCATTTTGGAAGAGTCCATGTGGGCCCGTGATCAACTAATGGAGCAAAATATTGCACTGGATACAGCGCGCCGAGAGGCAGAAATGGTTATTTGTGCTCGTAATGACCTTCTCGCTGTCATGAACCATGAGATGCGTACTCCTATGCGAGCAATCGTTTCTTTATCCTCCCTCCTTTTAGAAACAAATCTTACTGCTGAACAACGTCTAATGATTGAGACTATACTAAAGAGTAGCGATCTTCTAGCAACCCTTTCGAATGATGTTTTGGATGCTTCCAAGCTTGGGAATGGGAGTCTTGAGCTGGAAATTGCACCTTTTAATCTGCATTCCACCTTTAGAGATGTAAGTGCCCTGTCTGTAGTTTTATGATTTAGAATTTGCTATGATGTTGTCTAAAAAGGAAGGAGGGGAGAGTTTGCTGTTGCACTTTAGGTTAACTCAATAATTCATCTTGTAGGTGGTTAATTTGATTAAGCCAGTGGCTGCGTGCAAAAGGCTCTCGGTAATGGTTACTTTGGCTCCAGAGTTGCCTGCCTGTGCAATTGGTGATCAAATGCGATTGATGCAAATAATCCTAAATGTTGCTGGTAACTCCATTAAGTTCACAAAGGAGGGTCACATTTCAATTACAGCTTCCATCGCCAAGCCAGATTCTTTGAGGGACCCATATGCTCCTGACTTCCATCCAGTCCTCTCTGATGGGTCTTTTTACTTGGCTGTGCAGGTTTTCTTATGAACATTTACTCCTTTTTTTTTGGCTTAATTCCTCATCTGCTTAGTGTTGAGCTAGTTACGAATGGTTGAGCCTTCATTGTTACTTGTTATGCTTCATAAGTTCATTTGATAGTGGCCACTGGACAGTAAACGCATAATGTTGCTTGTCATGCCCAGTAAGCTGATGCAGTGGTTGTACACTTATACCAATGGCTTATTAGCTGTGTTCCTAAATGTAGACATTAGCATTCCACACTGATGTGGAGTCAAGCATTCAACGTGACACCCTGAAGAGAAAAGAAAGGATTTGGAGATTGATAGATAGTTTTTCACATTGTATAATATGGGGAAAAAACACAAAGTTTATGCAAGCATACTACAAATATCATATTTGAATTAAAAAAAAACTGTAGCCTTCATCTAGACGTGGGGAAACAAATATTTTTGATGATTAGCGATGGCCTGTAGGAATTCAGATTCTTGTCTGATGCAATGAGGTCGGACATGAGTGTGTGGGTAACATTGCCACCAAGTGTTCAAACCGATGGAGCAAAAACACCGGATCTAGCATAGGGTTAATTGCATGCAGTTCATATAGTTCTTTATTTGTAGTTTTTTTTTACAGAAGATTTGACGTCGTATTTTGCTGTAGGTAAAAGACACTGGTTGTGGAATTAGTCCGCAAGATATGCCTCACACCTTCACAAAATTTGCACGCTCCGAAAATGCAACAAGCAAATGGCATGATGGCATCGGATTGGGGCTAGCCCTTTCCAGAAGGTACACCAAGAAAACATTTTTGCATATGCCTTTTTCCCTGAAACCATACGATCTCTGTGCTGATTGTATCTTTACTCTTCTCTCTGGTGCCATCAGATTTGTCAGTCTAATGCAAGGTAACATTTGGCTCGAAAGCGAAGGCGTAGGGAGGGGCTGTACCGTGACGTTCTTTGTGAAACTTGGCATGCTCGAGAAACCAAATGCAAATCTCCGAAGAATCATGCCTCCTCCACAGCCCAACCGAGGAGCTGGAGGCCCTGATGTTCTCAGTATATCGGTAATGGGTGGCGATGAAGGGGTTCCCAGGGTTCACTACCAGTCCAGCGGATGAGAAAGCAATCGATGATCTAACAACCCCGATTTTGCGATCCAATTGATAGCTCCATTCGCAGTGTTGATGCATGGATGGATTTTTTTTTTCTTTTTGGGTTCCTTACGTAGAGTAATCTTGCGCGTGTTGATCTGCATGATTGCAGCTGTGGGGATGAGTCCGAAACTGTGGCTTGTCCTTATGGACTATACATGTTGGCAGGGAGAGCAGTGGTGTATTGTAGATGCAGGAGGTTAGGGATGATGCTGTAGAGGTCTTGTTAGAGAGGCGAAAGCTGATCTGTAAATGAGGCAAAACAACAGCAACCAATTACTGTGAAACGCCAATGAGTGACTCCTGAACGTGAACTGAAGCTTCAAGGCGTTGTTCTTACAAACAGCACGGAAGAAGAATCAATTTGTCCTTTATCTGACATTCGTTAAACAGGGTTAGCCCGACTCCAACGGGCTTCTGCTTGCTTCTAGTTTCTTAATTGTCTTTTTTTAGTTTTTTTGTCATTTATTTTTTTCGTTATTCCTTTGCATTATCAATGATGATATAATATTTTTTTATTTTTTCAAATTTAATTATGTAGAGAAAACTAACAATTTTATAGTGTATTTTTAGTCAGTTATAGTAAAAAAAAAAGCTGCCAAAAGCATTGAGTTTATAAAGCTCTTTAGACTCCGCTCGTTTCAGTTTTTTTTCAGCTAACTTTTTTTCACTATTCAGTAATTTGTCTTTTTCTGAATTTTTTTAGATTTTTTTTGAGCTTTTTTGCATTTTTCCTTTTTACACTTTTTGAACTTTTACATTTTTTTAAATTTAATTATGCCCAAAAAACTAAATCAGTTACAGTAAAAAAATCAGCTACAGTAAAATTTCAGTCAAAAGTTAAAACCCATCGCTAAAAAGATCATCCCTTAGAGCACCAACTTAACCGGGAAGGAACCAATCGAGACTTGCAGCAGTAACATTCGTAACAAAACTTTTACCGCAAGAAATCGTACATCGCACGGTGTGCAACCGTGCGTAACGCATGCTGATTTGGGGATACCGCATTGTCTCAAAAACATTGTGAAACGCTATCAGTTGCTTACTGCAATCCGGATCTGGGGATAGCGCATCCGGATTTGGGGATATCGCATTCCTTTAAAAGCCTTGTCGCTTTACGGTCTACCACCGAAGAACCACGAATCGTTTCAGGCGCTAGCTTCAGCAACAGCGCCAGAGAAACGTCTCCCATCACAGCATGAGACGTCGGATTTACCATCACCATTACGGCATCACCTCAAGAGGGCCATGCAGGAGGACAATAAATTTCAAGCTCCGATGATAGGGTGCAACAAAAAAAACATCGTCTTCACGCTCACAAACAAACTCACAGTCGACGCTGATAAGAATCCTTCGAAATATCTTCCAAAACGGGACAATAAATCGTGCTGCTCTCGGTAGAAAGTGACTGCTAATTATTGTCGGTTCAGGCGCAGACGGAGGCCGCCGACCTAGACCTTGAACCCGCGGCTGTTCCGCCTCCCACGAGCCTTCTCGAACTTCCTTCCCTTGGAGCGCACGTACGGCTTGGTGTGGCTGTGCGGCACGCCAGGAGCCTTGCCGAAGTGCCTCACGGCCTCACGGGCATTCTTAGGCCCCCTCAGGAGGACCTGCAGTGAATCGGACAGCGTTGCAAAGTAAATTCATTTTTATATCCAGTCTCCAGTGCCGAAAATAATGTGCTACTGTCCAAAGATACAAATTAAACAAGTAAATCATCGTTCTCTACCCAAATTTACAGCACATTATTGAGTGAGCTGAGTGTGAAGGTATCTTCGTTGCAGATGCAATCACAACCCAAGCTGGGTTCATTTTACCAAGGCAACTAAATAAACAGGTAGAAGATCCCAACTTGTTGTAACAAAAAAAAACTCAACAAAACAAAGAAATTCTTGATTGAGCTCAGATACAAAGGAAAAAGTTCATATCCACGACAGCCCACAAAGGGAAGTCTCATAATGAGCTGGGTACAAGAGTATCATCATTGCAAAAAATCAAGACACCGTGCAATTGCACAACATTTCCACGAGAAAAAACAAAAAAGAATTCATTGTTCTTGTAAGTCAAAAAGTAATAACTGATAATTGGTTCCCTCAGAAAAATATTTTGCTCGTCAAAGGACATCGGTATTAGCATGGTTAATGTAAACCATCACTGGGAACCCAAAACAGGATAAAAACCATCAAAAGGAACTTGCTCAAAACTGATGGTAACTGTCCACAACTCAGAACACTTTTAGATCATCGGAGAGATAAAGAGGGTTTTGATATTGTAACAAAAATGATAAATTTCAAAACCTAACTTTTGAATACTACCAGAAGTAGATAATGGGCCTGTGGGGTAATACATCTTCCACAGTTTTGTCCTTCCAAACAGTAGACTATATAGACCGAAGCTGCTTATAATACACAAAGATTCAAAATAAGCAACATCTAATGCGTTGGAAAGAGAAGCAGGAACAAAGCATGGTTGGAAATAACTTGAACAATACAGTAGGTTAGAGACACCAGTGTGTAACCAAACAAACACATAAAATCTTGTAATAAATGAAAGTTCTGAACAAAGCTAACCCATAACAAATCCAAGCAATGGCACAGCGCGCGCACATGCACACACATATCGAAGTGCAAGTAAAAAAGAAGCATACCGTGTTCTCCCCAAGCGGAGCACGGAGGGCAAGCTGGTCGAATGTGAGGCACTCCCCACCAGCATTGACAATCCTTGCCCTTGCTGTCTCCGTGAACCTCAGGGCGGTAACCTTCATTGCAGGGATCTCTTGGATCCTCTTGTCATCTGTGACTGTACCAACAATCACAGCGATGTTCTTCTCCTCCTGTCCCCAAACAATTATGCATGAGCATCCATAACTTGTCCACCCAACAAAATCAACTAAACCAGAACTAAATATGCACCTAGTCTCATCATCTATTCATCTTTTATCACTTTTTCATTTGCCATCACGGAGTTATATAAAATTAAACAAAGACAACTAATTTGGTATTGCATGTTCCACTAGAGTTCGGGCAACAGACAGTGAAACGGGACTGCAAACCTTTCCCTCCATGAAGTTGGCTAGGCGGCGCAGGGAGAGCGGTGGGCGGTTGGTCTTGCTCATGAAGAGCCTCTTGAGGATGACGGCGTTGAACTTGCTCTTGGTCCTCCTCGCCAGGAAACGGTACAGCTGCACTCCAGCAAAATACACTAATAAGCACTCAAAACCATACCATACAAAGTTACAAACCTAATCAACATTCCGCAGTCCTACTCATCAAACCCACGTAAAAATTTGACAAAAACCACAAAACAGACCCACAAACTGCATCTAACCACACGAAATGAACCAAGAAAACCATAAATTCCTATGCTATTACATGGAAATTTTCCTAAACTAGTGAAGTTCACAGGCTTATTACCCAGTAGACTAATAATCATCATGCAGATACGGCTAAATTTGAGCTGATAGCAACAGAGAACAAATCACAGGGCATTTTCATCAACTAACAGCGCAACCGCAGACAGATCTACCAAGCCAACAAGCATCATCTCACACAGAGCCTATCAGATGAAGACGCGGGGGCGTCGTTTAGTATATACCTTGACGAGAAGCTTGAGGTAGACATCGTCGGACTTGGGCGCGGTGCGCTTCGTCTTCTTGTTTCTCCCGCCGGCGACGAGGTCGATTCCCTGCAGTCGCGCCACAAATAAAACAGCGGGCGTCAGTGTTCGGCTAAGAGCGTTCTAGGAGGGTCTGGAGGGATCTAGAAGGAGCTCGTTACTAACCATGGCTGCGGCGGCGCTAGGGTTTCGCGAGCTCTCGCTTCTTCTCCTTACCTCGTCCGCCTCCGGCTTGGAAGGCGGGGGCGGCGCGAGCTATATAGAGAGGGGAGGTAGCGGTAGGGTTATTAGGGTTTTGAGTTAGTGGGCCTTGGGCTTAGAATGCCCCTTCACAGGCTATGAATGGAGTTTATGGGCTTTTTCTCCAGCTGGCTTGGGCCTTCTGGGGGCTTTTGTTCTCGTGTTAACTGGGCGGGGCTGGCAGCCTTGAGCGCTTGTTTGGGTGGAACCATGGGCAGACTAAAGACTTGTATACGTTGGATTCTGCTTGAGAAAATAAAAGACATATATGATTTTTTTTAAAAATAGATTTCTCACTTCTCTTACTCTTGTCTTACTTTAAAAATAAGACATAGAATCACAAAAGTATCATACATCTCATTTCTTTTGCTCTTATCTCGCACACGTATCTTTTCCATATTTTCCCCATCGCTCTCCCTTTTCTTCTAAAATTTACTTTCTTTCAGTCACTACTACTTTTTTTTTTAACTAAAATTATTAGCCGCAGTCAATATGGACATACCCTAACTCCGGTGGGATTTTTTTTTTTTTTTTGCTCCATGAGACCACGTGCAATTTAACCTCTTGAGGTAATCATCCCTGTCATCGTTTGGGAGAGGTGGGGATGAAAATCCCCTCGCAGCAAAGAATTCAAAACAAATTTGAAATTTTCAGTAATTCAACAAAATAAGAAAAAAACAGAAGGCATGGGAGATTGGGAAGTCGCATTGCCTGGAGCGGCGACGTCAATGGCAGCTCGAATCGCATTCAGTAATTCAAGAAAATAAATTTCATTCCTGCGAAAATCAAAGAGGTCCTCAAATGTAGAGCATTATATTCACGTGGGTAACAATGGTCTGTCACGGACTCATACATGCTAGCGTTGTTGGATGGACTTCGATATAGGCCTAGGCGTGAAATTTTTTTTACTTTTTAGCTCAAAATTTAAAAAAATTTTACAAATAGACTCTTAAGAAAAAGATTTTCAAAAATAGACCCTTCGACACGACGCCAAAACACATAGCGCCGTAGGTACATAGCATGACGTTAAAGCACATGGCGCCGAGGTACATGTTTTAAATACAATCACACCGTGGCTCTTACGTGGCATAGCACGGCGCCGTGCTATGTATCCACAGCGCCATACATTTTGGCGCCGTGTAGGGGGTCCATTTTTGGAAATCGTTTTCCCAGGGAAACCCGTGCGTTGCAACGGAAAACCAAATAAAAGTGATGCATACTATCAAATATGCATACATAATACAAAATCTGGTAGCAACATCTATATTACCCCATTCTAAATGCATACATAATACAAAATCTGGCATTATCCTTTTAAGCCGTTGGTTCAGATGATGAACAAAGGCTTCACAAGTCTCAAGTTTGAACATACATAATAAAAGCTCACAAGCAATCCTCACCAAAAATAATCGAGTTCAGGAACAGGATGATGAGGATAACAACAAAACAAAACAGGATAGAGGCATATCCAATCTTCCCTGACCTCCCTGAGCAGTACTTCTCTTCAAAGCTTACTTTTGTAGCATTAGACTAAAAGCAGAGAATGAAACTTCCGTTAGTGGAGTTGAAATCGATACCTAATGCACACACTCTTGAATAAGTACTTGGGAGAACCACTCCAAAAGAAGGGGAGATGTTCAAAAAATAGGAAATAAGAATAATTGTGAGTGCATCAAATCAATTCTAATCCACACTAATATATATGTTTGATTGCAACTATTTACCACATCCCACACCTAGATAGTTGCAGTAGTGTATGAGCTATGAAATTTCTAAGGTAAATAAAAGAGGGGCTAGCTCTTAAGAGTTAAATAAGAATGCCAGGGGGGAACGTACAAGGATATAGGAAAGGTGTCGATGACCTTTGTCTGCTGCAAGTTGCACAGGAGTAAACCCGCTGCTATCCTTTAATGTGAGTTCCTCCTTGGTACCAGCATGTACAAGAACAGTGCAAACTTCCAAATTTCCTCTTATAGCGGCCCAATGTAAAGGAGTACAACCTGCATGACATCACAAAAAGAGCTTAATAAAAATGTGGATTGTGAAAGCTACCTCAAACAAATTATTAGCAACTCCTGATATATATAATTTGGCTATTACAAGAACACATTTAACTTTTACATGCTCTAAACAAGAAGGAACATGAACAATCAAACAAAGCACACCATGCATAAATGTTTATAAATAACACCTAATAATATATTGATTTTTCAACTATCATGCATGCTAAACAGAATTTTGAAACACTTACAGCAAATCATCTACCCAAATGAAGTGATCAAAAAACAGGTGCACTACTTTTTTGAAACACCGAGTAATGTTCCGGTAACTGACAGCAAATCATCTACCCATTACAGTGGCTTCTGAATGAATTTATGGAACATTACTTTTTCAGTCAGTGGCTTCTGAATGAATTTATGGAACATTACAGTGGTTTCTGAATACATTACTGTTGTATTATGCATGCTAAACAGAATTTTGAAACACTTACAGCAAATCATCTACCCATTACTCAATAAGGTTATATATATCTAGCCAAAATACAACACAAGAATAATATATTAAGATACAGCATACCACCTTTCTCAGATATCAGAACACTTCAGATAATATGAGCATTGCATGATCAGGACTGCTGCTAACACTTCAGACACATGCGAATCGAATATGACACAGGCACATAGCACATAAGCATGTCATTATATCAACAACTATATTAAACAATAAATTTAATGCAAACTAACAATTTCAAAGAAACAGTTTTGCAACCTTGTAGAGCATAACAATTTCAACAATTTCAATTTGGTCTTGACGAGCTCGGTGGTTCACCTTCACGGCGGCGAGATCCTACGCAAATCACCACGACACAACAACACAAGCGCACGATTCATTTGTAATTTCAGCGCGTGAAGACTCGCCGGTTCAAGAACCAACCCAACCTGAAGGAAGTGCGTGAGAGACGGGGGAGAGCAGGAGGAGAAGAAAAAGGCGGGACCTTGTGGAAGTTGGCGGGAGCGACGCCGGGGAGGTAGAACCTGCGGGCGGCGCCGGCGGAGTAGGCGAGGACGAGGAGGAGCACCAGTTGGGCCGCCATGGGTGGGGTGGGGATCACCACTTGGAGGGCGGCGCGCGGCCCATGGCGGCGTCGGCGAGTCGGTCCTCCAGTGCCGCACCTCCTCGGCGAACACCACCAACGGAAGGTCTCGATCGTCTTGAGCACCGCTTCCGGCTCCTCTGGCTCGGTACTCGGGAGTTGCGGCGCCTTCTTCGTCTTCCACCGTCCATCGTTCACCTCCGCGCGCGCCGCTTATCCGGCGCCACCGTCGAAACGAAGTCTTGGCCGCGGGCGAGGGAGGATGCGGCGGCGGAGAGGGAGAGGGATGGGGTAGGAGGCGCGATGCGGGACGGAGAGGGAGGCGCGCGCGGGGGGTGGGAGAGGCGCCGGGGCTGGAGGTGGAGGCGCGGCACTTGGGAGGAGGAGGGGGAGGCGGCGCGCGCGGGGGGGGGGAGGAGGCGGCGGGCGGAGGAGAGCGGCGGCGGCGCGGGGGGGAGGGGAGGCGGCGGGGCGGCGGAGGAGAGCGAGGCGGCGAGGAGAGCGAGGGGAGGGGGGTAGGCGGCGCGCAGGGGGGGGGGAGGAGCCGCGGGCGCGGGGGAGAGAGGAGGGAGGCGGGCGGCGGGGGGAAGAGCGAGGGGTAGGCGTGGGGGCGGCGGGGGGAAGAGCGAGGGGTAGGCGTGGGGGCGGCGGGGGGAAGAGCGAGGGGTAGGCGTGGGGGCGGCGGGGGAAGAGCGAGGGGTAGGCGTGGGGGCGGCGGGGGAAGAGCGAGGGGTAGGCGTGGGGGCGGAGGGGTGATGTTGGGATTTTAGGGTTTAATCAGATCGTGTGGCTGAGAAGAGAGGAGAAAGATCAAATGGTTAAGAAGTGAGGGAGGATGAACGTGACGGCAACCACCAACTCTTTCTTTTTAAATAGTAAAGATATTCACGTGGGTAACAATGGTCTGTCACGGACTCATACATGCTAGCGTTGTTGGATGGACTTCGATATAGGCCTAGGCGTGAATTTTTTTTTACTTTTTAGCTCAAAATTTAAAAAAATTTTACAAATAGACTCTTAAGAAAAAGATTTTCAAAAATAGACCCTTCGACACGGCGCCAAAACACATGGCGCCGTGGGTACATAGCATGACGTTAAAGCACATGGCGTCGAGGTACATGTTTTAAATACAGTCACACCGTGGCTCTTACGTGGCATAGCACGGCGCCGTACTATGTATCCACAGCGCCATACATTTTGGCGCCGTGTAGGGGGTCTATTTTTGGAAATCGTTTTCCCAGGGGTCTATTTATAAAAAACTTTCAAATTTTGGGCTAAAAAGCAAAAATTTTACCCTAGGGGCTGGGCTGAGTTGTGGGCCTGCGGCCGAGGTGGCGAAGAGTGAGGTACAAAAGGAACACCGGGATAAAATTGAGAGAAGCGAATAGACCGGATCACACATATGCCTTCTCTCTGAGGGTACAAACAGAACATATAATTTTCGCCCGATCGACTGATCAAAGACTCACGAAGGAGATATGGAAGAGATAAATAGGTATCTGACACTATCCATGTCTAACTCCGACTCCGAGAAAAAAATATGGAATCGGATACGGGATAAGTGATATCCGTCTGTATATATCCGTATGTCAAGTGATATGAGAAAGTTTGTTGTGACTTCACTTAAGAATAAAATAATATATAAGTAGATTGTCACATCTAAATATGCAGAGAATACTGAGTACTCTTATTTCGAAATCTCAGTGATTAATCTCTCTATGCTCACTTAGATCGCACCATATTGTCTAATGTTCTGTGTAAAGTGGATAATTTCTATCTGACCGACCGACCGAAGGCTCACGGAACGGATATAGAAGAGGTAATTAGGTATCCAACACTATCTGTGTCCGACTCCAATTCTAAAAAAAATATAGAATAGGATACAGAATGAGCGATATCCATTCGTATCCGCTCCGATTATACCTCTACAGTTCTCTCCCTCTCAAATGCTCTCTATCTCTAGCTTCCTCAGTCTACTATTTGTCAATCCATCTGATTTCTTCTTCTTATATCCCGAATTCTATGATTGTCCCTGTCTAATCTTGATTTCCTCCTCTGTTGTACCCAATTTACCAAAGTACTATTGATATTTTGTATCTGGAAGATCAGGTCCGTAACAGTACGGTATCAGAGCTAGTTGCCTACCGCCTGTTTGACGAAATGTCGAGCCACCAGGAGGAGCCCACCAGAGGTGTTCTTCGTGTTACGGTGATCCACTTGCTCTATCCGGTGGCCAAGGAAATACTTGGCCAGATCTTCGACCTATGTGACGTCGAGAAGGTGTACATACTCGAGAGGACAAATCGTGGTTGGGCACTCATCTTCTTCTGATTGGGCCATTAAAGATAGAATTAATTTTATATAAAAAAGTTTAGATATTTTTTTAAAAAAATGACTAGAGTACTATTTGTACGAACGTTCCTCTCCTAACCAATTGCCGATCTAGTATTTTAGCTGTGCCACGTCGACAAGCGGGGGAAACAAGTCGAGCCAACACGGCAGTGCAAGTGGGGCCCCCAACTGGCAGCGCGTGTATAATTTCTTTGTGAAACACTATGCAACCTTAGGTTCTGTGCAACTATAGCCCTGTCTGTTTCAACTTTTTTCAGTTTTAACTTCTAGATTCAGTTTTTTTTACTATTCAGTAATTCATTTTTTTTAATTTTTAGATTTTTAAATTTTTTTGTATTTTTTTCCGTGTTCCTTTGCAATATCCGTGATAGGCTAACATATTTTTCTATTTTCCTATTTTTTTAAATTTAATTATGCTCAAAAAGCCAAATCAGCTACAATAAAAAAAGCCAGCTACAGTGAAATTTCAGCCAAAAGTCAGAAGCCATCGCTAAAACGAACGTCACATAAAACTTACGTTTTGTTTTTCGAAATTTACTTGTTTAGAAAGGAGACCAAAGAATTATTCATTCTGACTATTTAAAAAGAAGGAGTTGGTGGTTGCCGTCACGTCCATCCTCCCTCACTTTTTAACCATTCGATCTTTCTCCTCTCTTCTCAGCCACACGATCTGATTAAACCTAAAATCCAACATCACCCTCCGCCCCACGTCTACCTCGCTCTTCCCCGCCGCCCCACGCCTCCTCCTCGCTCTTCCTCCCGCCGCCCCACGCCTTCCTCGCTCTCCCGCGCGCCCGCGCCTCCTCCCCTACCCACCCCGCGCGCTGCTGCCCCGCCCCCTCGCTCTCCCCGCGCTTGCTCTCCCTCCACCGCCCCGCCTCCTTCCCTCCCCCCCGCGCGCCGCTCGCTCTCCTTCACCGCCCCGCCTCCTCCCCCCCCCCCGCGCGCCGCCTCCTCCTCTCCTCCCACCTCGCGGCCGCTCCTCCCCTCCTCCCTCCCAGCGCCGCCGCCTCCACCTCCAGCCCCGGTGCCTCCTCCTCCTCCCCAACCCCACGCGCCACCGCCTCCCCTCTCCGTCCCCGCACCGCCGCCTCCTACCCCCATCCCTCTCCCTCCTCCTCCGCCGCCTCTCCCCTCCCCTCTCCTATTTGAGTTGTCCCCTTTCTCCAGTGGTAGCACAACATCATCTCCTTCACCTCCGATCTCGCGCCATGGATCCAAACCCTAACCCAAACCCGACCGACGCCCAAGCCGAACCCAACCGAAGCCCCCGAGAAGAGGCTCACCGCCTCTCCTCCGTAGCGACCTCCCGACCGATGACAACATGGAGGCGACGCCGTGCGGAGGACGGCGACGATGACGAGAGGGCTACCTCACGGCGCGTCCGAGGCGAGCGGCAGCAGCTGCGCGGCGCGCTGGAAGGACGAGATGGAGGGCTCGACGAGGACAAGGACGCGACGCGGGCCCACCCAGCCCAGCGAAGCGCTCTGCCGCTCCGAGCGGGCGATAGCCTCACCTCTAGCGGCGGCATCGACAAGCCCGAACCCGAAGGCCACGCCGCCGGTGCCGAGGACTGGGCGCGTGACAAGAGGTATCTCGACGAGGTCACATATGCCATCAATTTACCACGTTTGATACGATTGTGCTTATTGCTTTGCATATTTTACATGACTATGCGCGGTGTGGATTAAGCTAATCCCATCATATACTATGAATTTTTCACCCCCCAATTGGCCAATTCCACTCCTCATCGGTAATTTGGCTCAATGTGTGATACCCATAGTTACCACAACTAACATATAGTACTAACTTTTGAGACGGCGCTCCACGTCTAGCATTGGTACTAGCTTGTTGGTATTCTGCGTATTTTTCAAGGTTTGCACCATACCTGCTATTGCTGGAGGGGTGTAGGCGGTATGGTTTTGTGTCACCCTGAATGCGCTCCTTGATGTTTCAGGATGATACTTCAGCTTCCTGGAGGAAAAGGAAAAAGCATTTCTTCATTTTGAGTAATTCCGGCAGGCCAATATATTCTAGATGATATCACTTATGCAAGACGAATTCATGATAAGAGTTGACCAAGAATGGTGCATTTTCTCAAGCAAAGATATAAGATTGTGCATTTTTTTCATCTGTCAAACTTTCGGTATGGTGATGAGCACAAGCTAGTGGGTTTCTGCTACATTGCAAGCCATCATTTCCTTCATTGAGAACATGTGTGCAACGATCTGATTCCACTTTTGGTGATAACAATGATTAGGTTTTGTGGTTCGACTTTCTTTTACGTGGGTGTCTAATTTTTTCTTTTAGTGACCTTTTATTGCTTTCATCCATGGCGACCATATCAAATTTGTGAGGCAGGAAAACATCGTGTGAGGTGGCCTTCCTTGCCAAAAATTTACTCTGTTGTTTATCTCATTTCGAAGGAAAGATGCATGCTTTCTTCCATTGAGGCTTGAATAACTTGGTACAGCTAACCTGGAAATCTTATGTGCAAACCTTTCTAACTATGAAATATAGTCTACTAAGTTGATTTAACACTGTCTTTTACATAGTTTTCCTCGTCAAGGGTCCAATATATTTAGTTTGTATAAGCTGCACTGAAGAGTTGTACGAAGGATTGAGGGACAACTAGAGCTCATGTATGGGCGAGTGCACCCATCTTTGCATTAATCTTAACACAATTAAATTTGATAGGTTTTCTACAAACTTATTCCTCCATTCGTATCCTGATTTATCTCTTTGAAAACATGGAGTTGCAGATGTTGCTTATTCTAACAAAGTCGGTCAACAGGTGCTTTGAGAAGAATCCAAAATTTGATATGGCACCACTGCTTGGTGGCACGGATGCAATTTTCCAATCTCTTATGCATGCATTCATTTGGTCGATTGTGTTTTTCTTTGCTTGTGATTCATCTTATGCCATATACATTTTTTTACTTTTAATGCTAAATTGAAATGTCAATTGAATCGCTCTCAGAATCTGCTACATATCTTCATGCATACACATGCCTTCCCTTGCCCAATCAACAAGGCGGTGGCAAGCGTTGTTTTGCGGGACATTCTTGATTCAGAGTTTTATTTGCACTGTTGATGTGTGAGCACAAGATCTCCCAACTCTCTGCGGAGCGTATAGTGCGGCACTAATTTTATATGACCTTTTGAGCCATATTGTATCAAATCTTGCTTATATGCTTAGATGTAACACTGATACTATGGTTAGTTCTGGATACACTTGAGGTGCCACTTGAACCTTCTAGAGGTTCATACAATGGCATACATCTTCTTTTTTGTCTGTCAGTTAATTATTTATCTTTCACCTGATCTATGCAAAGATGACATATCTCTAGGAAGTTCTATATAAGGCTTGCCACTTGTGTTGATATGGTGTCACATATCTTTTTAATTTCTTGTTCAGAGCAACCTTCTTCCATAACATGATTCTTCATATATGTAATGAATTCCGTTGCAACGCACAGGTACATGACTAGTTCATTCTGATAATACTAAACCTCCATTTTAAGGTACCACTCTTTAATTAATTAGCCACGCAAGCTATATTGCCCTTAAGTGTTTTATTTAAGACTAATAACAATCAAAACTTAACTTTGAATTGGTTGGGACGTGGCAAACCTAGACTGAAGCGCAAGACGCGAGGGCCTCAGTGGCAAGCCAGTGTGGTAGGCCCTCCGCCATAAAAGACAAATTCAATATCAAAATGGACGCTTAGCCCATACATCATATATTGGGTTTGTTCTTTTACACTGTAGCTGGTGACTTTTGAATATAGTTAATAGTTTTTGGTTTTTCAGTGACTTTTTCTTTTTGGCCCTATCTCAATAATCACTATTGATTATGGCTTAGCTTTTGGTTTTTTAGTAGTTTTTATCTTTTAACTTATCTCAATTATCATTATTAATTAAATTAATAAGTCACAGTTAAAACCTATAAACTACAGCGTAAAACAACAACCCATTAGTCGAACGAAGCCTGCGCGGCGCTTCCCTACGATTTGGGCCTTCGCTGCTTTCCGGTGGCCTAATAGGAAGCGAAGCTAGCAATAGCATCATCCCACGTGCTTCGACGGTCCAGTAACACGGCTAGGAATAGGATTTCGCGATCCCCATCTCTCTCTCTCTCTCTCTCCCCGATGGCTGAGCCGCCGCCGGCGCAGACGCCGCCGCCGCCGCCTGCGCAGCAGCAGCAGACGCCGGCGGGGGCCGTGCGCGACGACATGATGGCGTGCGTGGCCGCGCTGGAGGCCGCGCTGCTGCCCTGCCTCCCCGCGCGTGAGCTGCAGGCCGTCGACCGCTCCCTCCAGTCCTCCCACCAGAGTACGTGGAACCGACCCATAATCCCCTGTCCTCTCGCCACCGCCGATCTCCACTCCGCACGGTTTTGTCGCCGGCCGAGATTCGTGGTGCTTGCTCGGTCGCCGGCGCCTCGCGCGCGAGGTGTTCGTTGTTTTGCCTACAAAATAGGGGTGGTGTTTGTCGTTCGTTCTTGCGGAAGCTCGCGTCTTTCCTGCGCATGCGCACTTTTAAGTGCTGAGATTGCTGCAAATTGCATCTCTGTAGTTTAATTTGTTGTGTTACTGGTGCCAAATTTGAGATGACTGTTTTTTGCTGTCGGCTCCATGTCGAGCAGTTGATGTTGAGAGGCACGCGAGGGATTTCATGGAGGCTGCCAAGAAGCTCCAGTCTTATTTCATCAGCCTGCAGCGCGAGGACCAGCCCACCACAGAAGAAATGCTTCGGAAGGTACATTTCGTCAACAACAACTTGACCTGGAAATCACCTCATCTTAGTCCAACAACTGCAAGTGGAGTACATGCGTACATTGGTTTTGCTAGATGCTGTGGGTTAGGACTTAGGCGTGAGGGCAATGGTGATTTTGTGCGTGGGGTGGGGGTGGTGTTCTGGGGTATAGGAGGCAACCTATAGTGTGTTGTGGGATCGCTGCCAGGCTGATGGACTGGAGTAGCATACTACTTAGCGGCATGGTAGCCGAGGTCACTAGTGTTCACTGAGAGCTGAGGAATAGCCAGGGAGAGGATAGTAGAAAAGAAGGTGAAGAATTTTGGGAAAGAAAGGGTTTGGTTTTTTATTGGTAGTGAACTAGTAATCCTGAGTCTTGACATGAGTTGATCGACCCGAAATCAACCCCTTATTGTTACGGCTAGTTTTTCGGAATAGCTAATTAAGTATCACCTTTCAGAATGTGGCTCCTCTGACTTAGCAGAGGCAAGTCACAGCGTGCCGTTCCTCTAACATCCACCCTCCATCTACATCCACCTCAGATCTTCACCGCTACCTATTCACTATCGACCAAAGTACCAGACTCCCATCGTCTTCCTCCATTAGAAGGGGAAAGCACCAGGAGAACTTAACGCTTGGAGATACGATAGGAGCATATCTTCTACGCTTCCCTTACTGGTAGAAGCTAGGAAATATTCACATACGCCAACATCCTGAACAAAGTTAGAAAAGCTTTCACGCGTTAGTACTGCATTATACTCTATCCGTTCTTTTTTACATGACGGTTTTTTACTTTTCACAGTCTCTGAGATATGGCTTTGACATTACTTTTTTTTTTTTACAACTTTACATTAATATGTACTAGAAAAATTATAATACTATGAAAGTATTTTTACGACAAATCTAATCATATAATTTCAGATAGCCAATCTAGATAGTTCTAAACCGGCACGGATTCTAGGACGTCAAGTAAAAAAAAAACGAAGGGAGTAAAAGAACTTCAATTGTGCAATCAAGATTCAAGACACTTCTCTGCACTTTAAATTGATCAGTACGTTTATGTCGGACCTCGGGTTCGCAAATCCAAATTCTCTGTGATTCCATCGCACTATTATCTGGATCAGTAGATAGTGCTCACAGATACATTACTGTATATTGAAAATATATTATGTGGAAGCTTTTTTAATACAGTAATAACTTACTCATGGGTCGATCAAGCCGAAATCAATAAAATACAGCAGCGGAAACTTCACACATGTGGGACTCTCAGGACGTGCCCATAGGCAGCCAACTGGGGTTCACGACTTAGTTCTTGGTCTCATCGATTTCCAGCTCTGTTGACTCCTTTAATGCACAACTTGAGGCGGATCATGGCGTCCTGGGCGACAATTTGATGCAACCGGCGGTGGGAGCCGAAAGAGGCGCCAACGACTAGAGAGAGGGAAGGGCCAAATGGTGCGAGCACGAGGATAGAAGGTCGCAAAGGACTCACCGAGGTGGTCGCCGAAGCCAAAGAGGAACTAAGGAGGGCTGGCGACGGAGGCCGATGCCGGCGCGGGACGACTCTCGTGGACGGCTCGCTGGAGAGAAGAGCTGGGGGTGGCATCAGGGATGGCTTCAAGGAGTTGTGGAGGTGCTTCAAGAGTGGGGAATTGGAGCAAGGCCGGCCGGAGAGGGGAAGGTGCCGAAGAGGAGGGTGGCGTGCGGTGAGCTCGGGGCACAGGCTCCCAATTAATCGAGGGAGGAGGTAGAAGACTTTTGGGGGCACGCCGCGACGCAGTCGGATTGGCGGGGGCTTGGTCATTGAGGCGGGACGGTGTGGAAGTGCGGGCTGGCCGGTGCGGGCATAGAGGTGGCTCGGCCGCGCTTGGAGGAGAGGCTGTGGGAGCAAGAAGAGGTGGCATCGGGGGTTCTTATAGACGAGGAAGTGAGGTTGCCGTTAGGCGAATTGAAAATGCACGCTTAGTGGAGTAAAGCCGGGCGGTGGCGTTGGCATGTCGTGTAGCTTGGGCGGCCATAGGCCGGTGCGAGGGCACAGGCGGAGGGGCGCAGAGGCGTAGAGGAGTAATGCCGACGACGGAGCAGCGCATGCGTAGGCGAGCAAATAGAGGCGCAGGGTTAGGCCGGTGGGGTGGGAAGCAGGGCTAGGAGACGGTGGTGTGGATTTGGCGTGAGCTGAATCAATGTAGAGTGTCACCAGGGGAAAAATCAGGGGCGTTGCGCGGCGGAGAGGAGAGGAAAAATGACGCGCGGCGGAGTTAAAGAAAGGAGGTGAGGAGCTAGGTACGGTGAGGGAAATGTAGCGCCGGGGGAGGGGAGGATCTAGTGAAGGGGCGGAGCTAGGCGGGAGGGGTGACGAGAGCTCGGTGTGGCTAGCGCGCGGAACTGCAGGTGTGCGGGCGCACAGGTTGGGACGGGCGTCGCTAGGAGAGAGCAGGAGGGAGGAGGAAGAAGGGAAGGGTGCCGGGGTGGACCGAAGGTCGGGGAGGAAGGGCGGCTGGGCCGGCGGCAGTTGCACGAGAACGTCGGAGCTAGGCCAGCTCAGCTGGCGAGCACCTGGGCAGAACAGGGGGGAAAGGAAGGAGTGATGAGAGGGAGGAGGAAGGAGGCCTGGCAGGCCGTGAGGGGGGGGGACCAAGTGGGCCGGAGAAAAATGGGTTGGGGCCCGAGAAGATTTTAGAAAATTTTGGGAATTTCAGAATTTGATTTCTTGGCTAAATTAATTAGGAGGGGGAATTCTAATATTTAACTTTGATTTCAAACTTAAATCTTGATCTTGAATTCCCATGTTTCCAAATTTTAGATTTTGAATTTTAGACTTGTGATGGAATTCAGAATTCCTTGATTTGATCTTCAGTCATGTTCTTGATTTCAAGATTTTGAGTTTCCTTATTCGGATTTTTGGCAAGGAAACAAATTAAAAAGCTTGAGTAAACGCCGAAAAATTTTAAACCATGCTGAAGAAGCAATGAAAACATTTTATAATTTTCGCAATTACACTAGTTCTCATTTTGGGATGTTACAGTTTATATATTGATTTGTAAGTAGAAAGTATCACACGAACCAACTGTGGCCTTGACGAATGACTCTGCAAAGAGTGTTTGATGGAGAGGCGAAATGAAGGTCTCCTATTTGCTTTTTGGTGCTTAGTCCAAGAGGCAACTCAAGGAGAGTTGGCCGTTGGATATATATAGATGGTGGATATTGGGGGGAATGAATGCTGTCACTTTCCTCTATTAAGTCAGACAATCCGCGTCACCTTTCACTATAACCACCTAACATTTAGTGGTATAGGTTGCATTATAAAAACTGCTTTCATTCTAGTCCAACCTCCTGCACTAGAACAAGATGGGTAGAAATTGAAGAATATATAGGAATGCTTTTGTTCTGTTCTAACCTCACCTTTGGAACTATTGGAAACTTCTCATGCACTCATTTCTTCTGTTAAATTTCTTGGAAGCTATTCAGAGAAATCATATATTCATATGTGCTAGTCACAAAGCTTAATTAAGATGCCAACTCTGAGCTATAATTTGTCACCTTGTGTTAATATGTTTGCTTTGCAGGAGATTACTGTAATGGAGGAAGAACTCAAGACCAAGTCTGAGCTCATTGAGAAGCATAAGAAACTCATCGAAGGGTGGCAGAAAGAGCTGAAGGACCAGCTGGGCAAGCACATCACTGAGCTCGAAAGAGTGTGACTCGGCAGTCTATTTTTCGAGTTTCCTTTGCAGGAAAACATGAACTCTAGGTGACCGAATGTTAGGGCTATGCCTTGGAAATTTGTGTACATCAAGCAGACAACCCACCGCAACAAGATATTACTTAGGATCTAACTAGTTATGTGAACAGACAATTGCTCTTTAATGTTGGGCTCGTTAAATTGCTCCTATCAATGTTCGATTCTGTAGTTTGTTTATGATTTATGTAGCGGTATCTTGTATTCTTGTGTGCTCTTCAATTGGGTGTGTTCCGTGTGAATCATGTTAAGACTGTTAGCTGTTTGAACAAAGACGGTGATAAAATTGGAACGACAGAGAAGTTTAGCATGGTCCTTTGCAAGAATGACAACTCCAAAATTTCTGTATACTTGTCCAAATTTTCTTTATTCTTGAAAAAAGAAAATAACAAAGATGTTTCCCGATGTGGAGTTTAGGCCAAAATTGTCCTCTACCAGTTTTAAGAAACTCCTCTACTTGCCTCGGTCCTTATAGATTGCCTTCATTCAGTCTGAGATAATTGTTAAGTGCAAGAAAATCACCAGAAGGATGGCCATCAATAGATCACAAGACTGTTATGCTCGCAAGATGATTCATATTTCAGAACAGCGAGTCTTTCCAACTTCTAAACGCTGTTTTTATTTTATTTTTCTATAATAACCAACGAACAGCATAAAAGTTATAAGCTGCAGCATAAGTCAAAACCAAAAAGAACAGGTCTTATGTAGATTTGGTGAAGTTACCTGATTCATATTTCAGAACAGTGAGGTCAGTACAAGGATGTAGATTTGGTGAAGTTACCAAGACAGGTTGGAAATGTGATCATGACTGCAGGATAACAGGACTAACTGGGGTAGTACATGACTGCAAAAATAGTTTCCATTTCACCTCGGTTCCAGAAACACACATCAACGCAACTGAGCAGTAAATCTAACAGGAATATCCAGGCTGTAGGCTACCTAAAACATGAAAAATCTGCCAATTGTACAAAGGTAGGGCTACAACATTCATTCGCCAAGTCAATACAGCTAAAGAGCTCTCTACTTCTTTGCATATATGATAAGCATTTGGTTATCTTTTGAAATTTTGAAGCCCTGAAGATGGTTCATGGCTGCGGTGGCCTGCCCCTCGTCTCCATACTCCACAAAAGCAATTCCGGGTTTTGCTTCAACCATCCTCACTTCTGTGAACCCTGGGAGCTGGCAGAAGAGCATCTGCAGCATCATAGGGCTCGTCTCGTGTGGGAGATTTTGGACAAAGAGGATGTTGTTTGGTACAATAATCTCTGGCATCATGGCCTTCTGTCCCCCAGCAAAAGGTAGCTGAGAGAGCTATACAAAAAAAATAAGACATTTGAATTGAGGGCGTCATCTCAAGCAAGTAAGGAGCTGACAAAAACGATGCACCACAAAATAATAACACAATTAAACATGACAACATGCTCATTGTACCAATGGTAGTGGGTATTATATCTATACTGTTACATGACACACAACTACACCAGCTTTTAGTTGTGGCTACATGTTGCCACCTAAATCTCAAGTTATTTCTCACTCGTAAATTTCAAGTTATTTCTCACTGCTAAGTCTTAATATTTTGAATGGCAAATCATCCTAACATAAATCTGCAAGGAGAATCGCCGGCTCATGCACACTCAAGCAAACTTTGTTCTCTGTATAGAATGAACTAAGATGAGTGGAGCTTGGCGTCCATGCTCAAATATATGCAATAGCGGGGTAGAGCACAAAACATGAGCCCAATTCAATACCCATATATGACGGCTCACTGAAGCACCAAGGGCCTACTTAGTGAAATATCTTGTATGCCCAACATTTTACGCAACAAATGCAAAACAATGAAGCAGAAACATGATTCTAATCCATTCCATAGTACTTACCGGAGGAGCACCATAAACACCAGGGTAAGCACTCACACCTAAGCCAACTTGACTAACATCGAGCTGCTGCTCACGTTTCTGCTTCTTTTCAGCTGCATTATTCAAGAACAGGCAAATTAATAAGGTTTGCTCTCAAAGAAAAAAAAAGCAAGCAGACCTGTCATAAGCTCATAAGTATAACTATCATAAAAAAGTTCCTCCCAGCGACTAGTAATTATGTTGACAAAAAGAGCCAAAGTGTGTTATGCTACATCTGGTGCATTGAACAGATATGACCTCAGGTTTGAGAGACAGCTGCCTCATTGATCTGAATACTTCATATCTAATAAATATTAACATCTTAATAAAAAAAAGTAAGTGTACGCACAGAGTAAAGCAGGACCAGCCAAAGGCACTTGTCACAATTCATTAAGGAGCGAAATAGTTCTTAGACAATTTTGAAATTCTATAAATAGGTGAATGCATCTATTGATCACGGGTAGAAAAATTGCATGAATAGTTACCAGGAAGTACTGACTAATAGTTTCAGCATTGAATCAGGGACCACAAAAAATGTTGATGCTATGACTATTTCAACATTGACATGCCAGTATCATGTCTCACTACAGTACAGGTACAAATAGAAACCATGAGAGTGTCACTAATAACTCCTCAAGCCTATTTATTAGTATGCTAAACACCAATCCGTGAAAGAGAGACCATCTTAAGTACAATTTTCTATTATTCTTTATGAAATACACCGACAGTATACAGTGTTAACATGTGCAAACTAATCATAAATCCTAATGTCTAAGTAAAAGAAAGTGGTATCTATGAAGATATGAATACATCAGTATGGAACAAATGATATCTAAGACATGAAGACATTTGCTAAACAATGAATGCAAGAGAAGAGGCATGTTAACCAGCATCTTACGTTTCTCATCGATCCTTTTCCTTCTTTCTCGAGGTACGTAGGTGCCATCGGCTCTTGCTACAATATCCGACTTTGTCTTGGCATATTGAATTCTCTGAAGTCAACAACCAAGATTCCATGAGTAAAGCAAAAGAATAGCACAGTTTCTTGGAGCCAAAATGCAACAGAAATAAGCAGATAAAACAACAGTTGTGGTTCACATTGAGCTGACCAGTTTGACCAACTCGGGTATAGTTTTGTCTAGCTTAGACTTATAAGTCATACACAAAGTTGCAGACTTAATGTGCATATACCATATAAACCCACCAAGCTAGCTTACTAGATAGGTCATACTAGTTGTTTGGGTAAAAGCATCTTACAATCCTTACAAGCAATGTCAATAAGCCTAAAATGCAAGTTTATCAGACCAGCCACAACGGTATGCAACGAAGGGCAAATATACACATGTTTGTTTCTCAACATGAAATTCATAAATCGAATAAGCTTTCCCTAACTGCTGCTCACAGCTCTAAACTCAGTAACTCACCATAGGTTTGTCATAGAAGGGAAAGTCCTGCATCCTCTTTAGAGCCTCAGTTGCTGATGCAACATCTTCGAACACAACCCATGCTTGCCCTTTATGCTTCAAAGTCTTAAAAGCAAGCACGTCAAGAATCTTCCCAAACTGGGAGAAAACGGCATTGAGGGACTTCTTAAGTTCTGTAAGGATTTCAGCAGATTATGCTAAGCTGTACCATAAAATTGAATTGAATATATGTAAAATAAAGGATAAAAATAAACAAGATTGAGCAGAAAACATCAGCAGAAGAGAACAAACACGAAACTTCAAATTTGGAGACACACTAAATCTGCAAAATGCACAATTGCTGATTATTCAGCAATCAGCATATTGGCACTGCAAAAGAAGATATCCCATGAAATGCCAATCCAATTCCCAGTGCTACAGTGTTCCCTGAAGCTGCTACGTTCCAAATTCTGGCAAAAACCACAGCTCAGTACATCAAAAAACAGAACAAGAAAATTGCTGTGCCAAGAGCTGCCTAAGGCTGAAGAGTTATCATCACTCATCAGATTAAGCACACCACCACTTCCATTAACAAAGTACAAGGTAAACAACTAATCTGCACTTCCCAAGGCAGCACAACAGCAGCAATCACTCCTTTTCCACTCAGATATCTGCAGCACCCCTGCATGATTGACCCCCATCACAAACCAGCCGGGCACAACACGCACAGATTCTTTAAATAACACCAAGATGCACCAATGCCACGAAGCCGAGGTGTTTGACGATAAGCCCGGACAAGGGCTAATACGCCTAGAGTTTCTAGGGTTTAAGCTACCCGCATCTCCATATCAAAACCACCAAGATTTGCACCGCGGCAGCCTAGAGAAACGCCACAAGACTGCAATTCTTCTACCCCCGGAACAACAGTGGACCAAAAATTGCAGATAAGATCCACCCTAGGGTTTAGAGAAGGACGTGCAAGGGAATGGGGGTGCGGCACCTTCGAGTTTGATCTTCTCGTTGAGGTTGTTGATGTAGATGGTGACGTTCGGTGGGGTGCCGTTCGCCTCCCCGCCGCCGACCGCCGACTCGCCGCCCATCTTCCCTCTCCTCTCCTCGCGCGGCGCTCGAGCTCGAGGGCTCTCTCTCTTGGGCCTGTCGTTTCCTCTTTCTTCGCTGCTCCTTTTCTGGGTTGGGCTTTCTTGCTTAGGACGCGTTCCGAACGGTTTTAGCTTCGGTTTTTTTTGGTCTTTTTATTTATTTAGGGCTTGTTTGTAAGTTAGAGAGAAAAAACCAGAAAAACAAATCTTTAGAAGGAATTTTATGGCACATGAAATCCTTTCACTCCAGAGGGTAAATATTCCCATCCGAAAAAATATTCCCTGCCATCATTTTATAAACCACAGGGATAAAAATTCCAGACAGTGTAGAAAAAGATAAGCTTAATCTTGAATGATAACACCTAAAAAGAGCACATACTCCACGCGACATTTAAACCATACAGGATTCCTTAATCCAATTACATATAGTCTTGTAGCTTCCTTCACTTTTTTTTGCCATCTGTTTCATCAGACTTGCTCATCAGTCTTGTTGCACCGAGAAAACAAATCAGTCTTCACTTCAAAACCTAGCATCATTGCAGCATCAGGCTTCTCGGTGTTGAGCATCATCTCCACTTCAGTCGCGTCACCGCAGCTACTTGGGATTTCAACTGACAGATACAATGATCCATTTGCTGCTCTTGTATACCCTGGCCAAGTATCTTCCATGTCTGAACGACTAGCATCATTTTCCTCCATATAGCCTGCATGTCAACCCATCGAGCGTTTTGAAAATATATGGTATTTCTTTCTTTCCAAAGGCACAAAAATCAGCAGAGGTAATCATATTAAGAATCATTTTGTTTTTATTACATAAAGCACCATTTTGCGACAGAATCAAAATTCTGATCAATCTGAAAACCAAACATATCTGACCAATCTGAAAACCAAACATATGAGATATGCTTAGCCATAACTCTTTAGTATCCACACACTTAAAAAAAAGATGGTTAAAAAAAATGGTTAGCCGATTCAAGTTCACAACAAAACAGGCCGGTTTTATCTTGAACATTTTTTCTTTTAGCCAAATTATCCCCAGTAAGAATCTTGTTATTACACATGAGCCAATGGAAAAATTGAACTCTAGGAGGGATCAACAACTTCCAAACTGCAGGAACATGAACAGGAGCAACACCTTACATCATTCATGATTGCCTGAACTTTGACTGTGTCAGGCAATAGCTTTTACACATTGTAACTAGTTGCGAACTAAAAAGGAAGCTTAATCTAAGAAGGAGGAATCCAATCTAAGAATGACAAAATAAAAAGGAGGAATCCAATCTAAGAAGTAAAAACTGTTTTATTGCAACCAATCAGCTCATAACAACACAACTTACTAAGCCCCGCAACACCCAATTTTATGTCCCACAAAACCTAGACCACACATCTAACGTTAGGAGTTCTTTTGCGTCACTTCTTTTCAATCTAGTCCCCAAGAATCAATCAAGAATCGAATGGATTCTTCAGCTCTACCTCAAGACTCAAGGATCCAACGGGCGGATCGATTCCAGTAGCTCTGGATCGATTTCAGTGGGAACATCTCCACCATGGTTCGCTGCAGTTTCTGGTCCCAATCTGCACACCAAGCAGAATCACACATACACATTGGGTAAGCCCACTACAAGCAGCATCAATCACTCTTGGTTTCACTTCACTTCTATCTTAGTTATGAATTCAAAGCAACACCAATTCGCCCCCAAATATATGCAGAATTTGGTATACCTTGGTGGTTGAATGTGGGATCCACGAAAGTCTCACGGATCAACCCCCATGCCTCGACCAGCGTCCTCTGCACCTAGTTCACCTGCCAAGAACCCAAACAAGAAACTCGTACACAATAAAAATCCCCCTTTCTTGGAACATGGCGTCTGCAGCAGGGCCTTGGGGACCCATCTCGTGGGCCTTGGAGACGGGGAAGGCAACGGTGAGCATCTGGGCCAGGGCCGACGGCGGGGGAAAGGTCCCCGCTCCCCGGCGAAGCCGGTTAGTGAGCCCCGCCGCTGCCTTCCACAGTGCTCGATCTCCATGCTCTAGCGGCCCAGAAGCCCGGACGGGAGGCGGCAGCTGCTCCCGCCTCTTCGACCACACCTGGAGCCTGGCTCTCCCAGCGCCAAAAACAGCTGGTGGGGGCCTGGACCAGGCCCAAGCGGGGGGCGTGGGGCGGAGGCGAGAGGGAGGCAATCAGGATATATTCTCGACTAGGGTACAGGTGGATATATTCTCCGTGGAAACGGCGCATATTGGGCCAGAAAATCCTCGTCTCGTGGGCGTCCAAACGAGCCTTCTCGATGGCCTGGGAAAACTTTGCCCGTGGGTCTCCAGCCCAGGGAATCGGCAGGGATCCCGGCCGGATGGTGGTTTCCAAACAAAGCCTCAAATCAAAAGCTATTTGAAATATATAGATTTTTAATTTTGTTTTTTTTCCCTCTTATTTCTTTGCATTGATCACGATGATATAACAGTATTTTTTATTTTTTCTTATTTTTTTAAATTTCTTTTAATTGAATGATTTAAAAAACTAACAATCATTATAATGTAATTTCAGTCAAAAGTTAACAGTTAAAATCATAAGTTAGAAGTTTAAGCTGTTTGGAGCGAGCTCGCTTGGAAAGGTTTCGAATTTGGGCCTTGGACGAGCCTGTCTAATGAATAATACTCCCTGCATTAATTAATTGGACTTTTACGTGATGCTGTTTGGACTCCAACCGTACAATATTTTTTTCACAAGTCTTAAAGATAGTTGGACTAATTGTTGGTCAAAAATTACAAATTTTGAATCTGTAAATGTATGGACGCCTTATAAAAATCAACTTAGGGATTAATAATCTTTATACTTTCTCGGGAAAAAAATTCCTTGTATAAAGGAGAGTTGTGCCTAGAAACCAACTATAGTATATAATAATCGGCCAGAGTTCAAATCTCCCTCTCAAAAACAAAAATTAAAACCCCAAACATTACGAATTTCTTGACTACTACTCTACCACCAACTGTCTGTTGTTTGGATTTGATCCCATGATCTCTACGAGGTTATGTTTATATGGTCAGTGTTAGTTTGCCTCAGTGAAGAAAAGTAACCATAATCTTTTCCCCTTACACAAACGAAATGAATGGAAGGAGAAGGAATAGTACACAGGAAGTTAGAAACCACATCTTTTCAGACCTTTCCTCACAAACTACAGATTGTAATGCAAAGAAAATACATTGGTAAAAACATCAACTCACAAACATCAGGCAAAAAATACATCACAAAAATCTTTACTATTATAAAAGAAGGAGTTGGTAGTTGACCCGTCGTCACTCCTCTCTTCTCAACCATTCGATCTGATTACGAAATTAAATCTGAACCGTCCGTCTCCTAAACCCCAGCTCTCCCCCGCCGTCCGCCCCCCTGTGTCACTGACATACCTTCGGCACCAACTCCTTCCGCTCTCTACGCTCCACATCCATTTTTCTCGTGCGGCCACCTCGTTTCTTCCACTATCCATCGCTCCTCCGCTCCCTCCTCTGCCGCCGCGCCGCCCTCGCCTCCTCCCCTCCCTCCGCCCTCACCACCTCCGCCCCCCCGCACCGCCGCCACTCCTCCGCGCCCCACCTCCTCTCCGCCTGCGCTCCGCGCCTCCTCCTCCCCACCCTCCGCCTCACCACCTCCGCCTCCCCGCATCGCGCCCCTCCTCCGCGCCCCACCTCCTCGCCGCCCGCGCTCCCACCGCCTCCTCCTCCCCCACCCCTCCGCTCCGTCGCCACCTCCTCCCGCACCCTCCGCCTCCGCCGCCTCCTCCCCGCGCCGCCTCCTCCCCTCCCCTCCCACCCCACGCCGCGGGACTTTGCTTGACGAGTGGCCCTCCTCCCTTCTAGATCCGGCATCGGATGGCTGGCCCCCTCGACCTGTGCTGCAGTCGCGCCATCCCTTCCACAACGCCGCCTCACCTGGCCCCTCCGCAGCTCCCTCCACCGCCCGTATCTGCAGCTCTCCCTCCTCCCCCAGATCCGACGCCGGGGGTGCTTTACACCGCCGCCTCACTTGGCCCCTCGACAGCTCCCTCCACCACCCGCATCAGCAGCACTCCCCCTCCCCTAGATACGGTGATGGCTGTACTCCCCGGTGTGCATCCGCTCCTCTCTCAGCCCCCTACCCCCCATTGCCTCACCGGCGGCTGCAGCTCCCTCGTCGGCACCCATCGACGGCCCTGCTCCACCGCCGCTTCCACCGGCCGGATTTGGAGCCTCCTTCTCCCCCAACGCTGCCGCCCTGTTAGCAAAATAAACTTGTTGTGTCAATTTAGTTAGGCGCAGTTATCTGCATGCACGCGCAGTTATCTGCATGCATATGCCGTGCGTCAGACTAGCTCACGACGGACTCTTAGTTTCCGTTTCGGTTCCATTTGCATTTGAATTGCAGATTACGTTTGCTCTGCATAATAAAAGGCGAAGAGAAAACCAGAAAACGCTTTCCAACCGATCAAGTTCCACCAGCAAATAGGTTAATCTTTTTTCTTCTTATTGTTCTCTTAATGCTCAAGTTATGAATCAGCACTTAAATTACCAGGGCATCATCTTTTGTAGCGAACTTGTGGTGATTTTTCTGAAGTTTCTTGTTGACAAGGATCCAAGCAAGCAGTTACTTGAAGCAGATCAGAGATTTGAGTGTGATCTGTAAGTAGCTTGCTAATTGTTGATTTGGTTTCTTATTTATAGATTGGTCTTTACTCTTTATTAATACCGTGTGTATAGATTTGAATCTTTAATACCGTGTGTATCGACGTCTCGAATTTATCAGTAGCCTTATCAATTGTAAACCTTTTCTTGGCCACAACATTTTGCCTGTAGCGCTGGCAATTGTACTACTTTTCCCTGCCATTTAATGGCTCTTCTTGGGTACCCAGCAATCGTAAACTGCTAGGAAGGTTGTTGTTTTAGTTTAGAACATGGATACAATTGGCAAGAACTAATTTTGTGGCAAATCAAACATAGGCTTTATTTATATTTTGTTTTCGTTGATCCTATTACTGCCTTGTAGTGGTCAATCCATTATATCCAATGAATATGGCAACCAGAAGTTACTCAAGCTTTCTTTTCCACTTTTCAAGAGTTTCGAATCACGATAGTGCCCCGAACAAAAGAAGTTAATGCTTATCCAAGGGAAAGAAATATCTCGTAATATTGTGTACTGTTCTACTGCAATCATACTGCTTTATTTGTATTTTTTTTCAATGAACCTATCGTTGTGTTGATTTGGCTGATTTAATATATCTGAAGAATATAGCACTAAGATGCTCTTTGAGTTTTGTCACCTATGGAATCATTGTTGTATCCTGAATGAAAAAGGTTACTACCTTATGCAAGGGAAGAAGAATCTCATGTTACTTCTTTTGCTCTACTTATACAATGATACGAAACTTTGTAAGATCCATGATTTGCATTGTTTGAGACTTTGAGGTACTGGTTAACTATTGTGAATTTGTGATGCAGAGGGCACATTCCCTATCATGATAGCAAGTTGACTCGCATTCAGTAACCTGCACTTGGAGGCAATGCAAAGAGCCAAAGACATCAATCATTTGCACTGCTGCACCTGAAGAGGAACCTAAAAAGTCTAATATTAGGTAGATATCTACTATAGATGCATTAACTGCAAACTATTTATATTTTGCTATTTATGGAACACTTGGGTCTCTGATATTTTAGCATAGGTATGGGCAGGCTTTGATTTGGCAATTGGCTCAAACATTTTTTACTTGTTACCATTGTTGTATTAATATGTTGTGCTTGTGAGTGGTGAGCTATCTGGCCTAATCAACCTGGGTCTCATATCCATGACCCGTCGGGATTTGGGGCGGCATTTTGGCTGGCTCTGATCCGTGTATTTGCTTGTGGCTCCTCGCAGCTGGTGATCAACGAGATTGACTCGTCCGCTGCCACGTCACTGTAGGCGGTGAAGCTGCTCGCGCTGTACCTCTCCGACGATAAGGTTAGCACGCTGGATCTGATATATCGACTGTGTTCTGACCCCACTTTTGGTCTGTGGATTTGAATATGGGGTTGTTGCGGTGTGGTTTGCTGTCATTTAAGGGTCAGATATGTAAGTTTACATTGAGTGATGCGGTCCGAGTTACACTAAGACGTAAGAAAAAGTTGATATTTGTTATTCAGTTTGAGATCAATTTTGATAGTTATATATTGGCCTATTGAGCCTTTTGGAATCCAAGTCTCATTCAAACATGGTATCCGAGTAAAGCTGATATTTCTTATTCAGTTTGAGATCATATTATGCATCACTTTTATTTGGTTTTACAAGCATTTATTACATCAGGTGCTTAAGGCAACACGAAACCCATGCATATTCTCAACTTTATTAGTTCGAATACTCTTGGCAATTTGTTTTTCATTGGCTAGCTTCAGTGCTTCACTTTCTAAAATATCCAATAATTGCTGAAAAGTGTGCAACCACATAATACCACTAACCTTTGGTTTTTAGTTACTTGTTAATTCATTGTGATTCAACTATACCATAAGGTAATTTGGAAATTCCTACGCAGTCCATTTATGCTAAATAGCAATCCTCTATTTCTGAATAGTATACGTTTTCTGTTATAATTCCACCAGCAAACAGGTTCATCTTTTTTCTTCTTATTGTTCTCTTAATGCTCAAGTTGTGAATCAGCACTTTGTTATTAATTACCAGGGCATCATCTTTTGTAGCGAACTTGTGGTGATTTTTTTGAAGTTTCTTCTTAACAAGGATCCAATCAAACAGTTACTTGAAGCAGATCAGAGATTTGAGTGTGATCTGTAAGTAGCTTGCCAATTGTTGATTGGGTTTCTTATTTATAGATTGGTCTTTACTCTTTATTAATACCGTGTATATAGAGTAGAATGTGTTATTTATTACTATTACGATATGTCAACTGTGTATATTGTTTGCGTGCTCCCCTCACGCCATCACATTTTAGGTTACTTTTTCCTTTGAAATTCTGAGCATGAGCCATTTGGTGTCACTGTATGCTAAGCTTGCCTGTCTATTTTAATATTCTTCTATCTACAGCGATAATGTTTTGTCAATAGCTTCTATCTACACCAGTCCCTTGCCAAAAATGGTTGGCAGGTGAGGAACTCTGTGTGTTGTAGTAGTGGTGGGTTGGTGGTATCTATAAAAATCGTTTGGGATGCAGTTTTTTTACAAGCATTTATTACATCAGATGCTTGAGACAACACGAAACCCATGCATATTCTCAACTTTATTAGTTCGAATACTCTTGGGAATTTGTTTTTCATTGGCTAGCTTCAGTGCTTCACTTTCTAAAATATCCAAGTATTTATGTTACATACAATGCTTCAGATTTCTAGCCTAAGTTATTTGAAGTTTTGAACCACAATCGTGAAGTCACCATGATGGGGCAAAATTCTCTATCTGGATGGAGAAACAACTAAGAACATATCACTAGGAACATATAACGGCTAGCCACTTTTGTAGCTGTAGACCTGCTATTATGCATGGACATGGGATTGTCCAGCTTTCTATAAATAACTTCACCGTTGCTATTATCCAACAGTAGTGGATGGACGATGTGGTAGCGAGTTCTGCTACCATACCACCAGAGCAAACACAACCAAGTCATAGTCAAGCAGAGGCTCGCATTACATTCGAGCAAAATGGAGCAAGACGTAGGTATGCAGCTCCTACACCAGAGCAAAGGCTAGCAAGACGAGAACGTGAAAGAGCACGACGACAAAGTTTAACACCCGAACAAAGGGAAGAGATTAATGCGCGTCAAAGAGCAAAACGTGGAGCACGTGTCCAAAGTTTAACATTGGAGGAGCTGCATGAGATTAATGCCCGTCGAAGATCAGCCAGGCGAAGCATTACATCTGAGGATAGGCAAGCATTGCTTCATGAACGGAATGCAAGCTACGCAACCAGGAGAGATACCCTATGCACCGAATCAATTGCAATGCAATGCCCACATTTAGAAGCTTCATCGGATGTCAATCCATCAATGATCTCGCACGGCTTCGCTACTGCTGATCTCTCAACACGATCATTTATTACAGATGATGGTAATAACTATATTCATATTTATCGTCCCAACTATAGAATTGCACCATTATTATCCTACTCACAAAATGACGTGTGCTCTAGAAACCATCGTTGAGGACCATATGGATGAGGAGTACTACATGTTTGGTGGTGGAGGTATTTGAAACATCATGTTTCTCTCTTATCTATATAATCCAACACCTATCATCACCCCTTCCCTTTAAATACTTGCAGATGGCGACACAATGGAAGACACTGACTTAGATGAGCCAGCTGATGCCTGTCCCGCCGGATCAAATGTCCTAGATCCCTACGATCATGTATACAGCAATATACCCAATAGCACGCACGTGTTGAAGCCTGAGCTAGACTGCGTGCACTGCCACGTGAAGAAGTTCCAGTATGAGTCAAAGGGTTTTTGTTGCCGAAATGGTAAAGTTAGTTTGTCGAACCCAGAGCTAACACCAGAACTCCATATGCTCTGGTCAAGTGCAGATCCTGATGCCAGGCATTTTCAAGACAACATTAGATTCTTCAACGGTCACTTCTCCTTTACTACTCTAGGCGTTAGTCTTGATAAGAACTACACCAACATGAGGTCTGGAGTGTACACATTTAGAGCCCATGGACAAATTTACCACAATGTACATTCCTTCGGTTCGAGTGACTATGCTCCAGAGCATCTGGAGCTCTATTTCTATGATGATGACCCCACTCTCGATCACCGGTTTCGTTACTCCCCTAGCCTCGACCAGGAAGTCGTGAGGACGCTTGTCAACATTCTTCGGGACAACCCTTACTCGCAGACTTTCCGGAGCCTAGGCCAGGTTGAAAACCTCGAGGAATATCGTGTCTCACTAAACACGGACTTAAAGATGGACCAGAGAGTCTACAACAGGCCGATAACATCGGAGGTGGCCGCTGTGTGGGTTAAGGGCAACGAGCTGCGCAAAGGATTCAACCGTAGTGTAATCCTGTACGGTAACAATAATGAGAAATATAGTATCAAGCCGTACTACGGATGCTACGACCCTTTATCGTATCCATTGTTCTTCCCAGGAGGGGAGCTCGGCTGGCACCCACATATTCCAAAGCATGGCGTGCCCCTTGAAGCTGTAATCCAAGCATGTGAAAATAGTAACAACGAGTGTAGTGACGAACCCGGTTAGTCTTATGGTGAACATGGCATTTGGTCATTGTTGATGTCTTGCTTAATTGTGCTTGACCTAACATTTTGTCCTACTCATGTTTGTAGATACAAATAACCGACTTTGCGTGTCTGTAAGAGACTACTACTGCTACAAATTCCAAATGCGTCACGGGATATTCAATGCCTTATTATACGGCAAGCGCCTATTCCAGCAGTATGCGGTCGACATGTACATCAAGGTGGAGGGTACAAGACTGGACTACTTTAGGTAACACCAGAAGGAGATACGCGCAGACTTGTATAAAGGCTTGGTTGATAGCATAGAGTCTGGAGAGAGCCGTGCGTATGTTGTAGGCAAAAGGATTGTGCTCCCGGCATCATTCATTGGGGGGCGATAGAGATATGAAACGAAGGTTCTTGGACGCTATGGCCTTGGTGCAAAAGTATGGAAAGCCGGACATCTTCATAACTATGACCTGCAACCCAAATTGGGAAGAGATAAGGCGTGAGCTAGAGCCTGGACAGACCTCACAGGATCGCCCTGATCTCATCGTTCGGGTATTCAGAGCCAAGCTAGAGGACCTCAAGGAGCAGTTATTCAAGAGGCATATTCTTGGCGTAGTAGCTGCTTATGTATATGTCATTGAGTTCCAAAAGAGGGGACTTCCTCATGTTCACTTTCTTCTTATCATGAAGGGAAGGTACAAGCTCACTTGTCCCGAGCAGTATGATTGTCTCATCTCCGCAGAGCTCTCGGACAAAAACAAGTACCCATAGCTGTACGAGATGGTCGTTAAGCATATGATGCATGGCCCTTGTGGAGTCCTAAATCCCAAAAATGTGTGCATGCATGATGGTAGATGCAAGAACTACTACCCACGCCCTTTCAACGCAGCTACACTACAAGGCAAGGATTCGTACCCAGTGTACAGGAGACGGGACGATGGCCGCAGTGCAAAGGTTCGACGACAGATGCTCGACAATAGGTGGGTTGTGCCATACAACCCTTACCTCTTGAGGAAGTATAATTGCCACATAAACGTTGAGGTTTGCTCAAGCATAAAGGCCGTGAAATACCTTTTCAAGTATGTTTATAAGGGTCATGACCGAGCATCTGTTTCTCTTGATGAGCCCGATAACAACGGGAACATCGATGAGATCAAGCAGTATAGGGATGCTAGGTGGGTTACCCCACCAGAAGCTCTTTGGAGGATCTATAGTTTTGACCTTAGCAAGATCTCCCCACCAGTGTTACAGATGCAGTTGCATCTACCGAACATGCACATGGTCTCATTCCACGTGGGTCAAGATCTTCATGATGTGGTCACCCGATATGGCGTCGAGAGGTCCATGCTGACAGAGTATTTTGATATGAACCGAATAAATGAGGAGGCTCGAGGCATCTTGTACAGGGATTTTCCATCAGCATTTGTTTGGCAACAGCTCAAGAAGTGGAAGAAGAGGACGAACGAACACAAGTTGGCGTAATGTGTCCGCTTTGCCGAATGAGGGGGAGCGGTACTATCTCAGGGTGCTACTCAACCACGTACCTGGAGCCACCTCCTTTGAAGACCTCAGGACGGTGGATAGTGTAGTCTACCCATTCTTTCGTGATGCTGCTGAGAAGAGGGGACCTATCGAGGCCGACAACACCCTAGAAGAGTGCCTGACGGAGGCTGAGCTATTCCAGATGCCATCCTCGCTCCGAAGGCTCTTCGCAATTATACTGGTGTTCTGTGAGCCAAACGATGTGCGTGGGCTATGGGACAGACACCTTGAGGGAATGTCGGATGACTACCGCCGTTCCCATGTAAGCCCACACACAGTAGAGCAGATGGTGTTGTTGGACATCAGAAATATGTTCCAGTCGATGGGTAAGGACATAACATCATTCCCTCTCCCCGCTATAGATGAGTCGAACGAAATCAACGATGGAGAGGCTAGGGAGATCTATGAGGAGTCAACGATCGAGGTAGACCCTGACCATATTTCTCTGTCGTCCTCTCTCAATCTTGAGCAAAGGGCAGCATATGACGAGATATTATCTGCGGTTGACAGCGGCAGCGGAGGTGTCTTCTTTGTTGATGGCCCGGGAGGCACAGGAAAGACATTCCTGTATAAAGCTTTGCTCGCAAAGGTCCGAGTCGATGGGAAGATTGCAGTGGCAACCGCGACGTCGGGTGTAGCTGCCTCCATCATGCCTGGAGGTAGGACGGCGCACTCGAGGTTTAAGATCCCACTCAACATTAGTAATGGGGCGATCTGTAACTTCACAAAGCAAAGTGGGACCGCTAAGCTTCTTCAGCGGGCATCGCTAATAATATGGGACGAAGCCTCCATGACGAGGTGACAGGCGGTCGAGGCCCTAGACAGTACCATGCAAGACATCATGGATCGACACGACTTGTCGTTCGGTGGGAAGACAATTGTGTTCGGTGGAGACTTCAGGCAGGTGCTTCCAGTTGTTCGTAAGGGGACTAGGCCACAGATAACTGATGCGACGCTGCGTAAGTCATATCTATGGGAATGCATACGACAGCTAAGGCTCGTACGTAACATGAGGGCACAAAGTGATCCTGAGTTTGCAGAGTACCTATTGCGGGTCGGCAATGGTACAGAGGAGACCAATGAAGATGGCTGTGTACGGCTTCCGGACGAGATATGCGTGCCGTATATAGGAAAGGACACAGACCTCGATAAACTTATACAGAGTGTGTTCCCTATGTTAGATCAGAACCTATCGGATGCCAGCTATATCACATCTCGAGCCATCTTGTCAACCCAAAATGAGTATATCGATAAGATCAATATGAAAATGATTGACCTATTTCGCGGGGAGGAGATGGTGTACCATAGCTTTGACTGTGCGGAGGATGATCCCCACAGCTACTACCCTCCTGAATTCTTAAACACACTGACCCCTAACGGGCTACCTCCGCATGTACTTAAGCTCAAGATTAACTGTCCTGTGATACTATTGCGGAACATCGATCCCGCTAATGGACTATGCAACGGGACGAGACTGGTAGTCCAGGGGTTCCAAAAGAATGCGATTGATGCTAAGATTGTGCTTGGTCAACACACCGGGAAGAGGGTGTTCCTCCCTCGGATACCTCTATGTCCCTCTGATGACGAGATGTTCCCGTTTAGATTCAAGAGGAAGCAAATCCCGGTCAGGCTCAGCTTTGCAATGACAATCAACAAGGCGCAGGGGCAGACCATCCCGAATGTTGGTGTCTACCTCCCTGATCCGGTCTTCTCTCATGGGCAACTGTACGTCGCGCTATCTAGGGCCACCGCCAGAAATAACATCAAGATCCTTGTCGTTGCGGATAAGGAAGACAAGCAGCGCATGTCTAGAAAGACCCGTGGTATCTTCACGAAAAACATCGTCTACAAAGAAGTACTCACATCATAGACGATGTATTAATCACTCGATTGTAAATTCATGCTTGGCAAATACTTAATTCATGTCGAAGTTCCTAAATGTATTTTCTTTGAACAGGGCTAAATTTCATATGGTGTGTTGTTTGGATCTTCAGCAATGAGAAAAATCAATCACAGACAATCTTCTACGTTGGTTATTTCTGAATAAATTTATGTATTTTATGATAGGAATTAACATGAAAATTTTGATTGCGAACAATTTAGTCTTGATTTTATCCGATTGATATCGATGTCGCGTTGTAATGTAACTATTCTTTTATACTCACCAAGAGACTTCAAATCACATGAGACTTTAGAACACATATGAGATGTTTCATGTAAATGTAAAATTATTTTCTTTGTTATCCTTTGTTTTTTGCAACTGGCATTCTTGTGCAGATGTATGTCTCATTGGAATGTTTAACACAAAAGATGTACATCGTATTAGATTTCGTTCTGACAAACTATTTGCTGTGTCAGCATGATGTTGGTTATGAACTTTTCCACACGAAGAGTCTATGCTCCCTTTGATGCACACATGTCATTCCAATCTAAGTGTTCTTGAAGACACATTTATGCATATTCCTATTTTTCCTATAGTTCATTCTTTGTCTATCTTAATATACATTTAACACAAAATGTAATGTCGTTGATGATTTACCTTTTATAGGTGCATCCACTTTCATGAGTTAGGCCCAGACAACATACATTACGAGTGGAACTTTCGTGTACACATAGTGCATAAGTTTTCCGTTCAAGAGATTATGACTGGATCTATGCTTCAGCTAATAGTTGCTGATGAGAATGTATGTATCGATATTTGCTTTAATATTCATTGCACCATATGTTTTTTTAATTGTCAACCTAATATTATTTCATGCAATGACTTATATGATTTTCGCATTTCTATTATTAGGGCATGAAAATGGAAGTATTTTGCTTCGGTACACAATCTCATAGATTTGACCGATTACTTACCGAAGGGAGTTCGTATGAGATCCACTCAGTAAACGTTGACCTAAATCCCGACGAATTTCGGTTCCTTGGAAAGGAACTTGAATTAAGGTTCACATACCGAACTACGGTTAGGCAATTGAGCAATATCATTCAATTTTCTGATCTCCCTATCCAATATATACATTTTGAAGATGTTTATTTAAAACCAAACAAGTCAATTGTTGGTAAGATCTCCACTTTTTTACATATACTGCCTCTTATATTTGATATACTTTTGTGTTGTTGCTTTAAACAATACTTACAATTAATGCAACTTTGTAAGATGTGGTCGGTTTGGTGGTACATGTCGACCCAATACGGTACATCAACAGCTTCCCACGTCGTATACCAATGAGGGAATTATGCCTCATGGATGACAGGCAAGTTGCATAGAATGCTTCTATTTTCTTGAAAACAAATAATTTATATTGCATATTGTTGATTGAGTCCATTTTTTATATACATCAGTAAGAATTTATTATTTGTGCGCGTTTGGGACGGACTTATTATGCGATATTTAACACAATGGAGACTTGCGGGGGAACAGAACCATGTTTTAGCTGTGACAATGTTGAAGAAGAATAGTCGATATGGTATGTGTGCAACTAATATAAATACATCATCATCTTATATCTTATTCCTGTTCCTTATCTAATTGATACATTATTGACAAGGTTGCTTAATGACAGTGGATTGTACAAATTTTATATTTGGGCCACAAGATGATAGGCTACAAGAGCTTGAAGGTACAAAACAAGTAAATAATTTATGCAAGTATGTATGTCTTTCATAATTTAAATATTGCTCCCTTCAAACAGAATTGCGCCAAGAAGTGTTGCATGATCTGAATTTAAGGAACTTTATCATGAATACTGTTGACGTAAGGAACGATATACTTGACAGAATGTTTTGACATTAAATAACGTAAGCAATTCACTAAATCTTTTCGTATATTTTATATGTAATACTAGTAAGGTGCCCATGCGTTGCAACGGAAAACCAAATAAAAATGATGCATACTATCAAATATGATATCAAACTGAATAATAAATATCAACTTTTTCTTACGTCATCATGTATCAAATAAAACATACATGTTTATACTCGTAAATAAATCAAGCATCATATTAGTGAATCATGATAGAACAAGCACCATATACAACAAAATATACAAAAATGATAGTAAACAATATTTTTCTATAGTATTCTTAATACATAAATAACTGTCAGACTGTCTTCGAGAATAACAAACCAATTGATAAATAGGACATCATGCCATAAATATTAATGGGAATTTTAAAATGAAACTGATGCACCATCCTTTTGAAAGATTTATCTTCATCTCTAGCTTGTCAAGGAAAGAGAAAGCATCTGCAACACTGGTGGGGAGATCTTGCTAAGGTCAAAACTATAGATCCTCCAAAGAGCTTCTGGTGGGGTAACCCACCTAGCATCCCTGTACTGCTTGATCTCATCGATGTTCCCGTTGCTATCGGGCTCATCAAGAGAAACAAATGCTCGATCATGGCCCTTGTAAACATACTTGAAAAGGTACTTCACGGCCTTTATGCTTGAGCAAACCTCAACATTTATGTGGTAGTTATACTTCCTCAAGAGGTAAGGGTTGTATGGCACAACCCACCTGTTGTCAAGCATCTGTCGTCGAACCTTTGCACAGCGGCCATCGTCCCGTCTCCTGTACACTGGGTACGAATCCTTGCCTTGTAGTGTAGTTGCGTTGAAAGGGTGTGGGTAGTAGTTCTTGCATCTACCATCATGCATGCACACATTTTTGGGATTTAAGACTCTGCAAGGGCCATGCATCATATGTTTAACGACCATCTCATACAGCTCTGGGTACTTGTTTTCGTCCGGGAGCTCTGCGGAGATGAGACAGTCATACTGCTGGGACAAGTGAGCTTGTACCTGAAGGTGGCAATGTGTTGTAGATTGCCTCTGAGAAAGTGTCAGCAAGCTGGCCAGAAAGGCTCTAACATCCATGCGCAAGGGCAACTGAAATTTCTCCATTTTCACCTTCCAAGATTTTCATGGTCACTAATTTACACCAATGCTAACTCCCAAGCTCTTTGAGAAAGCGGTTTGGGGGTTCATCTACATCGCAAACCAAACTATCGCTCAGGAACAAATACGCTGTTGAATTTGTCAAGCTTCACTTACAGAGAAAACCACAAATCAATTTGAGAGCTAGAACTTTCCTGTTGGTTTCTGCTTTCACCATCCTTGGACAAGCGGTGTTATGAATAAAATAAACAAGCTCAGATTTCCATATTTTGATGTGAATGGACTAAAAACTTCAGAATAATGGACTCACAAATATTACATAGTAAAAGAAAGTGAGTATGGCAAGAGCAACAAAGCCATATTGGAAAACATTGTACCTGCATATTCATATGTTCAAAAATAGAAATATATTCAAAAGTTGGACATACTGATGTCCACCATAATGACACATTCAACTATTCGAGCAACAATAGCATACTAATATTTATATTGACTTCATGCTAGTTCAGACTTACTTATAGAGATACTTAATTCCTTGAAGAGGCGTAGTGTGTGGCCAAAGATCTCTTGAGCTGCAGTTGCTTGTGAATAGTAAGCAAAAGCTGTGGCGCAGAACTAAATCACACTGCATAAAGAACAAGTACGAAAATTCAATTGAGAGGGCTTCTTAGAGAACAATAAATATAGTGGAGAAAATTGATAGGTATGTGCTGCATTGTTATTGCATTTGTTAAGGTGGGGAAACATAGTCGATCGAATCAACAAAATTCACGTTCATGTAGAAGCCATTTTTCATCACTAACATGCCAGAACATAGGCCCAAGCTAGGTCCATGTTGTATGGTTGCTTTTACCTGATGTTATGCATGGAAACAACTTCAGAGAAATACAGCAGTCTGCAATAAATAGCCACTGCCTTCTCTTATCACTATGAAAATGGAATTTACAGCCTTTAACACTTCATCATAAACTTACAATAAAACATGCACATCTAAAAGAAAGCCCCGATACCGATAACATACCTGATGGAGCAAAGTAGGATGAGTCCAACATTAAATAGCAAAGAGTTCATCAAAGCTCCTCTCCATCTGAAATAAGTTACATGGGTTGTTAATGAATGCCAAAAAAGAGACTGCAAATAGAAGAGTACGTCATGGGATGAGTCTAACTACTTCACTGGGTGAATGGTGATGAAAACTAATTTCAGGCCAAGCAACATTTCCCTAGCAATCACTGCATGAGAGGAGAGAAGCAGAAGAATGCAAAGGCAGTAGTACGAAGCAGACCTAGTATAGAAAACATAAGATTGATTATACTTGTTCTCATCAGCAGGGATAAGTTGAGACAATATCAAGGACCAGAAATGTACCCCAAATGCTGTCCAACTTTTTGAAGATTTCACTCAGGAAAGCAGATAGAGGAGGATCAATCAACAAGTATATGTGGTATGTGCAACCCAAGCAATCGACACAATTAACCTGAGAACACAAATCACTATTAAAAGAATGCCCTTGGGGATACGTTGGACTAAGATAGAAGTATATTTTAGAAATTAAACATATTTACACTTACCCAACAACATTGAACATAAGTTTTCTGATGTAACCAAGAACCATCAAAGCCCAGGTAGCCTCAGCCTACACCATAATGGATGTCAAGACGAAGCAACTAAAAACCATGAAAACCAATGAATATGAGAATTCATAGTCAGTCACCTATTCTCCTTGAGGGTACATGTCTTCTAGAGCGTTCATGTCATTTTCCAGAAGTAACAATTCCTAATGATTAAAAGGTATAAACTTAAACATAGCAGAAATAGTCTACCATAGTAAACAGATAATTCTTCATAGGAATATACTATAAAATTATCATGTTGCATGCAAATGGACACCAACTCAATAGGAAATTTTCAACTACAAAATATTCCAAAATGCAAGAGCTTCTTACTCCACACAAATCCTAAAAGATAACTTTGTTCACTTCAAAAGGCTAAACTCAATTAATAGCTTCACAGAATATCATGCCATTTGAAGGGCATCCACACCTTCTCAAAAGCCTTCACCTTTTTGCGTCATTTTTTTTTGCCCTTTTTCCCACTTATCTCTTCTTGGTGAAGGGCTTCAGCTGCTTTCCTCAGCTCCCTAGCCTTCTTACCTAATTTAGTTGATTCCAGCAGGAAACATATTCAATCTCAAGGGTAGACCGGATATCCAAACCAGAAAAAATTACATGCAACAGGAAAAAAACTGATCCTTATGTACGGAGGCAAACATTCTTCATGATTAAAATGAAGTATACGAGAATATACACATTTTATATATTGTGAGCGTGTAATGACAACTTTTGGACGTCGGACAAATGAGAATTAAGTCCCAATGGAAGGCAAGAAATGCCAACACCACCAAATATCTACCAAAACAAACAGCATAGTTAACAAAAGGGCAAAAGGTTATCTACCCTATAGATTTAATAACTACAGATCTCAAATCAATCTATTCATTTATTAGCCCAACAGATCTTGAAGAGATATGTACAAAGCAAAAACAAAGCACAAGAATATCACCTACAATATGAAGAAGTGCAAGGCTATCACCTGCAATATGAAAATCTCTTCAGTCATGAGACTGAATTTAAGTTCTTATCCTAGATAGATGCTCCCAAAACCAAGGGGCACATATTTAACAGGGGAAGCATGTCTAGAAGTGATAAACTAAATACATCAAAGTAAGAAAGATATGAAAACCAGGTGATTGAGATTTGACAGTTATCTAAAGAAACGGAGAATTAAGAAAAACTTAAAAACTAAAGGGCACTATAGTTTACATTACCCAGAACAATTTCGCAATTGGACACTACAATACATGATAGATATATCCACCGACCAATGGCCACCACATTGATATTTTTGTCTTCAGAAGCATGTTCTGAAGTTAGATTTAGAATACGCAATCTTTTTTCCTCTTCCTCGGTTAACATGCACATATCTAAAGCAAACTTGAATCCAATTGTTTGATCCTTTCATGGCATACCCACACTTGTACACTCATTAGTGGAACCAGGAACAAACTTGCTTGACTTGCACTGGTGGCCCGCCCATGGCTAAACAGATGTCGACGAGCTTGGCCTCGGCCTCGGCAATGGCTTTCTGCAGCTAACCCAACACCTGTTGCCCTGGTCAACCTTCCTCCTGTAGACCTCGAGGCACTCCTACTCGTGCTCCAACAACATCCTATCCCTTGCCGTGTAGAGCTCCCTGACCCCATCCCAAATCACCTAAAATAGAAGCACCTCTCAATTCCTTAGAATAGCCCAACACAAATAGCGCACAAGGGTAGAATCAGGAGGCAGAAGGGCATACATTGAGCTTGAGCAGAAGCAAATCACATGTCTTCGACATCTGGTGGAGCGGATCCTTCAACGCGCTACTCATTGCGAGAAGCAAGGAGCAACCTGCAAAGCGACACAGATCAATTAAAACCCAATTCTATAGCAAGATGGCCGATGCACCGCATAGTAGAACAGGGAGATGGCATCGCCACTAAACCTAGGGTTTTGTCTCTCATTGGGAGATAGCATGGGGCGAGTAGCTAGATCCAACCTAAGCAAACCATGAGGAAGATGCTACCATTTGGGGATTCGGGCGGAGGCGACAAACCACAAGCGAAATCGCGGGGCAGAGGCGACGATGGAATCCCACACGGGGCAAGGGAAGAGACGAGGGAGACGTGTCTACCTGGCAGGCAAATGTCAATGAGGAAGGTGCCGCCCTCGTAGGGCGTCCCGACGGGGCCGACGATGGTGCCGGTGAGGTGGGAGATGTTGCAGCCGCCGTCGTGGAGGACGATGGAGACGCCGGAGACCTCCCTGTCCCGGTTGCACTCCGTGAGCTCAGGTGGAGTTGGGGAGGAGGCGCCCAGGGGGGAGGAGGAGGCGGCGGCGGCGCGGGCTAGGGAGGAGGCGGTTCAGGGAGGAGGATGCGGTGACGAGGGGGTGGCGGCGGTGCGAGGGGTGGAGGGTGAAGCGAGCGCGGTGGCGAGGAGGGTGGGGGAGAGACGGGGAAGGGGAGAGTGGCGGTAGAGCTCGGAGAAGATGCAACTGGCGGCGCAGGGTGGGGAGGAGGATGGGGAGGAGGCGGCGGCGCGGGGTGAAGAGGAGGGGAGGCGGCGGCGGAGCGGGGTGGGGAGGAGGAGGAGGCGGCTGCGGCGCGGGGTAGGAGGGAGGGGAGGGGGAGGCGGTGCGGTGGCGTGGGGTGGGGAGGAGGAGGCGGCGGAGCGGAGTGGGAGGGAGGGGAGGAGGCGGCGTGCGGGAGGAGAAGTGGGGGGAGGAGGAGGAGGCAGCGGCGGATGAGGGAGGGGAGGAGGCGACGCGGAGAAGAGATTAACTGAAAGCGGAAGTGGAGGAGGGGCAGTTAGATCTCGAGAGAGAAAGAGAGAGAGAGGAAACGCGAAGCGCGCGTCCTCCTCGCCGGATCTGGGGGTGAGGTGAGGTGCTCGCGGTAGTGACGCTCCCGGGAGCGCTCGACGGCGGCGACGGTGAGGTCGGGTGGGTCGGAGGGGGAGGGCAGGAACTCGACGAACTGGTCGGGGGTGAGGCGGAAGAGTGCGGGGTGGGATAGGATGACGGAGTCGGCGAAATCGTCGGGGAGGCCGAGGTCGTGGCGGAGGAGGTGGATGTGCTCGAGGCGGAGGCGGTGGTGCGGGGGCGCGAGGAGGAGCTTGCGGATGCGGAGGACGGAGGCAGGGAGCGAGGAGGCCACGGCGTCGGCCTCGAGGCGGATGGCGGAGGCAGCGCGCGGGGTGAGGCGGGCGTGGAGAACGCGGTGGACGGGATGGAGGAAGAGATGGAAGGCGTGCGGGTGGCGCAGGAAGAAGCGGCCCGCGTCGAGGGGCGGGAGGCGGAGTGGAGCGGAGTGGGAGGGACGGGAGGAGGCGGCGCACGGGGTGGGAGGGAGGCAGAGCGGAGCGGGAGGGAGAGGCGGAGCGTAGTGGGAGAGAGGGGAGGGGAAATGGAGCGGAAAAATTTTTACGGTTAGGATTTTATAATTGAGAATAGAGGAGTGACGACGGATCAACCACCAACTCCTTCTTTTATAATAGTAAAGATATAATGGATTTTTGACTAATGAATTTTTTATTATCCTATCCAGGTTCTTTTGTTCACATGGTCTTTGGAACTTCAAAACTTAGTGGATCTGAAATAGTTGAATATTTGAAAGGCCTTGTGTATCTGTTGCTTGCAACATAGTACGAGATATAAGATATAGTAGTGCCTAACTGTTATTGGACAACTCACGTTACAGAGAATTTTAATGTGTTTTTGCAGTTTAAGTTGCATAAAATTACTAATGTTTTTGGACTTGCAAGTGGATTCTTGTACACAAGTTTTGGTTTATAAGCATCCTTATTTTATGTTTTAACATGATGATTTTACCGTTCTTCCTGTTTAACTCCAAAACTTTTTTCGTTGATCAATTTTTTTAACCCTAATCCTGTTGAGATTGTGTTGCGTCTGAATGCGCTCATTGTGTGCCAAAATCCATAGTTCTGTCTGCGCACAAGGGTCTACTGTTGCATAGTATGCATCACTTTTATTTGATTTTCCGTTGCAACACACGGGCACCTTACTAGTAACTAACAAAATTACAAAAACCAAAACTACCCACATCCACAGGAAGTCACACTGCCAATCAGACACTGTCGGCAGGAAGAACAATCAGAACAGATGATGCTGCTGAATCCGACCTAACACTGTACAGAAGAACGCGCGCGAAGCCCAACAACCTTTACAAATGTTCAGCAATTGGAATCGAGCTGCCACTCCATAAGCTAGGAAAGGATGGTTAAGCTTAAGCAAGAGGATTGGCTGCTGGTTGCATAGTGCCATGCCCTGGTGGATCCAAACAATAGATCGCCCCCTTCGAGCTGATAATACTGAAGGAATTGGATGTTGATCAAACGTTTTTCCCTCTTGCTGGCTGTTATGTCAAAAAATTTAGGTAATCAGTTGTCTTGCCTTCAAATCATACGTTTGACAAAAAAAATCCAGTTCGTTTCAAGGCTAAAGAAGCATCATACAATGTTCCATTTGGTGCATTTGGTGCCATGATAGTTTATTCAGGATAAGCTATCCAATGTAGAACCTATTGTTCTTTGCATCTTGGGTGGTTCACATGTAGCTATTCGATGGTCACAGGTTAGCTGATTCTTAAGAAAGATAAGGTCGGAAGGGATGTGTATACCAACTCAACAAGTGTAATAAGTAACCCTGAGCTAACTAGAATGAATTGAACTGTTATCTCTAGATATTATTGCACAAGTAATTCTTGATCTACTGGGTGTTTGTGGGGATAGCTCAACAGCGACCTAGTTATCCCTTTCATTCCCCAACCAACCAAAGCTATTGAAGATATTAGTGAGCAGGTACAGTAGTTAGGATATCATCTATAAGGTTTCCATAGGCCCGTGGTTATGTAAGACTTAATTGGTTGGGTAGCTACAATAATAGTAGTTCAGAGAATGAATAGTCCCTTCTTGATCTAAAATTTATTGAAGGAATATCCTCACACGTATATCATTATCCCACTCTATTGTAGTATCAGTGAAACACATTATTAAATAAATGCTGGTGGTAAGAACATGAATCCTGTTTCAAGTTAGCTGATTTACCTTATTTGGAATTGGTTTTCTTGCATATGGTGGGCCTGTTTCATTTGGCTTCAGGATCTGAAATGAACACATTAGGTTTTCATCTATGCTCAACAGAGCACCTACATTATCGAATTCCCCACAATAATTTGGAGCCGAGAAGATTGTCACTAATCTCCGCTGTGCAAAGAACTCGTAACCATCTTCTACCACCTATGGGTATTCATGATACATGCCATCATTGTGAGGAAAAGCACATTCGATAAAACACAAGGAGAATAAAAATAATTTAGAAAACAAGACAGTTTCTCTAAAAAAACAAAACAATACAGAAGACTAGGCTTTCACAAACCTGATGAGCTCGGCATATAAGATCAAGATCATTCTTCTCCAAAAACTCTACAAGCTTATCTGCACCAAACGTACATGAAACACCTCTGTCACTCTCCCCCCACCCTTCCCCATCAGGGCTAGGATCAGACCAAAGCAAATCACACAGGAGACCATAATCAGGAATCTCAGCTGGCCTCTCAATATCCTTTATTTGGTCCAGATTATTCAATTCAGGTGAGAGGCCACCATGCATGCACAGTATCTTGTCATCAATGAGTGCTGCAATAGGCAGGCAGTTGAAGCAATCAGAGAATATCTTCCACAGTCGAACATTGAACCTCCTCTTACATTCATCATAGAAACCATAAACTCTGTTGATTTTTGCATCTTCATGGTTCCCCCTTAACAGGAAAATCTTGTCAGGGTACCTGATTTTGTATGCCAGCAGCAAGCATATAGTTTCCAAGCTCTGCTTGCCTCTATCCACGTAATCTCCGAGAAATACATAAGTTGAAGTTGGAGGATAACCACCCAAATCAAACAACCTCAGAAGATCAACAAACTGACCATGGATATCACCTGAAAGACATCATAATTATTCATAACGCCAAAATTTTTGGTCAGATGTATAAAGGAAATTATAGTGTAAATATAAGGGGACGGCCATGGTACATACAACTGTTAGTTTCAATTTTTTAAAAAACTTTTCCTCCCCTTATATTTTTCGCACTCCCCACCACTCCCACTTGTAGGATGATTAGTGGATGGTGGGAAAAGTGTATGTAAAGTGCATAAAACATGTACACATGTACCATGGTCACTCTCTAAATATAATAAAAATTAAAAAGAGCTCTGCATCTTTGCGCCAACAGAATTCTTTATCACAGAGACGAGATCAACTCGCTCTCATCACTCTCACAAAGCCCCTAGCAGATACTGTGTAAAATGATCGAGCTAAGCAGATTGTACATGATTGGTTGATGATGCTATTTGCTAAATTTGTACATTATTGGCAAAAAAGACTTCTGCAAGGAATAATTTATGGACTAAAATAGCATCCAGACCAGACCCGACGTAGAACAAAGAGCAGCACTACGGCTCTTAAAATCACAGATTTCTGCAAACAACATGGACGATGAAAATTTGACCTGATCATCCATTGCATCCCCATTTGACCAGTGACCAACAATCCTACCTCAGCTCACTAACCCGGCCAATTCAGCCGTAATTCCATCACCGATTTCCATGCCCTCAAGCGGCAAACAAATGGTGCCAACAGCCAAAATGCGAGCCTACAACTAAGCACAAATGCATATACAATGCCGACCAAGCTCCAATTTCCAAACAAGGCATTGATCAATACCACGATGCTACAAAGAGAACATATTTCCATGCAAAAATCATACTTTTTATCCATAAATTTACCAAAGGACACTAATCCTGGACCGCGGCAAAAACTGAAATGCACCAAATCCAGTTATTTTTGGAAGCAGACCAAATCCTATCATGATTCACAAATTCGCCCCATCACCAAACGGAAATAGCATTTCAGTCTCCTCGAAACCTAAAACATCCAGAAGGAATTATCTTTCCCACACGCAAATCGAAGCAACTGATCCACGACGCTGGCCAAGAAGCAGAGAAATTGAGCATACAATTGAAGAAAAGATCACAGCTACGTGCAATTGGAGAAGTAAACACTAGATATTATTATTATTATTATTATTATTATTATTATTATTATTAATATCATCATTATTATTATTATTACCACAGATCTTGACAGGCGCGTGGATGCGGAGGAGGTTGGGCTGGGAGAGGAGCACCCGCTTGGCCTCGACGCAGAGCTGCCGGATCTCCGCCTCCGACATCTGCACCTGCCGCCCGCCGCGGCCGCCCTCCACCAGCCGCCGCACCACCTCGTCCACCGCCGCGCCCTCCATCGCCCCCATCGACGCCCGTGTCATCATCATCTTCTTCTTCCGCCGCCCTCTCCGGCGACGGCGAGCGGCGGGGAGACGAGAGGAGAGAGAAAGCGACAGAGAGAGCGAGGTGTGGAAATGGAGGTGTCGGGGATGTTTGTAACTACGACGACGAGCCGAGTAAATCGCTGACGTGTTCAAAAGCGCGTGAGCACATATCATCCGTTGATACGAGGATGGACGACCCTTGATAAACGGGTGGAATCTTGAGGATGGACGGCCCTTGATAAACGGGTGGAATCTTTCTCTTGTTTTTGCGGCTACTCCTTTTGCTCTCTCCTTTTTTTTTCCAATTTGCTAAGTCTACGCGAAGATCACATGAGTTGAAAAATAATATCTTTTTTTTGCAATTTGCTAAGTAAAAGTGTAAATAAGACTACGCGAATATCACACGAGTTGAAAAATAATATCTTTTTTTTTGCAATTTGCTAAGTAAAAGTGTAAATAAGACTACGCGAAGATCATACGAGCTGAAAAATAATATCGACGTGTTGCTGACATATGCCCAAGTGTCACCTGTCATCCTTACATTGAATATTGTTTTCTAATTTATATATTTTTATATTACGGAGTAAATTTCCTCTTCTTGTTTGGGCTTGTTTGTTGTCTGTGTTCAATGGTAAATGGTTTGGGAGAAAATGATGGCAACACAGACCACACTTACCTATACTTTAGCTAGGATTTCTAGATTGTAATGTGTATTTTCAATTTGATAAATATTTGCTTTTACGTAATTTACCACTTGAGCTATTAGGGCGTATTCAACGGGGAAGTTTGTATGGGTCCTACGGGAAACTCCCTTGCAAGCGGGGTTTTAGCTGATTTTGACACATGTACTTCTGGATATGGTGCAACTTAGCATACTAGTACCTTTGACCTTGTTGCAATTAGGGACAGATTTGTAATTTGTTTAAATGCCGATGGAATTTGTCACTAGCACAAAGCGAATTAGGGACAGATTTGTAAATTGTTTAAATGCCCATGTTGACACATAATATTAAGGGTACCAAATGTTTATATACACACACATATACATATATACTGGAAAGCACCGATACTGCCGTATCCGTACGCGATACGTATCCGATACGATGATACTGCTCGATACGGCGTGATACGGTATCGACGAAGTATCGGTAAATATCAGCGCAAAAAAAATTAAAAAATCAGCGATACGGCGCAAATACGGCGCCGATACGTCGGCCCAACATAACGGCCCAGTCAGTGCACTGAGTGCAGTCATGAGTATAAAACGCGCCCCTCACGTCTGGACATCGGCAATCCCCAACCCTAACTTGCGCGCCCCTCACGCCTGGACATCCGCCGACTCTCCCACCGTTCCCTCGTTACCGCCGCCTCTCCCGACGCTCCCAGCGGCGTGTGCTCGACCTCCTCCCGATTTAGCAAAGCGAGCTCGGCCTCCTCCCGTGGCAGTAGCGCGAGATCATCGGCCGAAAGCCACCGGCCAGCCGCCGGTCCCTCGCCGCACACAGCGCCTGAAATCAGCCGCTCCCTCGCCAGCGCTTGTAGATCCACCGCTTGGAGGTTCGCCTACTGGAGGTCCGCCGCCTGGAGGTCCGCCTGCCGGAGATCCGCCGCCTGGAGGTCCGCTGCTCCGCCATTCAATGGAGGTACTTCTCCCGCCACTCCCCCTGCCGCCTCTCCCCTCGCCGCTCCCCCCATCGCTTCCCGCCACCGCTTCTCCCCCGCCGCTTCTTTCCTGCCGCTCCCACCACCGCTTCTCCCTCACCGCTTCTTCCCCGCCGCTCTCTCCACTGCCGCTCCCACTTTGCTGAGAATTGTTTTCAGTAAACTTTCAATGTAAGACTATGCTTGATATTTGCCTGCTTAAATGCTGGTCCTCAAGGACCCCATATGCTTGAGATATGTGGCTAATTTGCAAGGTTTAGGTCCTTGTTGTTGCAATGTTGCTGCTGCTTTCCTACTATGAATGCAATGAGAAATAGTTCCTTTCTGATATTAGATAAATGATGCATGCGGCTTGTTGGCCGGGATCACTACACATTACCTCAAGCTGCATTTTGGGCTAGGTTGGTGGCAGGGACTCTTTATTTTTGTTGGATTGTTCAGTTTTTTAGTAACTGACAATGGAGGAATTAAATGGCATTTGACTAATTGACTCAACAGTTATATGTTTCACCACTATTAAGACAGTAAACATTCACTAGGAAATACTACCATGTTACTTATTATTTGCTATTTTGAAACTGTACCTCTTGCTATTTTAGGAGATGGATCCAATTGATGTAAACAACAAGCCGTTGTGGAACATGTTGATATTCTGGAGAGATTTACAGGTGGTGGAGGAAATGTGCGATTCAGATGCAAGTATTGTGCTTGGGAATACTGTGGAAGCTACTATAGAGTTAAAGCACACTTGCTTAAAAAAATCCAATGCTGGAATCAGAATATGCCCAAAGGTGACAATAGCTATCCTTCAGCAGCTTCAGAGTGAAGTTGAAGAGGTTGAAGAAGAAAACTAATCTATAGCATTCAATTCATCAAGGTAATATCAGTTTCTTCCTCTCATAGTCTGTTTATATATATATATATATATATATATATATATATATATATATATATATATATATATATATATATATATATATATATATATATAGAGAGAGAGAGAGAGAGAGAGAGAAGACTTTTTCTACACCTGGGTGTAATTACACCCATAGTATCTACCGTTCATCTATCTCGGGATATCACCAGATGATTTGGGTTATTGGGTCTGCTTGAAGAGTAGTACCCCCAAACCTCTTAACAGTCTGCAAAGGTACCCTTTAAACTTGCCGAAGACACCAATGTCGTTATTACCGCATGCACTGATGGCCATGATTATCGGAATTCCTTAACGGATGCTCTCTCCGGAAGAAGAAACTAATACTCAATTGCATGCAGTAGTATTCTTTCACAACGGTAGAAGGAGTAAGGAAAAAAGTATACTCCAGAACGCGAGAAGTAGTACGTATTCTAAATATGTATACCATGTACTACCGCTGTATGCAGTCGTATTGTTTTCCTCAACGGGAGTAGTAGTAGTTAACATAATAACCAACGCACGGTAGTATGTAGTAGCATTCTTTTCACTATGGGAGAAGTAGTATGTAAAATACTAGTGCTGTATGCAGTTGTATATTGTCACAACGGGAGTAGTAGTATTTAACATAAACACCAATTCGAGATAGTATGCAGTAGTATTTAACATAATCACCAACTCGACATAGTATGCAGTAGTATTTTTTTTGGATTGAGATACGTACTATAGATATATCTCAGTAACGCGAGAAGTAGTATATACAACGCAGGAAGACTTGATGTATATAGATTCGGATGATGCACAAAAATTACAATGCCAATTACAACCGAACTCAGTGCAACGTATCTGTTATTCCTATCAGTGTTTGCTAATAGTGTTTGCATCTGTTTTAACAAAGCTCATTGGAAGCACGCAAAATAGTTTCCGGATTAGATTAATTCACCCTTCGGAAATATGTAGATACTTCCATCCAATTCTCATTTGCTAGTGATGTATGCAGAATTTTTTCCCTACCCGGAGTAGTAAGTAACTTAATCTCCAACGGGTGACAAGGTGGAGTAGTATGTAACATACTAGTGACAAAAAATTCAGTTGAGCACGAGTAATATGTGAAAGTATCTAGGCCCCCCTAAGATTAGGGTTTTGGTAATTAATGACGAATTATGAACATGGGACTAATGTGTGTGCTAAGATTGTATAGATAAAGTCTCATGTGTGCAAGGTATAGAACAAGCTGTAAGGATTATTGACGCCAAAAATCCAAAGATGAGGTACATAAGTTTTTGGGTCTATTTTAAATTTCACCGGTCTTAGGAGTAAAAGTGGAAGACCGGATTATAGGTTAGATGCCGTACTATTAAGAGGGATTGTTGAAAGTAGCTTGATAGCATGTTTTGATGCACATTGGATCAATCTAGGAACATGCATGAATTTGAAATTAAGTTTGAAAACTCACTAGGCTCTCTCAGAAAAATCAGTAGTACCGCACCACAAATGGTATTACCGCAGTGCGGTAATACCGGCATATATACAGCGGTATTACCGCTCGGAGGTAATACCGGAATATGTGTGGTATGTAAATTTCAGAGAGCACCCTTCTGAGGACTTCAACTCACTGAAATCGGTAATACCGAAATTTGAACGGCGGAACTACCGCAGTGCGGTAGTACCGCATGGTACCAAGGTATTTGCCGTTTTCTGGAATGTTTTTTTCCAGAAGGCCTCCAAGTCAAGACTTAGCCGCCAGAAATCGGTATTACCGATAATAGCACGGCGGAACTACGCATGATCGCGGTAATATCACGACCGACTGCGGTATTACCGACGAGCGATAATACCGCACTTACAACGGCGGTAATACCGCACAAAATTCCAACGGCTAGTTACGTTAAATCGACATAGCCGTTCTTGTGTGCTACTGATGAAGTGCGGTAATACCGCACTTTGTACAGCGGTAATTCCGATTCCTCTGATTTTTCAGCATTAATTTTCAACAACGGCTAGTTTTGGTTGGTGAGGGTATAAATACCCCCCACCTGCACTTGGGCATGCTGCTGAAGTTCCATTGACTATATTTGAGCCCTAGAGCATTTACTCCACTCTCTTTTCTCTCTTGAGCATTGTTTTGAGTTTGTGGAGAGGTTTCAAGTGCATTCATTCTAGTTGATCCAATTGCACTTGCACGCCATCAAGTGGAATCAACGATCTATTCTCTTGGTGCTTGTCGGCACCTAGACGGCGGGAAGATTGATTGCCGGTGACTTCTTCAAAGGAGATTGTGAAGAAGCCCGTGCCTAATTGTGAGTGGTTGGAGCTCACCATCTCCGGAGCGGAGGAAGAGCTACCATAGTAATCGAGGTGTTTTGGCTTAATTCGTGGAGCCGATCCGATTCGTCTGGGCTAACCTCAACGTGGACTAGTGGAAACCGGCAAGTTTCCGATACCACGGTAAAAACATCGTGTGTCAAATTGTGTTTGTTTATTGTCTATTATAGCATTTGTTATTAATCATTCCTCGCTTTTGTCAATTACTTAAAATTGCTTGAATTGTGTAGGATTGCTTTCATTTAGCTTTTGTGCTTAGTAATCATCTTGGTATTAATTGTTTAATTTAGCTAAAAATTTTAAACCCTCCTATTCACCCCCTCTAGTCGGTTATCCTTGATCCCACAGTATGCATCAATGATATAAATGCCAATGATGAATACTCCCTTTCGGATATAAATGCATCAAAGTAGAGGTAGTATTAGACATACCCTCCAACGTGATATGTATTCTAAATACATGTATGGAAAACTACATACATACATGTATCTCCTATAGTTTATTCAATTAGTTGGTGCATGTGTACAGGCGTATGTACCATGGATGAGCTTTTGTATGGTAATACTAGAAAACATATGTATCCATTCAATCGTACATACGTATTGTATCTATAGCATGTTCGAATCCTATTGCTGCCCACCTAAAAAATGTAGACGGGCCGTTCGAACGAAAGAATTAGCAAAGGCCCATTACTGCATGCAACACACTACAAGTCCAGATGTTTAGTATCATACCGCTAGTGCAGCTGAGAGCGCACTTGCTTAAATAAGTTGATCTGCTCCCTACGACCGAGGAAGCTCCTGGTCCGGAGCACACGAGCACTAAAACTGGAGTGTTTGAGCGGCTTGGGTTGACCTGACGGTCCCCTTGACCTCACCCATCCAGTTTTGTAATGCAGCTTCCTTCCCGTTTAGGTCTGCAGATAATTCTAATAATATGTTGTCATTGCGACATATTTTTTGCCATAGTGATAACCACTCCGGCCAAGTTGATAAGACACATGTAGTATTGTTGTAATCCGGATACTACCGCGAGTGAGAACGAAGGGAGTGTTGATGAATGGGAGTATGTATACTTGAAAAACAAAGGGAGTATTGCATTAATCCAGAGACTACTGCATATGAAACCAGATACGTAGAGTATACGTAATAGAATCAGGATGGATAGCTATGGTAGCGAACTGAAAGTTCCATTTGACATACTGTATCTTGTGAAACCAAATGGCCTGAGACTGAATGAAAGTATGTACATGATGCAAACAAAGGGCAAATTGTCTAAATCCGGATACTACTGCATGTTGGATATGTTCAAACTGATGCAAACACAATAGATCAGAAACAGTAAGTATCCTATGTTATACCCTTACAACATAAAATTAATCACTGAGTTTACACATGCAGTGGAAAATAATCCTCAGAGTTGTTCAGGAATAGTAAGTATTCTCCTCACGGGTGATTCATGTAAATGGAGGCACTGCGTGCTGTAGACGTGGCTAATGAGAATATAGTATGTAGAAAAACATTTGTTTTGTTGGTATAATACATTAGGAAACAATAAAAATGGCTATATGTAATCTGCTGAAGACGAATATTTATTGATTAATGAAGAATCTCCCTGAAGCTAAATGGAGTAGTCAACAAAAAAGTAGCAGGTGTTCAAATCCACTTATGTGAATGAAAAAATGAATAGTAAAACAAAAATATAGTTTGCGTGTATCATTCAAAAAATGGATGAAGCTTTCTTCTCTTCAGGATGTCATTTCCAGTAGGATGCTATCAAACAGCGATTGACATAGTCTGGAAGTATAGCTTTGTTTTTCTTGAAAGACAACAGATTTGCCAGAAATTGCTTCCAAAGTTCGCAGGGATCCTGTTACATCGAGGAAGATTTTTCAGTCGCGATGTTGGAGTATCGAGTGGTAAGTAGCAAATTATATTAGTTATTTGCCATTTTTTCTGTAAGAAAGAGAGTTAAAACTAAAAATAACAATAAAGATTACAACCATGCACATACTCTCAAATGACAGTGATACCTAGCTATATATATGTACTATGTACTATTGTACAAAGAAGTTTGAGGTTTTCTGAACCGTAAAACATGGTTGCTGGTTATTTTAGGAAGATATCAGATACTCACATTACAACTAGGATTGACTAGGCGAGATCCATTCCAGTTTCTCATGTAGTTCATGAACATTAAGTGAACAGTCCAACCTATCATGGAAAATTAATTGTGATCATAGATGAATGGAGTATCAAATAAGTAAAATGACAAAGTGGACCAGAGACAGAGCCCTTGTTACAACAGATTTGGAGTAACTGCCACTAGATGGATTGATCATATTATTTGATTCGGCCATGACCTACAATGGTAGCTTGTAATGTCAGTAATGAGGTGAATGATGATGGAAATTTAACAGTATAAGAAAATGGAGTGATATGAACAACTAGCATGGAGTATTTTCAAGTAGACAGATGTTCAAAGGGAGATTCTAGATGGAATGCTCAAACAAATGTGCCAGATGAGTGGGCAACTAGCGCATGGGAAAACAAACAAGCAATTGTTTAGACATACATGCAGGGGAGTATTCTCCCAATGGATTGAACAGGTACATTGAGTATCCTGTATTGTGAAATATTCAAGAATTCATCATTCAGTTGCCCATTCAGGTGAGTGTTCTCCTCACATCTGATGAGGAAAAATAGCTATGCTCCATTAGCAAAAAAAAGCCAAATCGTCATAAATAACAAGTTTTGCAACAAAACCTATTCGAACATCTAGCAGGAAGTATTTTAAATAATATAATTCTTCGTATCGGAGAATCCGTAAAAGATATCATAGAGAGATACTTGCAGGGGAGTATTGTCTGCTGAACTAACCGCGCAAATTCAGAGAAGAAATCTCCACACTCTTGAAGACCTACTCCCACTCGTGAAACCAATTGCCCTGAAACAAAATGGTTTGTACCCAGATGGTGGTATGAACATGCAACAAACAACAGGATTAAAGTTGGCCCTGATATTGATTAAAAAACCGTGGGAATCAAATAAAAAAAGAGGAAAACTCATTTGTTGTGAAGAACTAATATTCAGTGAAAACTCATTGGCCCTGATATTCAGTGAAGAAATCTGCTCACTCCTGAATATCTAATCGACACCCAGGTACGCCGCCAAGCCAACCAGCACCCTAGAAGAAATCTACAGCTTCCAGGCCACCGGCGATCGGCCAGCGAGAGGGCCCAGGGCGACGGTGCGGTGGCCCAAGATGCGGCAAAAATGGGAACCTTTTCGGGTGCCGTGGTTCTTCTCGCACGCTGGCGGTAGTCAAGCAAATAGGGATGGGAGTCGCTGGAGCTCGGGATTGGGATGATCGGAGTAAATATGGATGGGAGTCGCCGGAGCTCGGGATTGAGATGGCCGGAGCAAACAGGGATGTGATTCGCAAAACTGGTGTTCAGGGGGCAACAAATCCAGAGTCAATCGTAATAGGGATTAGCGAAATATCTGGTGATGCGAACGGAAAGAAGAATAAAAGGAAGCCTCGAATTGACGGGTGTGGTAGCAACGCAAGATATTGCATCCATGATCTGTTAAATTATTGCACTAATCTAAAAACAATCGTATGGTAATCATGGTGGGTGTAATTACACCTGGGAGTAAAAAAGATTTTTCCTACACACACACACACATATGCCGTATGATCGTATCCTTATTTTTAGAAAATATCGTATCGCCATACCCGTATGGCGTATCGGGGCATCCTAGCATATATATACTCATGTTGTTGGGAAAAGACAAAAGAGCGGATAAGCTTCTGCTTGCCAAGCAATATCAGACATGGCCAAGTCATGAAGTTCATCCATGCGTGCTGCACAGTTTTGCCCTTGTTGCCCATTTGTTGTGAAGTTGAAAGATGGATGGAACAAATTCAGTCGAGTCTTAACTGATCAATACAATGTTGAATCGAGCAAATAACACTCAGGCTTGCAATTCTGACGCACAAAGCCAGATACGAAGGCGCTCTTCAATAAACCGCTCTCACAAGGCAAAAACTCGCATACAATAACATAAATTCAGCTGTGCACAGTTCGCAGATCAGTCACAAATCATTCATAGATCATACCTGTCCCAATGGGCATATGGGGAGAATATTTTTAAGTCCTTGACCATACACACCCTTTTCTTTTCAATGCAAATAATATCAGTAAAGAATACAACAGTAATGTCTCTATGTTGGTAGAAGTGTAGGGATCATCTCCCAACTGCGAAAATCACCCCATCCATATCAGCAAACAACAGTTACATGTCTCCTCATACAAAAGAAAACGGCAAAGAGGGCAAGCCATGCATCTGCCTAAAAAACAAGCCCAAGCAGCCCCACTGTGAAAAGGACTATAGCAAACTAGTGATCAAACCTGACAACCGAGTCCAAAATGACATCAACCAGGCGACTCGCCCTGTCCTAAGCCATTCATATGTCTTCTTTTAGCTCCTTGCTTAGCTTCAACATTACAGGAGCCCGCGAGAGGAAAAACTCTCATGAACTGCAGTCGAGCTCCTGTCAATTCACTGACCAGGCAAAAGGCAAAAGTCACTGAGTGATTACCAACTATCAGGATGATTTCTTACGGCTAAGGATCTCCTGCTCTTTGAGGCGATGCTGAAATCGTGCCAGGCGTGCTTGGAGGCTGACCAAGCCTGCAGCCTTGCGTGACAGAAGAAAGCTCAGTTGTGTTACATAGTTGTCAATAAGGCTACCTGGCTGGTCAACTTCTGCCAAAAGGTTCATCTCCTGAGATAAAAAGTGCACTTGGTTTAGCAGCACGGTACAAATTTACGGTATTGTAGACTAAAGTATTGTCAACCAGCAGAGACATCTTCCAAGTTCAAACATAAGTACAAAGTTGGAAATGTACTTTTAAAACTTATCTATCATTTATTAAACCTATTCATTTATATTTGCATGTACAAGCACCACATGAGGTACAGTTTAGAGCATCCAAGTAATCTGAATATCTGATATCCTAAATTACTAATTGTGTCAAAAGGAAGTGCCAATATTGAATTGAATGAAACGGAAAGTTTAATGTACTTAACAGAAATTAGTTGCACTAATTTGATGACTACAGTCATTTGCAAATAAAATAGATAGTATAAGCATGCTAATAACTCCACCTATGTAGTTTTCTACAGACTACTTCAAGCCAAAAAAAAAAGGGTTGTGTTAGGCTCGACGAGTCAACGTAAAAAAAAGCTACATTTTCATGGAATGAAATCCAAAATTGGAAAATCGTTGGGGCGTAACCCTCTTAGTGACACGCCATATCGGAAACGGGTGTGGTGATAAATGAGCAAAAGCCAGGGCATCACTCCTTTAATGACGCACTACGTCGGCGCTTGGATGTAGTGGAAAATATGCAAAGATCTTCACACTTTACTCGACGAATGCGAGGGGCAAGGAAGCTAGCCGAGAGTAGGATCCGTCTAGGTAGTTGCAATCAAGGTTCAAAAAACTGACGGTTATCGGCCGGTAACCAGAAAAACCAGTGGGTACCGGTAGCAAAAATACCGACCGGAATTTCTCAAATGTAAATTTGAATTTGTGACTGCATAATGCACTTTCTAGATTGGTTTAGGCCTTTTTGTGGTAGATTAATTATTGTATAAAGTAAAAATGCATGAATTATTGCATTATTCCAATTTTTAATTACCCATAACAGGTTTTTCACTGGTTTTTTTGGTTCTTGGACGGTTACCGATCCTCCAACTGCCTAAATTCAAAATTCGCTTCATGAATTTTGCCTGAGTTTTCTTCAGGTTTTCCGGTAACCGCTCGGTTACCGTTACCAGCCCCCGACGGGAAATCCTCCGGTACCAATATTTGGAAACATGGATGGAATATATGGTCCTTATAGGTAAGTTAAGAGAGTTAGTTGATACGACGATTCGGAGACAGGTAAATATATTATGCATTCAAGAGACTAAATGGACAGGTCAGAAAACAGAGGTGGAGTATACTGTCATCAAGTTATGGTATACTAGAACAAAACGAAGTAGGAATGGAGTAGGCTTAATCGATAAGAGCCTCAAGAGCGGAGTTGTTGACATGAGACAGAGGGATAGGATTATTTTAGTCAAGCTAATCTTTGGCGACTTGGTTTTGAATGTTGTTACCAGCGCTTTTTGGCGAGTTGGCCGAGCCCGAGGTGAAGCCTGAGACGGTGGATGAGCCAGCCCAGCTTCCAGCGCTTTTTGGCGAGCTGGCCGGCTCGGACACACCCCCTGTCGTCACTCTCTCCTCCCCCGAGCTCGAGGTAGTGGAAGAGCTGGCCCAGTTTCCAGCGCTATTTGGCGAGCGGGGTGGCTCGGTGGCACTCAGCCCAGACCTTCCCGCTTCGGCCCAGGAGACTCTGCTTCCTCAAGACACCCCCGAAGGTTTTGCGGATGTGGCTTCCTGGGAGGAGCTGCGGCTGCCCCTGGCGGATGCTACTGAAGCCTAGCCAGGAACGTCGGCGTCACCCCTCCTGAATGCGGTTCAAAGGGTCAGCATGTCGCGTACCTTCTCCAAGTTCTACTCACGGCGCCGTCATCGTTTGAGGGCGGAGGGGCTTCAAACCGCGGCTGTCTATCCGGGCCGGGAGGATCAAGATTCACACCTCTTCGACAGAACTCCCCTTCTCACCGGGCGGGGACGAGATTCATTGCCAGACTCACCAAGAAGACGGCTAGGATCCTCCCCACTCCATGCGCTTCGCTGACGAACCCTCGTCCTCAGCCTCCTGGTGCTCCTCCGCGGCGGAGTCGTCGTATTGCCAGAGTTGGAGCGGAGTCCCCGATTGATGTGGCACCCACCCGAGCCCGAAAACATGTGATGAGAGCTTTGAACATCGTCGACAACCAGGAGGAACTCAACCAAAAAGCACTTGAGGATTACAGCAAGCTCTTTGCACAGCCACTTTCTGCATCTCACATTCAGGCGCTAGCTGCCCTTTTTGGCTGGGCACCACCGGAGGAGAAAGTGGCCTTGGCTTAGCCTCCTCTTCATATGTAACTTCGGTCGAATGACTGCTGACCAATGAACCCTTCCAATGTTTTGTGCTGGAACGTTCGGGGCCTCAACTCTAGACCAAGATAAGATTTTGTTCGCACCTTGGTAGCTTCGGCTCGGGTGGATGTCGTCTGTTTGCAGGAAACAAAAATGGCTAGCATCTCCCATGGAATAGTCCTCTCCATGCTAGGCTCAGATTTTGACAATTACATCTCCTTGCCTTCGGTTGGAGCTTCTGGTGGTATTCTCGTTGCTTGGAGGCATAGGCTTGGAACTGCCGGCGCACACAGACTCGACTCCTTCAGTGTCTCGATACAGTTTTGTCCAAGCAGCAGTCAACCTTGGTGGCTGACATGCGTTTATGGGCCGCAATCCAATGAAGACAGAATCAGCTTCCTGCAAGAACTAAGAGACATCCGGGAGACTTGTCAAGGCCCTTGGATTATAATGGGAGATTTCAATATCATCTATAAAGAAGAGGACAAGAACAATAACATTCTAAATCGTGCAATGATGGGAAGGTTTAGGCGCCTGATCAATGATCTTGCCTTAAACGATATCCCTCTATTTGGAAGAAAATTCACTTGGTCCAATGGTTAGGAGTCCCCAACGCTAGTCAGGCTTGATAGAATGCTTTGCTCTCTTGAGTGGGAGCATCTTTTTCCCAACTCTCTTCTGCAAAGTACAGCGTCAGATGGTTCTGATCACTGTCCCCTCCTTTTGGGTCTGCATGACAAGTCCGGAAAAATGAGGTTCCACTTTGAGCCCTTCTGGACCAAAGTTGAGGGGTTTCATGAAACTGTTGCACGTGCATGGTCCTCTGTACAAGTGACCCGCTATCCCTTTGATACCTTATCCAAGAAGTTCAAGGCAACTGCTAGAGAGCTCCAAAGCTGGAGTCAGGAAAGTGTTGGCCTTGTAAAAATGCAATTTAGTCTTGCAAGGGAAGTACTTCACCAGTTGGAAATCGCGCAAGACATCCGGACTCTGACAGATGAGGAAGACTGGCTGCGCTGCAACCTCAAGAAGCATTCCCTGGCCTTATCTTCCCTCTCACGCACTATTGCTAGAAGCTGCTCAAGAGTTGGATGGTTGCACAAGGGAGACGCAAATACTGCCCTATTTCATGCGTATGCTAGACATCGCAAGCAGAAAAATTTCATAGCCAAACTAGTCGATGGGGAACAGGTAATTACAAGCCATGTCGAAAAGGAGCGGGCGGTGTATGAGTTTTACAATGGGCTCCTTGGATTGAGTCTGGACAGAGAGCACACCATTAACCTGGAGGAGATGAGCATCGAGACTCATGACCTTGCAGCCCTTGATGGCCCTTTCTCCGTGGAGGAGGTTTGGAAAACCATCTGTCAACTGCCGTCAGATAAAGCGCCTGGACCAGATGGTTTCACAGGTCGTTTCTATAAAGCTTGTTGGCCGGTTCTGAAGACTGATACTATGGCAGCCGTTTCCGCACTTTAGAGTAGAAAGTCGAGTAATTTTGGGATGCTCAATTCAGCTTACATCATTTTAATACCTAAGAAAGATGAGGCAATGCACGTCAAGGACTTCCGACCCATATGTTTGGTGCACAGCTTTGCTAAATTGGTCACCAAAATTCTGGCCAATAGACTTGCTGTCTGGCTCCACCAGATAGTAACTCCAAATCAAAGCGCCTTCATAAAAGGGAGGTCTATACTGGATAACTTCATGTTGGTGCAATAGATGGCAAGATCTCTGCATCAACAAAGGCAGCCTCGTATCCTCCTCAAGCTAGACATCACAAAAGCTTTTGATTCGATCTCATGGCCGTTTCTCCTTGAGGTTCTGCGAAAGTTAGGTTTTGGATCCATTTGGTGTGACATGGTCTGTGGGCTGCTGAGCACATCCTCATCGCAAGTCCTTCTCAATGGAATTCCCGGTGAAGTCATACTTCACAAGTGGGGATTGAGGCAAGGGGATCCCCTCTCCCCGATGCTTTTCATTCTTGTTATGGACGTCTTAAGCAACTTGTTCTCTCAAGCATCAAGTGAAGGTTTGCTGCAGCCCCTTTCTTCACGAGCCTTGCAACACAGGATTTCCCTTTATGCTGATGATGTGGCCATCTTTCTTAGGCCGAGCCCCATGGAGTTGGAGGTCGCTATGAACATTCTTAGTCTCTTTGGTGAAGCTTCTGGACTTGAAACCAATATGCAAAAGAATAACATCTTTCCCATCCAATGCTCTGAGACAGAGATTGCCATAGTGCGTGAGCGTCTCCCATGTGAAGTGATAAACTTTCCTTGTAAGTATCTTGGGGTGCCCCTCTCCCTACGACGGCTTACAAGGACTGAAGTTCAACCTATTATCGATCGGATCGCTGAGCGTCTACCGGGGTGGAAAGCAGAGTTGTTAACGAGGGCGTGTAGAAGAACACTGGTACAATTTATGCTACCCTCTATGGTGATCTACTTGGCTTTGGCAGTTGACCTTCCCCCGTGGGCTATCAAAGAAATAGACAAAATCCGTAGGAGATTTCTGTGGAGAGGCAGAAAAGACATTAAGGGGGGTCATTGTCTTGTGTCATGGGGCAAAACCTACCGACCTATTGAACTCGGTGGCCTTGGCATCACTGATCTCCAGCGAATGGGGTGGGCCTTTAGAATGAGATGACTTTGGCTTCAGAAGGTTGAACCTAACAAACCTTGGTCCTCCTCCCCGATCCAGGCTCACCACTGCGTTCGATCCTTCTTCATAGCAACAAGCATAGAGGTCGGTAATGGTTCCCGCACCCTCTTCTGGATGGACAGATGGTTTCATGGGCAAAGGATTGCTGATCTAGCACCCCGCCTTTTCGCATTGGTTCCCACAAGATGTGCCAACAAGCGTACAGTAAGGGAGGCAATCATGGATCACAAGTAGATTGCGGATTTGCTAGGAGCGATGTCGGTTGGGGTTATCGCTGATTTTCTGGATCTTTGGGACCTTCTATCACAAGTAGTGCTGCAACCTGATTCAGAAGACAAACACATATGGCGCTTCGCTGCCAATGGAAACTACTCGGCAAAACAGCCTATGAAGGCTTCTTTCAGGGGGGAATTGTGTTCAACCCCTGGGAGCGAATCTGAAGAACATGGGCCCCAAATAAATGTCGATTCTTTATGTGGTTGGCGGTACATGATAAGTGCTGGACTGCTGATCGTCTGGCACACCGAGGACTCCAGCATCCTTCCCGCTGCTTACTTTGCGATCAGGAGGACAAAACCATTATCCACCTCTTGGTCTCATGTGTGGTTGCCCGACAGTTTTGGTTCGAACTGCTACATAAGGTGGGACTACAACATCTCTCCCCTCAGCCGGATGAACCCTCCTTAGAAGATTGGTGGTCCAGAACATACATTGCAGTGGATGGCCAGGTTCGGCACGGCCTCAACTCTATCATCATTTTAGGAGCCTGGTCTTTTTGGAATCTCTGCAATCGTTGTGTCTTCGATGGGACTGCACCGGATGTTACGACTCTTGTCTTCTGTTAGTGAGGAGATGAGGATTTGGGGACTGGCCGAGGCAAAGGGTATTGCATACCTAACTACTCCGTCACAGTCTTTGGCCTTTTTGGTCTAGATCTTATCTCTCGTAGAGGTCGAGCTTGTTTTTGTACCGTAGGCGAAAGTTTCTTCTTCCTAGTGTAAGTGTGTGTGTGTTTTTGGGGCTATGATTCTGTAAAAGTTCTCTCCTTCGTGTTTTTGGGGCTATGATTCTGTAAAAGTTCTCTCCTTCTTAATATAAAGATACGCAGTTCTCCTGCGTGTTCGAGAAAAAAATGTATATGCTCCATAAGTAGGATTATCCTAATTAAGCTAATCTTTGGTGACTTGGTTTTAAATGTTGTTAGTGTAGATGCTCCACAAGTAGGTCTGAGTGAGACCGCTAAGAAGCAATTTTGGGAAGATCTAGATGACATGGTTAGAAATGTGCCTAATAGTGAGAAGCTTTTCTTAGGAAGCAATTTCAACGGTTATGTTCGTAGAACTAGTGGGGGGTTTGAGAGGGTGCATGAGTGTTTTAGTTATAGTGATAGAAACCAAGAAGAAGATATCTTAAACTTTGCCGTAACCTATGAACCCATGATAGCTAACACTTTTTTTAGAAAGAGACATTCCTATTTAATTACCTTAAACAATGGTTAGCATTCTAACTAAATCGATTTTGTCCTTGTTAAAAGAGAGGACAAACAAGCATGCATAGATTATAAGGTTATACTTGGAGAGTGTGTTGTCCATCAACATAAGCTGGTAGTCTCCGACTTTCATTTTAAGATACAGGTTAGACAGGCTAGGGTTCCTAAAGCCACGAGAACGAAGTGGTGGAAACTCAAAGAGAGCGTCTCACAGGCGTTTAAAAAGAGGATGATCGTGGAAGGGATATGGAGCGTGGGAGAAGCGAATAGTACATAGACAGAGATAGCAACTAGCATTAGGAAGATGGCTATAGAGGTGTTTTGAGTAACCCAATGGATAAGATGCGAACCTAAAGACACTTGGTGATGGAACGAAAAAGTGCAAAATGCTATCGAGAAGAACATATACTATAAGCACATGCAGCATGATAGGAGCAACAACAATGTACGGAAGTACAAAATAGCAAAAAAGAATACAAAGAAAGCGGTAAGGCACGGGGCAAGCCCTATGAAGAACTTTATCAGAACCTAAGTACAGAGGAGGGTGAGAAGGATGTCTACAAAATAGCTAAACTTCAAGAAAGGAAGACAAGAAATTTCAACCAAATTAAATGCATCAAAGACGGTACTAATAGGCTTTTGGTGAAAGACGACGAGATCAATGATAGGTGGGAGAGATTACTTCGATGGGTTGTTCAATGGAGACAATGATAATAGTGTGATTGAACTGGATGATACTTTTGATAACACTGATAGGAGATTTGTTTGAAAAATTCAAGAGTAGAAAATAGGAAACCTTAAAAAGGATGAAAGTGGGTAAAACATTGGGGCCTATCAAGGTGTGGAAACGCCTGGGAGATGTAGCGATCATTTGGCTAACTAATTTGTTCAATAGCATTTTTAGGTTGAACAAGATGCCTAATGAGTGGCGTAGAAGCACATTAGTACCAATTTTCAGAAAAAGAGGAGACATTTAAAGTTATACTAATTATAGAGGAATGATCGTCATGAGCCACACAGTGAAGCTTTCGGAGCGAGTGATTGAGCAACGTTTAAGAAGAGTGATTAGCGTGATGAAAAACCAATCTGGTTTTATGCCCGGGAGGTTGACCACGGAGGCTATTTTCTTGACACAACAGTTGATGGAGAGGTATGAAGAGCAAACGAAGGATCTTCACATGATGTTTATCGACTTTGAGAAAACCTATGACAGTGCTAGAAAAGGTCATATGGTGGGTGATCCAAAGGAAAAAGTCCCAACAAAGTATGGACTTGTTTGATATGGCTGCGGCTTATGGCTTTTGGCTGAAATTTTTGAATTTTAGCTGTTTACGATAGAGATTACGAAGAGAGAAATACTCGCTTACGATTTTGGATGGTACATATGTTAGGTTTTTACCATGTACTACAATTAACTTGTAGACCCCGTCTTGAAAAAATACTCCGTTTAAAAGTTAGGTACTGTAGCAAAATCAAAAAGCTGCTTTTAGAAGCCGAAAAGAACAGGGCGTATGCTCCCTAATCAAGGATATGTACGAAGATGTTCTAACTAACTTTAGAGCATGTGGTAGTGATACTAATGACTTTCCTATTAAGATAAACCCCCTTAAGGGCCAGCGTTGAGCTCATACATTTTCGCCTTAGTAATAGACAATGTCACATGGAATATACAAGGAGATATATCTTGTTGTATGCTTTTCGTTGGTGATGTAATGCTAGTTAATAAGAGTAGGATATATCTATAGAAAACTGAAGTTGTGGAGGAAAACTTTAGAATCGAAGGGTTTTAGACTTAGTAAGACTAAAACTGAGTATGTGAAGTGTAATTTCAGTAGTGCCAGGGCAAATGATGGAGATGTTAGTATAGATGGACAAATAGTGCCTAGGAAGGACACTTTTCAATATTTGGAATCGATGCTACAATGGGATGACGAGATTAATGAATATGTGAGTCACAGGATAAGAGCAGGATTGGTGAAATGACGCCAAGCACCGAGTGTCTTATGTGATAAAAAATCTCTCAAAAGTTAAAGGTAAGTTCTATAGGACGATAATCACACCTGCGATGTTATATTGAGCGGAATGCTGGGCAATTAAAAGACAGCATGTATAGAAGGTGAGTGTAGTAGAGATGAGGATGCTGTAGTGGATCTGTGGTCACACAAGGCGGGATCAAATTAGTATGATGATATACGTGATAGGATGGAGGGAGCACCAATCGAAGAGACGTTTGTTCAACATCGCTTGAGATGGTTTGAACATCTCCAACGGAAACCTTCTGAGGTACGTAGTGGAATTTTAAGATACATCGAAAACATAAGAGGCAGAAGTCAAACAAGACTGACATGGGAGAAAGCAGTTAAAAGAGACTTGAGGAATTGTATTGTATCCAAAGAGTTGGCTTTGGATAGAAGCGTATGTAAGTTAGCGATCTACGTACCGGAACCATGATATAAGAACTTAAGAAGATTTAAGGGCGGTGTTTTAGGCTCTCGATTCAAATGGCAAGATGTATGGCTTAGCATTTTAGCCTTGTAGGTTTGAATGTAAGGCTCTCGTTTCTTTAACCTTGAAAAGGTTTTTTTCCTAATCTACCCTAACTTGTTTGGGATAAAAGGTTTTATTATTGTTATTGTATAAGCATGCTAATGCCCTTAGTGCTGTCCAAATATAATAAAAGACGACAGAAGTAGAGGAGCTTCTTCAAATATTAAACATTTCTTCAGAAGACTGAGAATACAACCTACTTTCAACTTCAGATCAAACCATAGAATTTAGCAACAAGTGGCTAGCCTTGTAAGTTGCAAGCAGGTTAGTACTGGTTACATGGTATGCCACTTAAGACAGGCAGACTTGATAGCCGTTATTGCGTACGGCCTACAGGGCTTGAATAAACGTTAGGTCTCACAACTCATGATGCAGCTTACAAAGTTACATGGTTGCTGAGATTATTAAAAGTTAATCTAGTATCCAGTGCAATATCGATTATTGAAAGCTAACCTAGTATCTAGTGCAATATCCCATTACCTTTGGTTACTTCATTCATAACTTAGGGGGTTTTGGATTGGCCATACAAATTCCAACAGGGGACTTCTCCAGGTTAGTGCTAAGAAAACTAGTTCTCTCCTGGAATCATTGGAGTTATATGTGTACAAGATATAGTACCATTTCTACCCTATAAGTACATTAACATTGCTTACATCATAAAACCGTGGAACCTCAGTAGTCAGTACAATGGCACAAGATGATTTAGCACGAATAGAAGTCGATCTAAAGAGCATGAGTAACGGATACTATTCAGTAGATGAACTAGAACTTACTTCCCGCACGATTTCCATAGTATTCTCGATTTCCTTCCTGTGAGCTGCTATGAGTGCCTCCTCTTCCTAACATACAAAAGAGAGTTTTACACCACAGCTTCATTCAGGATCAAATAACACAATGGCACCAATAAATTATTGTTTACCTCAAGAATTGCATCTATTTCCACATCATCACAAGAACTTTCCTTTTCAGATTGCCTTGATGAAGTCTGAGAAGCTGAAGCAGATGTTGGTCGTTGCTGCTGTTGCAACTGCTTTACCTTATATCCAGCCCGACTTATCTCAGGTCCACTATCCTTTTTCGTGTAGTTGCTCTGCCTTTCAGATTTGTCTTCCCTATAAGCCTTTCTCCGAGGAGGTGATACTTTTGTAACTTTTTCCTCTTCTTGTGTATTCACTGAATTCTGAACCAACGGTGCTTTACTGTTGTAACCAGTTCGGGCAGAATTCAAATCAACCCTCTCCCTATCATTCAAACCAGATGCACCATTTTCTTCTTTTCCTCTATTAGAATAACTTGGAATCATACTAAAGGAATTCCTGTCAGGCTCCAAAGAAGAGTTGGAGGAAAAATTTTCAGCACCCTTCCTAGAAGTATCAACAGGTCTCTTCTCTTGAATCTGGTTGGGGACATCTTCAGCTTCAACAGGTAAAGGATACAATGGAGCAGATGAAGACTCCCTGCTGGAAGATATAGTTGGCCCAGTGGACTGCTCTTTTCTTGTGTTGCCACCCTTTGAAAGACTTTTAACCCTGATAATTGATCAGCAACTTTACTGTGTTGATAGCCAGAAGTATTTTGAAATGATGTCTCATATATGATTAGGATATTATAAAGTACGTTTTGCGTTATTACCTATCAGCATATCTCAAGGTATTTAATGTGTGTTCACATGAACCTGCATTCGGAGAAATGCAAGAAATCATCACCGTCCTAGAGTTACCAACAAATGAGTCACGAAGAACCTCTGTAAGCTTGCTTCCTCTGAACGGAATGTGTATCTGATCATTGTCAAGGGCCCGAATGCATTCCTTCAGAGCAAGCAAGCTCTTATTTATCTCTGCTCCTTCAATTCTGATATGAGAACAGCACATGGTCATAAATTGCACCAGGTCAATGGTTAGAAAATATATGGGGCAAACAAATCAAAAGAGACAAAAGTAACACCTTGTCTGCCTATCATTGTCTGTTGTATCAGCACCACGCTCGCTTCCAGCAAGATCAATAAAAGATAATTTTCCCACAGCCTTTGTATTTTTAGATTCATTGGCATCTCGATCTCTTTGTCTCCTGGTATCAGTTACTATAATATGTTTCTTCACAGCAAGTTGCAGAATAGCATGTGACCTTGATGATTCTTCATTGGCCCCTGTTGACCCTGTACTCCTTGCTGCATTTCCTCTCTCAATATATTCCTTGACAATCTGGACATCAGAAACCTCAAATTCCTGTAGACCAACAATGCAAACTTGTTTCTTGCCATCTTCCCTCATCAGTAGTTGTCTACAAAAGAAAAGGTGAGAAATTTCAGTTTTACATAAAATAACTCGAAAATATTATCCCAATTCCAAATATCTAAGTCTAGGCCTAGATATCTACAAAGCAGAGGGAAATCCTAACTGATAAATGACCCAAACTTCAAAACAAAATGTGACTCTGAAGTTCAATTCTCAGACCGAAAAGTAGTGGCATAATTTCAGAAACAACCAATCCCTTTCATTAATTGATGAATAAACATAGGATACGTCAAATGGAACTTAAAACAATGCTTAGTTAAACCTGCAATGATGGCATTTTATGCAAGAAAACATCATGCAATATTTTGACTTAGCATCCCTTAATATGGATTTGTCATAAAAATAAAAGATGACTGGAGGCAGACAAAAGGCTAGCAGGTTTTGATGACTTGAATACAGCACATGTTTATAGACTCCCAAGGCATATATGGTCGCACCTGCATGCACAAAACAAGTAGATAACTAGGCACAAGTACGCGCATGCACCCCCTCACCAAACTCACAAAATAAACAGAACAACCGGAGGCATGGGCATTAGTATGTGCGAAATCAATAACAGAATAAGAAAATGCAACAACCAACCTTCTGTCAGATAGAAGATCAAAGAGCTTCCCGCCGTATATCTCAAAGTAGCTAAGCCACAACTTAAAATTTTGATTTCGATAGATAGGTTGATGCAAAAGGCGAGCCATGTCTTGTGCAGCTCTCAGAGGCAAAGGTTGCATTGTATATGTCTTGCCACTACCTGCTCATGAATCAGGATGGTTAAAAATATCACAAGGGGAGCTAGCAAAAATCTACAAGGGTAAACTTGAAAAAAAATGAACTATTTTTTTCAATTTACCACATCAGATCCCCTACAATCCAAAAGTTAACAAAGGGAAATTAGTAGAGGATGAAAACTACTAGCCAGAGTGATTTATGAGAACTGAAGTTTGAGATGTAAAGACTATAATTATTTGCACAGGCATATTGAGCATTTCGCAAATGATTTGACAATTTGTTGAAACAGTTTGTAATCAACCTTACAACGATTTCACAGTGTTTGGAAAACAAACAATACTTTGCATGCTAATGAAACGGTGTAGAGAAATTACAGAAACCATGATTCACTTGTGCTTAAAAAATGCATTTGGTATGTCACTTGCTGTAACAATATTGTTGCCTAACCTGTTTGGCCATAAGCAAAACATGTTGCTTTCGTTCTCTGGAATATTATTGGTATAATGGGCTCCACTGTCTCGCGGTACACCTGTCCAGGTAATCCCAAAAGGTAGAAAATGAATTTATTGAGAATGTGCACCATTCGCTGTGATGGAGAAAAGCCATTGCCCATAGAGTAGGAAAAATGATTCTATGGTACTCCAAAACTACATAACCTTGAAGTTGCTAGTCCTGAATTTAGCACCAGCTCATTGCCATCCCAATGTTGGATAGATGAAGAAAATGCATACTGCAGAACACCACAGTAATCAACCATGCTCTGAACTAATTTGCTCAAGATTAACCAAGCAAAGCTAGTGGTCAGCTTCCAAGTAGGTGCCTAGGTGGGCATGCCAACAAGCGGGTGGAAGCATGAGTAGTAATGGTGGGCCAAGGCATACCAATAATGAGGATGGGCAGAAACAGGCTGTTATACAAGCATTGGTTGGTGAGCAAGTGACTTGAGCATGCAGACCTTTGCACGGATGAAGCCTACTTGGGAATGAAGCTGTGCCATCTGCTGAGGTGGAGAACAGGTCAAGGGGGCTGACACACTGTTTCAACAACAATGCTGCCTGAGAGGGTACATGGGAGAGCAATTCGGAGGGTAGCAGGGCATGAGGAATATAGTCATGTTGGCTGGCTGCTTCAACAATTGAACAGGGGGAGTCTCTGAAATAGGAATTTTGGCCATTTCTTTCATCTTCTCACAGCAAAAAATCAAACTTATTAGTCATGAACATCAAGGCAGGAACGAGTCACGGCATTTTCCTCATCTACCCAAGTTCGGGGTGGAACTAGGGCCAAGGCAGGTGTAGGATTCGCCCATCTTATCACCTATTTCCAGTTCCGCCCCCAAGTTCACGGCAGCAAGACGCCAAAACTAAATTTGAACCATCCGTTTCCACAACATGTAGTTTTGGAGTGCCACATTACTAGTTTTTCAGAATACCCATGGAGTATAACTTGAAAAAGAGAAATAGCAATACCTCATCATTAGTAACATGCTCATCCAGGACAGCATCAAAGCAGAATTCATGCTTCTCCACATAAGCAGTCAAGTCCACCTTCCAGTGGAAACAAAAAGTTAACATAGGTAACAGGAAGAACTGGGAAAAAAACTCCCAAGGAGCATTTTAATTCTTGAAGTGTAATAGTCATGTTAATTTACAGCCATTCCATCAAGGTATTAAACACTACTTTTGCAAAAACATACCTACACAGAAAATAAACAAGAACCAGCAAGATTTCAGTTAACCACAATACTTTATAACAATAGCCCCTTATGAATAATTATTTTAAGCACCCTAGGTTTGGAATGTGGGCTCAATTCCATTTTCTCAGGAATGTGGAGCAGTAACGTATGTCAAACATGTGAGTAACCTATAAGTTATAACAAGCACAAGGAGATATTCAAGTTACCATTACAACAGAACTTGTAACACAAAAATGGGCCAAACTCTTCCTGTCCATTACAAAGAACAAACAGGTCCTATTATCACAAATGTATGCTCACATCACTGGAAAGTTGCGTGTCTATCTAGTATCTATAGCGCAGTGGGCATGAAAAAGAGTTGGAAATATTTCAGATTCTAATACAAAGGTGAATACGATGGTCAGCACTCAGCAGATGAGTAAAATATTTTAGAATACATGAGCATGGTAGTCATCAAATATATTATCAAAGAGTGAATGGATCATCTCTGTTCCTATGTTGGCCATCTAATGCAACATAGAGACATCCAAAAGAAAAATAAACTGATTTCCATAACCATGTAAAACAACAAAAAGCTACATAAAAATTATTGTTTCAAAAACTAGTAATACAGGCACAACAAAATTTCATGAATATGAGCCATAGATACCTTTAGTTTAGGTTCATAAACTGTCAAAAATGATGAATCATGCACGGTTATGATGTCATCTTCCTTTCGAGATATCTCTTTTCTGTTCAGAGGTCTCTTCCTTACCTGAATATGTGGTAAGACTAAGTCAGGTCTATTTGTTAAGTGTTAACAAGTTGTCACGAACATACTTCAAGAGATTAACATACCACAACTTTAATCTTTGCTACATTATTTTCTCTGGCCGTGCTCTCTTTTTCATAAGTCACTGCACCATAGTTATCTGCTGGGTCTTGCTGGCTGCCTGGAATCACATCATCCTCATCATCATCAATTTCCTTTGGCATAAAGGGTGACGGCTCAAAAGGTTCTGAAACTACATCCTGCCAAAAGGGGAAAAAAGTAAGTTTGGAATGGGCTGCATGAAGACAGTTCACAGCCAGGAATCAATATGAACCACCATTATCTCATCTATGTTAAATGAGAAGAAAATACAAAATCGTTTTGCATATATAGTTTCTAGGCATACCTCAGAAAGAAGCTCAGTGTCATCCATAGCATGAAGATCCAGAAGACCAGCTCCAAGTTCACCTCGAAGTTCAGGTGAATAAAACCCCTCTAGCGAATTCCCACCGCCAAAGCTCTGAGCCGTTGGTGTGTAGGGCTCAGAGACTGATGCAGGTGTGGACTCTCCGTTAAAATTCAAGCTTCTCAGCAGCATATAAAGCCTCTGTTTCTCTTCAATCGATTGCGGTCCATAGCCCTATCAAATAATAAATCATAAGCTATGCAGTCACACATGTTAACAGCATATATGCATTGGTGAAAACCTATCACTAGGAAAACCAAGATACTTTGTGACATGCAATATTTGAAGCAAACCAAAATAGTTGAAAACAAAATACTTCAATCACACATGACTAACAACTGTAACAAGGATTAAACAAGGCACCTCAGAACTATTTAGCTGGTACAAAATTCACTTCATAGTTTAACTTTGACACCCATTTGCATTACAACAAATCAGGTTTCCTTCAAGTTTAGCTGTGTTTCCTAGATAACTAAAATGCCATCTACAATCTGAATTCCAATAAGGCCAAACAAATCCTGGTGGGACAGCACAAAAATGCCATCTGCAATCTGAATTCGAGACATAAACCATGTCTCATACAACCAACATCAACGCATCAATCCAAAAATTGTCTATGAATTATTTTTCTCAGATTATTTTCCCAATAGGAGCATGAACTTCAAAGGCATTCAATAAGACATGCAAGTCAATATGCCATCTAAACCAGAAAGAACAAAGGCTCAAAACACCCAATTCGACCATGCGCACTTCCACATAAACTTTGCACAAACTTCAAGCATTGCAAATCAATGGAATGTTGAAAACGAAATAAGCCGCTGTTCCTATCCAACGCAATAAAGATGCTAGCTTCCAATTTGACTATGAATGTACGATGCCAGTTTGTCCATAAATCAATGCACATTCTGCAGCTGCTTCCTAGGCCGTCCGTGAAGCAGTTGGATCATGACGAGCACCATTCTCGATGTATCAGCCTTTCTAACCCTAATATTTGCGTGCATATTCTTACGACACTGATTGGGCAATGGATCAAAATATAACACAAGACACTGCATCCCAACCAATTCTACGCCAAACCAAGCGAATTCAATCAATTCAGCACAAACCGTGAATCGCAAGTTTCCATCGATTCATTTCTACAAGCGATCCGGAACATACAACACTAGAACGCACCAAAGACGACGTCTTTGCGATCCGGCATTCCAAGAACTAACTAGATCAAGCATTTCGCCCGAGGAAACCTCACCTGCATGAGCAGGCTCGGCAGCATGCCTCCCCCGCCGACGCCGCCACCGATACCCCCAACGCCGACGCCGCGCTGGTCGCCGGCGGCCGCGGAGGAGCCCGCGAGGTGCTGCAGCCCCGCGGATTGCAGCCACCGCGCCATGACAGCGTCGCCCGAGTCCCCCATCGCCCCCGCCTGCACGGAGGCTCCGGCGCCCCCGGGGACCGGCGGCTGCGCGGCGGCGGCCCCGGCGCCGCCGCCGGCGAGGCGCTGCGACCGCCGCTGCGGCGCCAACTTGGCAGGATCGGATCACGCGAGTCTCGAGGCGGCGGCGGCGGCGAGGGATCCGGCGGGGTCGGATCCCAGATCTGCGGGGGGTCGGGAAATGCAGGCGGCGGAGCAGATTTGAGGGCGAATTGGGTGAAGAGGAGTGCTGGCTGCCTGGCTCCTCTTTTTTTTACTTCTTTTCTCTCTCCTTTTTTTGGGTTTCGGAGAGAGAGAGAGAGTTAAAAGGAGAGAGAAAAGGTTGATCTAAAATGGAGTTTTTTGCAGTTTAAAATGTGGAGTTTTTTCTTTCAATTTGCAAGCAGAAGATGTGGAGTTTTGGGAAGATGTGGTGTTGTTTGTTTCAAATTTTAATTTGTGTTTGACAATGATGTTTGACTGTTTGTGCATTTGGGAAAGAGATGGCCGGCTATATTTTTTGAAGTATTTTTGGTGTCCTTAGTGCTATGGTGCTTTACTATGATAATAAGTGTGATGGTGATAACATATTTTATTTAATAGTCGAGGCTCGAGAGTCTATACTTAGGTAGTGTTCGGAATGACAATGGTTTATAATTTTTTTACTGTATCTGAGTTAGCTTATTTAGTATAATTAAATTTAAAAAAATTAAAATAAAAAATATGTTAGCCTATCACGGACAATACAAAGGAATACGAGAAAAAAAACCCAAAAAAACAAAAAAGTGAATAGGAAAAAAAGCTAAAGCCGAATGTCCAATACCAGCGTTTGCTGACACTGAGCGCGGCCTTAGTGAAAAGTTAAAAATATTATAAAACATTTTATTTTTTAACTAGATCATGTGTTAGCTAACTGTAAAGATAATAAGAATTGTATAGTTAAATAGACGATGATACATTCAACACAGCAAATGATCACCGTCACAATTAAAAAGAGAAACTCTCCAACCATTTTGAAGAAATGCATATAGATACCAGAACATGTACGTCAAAACTTTGGTTCTCAATCTACCATAAGCCGATTGTCCAAATAATCAATATTGGCCTTATTTCAAACGGTTTCTATTTCTGATTTCTAACTTCTGGAATGCATCGGTTTTTATTTTGGTTTTTTGGTCTTTTTTTTTCCTCTTATTTATTTGTATTGTTTGTGAAGATATAATAATATTTTTTTCTTAATTTTTTAATTTTTTTCTCAATTTCACGTTAAAGTTGTTATAGTGTATTTTAAATCAGAACCCAACAGTTAGAAGTTAGTAGAAGCACTACCTTTATATTGCAAAAAAAAAAGATGGTATTGTGACGTGCAAAGTTTTCTTACTTTTTATCCATTCGTCATTTGGCAATCCATGAGTTTACTTCTTTTTAGCTGCGGTTTATGATTTTTGATTGAAAATTTTGAATTTTAACTGTTTGCGACAGAGATTACAGAGAGAGATACTTGCTTGCGATTTTAAATGGTACAGATGTTGAGCTTTCAACGTGTACTATAATTAACTTGTAGACTCTATCTTAAAAAAATACCCCATTTGAAAGTTAGGTACTGTAACAAAAATCAAAAACCGTTTTGAGAAGTTGAAAAAAATAGACCCTAAATTTGAGGTGAATCCATCCTAACATGGTAGTAGTTTTTTCTTTTAGAAATGCCAGAATGCAGTCACCATTAACATGCTATAGTCCTTCATTGAAAAAAAAGGTGCTGCATATCTTTCAATCACATTCACCTCTTCTCTTGTACCACCATAAAAGCCCACTATTCTAAATTTTTTTTATCATGCACTAGACCGACTCTATCCTCATTTCAACGTCCCAATCGCACCTTAAGAGCTGACCTCCAATTCTACATGTGAGATATAAAAGTGCACATGTGAAGAACAGTGATCCCAAATTCTAATTCCTGTGCTTTAGCTTATCATGGGATGAGAGAGACCAGAGGCGCTGCTGATAGCTAACCACCAGGCTAGCTAGCAAGCTCACCCAGGATAGCTACCTGACACCAAATCCTCTCCTCTCGGCGATGGCGTGACAGCTTTACTCGGCCGCAGATGATCCTTTGGGGCGCACGGCGCACGGCATCGCCAACCCCCGCCTCGACCAACCTTTCAACGGAAAGGATCGGCGGCGCATCCTCCGTGGCCAGCGAACTCTCTAGCCTAAAACTGCGATCTACTCAGGCAAAGAACAAGCTCACTGATAACTCGCCATGGGATATAGCCTGTGACTGTGAGGTTGTTGCGACTAGTGGAAGTGTCGATGATTTCTAGGGCTACTGTGCTAGCCACCAGGTAGGATATGTGCTCAATTCTTTTCGATTTATATCTTATTATTTTTTTCTAACAAGCAAACAAGACCGTTTCTTTTTCACCGTTTTGAAGCGGTTTATCGTGATAATTTTCTAGAAATGACTCATCAATTTATCGGTATTCAGTTCATTTGCATAAACATTCATACTAAAGCCAAAAAGTCGGCTGAAAAGAACCCAACATAAAATCTACAACCATTCAATGCATACCCAAGAGGGAGGGAACAAGATAGGATCATGTATGCACCACCTTTGGAAGCATCCAAGCTCTGATGAAAGGTTTTCAGGAAAATATCACTTCACATCAGGTTTTGCAGGGTAATTTCAGCATTGATCTACATGTTTTCGGTGCATGGTCGTCATGTAGCTAAGAAACATAGGGTGCTCATTTGGGCTTAGGCCCTATTTATATTGGCTTTTAAAAGCTGTTTTTATAATAAATAGCTTTTCTACAGTACCTAACTTTCAAACTAAATGCATTTTCAAGGCAAGATTTGCTAGTTGATTGCAGTTGACATTGTAGTAATTTTATTTATATCGGTTAATAGATACTGTAGTGACTTCATTTATATTGACCAAAATTGCACACGATTGTCTTTATCTTTGTATGACTTCTCTACAAGTTATTACTATTCAAAAGCCAAAATCCACTAAAAAGCCAATATAAACAAATCCTTAAGCTTTTAGCTTCTAGCTTCTTAATTTTATTTTTTCTTGTTTTTTTAGCTTTTTTGGCATTCTTTTTTCTTATTCTTTTTCATTGTCTGTGATGATATAAAATCTTTTTTAAAAATTTTTAAAAATTAATTACGCTAAAAAAAGCTACTAGAAAAGTTGCTATAGTACCAGAAAAGCAATAAGTTTGAGCTTTTAAAAGCCCAAATGAACACCCCCTAAGGAGAATATGTAACAACAACACCAATTAGTCTGTCCAAAGGTACCACCATATCAATAGTACTAGGTGGGTTTTTTGCTGATGGCTTTTTGTTGTGCCTTATGATTTTTTGACTGAAAATAAATAGTAATGGCTAAAATATGTAGTTTTAGAAGAAGGAGGAGAGCAGTGCAAAAAGTGAGGGAGATGTGTGTAGGTGACAGGAGCGAGAGAAATGAAATGGTAGTAAGAAAAGTAGAGAAGCCGCTTTAAAAAGTTAAATGTTTGTATTAGTTTTTAACTTTTTTAAATAGAAGCTAGAAGTAGAAACCAATATGAACAGAGTCTAAGCATCAGAGCGCGCTAGCGTGTGCTGCCCATGCTTGAGTGTCAGTAGTCGAAAGCCAGCCCACAATACCTTTCATTCGTTTGTTCAGAGGCTAGCTATTCCGTCTTGAGCAGGGGAAGCTATGAATTTATTGGGATGAACCCAACAAAATGAAGCGTAGAGGTCACCACACATTGCATCAATTTTTTTTAGTTTATGACGTATGGCTTATGGATACCCCGAACAAATAAACATGATGGTTTCTCTGTTATCTTTTTGAAAAGGCTTATCGGGACAACTTTTTCGAAGCTACTTAGGGGCGTTAGGTTCGTTCACATGAGCACTCGTATTAGGATCAAAAACCATAAGTCATCAACTGCAGCCAAAAAAAACATGCCCATTAACTATAATATTTCATGGTAGTTTTTCCCATGGAGCAACTATTTCACCATGGAGCTGAGGTTGGCCACAAGTCATGGTGAGGGGGGCGACTTGGCACCGGTGATTGCACTGGAGATCCACCCTTGGGCATGCATCAAGTAGTCAAGATTCAAGAACAACATCAGGGATGGATCGTACTTCCAGTTACATCACATCCATGGATTGATAGCCGACGATCAGTCGACATACATACGCAGGCCAAGTAGTACTTGATTAATTGATACATATACTTATGCCCGTGTTTTAACTAGCAATATGTACTTACAAATCGATGAATCATAGTTCTCACTGTTGTAAATAATGCAAATTTATCATAAATTTATAATTAATTCTAGCATAATTAATATAGACACAAACATGATACCAGAGACATAAAAATGACTTAATCAATATGTGCATATATGAACTTTTTAAGTCATTCAAGCAGATTCTTATGCCCAACATATATATCATGTAAATGTATAAAATCAGCATAATAAAAAGAATTTGAATGTTCTTTATTGCTCTTAGAAGGTTAGTTGTACAAGATTTGATCTTGGCTCTCACAGCCACGACAAAAATCGTAATCATGATTATATATGACAGCTCATAGATTAGATCTTGAGTTTGAATCAAACTTTACTATTAAAGGAACGAATAGATCATGAAGATAACTTGCTAGAAATAAGATCATAATAATCAAGCTAACATCCAGTTGAGATGAACAATATTAATTATAACAGAGTTCGGATATCACCAACAATATCTGAAAATGGATCACAGAGCACAAGATTGAGAATCACAGTGAGCAGCAAGTAGTATATATCAACTTCAATGATCAGAGCATGTCAAATAGCAAGCTAGCTGAAAGCTCAAGACCAATCTACACTCAAGTTCATATATAATTTCAGTATCATATCATTTCATCATCGAGCAATTAACCCACATAATTCCTTTGCAATTTCCAATCAGTGATAGACAGTAAAAAATGACAGATGTCTAAAGTAGATCAAGCAAAGTGCAAAGAGTAAACAGCCTAAATACTCACAACACTGGTGACACTTGAAGTCATCGAGAAGAAATCAGATAAGGCAAGGCACGCGCTCGGCGCTGTCCTAGAAAATCAAATGCCTTGCTATGCTGCACAAGCAGACGAGGTAGACGGAGATACATCGATCTCCAAACTTTGGATCACCGAAGCTTGATGCCGCACAAGACCAACAGGCGCTCCGACCAAAGCACCCGAGAACACAAAGTACAAGCCTCGATTACTTTTTTCTCAATCGACACAAACTCAACCGAATCAGTCCTCACGAGGAGATCCCCAAACTTCCTCACTACCAGATCCCAAAAGAAATAGCACAAGGAAACTACACGGAAAATTTAGTGATTTATAGCTGAAATTATACGTAGTTAATTGAAATTACACTAAGATAACGGTGATTTATTTGACGTAATTAATTTAAAAAATCTAAAAATAAAAAAACATGTTAACTCATCACGTATAATGTAAACGAATACGAAAAAAAGAACCTGTAAAAAAGCTAAAAAATATCAAAAAACAAAAAAAAGATAAAAATTATAAATAACGAAAAATAAGACAGAATTCAGAATACTAAGTTCAAATGATCGGGTCAAGATCCATCCGTTTTCGCTAGAGTCATACTGACATTTTCTTCATTTGCTGTACAGAATAGGATGTACCGCCAAATGTACTTAGTAATTCAGATTGTTCACAAGTATTCCGTCATACTAATACTAATGCTTGCTCTCACTGGTCCTACCCGACACGGCGCAGCGGAGCTCGTGTTCCTTTCTAGTTTTCCTCTACCTCGACTTCTATACTACGAACAGCTGCTCAAGTATTTGCGTTGGCTGTTAGAATACGGGATGCCATGATTAAGTCTTCTTGGTGTTCAGTCGACGCGCCAAGAGATCATTCCGCTCTAGAAAATCGGAATCCATAAAGAAAACAATGTCAGGCACACAGGAGGCAACATTGAACTCTGGGGCGATTTCTTTGCGAAACGCTATGCAGCCCAAGCTCATATGTCGATTAATGAAGAATATTCCTATTTTATAGAGAGCAGTTGCTTAAAAATATATAATAGGTAGATAGAAATCGTGAAACCATTCAAGTGAATTAGTGGAGAAGATTTCCCTTTTATGCGAAGTATAGTCTTAAGAAAACATAATGAGGTACCAAGAACACAGCAACGATTTCATGATCATAAAATACGGTATGGAGGTTATTTTGGGTTTATAGTTTAGTTTTCTATGGTAACTAATTTTTAAATAGATTATCTTTTTAAGATATGATCTACAAATTGCTTGTAGTTAGTATTATCTTAACTTCATCTATATCGGCTAAAATCGTACGTAAGTATCTCTTTTTATACTCTCTCATAAATAACTATAATTCAAAATTTTAAATCATAATCTATAAATCACAACAAAAAATCCACCTAATGTAATATCGACTTGTCTTTCTTTTACCCTCCATCGCTGCTTTAACTTGTACGGCACCATTTTCTTTATATCCACATGATTTACACGATGACGTACACTTTGCAATCATGAAAGGACAAATATATAAACCAAAGAAACAAACACCTTTTATATTGTGTAGAGCCATAAATCTACCCTAAACAATGCGACTCTATTAGGGTGCTTTTGGTTGATGGAATCTTCAGAAGATTTTCAGAAATACTATGGTAATTCTATAAAATTATCTTGTTTAGTAAAAAAAATTAGTAATCTGAACTAGAAATCTAGGATCATCTTAGAAACCAGATTACCATAATTTTTAGGAATCACTTCCTTGAAAAAAAAGGGTGTTTATTTGGGATTAACGAGGGAAAGGAATCTTTGATATTGGCACTTTTATCATTTGATTTAATTTCTCATAGTCAAAACTTGAATTTTCTAAATTCAAAATCTAAATTAAAAAATATGTTTATCAAAACATGAATTTCAAAATCAAAATATCAAAAATTAAATCATGAATTTCAGAATCTTAAATTTAGGCAAATTAAATTGTAAAATTAAAATTTTGATTTTTGGATTTTCAAATTTCTTATTTTAATTTAAAATTTAAAATCTAAAATTTTAAATTTCAGATTTCAAAAATTCAAGTTCCACAAATTTAAATTTTTATAAATTTGAATATTTAAAGTTCCAAACTCAATTTTTAAAATTTTAAAATTTCAAAACTCCAAAATTTGAACTTTTGAAACATAAGAATTGAATTTTGCAATTTTTAATTTTAAAATTAAATTTTTAGTTTTCAATATAAAATTTATCATATTGGCTTTTTGTTAATACCCTTTAGCTGAAAATAAATAGTAATAGCGAAAAGATGTGCCATTTAGAAGGAGTGAGCAAATGATAGAAAAAGTGAGAGAGGTGTATGCGTAAGATGACTATAGGAGGAGTAGAGAAGCTAATTCAAAAAATCTGGTATTCGCATTGGCTTATTGCTTTTCGAAATAGAAGCTAATACGAACATGGCTTAAATTTACTATTCGTTTTTCTAAATAGAAATCAATATGAGTATGGTCTAAAATTACTGGTAATGTGTTACCGATAATCAGATTGAGGGAAATATTGTATTATAGGGGAATGTCAAATTATACATATTAAACACACCCTTAAGCCGGTGCAATCTCTTGGTTATGTTCTTTTTGACTTTTTTTATGACTTTTGCTTTTGGTTTCTCTAAAAGGCAAAACAAACAAAACGACTTATTAGCTTCTTTAAATGATTTCTTGAGTTTAAAACTGAGTGCACTGTCCGTATCGATGTCTTCATTATCTCAAAAAATATAACTAAAACCTATTAACTATAATTAAAAGCTATCTATTGCAGTCCAAAAAACACCGGTAGCGAGCCAATATCTAAGGTTAAAGAAAGAAAAAAAAATTGAACCCCCTTTTTTCCCCTCCTGCGTATTTTTTCTAATTTCTCGTGGAGGCGAGCAGATAGAGAAGAGAGGGGGAGAGAGAGGAGGCGCCCCTCGCGATTGGACAGGGCGTGAAGACCCAGAGCGCGTGATCCCGGAGGCGCGGGGGGCCGATTCCGGCGCGGGACAGCCTCGCCCTCGCCGGGGCGGCCGTTTCGAGCTCTCTCTTGCCGCTGCTCGGCGCGGATTTGGTGGGATCCGGCCAAGAAACTGGTTGGTGAAGGGGCGGGGGGAAGGGAGGAGGACGGAAGGTATGGGGGCCGGAGCGGAGCCGAGGGAGGAGACCATCGATGAGAAGGTCGGCGGGAAGGAGGAGGAGAAGGCGGCGGCATCATGCTCGATCTGCCTCGACGCGGTGGTCGCCGCCGGTGGGGAGAGGTCCACGGCGAGGCTGCAGTGCGGCCACGAATTCCACCTCGGTAAGGGGTGATGGGTTGACCTATTGATGAGTTCTTGGTACGGAATTATGAGGCTTTATTCATCGGATTGTAATGGAGGTGCGATTTTGGGTCGGGCCGGCGATTTCGATTTGTAGGAACCTGTTTTTGTGGGAATTTGGCGGAATTGGGATAAATTCACGCTGTTGTGCCGAAATTCTGACTGCTATGGTGCCGAGATGTTGGGTGAAGGGCATAAAGGTTGGACTTTTTTTTGGGGGGGGGGGGGGTTACAGTATAGAATTTTCTGGTCAAGATAGGTTTCGTGTGCGAATTTTGCGTTATTTTTGTCGGCTTGATAGGATGGTGCAATTTTGGGGGAATAGATTTGAATGTCGGGACGATGATTTGGGAGCGTACACGAGGTAATCGTGTCGATTTGTGTGACGTTTGTGCAGTTTCGGTGTGAATTTTGCTCCTTTCTCGTTTGGAAATTGTGCCGTGTCGAGCTGTTTTTTGTGGGCAATGTTGTGCTTTTGGGTTCGGTTATGTGGGAGGGCGAGCTTGTTTGACTGGATTCGGCAAGAATTTGATGAAAAATGTGTCCTGTTCAGTGGAAATTTTTGGTGGTATTGTGCTGGTAGTTAATGAATTTTGGTGGAAGGTTGGACTTCAGAGGTTGAGTCAGTGTTGGCTAGAGGGATCTAGATTCTAGACATGTTTTGTGAAATGCTAAGATTTAAACTTAGGGAGCTAAGGATGATAATCCAAATTTCGAAAGTTGTCAGTTTGGTGGTTTTATCAAGCAGTCTGTGTTGGCTGTTGACTTCATCGCGATATAGTAATGGATTTAGGGTTTCCCATCTTCTTTTATGCTGGATTTGGAATTGGGTGCAGTTTTAAGAATCTGTAGTAAACGTCGAAGAAAGAGTTACACTTAAGTATATCATTCTAGGGTTGTCAATTTAGCTGCTATGCGTTCTTCCAATATGTAGCTTTGCGTTTTTTTCCAAGTGGTTTCCATAACGTTGTAGTGCAATCAGACCTCAGCTATTGCAAAGTTTATAAGGTGAGATTAGACGCAGATTGAGAGTGGTTTTGTGCAAGGAATATGGTTGTGGTGACCTTGTGAGGTGCAGAAGTGTGCTTGTATGCTTTATGCACTACTACTTATTCTGCTATGTCATGATACTACAATATGCTTCCTAACCAATCTCAAAAGCGGTGTTCTTAAATTATGTTTGTTTGCTAATATTTGGTTTGTTTTAATGCTTAGTGTTAATGTTTTCAGATTGCATTGGATCGGCATTTAATGCCAAAGGAGTTATGCAATGTCCCAACTGCCGCAAAATTGAGAAAGGGAATTGGCTCTATGCAAATGGTTCCCGACCCATACAGGATGTTAACATGGACGAGTGGGCTCATGAGGAAGACCTTTATGGTGTTAGTTACTCTGAGATGGTTCGTGACCATGTAAACTTTGTTCTTTAATTATTAATCATTGTTTGTGACTATTAGCTTTTACCTTTTTGTTGACAATATGCCTTGTTTTCCACATACTTCTCACGCGTTTCAAATGTTGTTCTGTTGTGTTTACCTGATGATCAATGGTTTCTTTGGCTTGTCTGCACTTACAAAGGATTGGCACTTGACCATACTTAATTATTTGAACCTTTTCTTTTGGAGGCACTTGTTTTTGTATGTGAATATGTCTTCTTTGCCTTCTATTCCCTTAATATCAAGAGCTTTAATTAGTACATAATTTATTAGAAACATTTGGCTACTGCATGGGCTTCTGTACCGCCAAAATGCCAAATTCATTTAGCATTGATCTTCTAGGTTCCTGGCAACTTATGTTAATTCCATTATCAGAGTTATCATGTTCTTATGAATCTGATCCAATATTCTCAATACCGTGTCTTCGTTGAGCACTAACAGTGCAGCATCCTTGTCTCTCAAATTTGACCTTGTCTAACACTTCCAGAGCAATAGTCTTTTGTCTCTTACATTCAATGTAGTTCATAGTCTCACCAGACTGTATAGCGAGTTATTTTACTATGTGAGCCACTGGAGACCGTGATACCCGCCCTGAAAAAAAAACTTATGGAGAACCTTTAAGAGCCTGTTCTTTTCAGCTTTTGGCTTCTGCTATAGTACCTAACTTTCAAACAGAGTATTTTTTTAGACGGTATCTACAAGTTAATTGTAGTACACGTTAAAAGCCTAATATCTGTACCATAAAAAATCGCAAGCGAGTATCTCTCTTTCCGCAATTTCTATCGTAAATAGCCAAAAAGCCATCAGTCACAGCTAAAAGCCATCAGCCGTAGCAAAAAAGAACAGGCCCTACATTTGCTGATATATCATATATGTGCTTTGTGCAAATTTTTGGCTGTGTTTCAGTAGATACTGTCTATATTTTTTCCTTGATTGAAGGCTATACTGTGGAGTACTTTTGAGATAAACAATGCATTAGGGGTCATGCTAATTTGCTTTATGCATAAAACCTGTGTAGAGTGCTTTAGTCCTGAGTTCAAATGAATTTGTTGTTCTCCCTATGCCTAGCATTCTGCTGCACACATGAATAATCCTGAGTTCTACATTGTTTCAGCTTATTCAATTACCCTGCACGTCTATGCTTTATTATTGCATTTTTCGAAACATTTATGTAGCTGATATATAAATCCTAGTTGAGTTCATCATTGTTGATTCTTCATTTGCCGTCATTATTTTAACTTAGGTAGCTATTTCTGCTTGCCTATTCTGACAATTATATATTTGAATTGTGCAGCCATTTCGCTTTCACTGGTGTCCATTTGGTCGCTTAGCACAAATTCCATCTTTATTTGAGTATGTTCTGTACTTCAAATTGTGATTTATATATTTTTTTCAACTCCTTGACAAAGTACACTTGGTGTTTAACTGTCATGCATCCAAGAATGGACGGGTAGTTTTAATATAAAGGTTGTGTTCTTTTCCAAACTGTCTCGTTTCAATAAATTTCTAGTGCAGGACTAGTAGCTCCAATGTCAGCATGATCACTCATGTCGAATTTGTGGGTACTAAAAAAAGTTTCTGTGATTCCTCCACTAGATGTTGTATTTATATTAGTCATATGTTACACATGTCTGTTCACATTTTAGAGATTAAAGTAGAAAATGTGTAACCCTAGGATTCTGTAGAGTCTATAATCTATTTAAGAGATGTAAGAAAATAAGATGAATATCCTTTTCAATTCATTCTTTGCAACAAAGTGCTGAACAATCTACAATCCTGCATAGGCTTAACTCTGTCGTGCTGCATAAGATTATCGACAATCTTCATAGCGGTTTTCTTGTCATGATTATACATGTATCTTCTTCTGACATGCATAGTTCAAGTAATAGTTGACAAGTCATACTGCCATAGTGCTTCATACATGATTTTAGCCAAAGTACTGATCAAACTCACGGATGGCGAAATTAATGATGCAGGTATTCCTGTCATGTCCTAATATCAATTCCAATTAATCAATACATCACTTCTATACAAACTATAAAGTACTTCCAGAAATCATCACCTCTTCTGCATCTTCATATTAAGAGTTTTCAGTTTACGGAAAAATTAGTGCTGTTGTTTTATTATGTTACTTAATATTTTCCCCTCTTCTGCCAGGGAAGGAGAATCATCACCTCCAGTTACGTGTAAGTTCTTATTATAATGGGATCAACTTGCAAAATTTGAGTTATTTTTTATATGAATATTGTGTATATTTATGAGGTCTAAAGGGCAATATATATAGAGAGTACAAAGAGATATACAGAGTAATATGCCCTATATAGATAAAGAAACCGAGGAATATAAAGAAACAAATAACATAATCCTATTCTATCTTTAACACCCCCTCAAACTCATGGTGGATCACACACAGAATTTGGAGAGAAAATACAAATGTTGTGCGTTTGTCTGTGGCTTCGTGAAGAAATCAGCAAGCTGTGATTCTGAAGGCACAAACTGTAGAGTAAGTACTATCTCCTGCACCTGTGAGTGAGTGTATGAAATATCCACACCAATGTGCTTAGAGAGTTCATACTTTACTGGATCACGAGCAATACTGATTGCACCTGTACTGTCAGACATGGTCGTAGGTCCCCTTATAAGTACTCTAAAGTTTGCAAGTAGCCACCTCAATTAAGTAATCTCTGTTGTCACTGCTGTCAAAACTCTCAACTCAGTCTCTGCACTCGAACGGGAAACTGCAGTCTGCTTCTTTGTCTTCCAGGCAATTAAGGAGAAGCCAAGAAAAACACAATAAGCAGAAAGCGAACGATGATCAGAAGTATCACTAGCCCAAGTCGTATCAGAATACATTTGAAGCTATAGTGAGATGGAGCTAAGGAAAAATAAACGACGAGAGATGGTTCGACGTAAGTAGTGAAGAACACGAAGAAGGTGTCTATAGTGAAGATGAGTAGGACAAGCCATGAACTAACTCAAGATATGGACGATATGAGTAATATCAGGACAAGTGCTCACAAGATACACAAACTCCCGATAAGATGGTGATATCGATGGCCCAGAGAGCGGCGGCGGCCCGGAGGCGGTGGCTCGACTTGTGATCTGGCTGCAGTGGCAGATGCGCAGCGTCGGTGCGGAAAAGCTAGGATTAGTACCCTAACTCTGATTCCATGTTGTGAATATTACGTGTGCATTCATGAGGTCTAAAGGGCAATATATATAGAGAGTATAAGGGGATATACAGCGGAATATATCATATAGATAAAAAAACTAAGGCATATAAGTAAGCAAATAGCACAATCCTATTTTATCCTTAACAATTTTGAGGTTGACACATGTTTGGATATTGGTCGTGCAGTTCATGACTTCATGGGACAGCATGTGTTTACGGAGCATGCAGCTGTATCTGCTGCACCAGGGGTAACCCATCCATGCCCATATGTGGCATACTTGCATCCTCTTCCACCGCTGGCATCATCATCAAGCTCCCATGTCCCTGAGAGAACCATGGATGGTCCTGCGTGTCATGATCACTGGAACCCTTTGGCTGGCCCATCAGATGGTAGGCCCTTGCAAACAGTGCAACCAACTGATTTCCATCATAACCATTGGGCGCATGTGCCCCATTCCTATGCTCAACCCAACAGCAGTAATGGGGTGACCGAGCATCCAGGTGTCCCTTTTGGAACAATGAGGGCTGCAAGGGTTGATCGTAATAGCCAACGTCGAGGATCTGTTGTTTCTCCATCGTTCTTCAGTAATGGGTAAATTCTATTCTATTTATGCTCCCACGACTTACCATTACGGCCTTGCTGTGAATGGACAAATTCCAAAATCTTGCATTGTACTTTTTCCAAACATGCATCATTCTAGTATAATCATCTAAACATAATAATGAAAAGCTGTTGGTCACCAGCATATGTTACCCTAAAAGGATGTTGTAAATTTCCTAAAATCTAGTATATTTCATGAACATTGTTACTTCTACCTTGTCTGCTTTATCCAAATCTCCTGTGGTGGTTTGGTTATGCTGTGTTGGCTGGGTATGCCATAATGAGATGCGAGTCTGGTCGTCTGAAATCAATAACTGCATTAGTGCGAGGCTAAGATCGTTTACAAACAGCGATAAATTCCTGAGAATTGCTTCAGAATTCGAACTATTTTGTTATAGCAGAAACTACTGGAGTATAATGCAGCTTCTGGTGCATCAATTTCAATGTGTAGTTATGATGATCTTTTTTTGTTTGCAGATCTGGTTCTAGATCTAGAGCTCCCAATGTTCCTCCTCTGGTACCACAATTAATGAGGGCTCACGGCAGCATCAACGAACAGCACCAACAGAATCCATCATCTGGCCTATATGCTGGGGCTCATAGATCGGGAGGCATGCAGCCCGCCCCGCCACCTCTACCGGAGAACCCGACATTTTGCCTGTTCCCAGCGGGTTCGTCTGGTCATAGCTCAATGGAGACCGACGATGCGGGAGGAAGCCGACTCTACGCCTGGGAGCGCGATTGCTTTGCGCCGTACCCATTAATGCCAGTGGACTGTGAGACAAGTTGGCGGAGCTCACAGCAGTCTCACGGCACATCAGAGCCCACACCCGCGCCGAGGAGGCTTTTCGGGCAGTGGATCGGCGTCAGCAGGTCGTCACCGGAAAATAGATCGCCGGAGGGCTCTTCATACCGGCAAACGCACTCTCCTCGGATGTAGCCCCCCAGGGACGGAACCCAAGTTAGTGCTCGCATTTGGAATCTTAGCTGCTTGTAAGAAAAGATGGAAAACATTGTATGAAATTAAGCTGGGTTGTGCCGCAAATCTTCGGACAAATCTGAGAGGAAGAAGCGGGAAATAGCCCGGAGCGAGAACATTTTGATTTGGTTTATGTGAATTCCATCTCGTACATATTTGAAATCAAGTTGGGTTATTCGTGTTTGATGGAATAGTAGGGTGAATGGTTTGTATCGCGCAGTCCAAAAGGGCAACATATAGTGAAAACATGGACACAACCCTAAAATCCTAAAGATAATAGAAAATGACACCAATACTATGAAGAATTCGGAGCTCCCCCTTGCGGCATAATTTCCTATCTTGCCTTTTGTTGGTGGATGAATTCTAATTTCTTATTTTTTTTAATTCAGTTAGCATTCGTTTGTCTGTGTAAAAATAGATACTCTCTTGAACTTATGCGATTAACTACTCCGTAAAAAAAATAGATAATCCACCTTGCTATTCGGTAATACTAGATATTCTATATGGCGTATAAAGTGAGAAGTAAACGTATTCCTTTGGGACATGTATAATGCAATAAACATTTACACAGGTGTTTAAAGAGAACTGGATGGTCAAACATCTGTATAAGATGATCTTTTCAATTGCTGATCTGCTCTAATGCAAGCACATCTTTGTAGGAGTTTAGATGGTTATATTATCTATTTTTGGATGATTAATAGTTGATTACCCATACGTTGCTACAGATATTATTAAAAAATTCATGTTTCTCGTTCTAAAACCACAAATTCATGTTCTAATACTGTTCAAGTAATTTTATCATAACATCTAAAAAAGATGGTTAGCTATGTATTGTTATACTAACCCTTTTGATTGATGCATCATATTAACTTTTGAAACCTCAAAAATATTTGTAGAGTTATCCCTAAATTTATTTCTCTGCCATATAAATTTTCAAGTCCAAATTCAATCGATGCTAGGATAAATAAAAATGTGAAATACATGACAAATCATACATAAAGGGAAAAAGAAGAAAAAAGAGGTGTTAGTATTGTAGCAATTATTAAAGTTGATTTGATGCCCCACAAAAGCATGACAGCAATTAGTTAATGGTTTTGCAGTTTGCACTACATATCTTCCCAAGTTACGTGTATGAAAGACTATAATACAAATTAAACGAAACGTAGGATACCAAATTAAAATAGACTTAATATTTTTAACACTACAAATGGCATGTCAAAGTATCTATACTAATATAAAAAGCACCAATTTGATTAAACCTTTTTCCACCCAACAAAGCTAATACCCTCTCCTCCAAACGGTTGAATCAACTACATCCAATGACTACCATTGCAAGTTGGTCTTGTCATATTTATATCTAAACCATTGACTCAGATCATCTAACGGTTGCTGTTACATGTTGGTCCTGTCACCCACCTCCCCAATCCCTAGTCCTAACCGTGTACCTCACCCTACTCTCGCGTGTTCGTTTGCTCGGGCCCGAATGCCTCATGCCACTCCCCTTAATAACGCTGTCGCATCCGATCGCATTCCTTTGCGCTGCCTCCATCCTTTGCTGCTTCGCCCCACTCCCATGCTCCGTCGCTTAGCCCCGCTCTACCCCGTCTGCTCCTGCTTCACTCCATGGTCTGCCGCTCTGCCCCCTGCTCCACCCTCTCCACTCCCGCTCCGTACCTTGCTCCGGCCGCATTCCTTCACGCTGCCCCATCCTCCCCCGTGAAAGCATCTAGACCCTTAAAACGGTTTTAGTAATTAATGACATTACGTGAGTATGGAATTAACATGTTTACTGAGTGTTTAAAAAGTTTAGTTCCAATGACAAATGTAAGATGCATACTAAGGGTCAACATGAAGATCAATGTAGCTCAAGACAAAGGTATAAGTAGTCTAGAATCTATTTTTTATTTCTCTTTGCTTTTACCGGTCTAAGGAGAAAAGGTGGTAGACCGGACTATATGATAAATGCCATACTTGATAGAATATTCTTGTGCCATGGATCAATTTAGGATCATGCATGAGCTTAAAACTAAAATTGATAGCCAAACTATACATTGACAAATATATCAGAAGTACCGGAGTGAAAACAGTAGTACTTCTGCATTCCGAAAGTATCGGTGTAAAACAGACTGTACGTTTTTTTTCTAGAGAGCACCCTCAAAATTATTTTGTCTCTCTAAAAGATGAAAGTATCACAGTTTCAATGGTGAAACTACCAGAGAACGGAAGTACTACACATCTTGAGCGAAACTACCGGGACACAGAAGCTCCAAAAATCCGGGCAATACATTTTTTCAGAGAGCGCCAACTTTTAGCCTCAAAACAAACAGAAGTACCATGCCAAAACTTCGAAACTTTCGAAGATCGGAAGTACCACACCCATAAGGTGGAAGTACCGTGCTAAATTTGAATGGCTAGTTTTGACGCTTCGATATAGCCATTACTATTGCTACAGTACATGTACAATAGTTCTACCAATTGTACAACAGTATTACCGCTCACCTTGAGTTTTTAGGATTGTTTTATGCAATGGCTATATTTGGTTGATGGAAGTATAAATACTTCCCCACCAGCTCAAGGACAATAGTTAGAGATTCTATTGAACATCCTTGAGCATTCTCTCCACACCTTCATTTTACATTGTGCATTCATTTGAGGTATTTGATCCAACATCAAGTGCACTCTCACCTTAGATTGACCTTTGGTACTTGATCACTGTCAAGTGTAGCTGTAGTTTATTACTCTTGGTGCTTACCGGCACCTAGACGACATAGCGGGAGATTGCGAGGTGACCTATTCAAGGAGATTATGAAAAGGCTTGATACCGACTTGTGAGTGGTTTGGTGTCCACCATCCTTGGAGTGGAGGAAGGACAATCACTAGTGGATTGAAAAGTTGAGGCTTAATTCGTGGAGTCGGTCCAAGTTGTGTGGGCTTTCCTCAACATGGATTAGAGGAAACCAACAAGTTTTCGAACACCATGGTACATCATCATGTGTCTTTTGGTTACCTGTTGCTCTCTATTTTTCGCACTTATATTTCTAGTTGTGTGATTGCTAAGATTATCATATTTACTTGTGCTAAAGATATATTTGTAGAGATTATTGCTCATGGTGTCTTAGTCTTTCTAAAATTATGTAGGTATAATATTGCATTAAAATCTTGCCTTACTACAATTTGTGGTAATTAGTTTTAGAAGGCAAGAATTTTTAGAACCTTCTATTCATCCCCTCTTGTCGGTTATCCTTGATCCTACAAGTGGTATCAGAGCTTGATTTCTTGTTGATTTAGACTAGTGAGGGGATTGCTATAGGGAAGTATCTCTTTTTGATGGCTCAAATTATTCTTATTGGAAGATTAGAATATCTATCTATCTTAAGGCTATAAGTCTGAGCATATGAAAAATTGTAAATAAGAGTTATGTCGTACCTCTTGATACACTACATCCTATAGAATAAGAGGGGTATAATGCTTATTTAGATGCTCAAGCCATAAATGCATTATTTGACGTTTTAAATGTGGATGAATTCAATAGGGTGAGCAATTTGGAAATAGCTCACGATATTTGGACCACCCTATCGAAAATTTATAAGGGAACATCCACTATTAAAGAAGCTAAATTGCATAGGTTTCGGATCAAATATGAGACATTCACAATGTTATCTCGTGAGAGTATAAATGAAATGTATTCTCACCTCAACTACATTGTAAATGAACTCAAGGAATTTGACATGTTACTAACGGATGTTAATATTGTAAGAAAAATGCTTAGGGCGTTGCCTGAAAAGTACAAGATGTTGGTGACACTCTTCCTTAACCCTCTCGAGTTGGCAAGAATGACACTAACATTACTCTTGGGGAACCTAATCACTAACGAGTTGTACAAGAAGATAAAGAGGAGCTCTTAGAGCAATCATCCTCCAAGGGCAAGAAAATAACCGCTTTCAAAGCTAGGACGATATCAAGTGATAAGTCCAATGATGATGAGGAGGACTCTGAGGAGGAATTGGCTCTCCTTGTGATGAGAATGAATAAGTTCATAAAAAAGGCACTCATAACGAGACGCTAGTCATGAAAAAGGCAAAAGGGGGCGCTCCTACAACAACAAGCGCTATAACAATATTCGTTGCTATGAGTGCAATGAAAAGAGGCACATTGCCTCTTAATGCCCCACTAAGAAGGATGAGAAGGGCAAATCATCCATGGAAGACTTCATCGGCAAGAAGAAACTTTTTAAGATGCTTCACAAAGAGGGCAAGAATTAAGCTCACATTGGAGAGTGAAACTCCGATGAGAAATACACGGATTTCGACTCCGAAGAAGATGAGTCTCCTAAGAAGAAGGGACTTGTTAGTATTGCCATCAAGGAGGCTCCATCCCTCTTCGCATCTCCTATATGTCTCGTGGTAAAAGGAGAAAAGGTAAAATCTATTAATGATGATGAGCTTTCTTATGATAAACTTATGGATATGCTAATTGAATTAAATGAATTTCTTGAGAAAGAAAAGTCAAGATATACATGTGTATTCTTCTTAAATGATAAAGGTGAAGTCTCTGGAATTTTTAAAAATCTTACAAAAGGGGCCCAAAATGAATTTGATTTTAAAATAAAAAAAATCCATAGTGATAATGGTTCCAAGTTGAAAAACACTAAAATTGAAGATTTTTGTTATGAATTTGGAATAAAGTATGAGCTTTCCACTACTTACACTCCAGAGCAAAATAGAGTTGTAGAAAGGAAAAATCAAACATTGATTGCGATGGTTAGAACAATGCTTGATGAATATAATACTTTCAGTATTTTTTGGGTGAAAACTATTAACACCGCTTGTCATGCCATATATCGTCTTTATTTGCATCTTTTGAAAAAGACTTTCTATGAACTTCTCATTGGAAGAAGGCCGAACATTTTCTACTTTAGAGTATTTAGATGCAAATGTTATATCTTAAAAAAAATATGTTCAGCTCTCTAAATTTCAAATTCGATGTGATAAAGGTTTCTTGCTTGGTTATTGTTCTAGTAGTAAAGCATAAAGAATTTTCCACAAAAACTCCAGTCTAGTTGAAGAATCTTATAATGTTCAATTTGATAAAACTAATGGCTCTCAAAAAGAGGAAGAAAACTTGAATGATGTAGATGATGAAGGATTAAGACGTGCAATAGAGAATATGCAAATCGGTAATATCAAGCTAATGAGGACACAAGTGACCCAACTTCATTAAAGTAAGTTCAACCTTCTACTTCTTCCACAACGAGCAACATTTAAGGCATAGATGTGGAAGAAAAAGGAAGAACAACTTCTATCACCAAAGATTCATAATGCTACTATCAAAGATCATCCAATTGATTAAATATTGGGTGACGTAAGTAAGAGTGTTCAAACTCGTTCTAGAATAGCTTCATTTTGTCAACATTACTCATTTGTGTCTACTCTTGAGCCAAAGATTGTAGATGACGCTTTAGAAGATCCGGATTAGATAAATGCAATGCACGAAGAACTCAACAATTTCGCCCGAAATAATATTTGAACATTAGTGGAAAGGCCTAGGGAACATTATATGATTTTTACAAAATGGGTCTTCCGAAATAAGCAAGATGAAAATGGTATTGTGATAATAAATAAGGCAATGTTGGTTGCTCAAGGTTATACTCAAGTAGACGGTTTAGATTATGATGAAATATTTGCACCTTTAGCTAGACTTAAGTCAATTCAAATTTTACTTGCCTTTGCTTCAAGTTTTAATATTAAGATATATCAAATAGATGTAAAAAGTGCATTCTTAAATGGTAAAATCATGGAACTTGTGTATGTTGAATAACCTCTCAGGTTTGAAGATCCTAAAAATCCAAATCATGTGTATAAACTCTCTAAGGCGCTATATGGTTTAAAACAAGCTCCTAGAGCATAGTATGAGTACCTTCAAGATTTTCTACTCTATTAAGGATTCAAAATTGGGAAAGTTAATTCAACATTGTTTACTAAAATCATTGATGATGATTTCTTCGTATGTCAAATATATGTTGATGATATTATATTTGGTTTTACTAATCAAAATTTTTGCAATGAATTTAGTGATATATTGTCTAGGGAGTTTGAGATGTTCATGATCGGAGAGTTGAGCTATTTCCTTGGACTTCAAATTAAGCAACATAAGGATGAGACTTTTATAAGTCAAACAAAGTATACAATAGATTTATTTAAGAAATTTGGTATAGAGAATGCGAAACCCGTCAAGACCCCCATGGTCAAAAATGAACACTTAGATCTCAATGAAGAAGGTAAACCTATAGATTTAAAACTTTATAGATCTATAATAGGTCATTTACTTTATCTTACCGCATCTAGACCTGATATTATGTTTAGAGTTTGCATGTGTGCACAGTTTCAAGCATCTCCAAAAGAGTGCCATTTAACGGCCCTAAAGTGAATTCTAAGATATTTAAATTATTCCTCTAGTATAGGGTTTTTGGTATTCTAAAGGTGCTAAATTTGATTTGATTGGATATTCAGATTTCGATTATGTGGGTTGTAAAATAGATAGAAAGAGCACCTCAAGAAGTTACCAATTATTAGGAAGATCTTTAGTGTCATGGACTTCTAAGAAACAAAATTCCATAGCACGTTCCACTGCCGAAGTCGAATATGTTTCCGTGAATAGTTATTGTGCTCAATTCCTATGGAAGAGGCAAATCTTGATGAATTACAGGATCAAATTTGATAAAATGCATCTTTTATGTGATAATGATAGTGCGGTGAAAATAGCCAATAACCCGGTCCAACACTCAAGAACTAAGCATATAGACATACGCCACTACTTCTTGAGAGACCATGTGAGCAAGGGAGATATTGTAATTAGCCACATCCGAACCAAATACCAATTAGCAGATATTTTCACCAAACCACTAGTTGAAAGCCGCTTTTGTAAATTGAGGATTGAAGTAAATGTCATAGACTACGCAAATGTTGTTTGAACACTTCTCTCATGCTTTCATGTTCATTTGATATTGTTTGAAGTATTTTTGATGGGTATTTTCAAATCATTTTACTAAAAAACTTTATGTTCATAAAACTATATTCATAGGTTCCTTTTAGTCCTCTTGATGCATAATAATCCTGAATGATTCTTATTTCAATGCAAAACTAGAGATCATTTGCATTCTTTCTTATGATCATGTTTAGTTTCTGGGAAGTTCCATAAAAATCAAAACTATCGCTGTATATTCCGCGGTACTATCGGTTGTCGATACTACCGAAGTTAAAATTGCGGTACTTCCATGTATCCGAACTACCGGAGTATTAAATGCGGAACTACCGTTTTTGGTTAGTTGCCATGGCCAAGTCCCCTTATCTCTCTCTCTCCTCTCTCTAGACCTTTCAATCTCACAACGAAACCAGGCGGTACTCCTCCCTCTCTCTCCCAAGAAACCACCAAAATCCCCTTTCTCGATCTCCACATCCCATAGGAATTTCTTAGTCTTTTGGTGACATCCCACAGTGATACGCTCTGATGCCAAGATGATACGGGGTCGTCCGACCTTCTCGACGTAGGATGCATACTCACGTGAGTCTTGATGAATCATAAAGATCCTCCAATGCCAGTGCAAGGGACGAACACTTTTTAATCCGCCAAAACACACTCGCGTTGATTTCGTCGACCACCAAGTGAAAATCTATTGTGTACCCAATTCTCAGCGGAAAGGCTGAACAATCTTGATTGAAGAACACTCCTAATTCTCTTAAGAATTTTGGCAATCACAAGGAATTCGAACAAGAACTTTCATAGAATAATTTTTCTCAAAGGTGGTCTGAGACCTAAGGCTGCCAATACATGGCTTATATGGCCCCTTAGGACGTCCATATGGTCCCCAAACTGAGTACAATTCAATCCTATATGGTTTTAGATATGAACTATCACAAAAAGGAAACTAGATTTTATAGCCATAACATTGTTTCAATCATAACTTTTGATTCGTGACTAATTTGAAGGTGGGATTAGATCCATTGCATAGACCTTGAAATTATCTTTCCAACGAGCACAAGAACACCTGAATCGGACTCCGTTTGTAAAAGTTATGACTTTTTTTAGTAACTATGTGTCAGGTTGTCCCGAACCGAATCTGAATTAAATTCTGAGTTGAATCCGAGTTTGAATCCTGTTGGACGTGTGGGAGGTACAAATTGGGCTTAAAAATCTTATCAAAAACTTATAGTTTAAGTCTTTGGGCTCCTCCTTTTTGCTCTCCCACTTCAAAAGCTTTCTCCCTTCATGTCTTTGGCACTTAATATGGTTATCCTCTTCCTTTTGCCTCTCCATTACTTTGCCATTGACAAACCTAAGATTGCGCCATGTGATAATATGAGATAGTATTCCATCCTTATGAATAACAATATTATATTTAATTTGGAAAGAGTTCACCTGGCTATATTTCATGCGGCTCAATAATTCTTTCCAGCTGAATAATATATTTAACTGAATAGTGCAAGACACATGTGTATCCGCATCACGCATCCTATGGGTTCAACTCCTCCAATTCACAAGGTAAATGGGATCAAAATCCCAATTTTATCTTGTTCTTTGAACTCTAGGTCAAATCTAGGTTTAAATTTGACATGCGAATGTTTCAGAGTTGTTTTCTTCAGCAAATGATTGTAGTTGATGTTTAATGATGCTTGTGCATCTATTCTATGGATTCAATCACGGAAAATAGCATTTACATTCTTAGATTGCTTGCCATAGAAACTGTTTGGGAAAACAGAACTATCGCTTGTTGAGCGCGGTATTACCGTGGAGTGGTCGTACCGGAATTTACTCACCAGTACTACCGCATCTCGGTACTACCGCACTTTGAACGATGGTACTTCCAATTTTACTGATAAAGACAACAACTTCATTCCTTTTACTTCTAAAACTATTGAGAATGTTTCCTAGCTTATCCTTGATATCTGTTCTCCTTATATAAAGATACTAAGAACAAGGAATGCTAGTCGTAAAACTTATGCCGGGAACACCTCTTCTCCCATGACTTCAGGATAAGCTTCCTCTCATCAAGGCTCTCATTCAACTTCAGTTCCCTCCCAATCTGCTCAAGAGTATGCTCAGAAACTTAGAAAAGATAGAGGCAAGACAATTGCATCTGAATCTAAGACCGAGTCTACATAGCAAGAGAGCTTACCTCTTGAACAGTCAGATGAGGAGATGACATAGCCAGAAAAGCCTCAAATAGACCTCAAAAAAATTACAGCTAAATAATATGCACGCTTGCATCACAGAAACCAGTTTGTGCTCCCCAACAATTCTATCAATCCAAGGTTTCACACAAAGTTTTAAGAGCAAGTGTATGAGCAGCTGTATGGTCCAAGTAGACTTTTTGCATATCACAAGTATGTTGATTGGAATCACTTGGACTCAATCGACAAATATGGTGGGATATATAGGCTGTTTCAAAGGGCTGGATTACAAAATATTGTGGCTCTCAAGTCAGACTACAACGAAGACATCATCAAGCAATTCTCCGCCACTGTGTATATTTTTCCTGATTTCTGATTTATGTCATGGATAACTGGAACTCGGTACTTGGACTCCAACAAACACGAGTTTGAGCTAGATCTCAGGACAGAGTCCAATGCACATGAGAAGGTATATGACAGTCTTGCTCTTGAGATCCCTACCATATGTGAGTACTATGATCAGAGTACTAGATTTGTCCTAGGCAAGCTTGTTGGACTCCTTCCTATACCAAGCCTAGTAAACCGAATAATTAACCATACCATTTTTCCCTAGAGTGGGAATTATGATGTTATAAGAGGCATGCTTGGAATCTAATAGACTATGTTATGCACGGCCAAAAATTTAATGTGGTAGATCTTCTTATCTAGGAAATAGCCTCTTCCAAAAATGACAGGATCAAACAGATTAAGTATGCTCCATGCATCATGGCTTTGATCCTTAGGAAGGTTGAATGTCATGGTGGTTTGGGTGGAGTCCACAATGCTTATAAGCCACAAGCAGATCCTCCCATCCCTGGAGCTCCCCGTCCTCGAGGTCAATAGGCAGAGGCTACAAATGCACAAGTAGAAGAGGAGTCAGTCACTCTTTCTTAGATATACTTTGTTGTACTAAGCTTAGGGGGGCGTCAGACAGAGACTGCTACTCAGCTTGTATCTTTCACTGCCACTGTCTCTTCTCTTGGAGACAAGGTATCTTCTCTCGAGCATATAATAGCTCATCCTTCCTTCCCTATCTGCTATGGTTGTTGTCATCGTAGCCCCTCTTCTCAAGCACCTCAAGAGTAGCCTTTTTGGTTCTTTGATACCAAAGAGGGAGAAAGACATGGAGAAGAAAGTTTAAAGGGGCATGGAGAAGGATCAACAAGCCTCTAGCTACTAGTTTTATATATATATATATATATATATATATATATATATATATATATATATATATATATATATATATTGCATTGTGATATATTGAACTTGTGCACTTTGTCTTTATGAGTATGGATCATGGTCAAGCTTTGGAATATCTATGCTTATTTTATATGCTCTATGTTATGATTATTGTTGAACTTGAAGTCGGGGTTATTCTCTACAATTGCAACTTTTGCTCTTTTGTTATAAAATTGGTGCTATTGCAATTGCCAATTCCCTCAAAGTTCAAACAAAGGAAACTCCATCAAATTTTTCTTTAAAACGAACATGTGCTTGCGATGCATCTTGTCATCTATATGCACATATTTAGGGTAAGTTCTTTTTGAATTAACTTTAAAAGACAATTAATTTGTTAAACTCATCTAAGTTCATTGTAAGAATTAATTGTTTTTCTAAGTCACAATAGAATGTACAGCTTGTCTTCAAGATAGTGGTACATTCAAAATATAAAACTTCTCACATAAAATTTGTGTTGTCATCAATTACCAAAAAGGAGGAGATTGAAAGCATCTAGATCCTTAAAAATAGCTTTGGTAATTATTGACATTATGCGAAAATAGGACTAAGATGTTACTGAGTGTTTAAAAGGTTTAGTTCCAACAATAAATGTGAGATGCATGCTAAGAGTCAATATGAAGATCAATGTGGTTCAAGATAAATGTATAAGCAGTCTAGGATCCGTTTTTCATTTCTCTTTGCTTTTACTGGTCTAAGGAGAAAAGGTGGTAGACCGGAATATAGAATAAATATTGTACTATTAAGAGGCATCATGGTTAGTAAGTTGATAGAATGTTCTTGTGCCATGGAATCAATTTAAGATCATGCATGTGCTTAAAACTACAATTGATATCTAAACTATGCATTGACAAATATATCGGAAGTACCGGAGTGGAAACGATGGTACTTTCGCATTCTGAAAGTACCGGTGTAAAACGAGCGGTACGTTTTTTTCCAAAGAGTACCCTCGGAATTATTTTGTCTTTCTAAAAACGGAAATACCGGAGTTTCAACGGTGGACTACCGGAGAACGGAAGTACCGCACATCTTAAGCGGAACTACCAGAACACGGAAGTTCCAAAAATTTGGGCGGTACGTTTTTTCAGAGAGCACAAACTTTCGGCCTCAAAGCAAACAAAAGTACCGCACCAAAACTTTGGAACTTCCAAAGATCAGAACTACTGCACCTATAATGGCAGAAGTACCGCGCGAAATTTAAACATTTAGTTCTAACACTCTGATATAGCCGTTATTATTGCTACAGTACATGCATGGTAGTTCCGTAAATTGTACAGTGGTACTACCGCTTACCCTGATTTTTTAGAATTATTTTATGCAATGACTATCTTTGGTTGGTGGAAGTATAAATACTTCTCGACCAGCTCAAGGACAATAGTTAGAGACTCTATTGAATATCCTTGAGCATTCTCTCCATACCTCAATTTCATATTATGCATTCATTTAAGGTATTTGAGCCAGCATCAAGTGCATTCTTTCCTTAGTTTGATCCTTGGCACTTGATCGCCATCAAGTGAAGCTGTGGTTTATTACTCTTGGTGCTTGCCAGCACCTAGACAGCCTAACGGGAGATTGCGAGGTGACCTATTCAAGAAGATTGTGAAGAAGCCCGGTGCCAACTTGTGACTGGAGTGGAGGAAGGACAACCACTAGTGGATTGAGGAGTTGATGCTTAATTTGTGGACCCAGTCCAAGTTGTATGGGCTTTCCTCAACGTGGATTAGGGGAAACTAGCTAGTTTTTGAATACCACAGTAAAACATCGTGTGTCTTTTGGTTACGTATTTATCTACTTTTCGCACTTATATTTCTAGTTGCGTGATTGCTAAGATTGTCACATTTACTTGTGCTAGAGATATATTTGTAGAGATTATTACTTGTGTGTCTCAGTATTTCTAAAATTGTGTAGGTTTAACATTGCATTAAAATCGTGCGTTGCTACAATTTGTTGTAATTAGTTTTAAAAGGCAAGAATTTTTAGAACCTCCTATTCACCTCCCTCTAGTCGGTTATCCTTGATCCTACACCCCGCTCTACCCCCTCCGCTCCCATGCTGCTTCGCTCCCGTGCTGCTGCTCCTCCCCCCTCTGTCGCTCTGCCCCCCTCTACTCCCGCTCCGCTCAATGGTCTGCCATTCCACCCCACTCCGTCCCAGCACCGCTGCTCCCCCTACGCTCCTGGGACGCCCCCTGCTCCCCCCTCCGCTCCCACTCCACCCCTTGATCCTTCACTCCACCACACTCCTCTCTCTATGTCGATGCCCGTGAACAACACCCCCTGCTCTAGTCCAACGACGCCCGTCATGCAGTGCGCCGGCAACCCCACCCTCCGACCCGACGATGGTCAGTGATTATCAATTTAAGTAATATAATTGAATATGTGATTGGGTCAGATTTTTTGATCTGTGGTATCTGGATTTAAGTTATTCTCTGAGTTTGAGAAGCCTGTGAGATGTTATCTGAATTTGGGTTGATTCTGAATGTGTGTAATTCTAAAAACACATATTGGATCAGTGCCATAGAACTTTAAAAAAGTATAGTGGCTGTTTTGTAATTGTAAGTCTTCAATTTAGAATTACCATTTAGTTTTGTTGAAGTGCTTGTTGCATTTGGCTTCAATTCAAAATGATGAGTTTATGGTGAAAAAAATTACTTTTTCCCAGCATGTACAATGAACAATTACCAGAGCTATGTTTTCAAGTGCTTCTTGGTACTTGACCGTGCGGGATATTGACTTAACAATGCATAGACCAGCATGTTTGTCTTGGGAAGTAGGTTTGTTATGCCTGAAACCGATCATGACGGACAGTGGCGGACCGACCGGTGGGTCAGGTGGGGTTGGCGCCCACCCTACCTTCGGTCGGCGAGTAGGTACCCCCTAGCCCCCTACCTCCGGCTAGGGCGCCACCGCCATGCCTACCACCGTCTGGGGCTGCCGGGCTAGGACAGTGAGGCTGTGAAGGAAAAAGGCCAATAACAAGCAACCATAGCATTGCAATAAAATACCAATTTGGGCCAAAAATATCGATCCTGCAAAGTGTAAAGGCCTAATCGGTAAAGCCCACCAAAAAATACATACCGAGCAATTGGGGAACCAAATGACCTAGATCTGGAGGTGACGAGCGGAGGGTGGAGCGCCAGATCTGGAAGCGACGAGGCATGGAGGGTGGAGCGCTGCACTAGATCTGGCCGAAGAGCCAGAGAGGGAGGCTGCGAGGCGGCAGACTGGCGGAGGCACCGAGCGACCGAGGCGTGACTGTGTGAGCAGGAGAGCAGGAGCGCTAGATCTGGCCTGGAGAGGGAGGCCGAAGGTCGGAGGAGATTGAGGCGCCGCCGCCGGCGCGAGCTTGCAGTGTGGGGAGGCAGGAGTTGGGAGGCTTGGTCGCCGCCTCACCGGTCGGCCGGTCGGCCCGGAGGGCGGAGGAGGCGAGGGAGCCGCGCTGTGCGAGGACCGGGATAATGGGAGGCGAGGCGCCGAGGCGAGAGCCGAGAGGCTGGTCGTGGCGCAATCTGCGAGGAGAGCCGCGAGTCTCGGAGAGCCGAAGTCCGGAGAGGGCCGACTCGGCCGAGACTAGAGGCCGAGTGGACTGGCGACTGCTATGCTGAGAGTGAGTGAGCTGTGAGTGCGAGGGACATACCGACAGAGGGAGACTGAGTCCTGTGCTGGCCAAGAGGAAGACTCAAGAATTAGTAGGTATGAACACTATGAACTATTCATTAATACTTAAATAGGTATGAAATATTAAGTTATTAACATATATCTACACTGAGTGAGAGATTTTTAGAAACCTTGATGATGACAAAATTAGAAAACGCTTTCAAAGCATGAATTCTCATAGAATACTATTGCCTCGTACTTGCACTACTACTATTGAATCCTAGTTAATGGTATGTTTCATCATTTTTTCAATCTTTACAACTATTCATAAATGCAATATCTGATTTTATCACTAAGTTTGCTAATTTTGTGTACAGATAACTGCTTACATATATTTATGGGCTTTGGGAGGCACATTATCCATTATCGAGGTACAATCTTTGTTGTATTTTATATTTTTACTATGTCCCTATTATAATTATGTGTAATTTTAGATTGAAAAATATAGTTTACTTTATGTTTAGTGCGTTTATTTCTCCTACGTCATATTTTATTAGCCCCCCCTAAAATTTGATTCTGGGTCTGCCACTGATAACGGATAATTGTGTCCTGTAATGACAATTTGCTACACTATTAACCAAACCATGCTCACAACTTGATGACAATTTGCTGGTAGGAGAGAGTTGAACTAAAGATTTTCTCGACATCTTAATGTTTAATTGGTTGATTGACAAACCGTATGTGTCGCATGTTTTGTTCAGATCTAGCTTGTCTGTTCACTTATGTGTTCATTTAATATTGTTTGGAACTCAATTATTATTCATTGAAGAGTTGTCAAAATATCATATTTGTACCTTGTTTTAACTGCTTCAGATGGTTGCTATTCTAATATGTCTGATACTCCTTGCAGGGATACATGCTTCCTCAATTACAAATTCAAATGAATTACATACTCCCTTGGATTCAAATTCAATTGCGCGTAAGCGTTGATGTGAGGTCGAGTGGTATGCTCAAATGTCTGGCCAACAAAAAGCAAAATACATACTTGGAAAGCATGCTTACAAAAATGAAATAAGATACACGATAGGGTGTCAAACACCAGTCATTTCCTCATGCCATACTTATGAGAGGACTCTATTTCAAGATGTTACAAATTGTTATATTATTTCTTGTGCTGTTACGAAAGGTGAAGCATATACATAACGTCTCCTTGCAAAATCGTCTTGTGTTGTTCTAATATTTTTTTCACTCCTTCCAGGGATATAAACTTCCTCAAATGCAAATTCAAACGTTTCCTCATGCTATATTTATGAGAGGACCCCATTTCAAGACATTATAAATTGTCATAGTAGTACTTCTGCTGTTATGAAAGGTGAAGCGTATACATGACGTCTCCTTGCGAAATCGTCTTTTGCTATTCTAATATTTTTGTCACTCCTTCTAGGGATACATGCTTCCTCAATTGCAAATTCGAACGTTTCCTCATGCCATTCAATGTGTAGCCTATCCTACATTTAGACTTGCTACTGAAGATAGGGGGCTTCTTGAGACCGATAGGATAGTTGATGACCGCATGACTGAGGCGGCAACTTTTCAGATGCCTTGTGAACTTAGAAGACTTTTTGCTACAATTTTGGTATTCTGTGAGCAACCAACATACATTTCCTATGGGAGAAGCATCTTGGTTCAATGTCTGAGGACTTACAAAGAATTCACTCAAACAAGAATTTATTCCAGCAATTGGTGCTACAAGATATTATTGCCTTGCTGCATTCTACGGGGGAAAGATATGACTAGTTACGACCTCCTAGAATTGTATGCATCTGATGATTCATCTTCTAATTTCATGAGGAAGGTCAATTAAGAAATGAACACTACCTTTGCAGAAGGTGAAGCAGAGTTGTTTGCCTCTTTGAACAGTGAGCAGTGGGCCCGTTTCAATGAGAGAATGGAGCATGTTATCTTGGGGAAGGGTGATGTTTTCTTTATTGATGGTCCAGCAGGTATCAGGAAAACTTTTCTTTATAGCACATTGCTTGGTAGAGTACGTTCCATGGGATTAATTGCCATTGCAACAACTACATCTAGTATTGCAGCATCAATAATGCCTGGTGGACGAACTACACACTCCAGTAGTGAGGCGTGGCACAATGGCATAAATCACGGATGCTACTCTTCGGAGGTCTTATCTTTGGCTAAATATAAGGAAAATACATCTCACTTGCAACATGAGAGCGCAATCTGATCTATGGTTCTCACAATATCTCCTGAGAATTGGGAATGGCATTGAAGAATGCATTACTGATGATTACATGCATTTTCCAGATGACATAGTTATTGGGTTCACCGATATTGAATCATCTATTAACAGATTGATCAATGATGTATTCCCCTCGCTAGAGCTCAACTCCTAATCAATATCTTATATGAGCTCACATGCCATACTAGCAACCAAGAATGAATATGTTGATGAATTGAATGAAAAGTTGATAGTCCACTTTCCTGGCAAAGAAAAAATATACTACAGCTTTGATATAGTTGAAGATGATCCACACAATCACTACCCCAATGAATTTCTAAACTCACACCAAATGGCTTGCCTCCACATGTTCTCAAGTTAAAAGTTAACTGTCCTGTCATATTGCTCTGGAATTTGGACCCTAACCACGGTCTATGTAATGGAATGAGGCTTATGATTAGAGCATTCCAAAACAATGCAATTGATGCATAGATTGTTACTGGCCAGCATGTCGTAAAGAGGGTATTCATACCTCGAATCCCAATGTGCCCCTCAGAAGATTTATCCATTCCTTTCAAATTCAAGAGGAAGCAGTTCCCCATTCATCTCAACTTTGCAATGACAATCAACAAAGCACAAGGACAAACAATTCAAAATGTTGGAATTTACCTTCTGAGCCCGTGTTCTCTCATGGTCAGCTATATGTCGCTTTGTCAAGGGTGTATCAAGGCAGACGACAAGGATTTTGGCCAAGACGTAGACTAACATTGATCACATAGGAAAAAGCACAGAAAACATTGTGTATCAAGATGTTTTAGTGTGACGCAAGTATGACCTGTCATATTGAAATAGGAATATCTCCAATGTGTTCCTATTTATATTTACATTACATGCTACACTTCATGTAATTCCATTGGGTCCATTGTGGCAAGTATTTTGTCAAAAGTCGAAGCAATAATTCAGTTCAAGGTTTTTCAGATCTTTTTTGATTATCTGGGATGAAAAAAATAGCATCTTGATATATGTGAGGCATTTGCACATGTCATGTCTTACATGTTCAAGTCCTTGCTAACCTATGAGATTTATGCATTGTTTTTCCCGTGTCCCTACATGCCTTTCATGTTTTGTTTTCTTTTCATTATCTATACAATATACACCTTATAGTTTACCTCACTTGACCAATTAGCCACCTACAGATGCATTTGGGAAGCAAGGAAGGGCTAGTAAAAACCAATTAGACAACCACTATTTATATGCCACTATTTCTGTGAGTTAGTGTTGAAGAATACTTAATATTGTCAACCTGTTATTTAAAAGGCAAGGGGATTGAAGAAGCATCTAAAGAGGCTCAATGCGCTCAAGCACTGGATACTGGTCAAGCTTGGTGGAGCTTTTGTAAGTTGATGCATTTTGCTCCTGTTTTCTTGAAATGATTTCCACCATTAGTGAATCTTTTTTGTTGTTCAGTATTGTAATGCATGGAGTTGCTTTGTGCTTGTCAGCCTCCCAAGCCATTATCTGGACCTCACAAGTACAGGGAGTGCCTTCCCCTGATCCTCATCATCAGGAATAAGTTCAGGACAGACAAGACCTAACCTACTAGTTTCATGGGTAAGCTTGGTCTCCTACAATTTTTATCAGCTAATGGTGTTTCAACTATTCATACATTTTTATCAGCTTGGGTTGACATGCATCCATTATGGCATCTCATCACTATTCATTTCTCAATGGATGGTTGAAAATTAAAATTTGTCTGATCATGTCTACTGTCAAATGTGAACACCAACCATTAAAAAAACATCTCTGGCCAAACTAAACTCCAGCATGTCTAAGCGTCGTCTGATGGCTCTTGACTAAATTTAGTATTTGTTTGTGACAAGTGTAATGGTTGTGAAGCATGCAGTGATTCTTGGTGTTGGGCAGTGGTTCAAAGGAGGCAAAAGCAACATACGCTCACCTATTCTGAGCTCTTGGACAAGGTTTGCCAGGTAAATGCATGCTCATATCTGAAAATTTTGTGAATAATAAATGTTCTACCGCACATGTCAGCATGTATTGTTAGAGATTTGAGGAAGGTGCTAGATCTAATGTGTTGTTTTATGCTTTTTGGTAGCTTGCCAGTTACTTGAAGAGTGTTGGTGTTCGCAAGGGTGATGCTGTGATTATCTACTTACCAATGTTGCTAGAGCTACCCATTGCCATGCTTGCTTGTGCCCACATTGGTGTTGTTCACTCGGTAATGGCTACAACTATGAGCTTTGCTGGTTATCCTACTAAATCATATGTGTGTTCTTATGACATGATGAATCCCTAAATCCATTTAGGTTGTGTTTGCTGGATTCTCTACGGATTCACTAGCACAAAGGATCATCGATTGCAAATCTAAGCTTGTGAACATTTGCAATGTAGTGAAAAGGGGGGGGGGGGTCAAGCCCATCCTTCTCAGAGATATAGTGGATGTAGCTCTGGTTGAAAGTGAGAAGAATGGAGTATCTTTAGGTATGCACTGTTATCCTATTTCTATACCCACATAGACAGTTGTGAACTACTGTCAGGTCTTGGGTGGTAAATAGTAACTCTGTCAAACTTATTATTTCTCCCCGATGAATGTAAGCCAAGATGTCTTTAGGAGATCATATAAGCAAGCCTCCTATCAAACTAGATGCTTAGACTTAATGCCTTGGATATGTTTCTTCATTATGTTTCTATTATATGTAGAACTTGTTTTAGTAACTGACTTATGGAAGAGTAGTAAGTGTACATGTCGAATCCACAACACCAGTCTATCATTTAGTAGTAGGTAGACACTGCTTCTCGAGATTTGCTTTTCTGTTAATAATATACACAGTGCCGTATTTGTGAGAGGTGGTGGGAAAAGTTTCAGGAGGAGAAGTTTCGCCTTGAGATGCATTGTTGGTTGATGGGGGTGTATACCGTATGTGTGCATTGTACTGTAGACAAATACAACACTATGTATATTAACATTTTCCATAAGATTATTTCCATTTAGTCGGCATAGAAAGCAAATCTCAGCATGGGAAGTAGATCGAGGAGGTTAATGCCGAGATCCCCCTAATCTCATGTGATTTGGACTGTGCGCAACGTAAAGAATTCCTCACATCACAAACGGCAACCACACTTGACATCGGCCCATGTTTGAATTCTTCATGTCAAGCAAATCTTGGATTGTTTCCATTCCATACGCGCATTCTTACATTCCATGCAGGTAAAAGATTGTGAGGTTATGTTTAGTAACCTAATGAGTGGTGAGATTATGGATAATCAGCAGCAAATTATGAAAACCAAAAATTGGCTTGTTCCCATTCCATACGCGACATTGTCAGTCCTAGCTATAAGTAACATACATGCAATGGCCAAACCGAGCTGCACATTCCTAGCTATAAGTCCTCACCTGCTTTCTTGGTTCAGTTGGCCAAACCATGCTGCACATTTCTTGGTTCAAGATCAAGATTTCTTCCACTGTTGTATGTTCAGTTTCTTTCACACCTTACATATCAATTCGTTCAAAGTTGATTACTGCTTTACTTGAATTTCAACATATGTTCTTGCATCATAGATTTATAGAATGGCGACTCGGACCGTTAACTCTTTCTTCGAAGCCTTCAATAGTCCGATGGGCTCAATCATCAGTGCAATGTACTTTTTCATTTGTTTTTTTATTTTATATGCATCAATAATTATATGCGAACTACTATTTTCACATGCCAACTTCATTTTTTCAAAAGATATCACCAGTGTAGTCATAAATTTGGGCCCTATGGACTACGAAATTGATTATCCACTAGGTGTTAGGGAGTTAGCCCTAATGGCTACAAGGTATGTAGTACTCCATTTACATGCGTAACATAAAATGAAATTTAAAATTGATTATATGCCTCACAACAAAAAATGCATTTTCGTTAATACGCCTAATTGTATGCAAAAATCAAATTGGATTCATATGTGTTTATGAGGATGTTGCAGAGATATATACGCGAGATCTGATTGTGTATGAGTTTGGGAGATACCCTTTTTACCGCCACCGCCCATGAGGTGGATCATGCCTCTAGTAAGTGTAATAAAATTTTTATGTTTCTTGTGAATATCTAAACATAGAATTACATATTACATGTAACGATATATTCATATTATGATATTGTTATATAACAGACAGTCTTACCACCACAAATGACTAGTAAGTGTAATAAAATTTTTATGTTTCTTGTGAATATCTAAACATACAATTACATATTACATGTAACGATATATTCATATTATGATATTGTTATATAACAGACAGTCTTACCACCACAAATGACTCAAACATGATCATTGCAGACTATAGCGATTTTAGTGCGCTCAATGGTATATTATGTTAATTCTCTCATATTCTTCCTCATATAAAATTATCAGCTTTAAAATTTATCCTTTTATTACTGTTCTGTATGTAGATGTCAGATATTGCTACATCACGACCTAAAACTCATGATTACGTCAAGAATGCTTTATTTTTAGGAGAGATGAGATCAAATCAAAGAAATCATCTAACAGCAACAAAAGTGTACAACTCTATGCAACCAAAACTCATGCCCAAGAAGCTTTTCATGTTTGTCCCATGATATGTACTGTGCGTAAAAGTGCATCACAACCTTCAAATCAACCGCCAGTGAAGAGATCACGTAAGGGAAAGAGCCAACGATTGATTTTGCTGCATGGGTGGACGTCATTGAAGTTTCCTCATCGCCTAAAAGGGAATGAGGAAACCAAATTATGATGCTTTTTTCGGCGAGCGCTAGAGTAATGATCATATAGTTATGATAGTAGAGTTATCTGAAGGAAAATAAAAATAATATGTTGTTAGTTACTCCTTTTTTCTACGAAGATACATCTATCAATTCTGTTACAATGACTCATGATTTAGTATGTGCTTAAGATTATTCATTTCTTGCAAATTCCGGAATAAAATGAATTTCCATCCTCAATACTTTTGACGTGGATTCCACGTACACGCTTACTAGTGGTAATAAAAGTGGCACTTTAGCTGTTACGAAACTAGTTTTGTTGTATAAGAATTGAATTACATAACTTCCTGACATAGCAGGTTCTTAAAAGTGTTAGTTTTTTTATATCCTGAATATTTTTTAAAATAATTGCTTCCAAATCAATTTATTCCAAAAGAAAACATAAATCATTGTTTTATGTTCTCTTCTATTTTTCTTAGATTTTACAAATTATTAGACTACTCTAACCAAATCTAACTATTTGCATCAAACAACTTCGAAAACTTCTATTTGAATTAAATAATTTTATTCAATCAACAAAAAAAGCAATTTTGGCGGCACCAAAGCCATAAAACCCTGAAACAAAACCCTAGAGAAGATATTTGACACTTCTCCCCCAACTACAAGACAAAACAATCCAAAACCCCACCCAAGCACAAAATCAAAAGGAAAAGAACAATACAAGCACAGGAAAAACAGAATAAAAATCACCTTATCACCATCTCACCTCCTCGATCTGCTCCATAGCTTGCTTGCCTTCCTATCTCACCCTTCCTTGTGTGGCTGCCTTCCACCATCTCCACAAAAAACAAATAAAACCCAAACAAACCGAGCCAAATCGAACTATATATGTTGAGCCTAACCTAAAACCCTCATCTTATCCTCTTCTCCTCCGACTCCGAGAATCCTACTGCTTCTACCGCTGCTGCTTCTTGCTTCGTTACTTGCGGACGGAGCAAGAGGCGGCCATGGCCACCACCGACGCCCGAGTCGCTCCCGTGGTCGAGGAGATGCCTCCGGCGGCGGAGGAGAACAAGAAAGTCGAGGGGGCGGCGACGGAGGTGGGTGGAAGAGGGGAGGGGGAGGAGGTGGGATTGGAGGGGAAAGGTGGGAGCTTTGGTGGTCCGGAGGCCAAGAACGGGGAGGTGGAGGTGGAGGTGGCGGAACGGGACGGAAAAGGTGGGAGCTTGGAGGCGGCGGCGGCCAAGAAGGATGACGGCGATGGGGAATTGGCGGCGAAAGATGGGAAGGCTGCCTCCTTGCTGACGGCGGAATCCGACAACGGCGAATTGGGCGAGGGGGATGCTTCTCTGGCTTCCCCTGATGCGCCGGAAGGTGAAGAGAGGGGTGGACTGGGCGAGGAGCAGGAGAAAGGTGTGACTTTGGAGGCAAAGGAAGCGGGCAAGATGGCGGCTGATGTGGAATTGACCGAGGAGGAGAACCCGGAGGGCGAGGAGGTGGCTGCTGGAGGTGGAGATGGTGGTGAATTGGCCATTGAGAAAGCGGCTGTGGCTTCTTCCCGGAGTGTGGAGGCGGGAGAACCGGAGGATAAGGTGACCTCTTGTGCTGAAGCTAACAGCAAATTGGGTGACAAGGCGGAGGAAGCGAGTGCTGAGACGGTGGCTGTGGGAGGTGAAGCTCCAGAAGAATCATTGGAGGAGGAGGCTGATGTGGAAGACAAGGTGGCAAAGTCTGAGCCAGCAAGCGACACAAGTCTGGTGGTAAGTGACTATGTCTATGTTCAATCTAATTGTGTTGCTAGTAGTGTTGATGATACTAGTGGAGATGTTTAATCTAATTTTGTTGCTAGTAGTGTTGATGATACTAGTGGAGATGTGAACAATTCAAATGACCAATCCAGGTTATTGACAACAGTAGCTTGGAGAAACTTGCTCCTGTGAGTGCAGACAGCGTGCTCGAGGAAAGCACTGATAAGGGGCAAAATGCTGAGGGCCATGTGGTTGCCAGTGAAGTGGTGGAATATGTTGGTGTCGAGAAGCCTACAGAGGTTGAGAGTGTTGTTGCTGGTGGTGCTGATGTTACCTTGTCTCGAGAGTTGGCTCCAGAACAAATCAAGGAAAATAATTCTGGTGAGGAGAGTGAAGGTGCTGCAGAGGTTGTTGAGGCTGGTGATGATGAGATCGTTGTAGCTGCAGCTGATGATGAAGGTGGGGGTGGTAACGAGGCTGATGAGGATGATGATGGGATGGGCTCAGATAGGAGTCCTGCACGAGTTGCAATCTTAGAGAGTTCTGAAGCTGCGAAGCAGATCATGAAGGAGCTTGGGGAGGGCTCCTCTAGTGGTAGTCCTGTGTCTGGCTTGAGCAGCACGAGAGAGTACAGTAATAGCATGGATGGGCAGATTGTGCTTGATGATTCCGAGGAGGATGAGGATGATGATGATAATGATGATGACAATGAGAAGGGGTTCGATTCTTCTGCCTTGGCTGCCCTTCTGAAAGCGGCGACCGGTGCATCCCCAGATGGGAATATCACAGTCGCTTCCTCGGATGGTTCTAGAATCTTCTCCGTGGACCGACCAGCTGGCTTGGGCTCATCAGCCCGATCTTTGAGGCCAACTGCCCCCCGCCCACCTGCCCGGTCAAACCTCTTCAGCCCCTCTGAGTTAGCAGTGACTGCTGAGTCTAATGAGATGACAGAGGAAGAGAAGAAGTTGCATGACAAGGTTGAGTTGATCCGGGTAAAGTTTCTGCGTCTTGTCTTTAGATTGGGGGCTACACCTGAAGAAACAGTGGCAGCACAAGTGCTGTACCGTCTGAGCCTTGCTGAGGGTATCCGACACGGAAGGCAGACAAACCGAGCTTTCAGCCTTGAGAATGCACGGAAGAAAGCCTTACAGCTTGAAGCAGAGGGAAAAGAGGATTTGAGCTTCTCGTGCAACATACTTGTCTTAGGGAAGACTGGAGTTGGCAAAAGTGCAACTATAAATTCTATTTTTGGTGAAGAGAAGTCCAAAACTGATGCTTTTAGTGCAGCCACCACCAATGTGCGGGAAATTCTTGGTAATGTAGATGGTGTCCAGATACGAATCATTGATACACCGGGCCTTCAACCCAATGTGATGGACCAAGGATCCAATAGGAAAATTCTTGCCGCTGTCAAGAAATATACCAAGAAATGCCCCCCGGATATCGTTCTATATGTGGACCGCCTGGATAGTCTGAGCCGGGATCTCAGTGATCTGCCTCTTCTAAAAACCATTACTGCTGTTCTGGGCTCATCCATATGGTTCAATGCCATTGTTGCTCTCACCCATGCCGCTTCTGCTCCTCCTGAAGGCCTCAATGGGGCCCCTATGACATATGAGGTGTTAATGGCGCAGAGATCCCACATTATCCAGCAATCTATCAGGCAAGCTGCAGGGGATATGCGCCTGATGAACCCAGTAGCCCTTGTTGAGAACCATCCTTCCTGCCGGAGGAATCGGGAGGGCCAGAAAGTGCTTCCAAATGGCCAAAGTTGGAGGCATCAGATGCTGCTCTTGTGCTACTCTTCAAAGATATTATCGGAAGCTAACTCACTTTTGAAACTTCAGGATCCTAATCGTGGAAAGCTTTTTGGGTTCCGTTTCCGCTCCCCACCTCTTCCCTTCCTGCTGTCCTCCCTGCTGCAGTCAAGAGCTCACCCGAAGATTTCCCCTGATCAGGGTGGCAATGAAAGAGATTCTGATATTGATTTGGATGACTATTCTGATATAGAACAAGATGAAGAGGAAGAGGAATATGATCAGCTTCCTCCCTTCAAGCCATTGACCAAAGCTCAGCTTGCAAGACTCACGAAAGAGCAGAAGAATGCTTATTTTGATGAGTACGACTACAGGGTCAAGCTCCTCCAGAAGAAACAATGGAAGGATGAGATCCGCAGGTTAAAGGAGATGAAGAAGAGAGGTAAAGCTGATCTGGATGCTTATGGGTATGCTAATATCGCAGGAGAAAATGATGAGGATCCTCCTCCAGAAAATGTATCAGTTCCCTTACCTGATATGGTGCTGCCTCCTTCATTTGATTGTGACAATCCCACATACCGGTACCGCTTTCTGGAGCCAACCTCTACTGTCCTTGCAAGGCCTGTTTTAGATGCGCATGGTTGGGATCATGACTGTGGTTATGATGGAGTAAGCATTGAAGATACGCTCGCTATCCTTAACAAGTTCCCAGCTGCTGTGGCAGTTCAGGTCACCAAGGACAAGAAGGAATTTAGCATCCATTTGGACTCTTCCATCTCAGCAAAGCATGGGGAGGATGCGTCATCACTGGCTGGTTTCGACATCCAGACTGTTGGGCGGCAGCTTGCATATATCCTCCGTGGTGAGACCAAATTCAAGAATATCAACAAAAACAAGACTACTGGAGGATTGTCAGTGACTTTCTTGGGCGACATTGTGGCAACTGGGGTGAAAATTGAGGACCAGCTCTCTGTCGGGAAGAGGTTGGCTTTAGTTGCCAGCACTGGTGCAATGCGAGCTCAAGGGGATACTGCATACGGAGCTAACTTGGAGGCGCGCCTGAAAGACAAAGATTATCCAATTAGCCAGTCTTTGTCAACCTTGGGTCTTTCTCTGATGAAGTGGCGTCACGACCTTGCTCTGGGGGCTAATTTGCAGTCCCAGTTCTCCATCGGAAGGGGTTCAAAGATTGCACTTCGTCTTGGGCTGAACAACAAGCTGAGTGGGCAGATCACTGTCAGGACAAGCACCTCGGAGCAGGTTCAGATCGCACTATTGGGTCTTGTCCCAGTAGTTGCCTCCATTTATAAGAGCTTCCGGCCCAGTGAACCATCATTTGCTTATTAGCTTGGCAAGAAGATGATCAGTCAGCTTATTTCATCAGCATCTCCTCCGTCTTAGCAATTTTCCTTTCTATATATAAACCGTAATTCCTGTCCGTTTCAATTTACTCATGTACTCTGCAGATCGTTCCTGTCATAATTTTGGCTGTAGAGGGTTGTGAGATTTATCTGGAACTATAGTCGAATAATGTTGCTTGATCTATTATCCTTCTATTAATCTATTTATTACTGGTGTTGCTCCCATGGAGAACTTTTACCACCTGCATACTGGTGTTCTGCTCTGTGCTGGTGATGGTAATGATTTTTACTAGCTGCTGAAAAGCATGCATTGCATTGCGCTGATAATTTGTTCTAGATGCAGATGCTTGTGCACATTTCACGCATGGATTGCTGAAAGAGTATAAGCATGTGCATCATAGTTGAAGTGCATGTTTCCTGAAGTTGCTTTGGATCTATAGTGTTTTGTGCTCTGGAATGTCATGCAAAAGAGGCATCGTGTGCTTGTACAGGGAAAATGAAATCCTTACTGGCTTTCAGGTTTCAGCTGATTCTGAACTTATAACAGGAGTGTGCTATCGTATGAACTCATCTGATGATCTGGCTAGCCCTTTTGTCAGTAGCATTGTAACATCTGGAAATACGGCTGTTAGTGATATGTTATAGAGGTAATCATGAAGATGATTATATCACTTCTATGTTTATGATCTTTTAAATAATATATTATTTTATTTCTTAAATAAGTATATTTTATATTGATCAATAAGTATATGACTTGTTCGTGGAACTCTTCATTTATATTTTAGTGTTATTCTAAGTTATCATTTATCTTATATCATAATGTGGGATAATTATAATTTACAAATCAAAACATGTATTGATTGATAATTATGTTTCACGAATCATGGATATGGGATATCAAATCAATAATGCAGACATATGTTAGAGAATATAATGTTGGGTTGATCTACTATGAGATACTGTAAGAATTGTTATATTCTTAAATGTTATCAGTTGGTCTCATACATAATGTATGTATGATTTTTAGACCTAAGATTGTCATTATTTTCTATATGTGTAATAGTTTACTTACGGGTTACCAAACACTGTTCTGTGACTGGGTAATCATAAATGTAGCTTTCGGATTTACTATGAAACATGTGGAGGAATATGAGTGAATATAACAGGAGATATCTCTAGACCACTCGATGTGGTTGGTTTAAGAAAGTGCATGGCCATGTCGAATGTGGTTGAAGAGTCAATCATAACTGAGTAATCTATTATAGATTCGAGTGAAAGATCAACTATTATAGGATGGCACGTTTCTTGTCTTGAGTTCGATCTGGTATCATGAGGCAAATAGATTGGTACATAAGCACTATATATGTTCGTCTGATATGATCTTTATGTATATTTGTAGGTCGTTATGGCTTACTAGAGAACGCTATCGACTATGAATCTGGAAAGAGTTTTCGGCCCATGGCCAAATATACATAAATCTATAGTGTTACATATTTAATGGGCTAAAACGATAAGGGGTTGGATGATAATTTTCAAGTGTGATTCGATCTCTACTCGTATCGGATAAAGATTCGATTAGAGACTATACAAGGAGAGATGCGGGGGCTGAGGGTGGGATCCCGAAACACATCCATCAAAACTCTAGTCGCCACCTCTCATAATTCTTATCGTGCGCGCTGGTGTTAGCACACTGACGCATGGTGTTCTCTCCCTGGATGTATAGACCTCGGTAGAGGCGCTGCTACAACTATGGTGCTGATTGAGATGATCGCGAGGAGGAGACGATTGGACGATCAACTGCTTTCCCTACACTGACGTGCTTTTCGTTGAACCGGCTGCTTCAACTCTACTTCCGTTGTACTACATATCTAGTAGTTACGATTTATGATCTCTTATTCGCATGGCTTTCTGATTTACATAGTAAAAAATTTTAATTTGCGCTAGTGTACTCTACCCGTATCCTAACAGTGGTACCAGAGCCAGGCTGTGTAGTATTTGATCTAGATTGGTCACATATAGTTGATATGTAGTGGTAGTAGATTGGATCTATTACTGGTCTGGTGAGATAGCTTAGATTGGTTCATGTTATTGGATTAGTTTGGGTACTGGTTGATAAGATCAATTGGTTTTGGCGATAATAAATAGGTTCGAAGGAGGTATGAATTGATAGCATCGAATTGATGTTCTTTCTGGAAACCTCTCGTGACGATCAATATGAATGATCAATGGAAAATCGAGCTGATCAGATTGGTTCGGAATTGGGTTAATGTGATTAATCCGATGGAATTTTTAAGGGTGATTTCATGAATAGGATTCATAATCCAAAAAAATTTCCAAGGGCATTGCCCTCAACCCGCGAGAGGCGCCGCCCCTTGGATCCCCACTCGCTAACCGACTAGCGGGACCACCGTGCTAGGTAATCGTACTGCACATTGTAGGCTTTATGTGTTCATATCGCGTGATAGAATTGGATTCTGCACATAACTCATTTTTGTTGAGTTGTGTGAATAGTATGGCCTAATGTGTATGTGATGCACGTATGAGTTTTTTATGGCCTACGCGTCATGCTGATTTATAGTCATATGCTACATATTATTGTATAACAGTCTGCGTGTCAATTTGTGATGCTTGATATTTTTCATATGTAATTCATTGTTAGCTGTTAGGAGTAATAGCTAAATTGATGAATATGGTCAACTCAAACATTGATGGCTCCATGGACAGAAAGCGTGGTGATGGAGATTGCCGTGCTAAGGGCCATACTATATCATAGTTTAATATGATTTAATTGTGAATGCTTTTATGTTTCTGTTATATTATTATTCATGTTATTACTATCTTGGGTGTTTTCAACATGATAGAATAGTATCCTTTTAGAAAAATTAAGTAAAACTTGAAACCCTTTCAATAGTTGCACCTATCAAAATTTTGATCATTAACTGGTAAGTCTATCAAAATAGGGTGCCATTAATTATCTTAATAAGATAGAATAAAGTGTTGGACACTTCATACATAATATCGGTTTAACTTGACTAGGCTATCCAAACAATTTTGGGTCTAGAGGCATAGTGTTGAGGGCGGAACATATGAATGAGAAACAAGAGTTGCATGCGATGCAATTAGCAATGTGTTGTTTACCTACGTCGCTAGGTTTCTAACAGTAATACCAAAGCTCATTAGGCCTTAGTGAAATATGGATATTGATTCACTATATGTTGTTAGAGGGTACATGATTTTAGACATATAGTGGAAGTATCTTTTATTAAATTGTTTAATGGGAGATTTCACATAAATATAGTGCTGAATTTTTGTATATACTTTTTATGTTGTAGACAATGCCACCATCTACTTCCTCCACACCTAGTTTTAACATGTGATCTATTCTTAAAAAAGAAAAATTAAATGGAACAAACTTCATTGACTGATATCGCAACTTGAGAATTATTCTCAAGTAAGAAAAAAATATATTCTAAAGGCTCCATATCCAGATGAACCAATTAAAGATGCTACTCGTGCTTGCCACCATGAACTCTGAGCTTCAGAAGCGATATGAGAACACATATGCTTACAATATGATTGTGGGTCTTAAAAGTATGTTTAAGAACTAGGCGAGGGCTGAAAGGTACAACACCTCTAAGTCATTATTTGCGTGCAAGTTAGTTGAAGGAAGTCCGGTCAGTCCTCATGTGATCAAGATGCTTAGATATATTGAGAGTTTGAAAAAGATTAGTTTTCCCCTTAGCCAATAGTTGGTTACTGATGTGATCCTACAATCGTTCCCTCTGAGCTTTGAGCCAGTCATTTTGAACTTTCATATGAATGGCATGGAGAAGTCAATGATCGAGTTGCATGGGATGCACAAGTCAGCAGAGGAGAGTATTAAGAAAAGCTCTAATCATGTGATGGTAGTTTAGAAGACTATCAACTTCAAAAAAAAGAATCATAAGACTTTGAGAAAAAGAATGGATACGGGTAAACCTCAAAATAAGATCTTGAGTACCAAATTAAAGCTTCAGAAGCTCAAGATTGGTGCTGCATCTGATGCTATTTGCTACCATTGCCAAAGGACTGGGCATTAGAAGAGGAACTACAAGAAGTACTTGACAGAATTGGAAAAGACGAAGGGAAGTAAGACTTTAGAAATTCAAGAGACATTAGAAAATGTTACAACTCCTACTAAACCTCTACAGACTATACAAGATATTGTAGAAACTGTGAAAGAGGCATCAGCCCTACGTAGGTCTAAAAGGTCACGTTAATTGTCGATAAGGTATCGATATGATATTTTATTGTTAGACAATGATGGGTGGCGATGGAAGTGTTCATATCCATAAGGCACGATTGGTGGCGAAGAGTTTTAAAAAAAATTGAAAGTGTTGACTCTTATGAAATCTTCTCGCCCATCGCCATACTTAAGTTTGTCTGGATTATTCTAGCTATTGCTGCATATTTCGATTATGAGATATGGTAGATGTATATCAAAACAACTTTCCTAAATGAAAATCTAAGTGAGATGTGTACATGACATAACCTGAAGGTTTTGTCGATCCTTAAAATGCTAGAAAGATATGCAAGTTTCAAAGATCTATCTATAGATTGAAGCAACCTTCTTAGAATTGGAACATTCATTTTGATGAGTTAGTCAAAGGGTTTGGCTTCATCAAGAATGATATTCCTATGCTTGAATATGTCAAGTCTTCATTAAAAAAATAGTTTCTCTATGAAAGATTTAGGAGAGGCAGCATATATTTTGGGTATAAAGACCTATAGTAATTGAACTAAAAGGCTAATTAGATTAAGTGAAGATATATACATTGACAAGTGTTGAAGTAGTTCAACATGCAGGATTCCAAAAATGATTTTTTTGCCTATGTCATATAGTATTAGTATTGACTTAGTGTCATTAGACACCATATGAGTGAGACCGGATGAGTAAAATTCCATATACTTCCGTCATTGGGTCTATCATGTATGTCATGCTTTGGACACGCCCAGATGTGTTATATGCTCTAAGAGTTACGAGTAGATATCAATCAGATCCAGATGAAGGTCAATGTATAGCTGTAAAGAACATCCTAAAATACTTAAGAAGAACTAAGGATGTGTTCCTTATTTATGGAGGTAAGAAAGAGCTAGTTATAAATGGTTATACTAATGCTAGTTTTCAAACCGATAAAAATGATTTTCGATGGTAGTCTGGATTTGTGTTTTGCCTTAATGGAGGAGTAGTGAGCTGAAAATATTGTAAGCAAGAGACGGTTGCTGATTTTTACAACGGTGGTGAGTATATTGCGGCTTTTGAAGGTGCAAAGGAGGCTGTTTGGATAAAAAATTCATCTCTGAGCTGGATATGGTCTCTAGTACTTCTAGTCCAACGAATCTCTATTGTGATAATAGTGGAGCCATTGCGCAAGCCATGGAATCTAGATCACATAAAAAATCTAAGCACATACTTCGACGAATTCACCTCATTCGCGAGATTGTAGATAGAGGTGATGTTAAGACATGCAAAGTGCACACAGATTTAAATATTACTGATCTATTGATAAACCTCTTCTACAGCCAAAGTATGATACGCATACAGGAGCTATGAGTATTAGATACTTGCATGATTGATTCTAGTAAAAGTGAAAGATTATTAGTGATATACCCTAGAGGCAATAATGGAGATGATTGTTTCACTTTCATATTTATGATTTTTTGAATAATATTTTATTTTGTCCCTTGAATAAATGTCTTTCATATTGATCAACAAGTATGTGACTTGTTCGTGAACTCTTTATTTATGTTTTGATGTTATTCTATATTATCACTGATCTTATATCATTATGTGGGACAATTATGATTTACAGATCAGAACATATATTGATTGATGATCATGTTTAACAGATTATGGATATGAGATATCAAATCAATAATGCGAATACATGTTAGAGAACATGATGTTGGGTTGACCCACCATGAGACACTGCGGGAATTGTTATATTCTTAAGTATTATCAGTTGGTCTTATACATAGCGTATATAAGATCCTTAGACTTAAGATCGTCATTATTTTCTACAAGTGTAATAGTTTACTTAGAGGCTACCAAATACTACTCCATGACTGGGTAGTCATAAAGATAGCTTTCGTGTTTACTATGAAACATGTGGAGAAATATGAGCAATCAAGATAGAATTTATCCCTTATATATAACAAGAGAGATATCTCTGGGCTCTTGATATGGTTGGTTTAAGGAAGTGCATGGCTATGTCGAAAGAGGTTGAAGAGTCAATCACAACTGAGTAATCCACTACATATTCGAGTGAAGGATCGAGTTATCATAAGATGACATGCTTCTCGTCTTGAGTTCGATCTAATATCATGAGGTAAATAGATCGGTACATAAGTACTATATAAGTTCGTCTGATATGATCTTTATATATATTTGGAGTCATTATGTCCTATTAGGGATCGTTATCGACTTATAAACAGGAAAGAAGTTTTCAGCCTATGGCCAAATGTACATGAATATACAGGGTTATACACTTAATAGGCTGGAACAATAAGAGTCCGGGTGATAGTTTCCATGCGGAATTCGATTTCTACTCGTAGTGGATAAGGATTCGATTGAAAGCTATATAAGGAGAGGTGCGGTGGCTAAGTGCGGAATCTAAAAATACACCCATCAAAATTCTAGCCACCACCTCTCATAACCCCTACCGTGCGCGCTGGTGCTAGCACACCGACGCACGGTGTTCCCTCCCTAGGCGTGTGGACCATAGTAGAGGCGTTGTTATGACTGCGGTGCTGATCGAGACGATCGTGAGGAGGAGACAGTTGACCGGAGAACGATCGACTGTTTGCACTACACTAACGCGATCTTCGTTGAATCGACTGCTTCAACTCTACTTCTGCTGCACTACGCGTCTAGTGGTAATGATCTGTTATCTCTTACTCATATAACTTCCTGATTTACGCGGTAAAAAATTTTAATTTGTACTAATATAGTCTACCCGTATCACAACAGTGGAACCATCTGAAACTACAATCGATTGAGGCATTTGCATTTTGTTCTGTTCATGTTAGGCTAGCAACATCTGTACCAAAATGTGTGTTCAAATTCAAAGAAAAGATCTTGTTTGCTGTTTAGGCTGTCTTCCATTTTTAGTATGGAAAGTGCTTTTATGGTTTTCTCAGTAGTAGTTTGTATAATTTTTAAAGTATGTTGAATAGTGAATAGATGTTATTTTTTCTTTATATACTTTAAGATTAATGCTATTTTTGTTAGAAAGAAAAACATGAAAGCAATTCTCGTCTTTCCTCTTAGCTGGTGTCACACCATTACGGGGGCGTTCAGAATAGCGATGGCTTCTGGCTGAAAATTTACTGTAGTTAGCTGATTTTTTATTATAACTGAATTGGCTTATTGAACATAATTAAATTTAAAAAAAATGTAAAAATAAAAGTGGCATGCTAATTTAGAGCGGACAATGGAAAGAAATACAGGAAAAAAACAAAACTAAAAAAACCAAAACAAAAAAAATCAAATAGAGACAGACCTGCTACAATGTTGATGAAGCTGACGTCGAACGCTAGCGTCGGTCGCGCAGCCCATCTGAGCGCACCCTAATTGTTGTGGCATTACTACTAGTAGTACTTCCCATACTAGACGGCGTTCTTTGAAAGGCAAGAATTTCACGGGAGCTTTATATGAAAAACCACCCGTACACGATTTATTAAAGAATTCAGGGAGATTTCTCCAAACTCGTTCCAATCCCTCCATTGCAATCAAGATCTTTAGGCTCTATTCATTTAGATTTAAGTTTCTAATTTTTAACTTATTTTTTACTATTTATAATTTTTTTTATTTTTTTCCTGATTTTTAGTATTTTTAAGCTTTGTTTACTGGTTTTTTTCTATATTCGTTTGAACCTATTTTTTTATTTTTAGATTTTTTAAATTAATTATGCTAAATAAACTACCGTCAACTACAGTATAATTTTAACCAGTTACAGTGTAATTTTAATCATAAACTAATAAATTTTAGCCCTACCGAACGGCTTGTTAGTCATATAATTAGTTGCAGACGGTGGGTTCTTTTTCAAACCGCAATCTGTATTTTTTTTGTTTGTACAGGAGCAACACAAAACCACGACTTTTCAATCTATGATTTATGGCTTTCTTTGAATAAATAAACTATTTATTATTATTATTTTAATATAATTTATTAAAATAAAATTTTTAATACAGTTTATATGTTTAATTTGTTTGTACCACAGCTTTAAGTTATAAAAAAACTGGAGGAAAATGAACGCACAAAACTTCCCCCTCTCTCGAAACTTCCCAATGAAGATTAAGGCCCCGCTCATTTTGGGTTAAAATCAGTTTCTATTTTTGATTTTTACTTTTTTTCACTATTCAGTAATTTCTATTTTTGGTTTTTTAGATTTTTTGGCTTTTTCTTTTTTATCGTATTTCTTTGCATTGTTCATGATATGTTAATATTGTTTTTTTATTTTTAAATTTTTTAAATTTAATTATACCATATAAACCAAATCAATTACAATATAAAAATAAAACAGCTACAATAAAAAAATTATAAACCAACCACATTTCGAACTCCCGAAAAAGCGGGTTTTCCGTGGATGGCGTTCACACACCGTCCCGCGTGAACACAAACTGCCACCACGTCACGTCCCATGGTTCCCTCCCACCGACACGCCGGGCCCACCTAAATCTCCCCCATCGTCAGCGACACAGAGCACCGCCTTCTAGAAACACCCCACGCCACGCGGACGCGAAACTCTCAGAATACTTAACAATTAAGCGAAAAAAAAGGCAAAAAAAACCAATCAGCTGCGCGCAAGTCGTCTCCCTCGTATAAAGAGGACCAACTCCCCACCCCCAGCAACGATGAGTTCTTGGAGGGGGATGTGGACATCTTGAGCATCTTATAAGTTCTATACATGCTGAAGCACTTGCAGCTTTGAGAAGTCTTAAGAGGGTGGCATAATTGGGAATGACCAGAATTATTCTTGAGACTGATGCAACAAATTTGGAGAAGGCTCTGAGGTCTGACTCTTTGGACAGGAGTCCAGAAGGCTGCATCTTTCGGCGTATTAAGGCTCTTATGAATGAATCTTTTGTTCACTGTGAGGTCCAGTCCTGCCTGAGATCTTGCAATAAAGTGGCTGATAGCCTTGCTGCTTATGGGGCGAGCGTTGTGCGCTCTGGTTCTGAGGTATTTATAGACCAAGTCTCCGAATTTGTGACCAGTTTGATCGCTAGCGATATATCCAGTGCCACTGGTTAGTGAAACCCTTAGTGGTCCAGTTCAAAAAAAAAAACCCACCCCCAAACTCTCCTCAAAACCCAAGCACCAAATCAAATTCGATTCGATTCCGCTCGAAAAAACTGATATTTCCCTAGTGTAAGTCATCTTCCACAAGCAAATCAATCCCCCCGAGAAGAAGAAGAACGAGAGCCATGGCCGAATCCGCCAACAACGCTCCGATCAGCAACCAGCCCGCCGCCGTAAGAATCTTGTCCAAAGATCTCTTTTGATTTCGAAGTCTTCTTCTTGTGGTGTTGATTTGGGTGGGATTCGTGTGGTTTGATGGCGCGCAGGAGGAGGAGGTGCGGGTGGAGAGGACGGAGTCGTCGTCGGAGGAGGAGGAGAGGCTGAGGTACCTGGAGTTCGTGCAGCAGGCGGCGGCTGCGGCGCTGGTGCTGGCGGCGGCGGCGTACGCGTACGCCAAGCAGGGCGCTGGCCCGCTCCGCCCCGCCGTCGACCACGTCGAGGGCACCGTCAAGGCCGTCGTCGGCCCCGTCTACGACCGCTTCCACGCCGTGCCCCTGGACCTCCTCAAGTTCCTCGACCGCAAGGTAAGAACAACAACCCCTAACACGGCGCTTTTTGTTCCTAATTTTATTCTCTTGCTCTGATTTGATCCGGGTGTTTAATTATTTAATTCAATCCTGCCGTTACCATGGGTGATATTTGTCCGGAATTCACAAAGTACTGTAGTTTTTACTCTTGTGAGGATGAAATTTGTTAACTTTAGTCGTCTATAGTACAATCGATGTGATCTTGCTCTTACAAATGGGACTAGTTTCAAGTGTTAGGGTTTAATCGGTAGGACATTGCGGTGAATTGGTGATATTAGAAGCAAGTTGAGACCATTTGATACACATAATGGATGAAACAAACAAGGTTGAATTCAGCCAACTTTGAGATCGATTTGCAGCTACAGATAACAAGTTTGACTCCCCTGTATATAATGTGATAGTGTCATATTGGTACATGATTTGGTGATGTGTAGTATACTAGTTTTGGTCCAGAGTATTCTTCTCAGGTCAGCGTGAGGCAAGATTAAGATCGATTTAAATTGACATGTTTAGATTTTTGCTTGCTGATTACCTGGTAAATGATAAATTGTAATTGGTACTAATGGTGCCTCCATGTATCGTTTTTATGCAATTTACCAGCATCACAGTGTCAACGTATACATTTAATCGATGTTAGTACTTAGTACACCCAAGTGGTTTATCGGTTAATGTGAGGCAAGATTAACATGATGTCGACTGAGATGTTCCACATTTTACTTGCTAACAACCTGGCAAATGGGAGTAATGTTGCTGCTGTTTGCATGTGTCACTTGTATGCAATCCGCCAGCATCATAGGATAACTGTTCTATGTTCTAGAAACTAGTGTTTTTCCAATGATTTGCACCATCTAAATTTTTTATTGGTATTCCTAGAAGCTTATGGTTTCCATGTACTGTTACCCTGCAGGTTGGTGAGTCTGTCCAAGAGCTGGACCGCCGCGTTCCACCCGTGGTGAAGGAGGCGCCCACCCTCGCCCGCTCTGCAGCCGCTGAGGTGTGCCAAACCGGTATTGTGGGCACGGCGACTGGCCTCGCCAAGTCGGCCATGGCCCGCGCTGAGCCGAAGGCCCGCGACCTGTACACCCGCTACGAGCCCATGGCGGAGCGCACGGCCGCCAAGGCCTGGGCAGCCCTGAACCGCCTCCCACTCGTCCCCTCGGTGACCCGGGCTGTCCTCCCCACCGCGGCGCAGCTTTCGGCCAGGTACAACTCCGCCGTGCGTGACGGGGCAAAGCGCGGCAACACCGTCGCCACCTACCTCCCGCTCGTCCCCACGGAATGCCTTGCCAAAGTGTTTGGCTACCCGCTCGCCAACTCCGCCCCTGCGGCAGCGCTGGAGATGCAGCCCATCCCGTCACAGTAGAGATGGAAGTCACCGGAATTACATTCGATATAGCAGTAATTATATAGTGTAGTGAGTCCTATATGTGCCTTGTGGTGAATTGAGGTTTTACTGTTTTTGAGTGTTGATTTACTAGGACTTCCGCCTATGGTGTGGGGGTGACTTGCTTTGTTATTAAACGTGCAGCAATGCACCTGATACAAGTTCAGTTGTTTCGTGAAACAAGATGTGTAAATTGATGATTTGTGAGTGTATGCTCAGTTGTTACTAGTCTTAACATTTGTTGTGCTTATTTCTTAGTCGCTATATATTGCCAGGGCATACGGGACCAGTTTGGATAAAAAATATTTTTGGAGTGTTTAGAGAATACCATGGTTTCTCAAAAATATCGTAGTATTAAACATTGTGGTGTTTGGATACGACAAATACCGTGGTTACAAACTCTGGTATTCTAAGGGGGTATTCGGAATAGTGATGGTTTATAGCTTTTGGTTGAAATTTTTACTATAGCTGGTTGATTTTTTACTGTAATTAAGTTGGTTTATTGAGCATAATTAAATTTAAAAAATGTAAAAATAAAAATGACATGTTAACCTATTACGGACAATGCAAAGGAATACGAGGAAAAAAAACAAAAAACAATAAAAAAAACAGACGCTCAGAGCCATCGTGAGCGGAGGCCTAAATACCATGGTATTTTTAAAGTTTTTAAAAATCTACCCTAGACTCTTCTCTTTTTTTTTTCTAAACCGAGCTCGTCTCCCATCGGCACAAACGCCACGATATGCTCTTTCTTCCTTTGATTGCGTCGTGGTGGCCGGTGGGCGGTGGCCGCAATTGCTGTGCCTCCGCGGCTTGTACCAGTGCTGCTCATGCCGCCATCGCTGCGCTCGCCCGAGCAGCTCTTGCCGTTTCTACCTTGTTGCGTGCAGCCGTGGATTATGCACCAAGTTTGTTGTTTTCGTTTTCTAATTTTGGATCGATGCTTCATGTATGGACTGCTCAATGCTCATAGAGGCTTGTGGATGTGGTACAAGGACATACTTGCTTATCCATATACGAAATTGAATCTAATTAATGCAGAATTTTGGACGCCGTAGCTTCTTAGATGTTGCAATTTGTCTTCAATAAAATGCACGCGAAAAAGCGGCTCCTACACAGTATACACTAAATAAACTTTCGTAAGTTAGTCCAATAGCTATTTTAAAACAAAATAGCTTTTTAAAAAGAAGTACCGTAGGTACCAAACACGTCATGGTTTTTTTTATTAAAACTATAAAAAAACGGTGGTACTTATAGACTGTAGTATTGTTTGTCTAGTACTTGGAAACTGTGGTTTTTATATATCGTAATTTTTAAATATTACGAGTACTGTGTTCGTACGTTACAACGAAATCTAAAAATAGTGATACATAAATATAAAGATCTTAAACCGTACAATAAATATCAATTTACTCTCATACACATAAAGAACGTACCACTCACTAATTCAGTAGTAGAGATCCTCAAAGATTTTTTTTATACAAAAATACTTCAAAAGTGTTGCTCCAATATAAGATTGATGGCTTAGATTGGTAATGCTTGACTTTCATATAACATACCGTTCATCAAGTGTCATCTATTGATCAGGTGGGAGTAGGAGAAACTACATACCGATGCAAACAACATATGGAATAGGAAGCATTTATTGAATTTTGACCACATACGTTAACTGTGTTATAGTTAGAGCTTACTCCTAATCTGGTAAGCATTGGTGGTAAATAGAATTACCTTTGAGAAACCAGCAGAAACCAAATCACCATCTTCTATTTTGTATTCATACATCACCCAGTCAGTGCTGTTGCCATTAGGTGATTTGCCTTCATGAAAAATCATTATTTTCTTTAACCCAACAATGCAAGGGTTAAGCTCAATTGTTTTATGTTTTCCACTGGTTTTCTAGTAACCATTTGGTGTGCCACGGTTTGTCCTGGACCCATTAGGATATTTCTTGTCATGAGGGCAAAAGAAGAACCATTCAAGATCTTTGCTACAAAGGCAGGTTTATCTACACACAAAAACAGAAGATCAATGCACATAAAATTTTACATAAAATGAGAACAACTTATCTCTAGCTAGTTTGATTACATGAAAATTCAGATTGATTTTCTACTCATTTGAGCGCCAATTATTCTATTAACTGAAGTTAAAAACAACGTTATATGGAAATTACCAGGAAAATCCCAGGGAGCAAATTTGTACGGCTCAACCTCTGAAATAGCTTCAACAAGAAGTTTCTTCACATAATCTTCCTTTTTTAAGTAGTAGGAAATAAGTTCAACATCTGTTGGATGGAATCAAAAACCAGGTGGCAGGAAATTTGAGCCATCACTTTAGTGTATGTCTTGCCTTCAGTACCAAGAAGACAACAGAGATATCTTAGTGTGACCAGGAAGGGAAATGTTTCAGTGCTCAAAAGAGAGAATTCAGGAGCACAAATTAACTAAGGGAAAGCAGGAGAGCAGCTTTGAAAGTACAAATGTTTCAGCATAGAATGGAACAAGAGAGGACTTTCAGAAGTTTCAAGTGTGAGCACAAAGCAGGACAATTCACATTACGATTCTTAAGGGAGGATAAGTATTTGGGGCTGATGTTGTGCAAATATAGGTTTTTTGGCCCAATTAAGTATATAAATATGTATTATAGTTTGTATATACTGAAGTTTTTGCTAAAATTTTTGAATGTTCAACTGAACACCCGTGAACCGATGTAGATCTGCCCCTAGGAGCGGAGGTGGTGGGCGGGGGTGGTATGCATCAAGGGGGCTCTCTAACCAATCCATAGATTTTTTTGCTGGGCGACTGAGGTAAGGCAGCCTTGTGTAGCAAATGAATGAATTTGAGTGAATTTTTTAATGTACAATACAAACTACGTACTCCAATAGCGATGAAAATGTTTGTTTTTCTAGTCGCTAAAAATTGTCTGTATTTCGAAGATGGGGAAGGATGCAAACTTCGGTAGTGATGGGTTTTGGTGGGAACATATGACTATAAACCATAAACCTTAGTGTTATCTAATATATGTAATCCTTGTCTCTTTTACACCGAATGTACAACTTATTTAAAAGTGATGTGACTTTTGGTTAATTACAAGAGATTTGAGGGAGTAAGAGACACTCATGTTGATAAGTCACTCTGTTTAAAACGGCTCTTGCAGTGCGAACAGTTTATAAAAACTACCTTAAAAAGCTACTCTGTTTCAAAAGCCAACTTCTAAAAGCTAAAAACTAGAAGCAGGTTAGAACAGGGACTAAGAGCTTCTTCTTTTCAACTTCTAAAAATCGCTTTTCAGTTTTTATATAGTAGCTAGCATTCAAACGAAGTGTCTTTTTATGACAGGGTCTATAAATTAATTATAGTACACACTGTAGCAACTTCATTTATATTAGCCAAAATCATAATCAACCTTCTATTATTCTATACTCTTTTTTATAAATAATCTAAAAATTATAAGTCATAGCTAAAAAGCATAAAACTAAGCTAAAAAGAACATGCTTTAAACTAGGTGTGGACGATCATTTTGTGCCTGCCGTCCTGACCAAAGAAAGCTTAGGCATGAGCCCTGTTTCTGCGACAGATATGGGCTCAAATGTGTGATGGGCTTTGTTGGGCTAGGCATGGAGCAAGGCCCAATAATGTGTAGTGGCACCGACGAACTTGCCCCTAAACAGGCTGAGCCCAATCCGGTGACCAGACAGCCAAGTGAGCCCATCGCCGGGGGTCAAACCCGTGAATGCCTCAAACTAAAACCCTATCCCTACCAATATATATGGCCTCTCCACCTCTTGGCTCTCGCCTCCCACTCTTGTCATCTCGGCGGCGGCGCGGAACAGGGGAGGAAGAAGCGGCGGCGGCGCGGAGAAGAGGAGGAGCACGGCGACCTAGCCCCAGCTCGCAACCATGGTGAGGTCCCCCATCCCCATCCATGCCCCATCACTGCGCGTGCTCTCTCTCGTGTAGATCTGATCCGTAGCCTTCGCGGGCGAGGTGTAGCGCCGCCGGTTTGCCGTAGAAATCTTTCGGTTAGATTCGCTCGTGGCTTGAGTTTAGCGTACTTGGATGTTTGCAGTACTTGGGTCAGGGGGCAGGTGCATGGTTGGGCATTATAGTGTGCTTGAAAGCTGTAATGCTTTGGGGTAGATCAGATATTAGCCTTATGTTTGGGAGCTGTGATGATTAAGAGCGACTTATTTTTTTTCAGAATGATCTCTTATCTTGTGTAAATAGTACGTTTGAGCGCTCGTTTAAGCTCCCTCTTCTGTTCGCCTCACTGTCTGATGCATTGTGTTGATGGCCTATACATATGTGCTAACGTTCGCATGCAAGTATTCTTTCATATGTTAACATTTTATAATATCATTATAGCTCTTAGGGTGATAAGAATTTAGAAGTAGAACGCATTCTTTTGTCAAGAGTTACAACTCATAACTGCGATACCATGGTTTCACTGGGCAGGTGTTGTCAGCAATGTTGGATGACTGTTCTTGTAGTTTTACATTTATCATGATATGTTGCATACGATACTACTTTGTCTGTTATGTGTTGATGTGATAGTGATAATTATTTCTCTCTTTTACCTATAAACCAGGCAAGGGGTTTGAAGAAGCATCTGAAGAGGCTCAATGCGCCGTCGCATTGGATGTTGGACAAGCTTGGTGGAGCTTTTGTAAGCTCATCAATTTTTGTCGCATTTTAAGAGTTTTTTTTGCTTTTCAGTATCTGATATTTGAATGTCTATTTATCACAGGCTCCCAAGCCATCTTCTGGTCCTCACAAGTCCAGGGAGTGCCTGCCTCTGATCCTTATCATCAGGAACAGGCTCAAGTATGCACTGACATACCGTGAGGTGATTTCGATCCTGATGCAGCGCCATGTGCTTGTTGATGGCAAGGTCAGGACTGACAAGACCTACCCAGCTGGTTTCATGGGTATGCTCAAATCTTTCTTCTTTTGCTGTAAAACACAAGCTGTCTTATCCTTTAACATCATTTCACCATTAATATGTTGCTTGCTTTCATTGGCAGATGTCATTTCCATTCCCAAGACTGGTGAGAACTACAGGCTTTTGTACGACACCAAGGGTCGCTTCCGTCTTCACTCCATCAAGGATGAGGATGCTAAGGTTAGGTTGATTCTCCTTGTAGCATTTCTCTGAACTGTACTAGCCGAACACAATCTTGTTAGTTGAAAGGCTTCTGTTTTGAATTGATATACTTTAAAGTTTGTGATGTTGATGTTTGCTTTGTTGGAATTGTGCTTGATAATTTGCTCCCACTTTTCCCCTATAATCTATATGACTAGAGCCTAGTTATGTAAGGGAAAAGTTTGTTTTGCTGCTGAAGCATTGTGCGTGCAGTTATTTCATCCCATTTTATCCTACTCTTGCAATAACTATCTTAAAATGCGCCTTCTTGTTTTTTGTTATGCATTATACAAGTTCCAAGTGCTGATTGCCAGTACTTTTTCTATGTGCAGTTCAAGCTTTGCAAGGTTCGGTCCGTCCAGTTTGGCCAGAAGGGCATTCCCTACCTGAACACTTATGATGGCCGCACCATCCGCTATCCTGACCCTCTTATCAAGGCGAACGACACCATCAAGATTGACCTAGAGACCAACAAGATCGTCGACTTCATCAAGTTTGATGTCGGCAATGTTGTCATGGTGACTGGTGGAAGGAACACTGGCCGTGTTGGTGTGATCAAGAACAGGGAGAAGCATAAGGGCAGCTTTGAGACAATCCACGTTGAGGATGCCCTGGGCCACCAATTCGCCACCCGTCTTGGCAATGTGTTCACCATTGGCAAGGGCACCAAGCCTTGGGTGAGCCTGCCGAAGGGCAAGGGTATCAAACTGAGCATCATCGAGGAGCAGAGGAAGCGAGATGCTGCAGCGCAGGCTGCTGCCAATGCTTAAATCCACCGCATGCGCCTCAAGTTTTTCTATAGCGAGTTATCCGCAAGGATATAGAACTATATGCCCAAACTATCCTTTTTAAGTTTTGCCTGATGTTTGTTGATTCGCGAACTCATGTTTTGCCTGATGGTTTACCTTATTTAAGTGCTTTTTAAGAACACCCCTACCAGGTTTTCTTTGATGCTGTTATGATCGAGTGGTTCTGGGCATTCTGGATATCTATCTAATCGGCCTTGTTCTGTTGTTCATACTCTCAGATTGTGCCCTCGTTTTGTCTTCTGGATGTCGTTGACCTAAGAAGAGAATTAGCTCTCGCTTCAAATGATTTTAGTTTTTTGATTTTTTTTGTTTTTAGCTTATTTAAGCTAGAAACTACTTTGTATGTGTTTTTAATTTTGGTTTGTTTTGGTTTTTTATAATTATTTCTCTGTATTTTTTAAAAAAACTAACAGCTGTTATAATGTAATTTTAACTAAAAAATTACAGTCATGAGTCCTAAGCTAGTTGAGAGGGGCTTACATCACAAGAAAGTATGATCTGTTCTTTTATTTTGGCGATGAATGAGTCGCACTTTTGTTTGGGAGTGAAATGCATCTACGCGAGATGGAAGAACCCTCTGGCAATTGTGCCATTTGCACCCCTGGGCAGGAAGCCGCCGGGGATCTGCTCGTTGCGTGAGCCGTAGAGGATGCGGAGGACCTCCGCCGGCGTGCGCATGAACCCAAGCGAGTCCTCGCCGGCGCCGAGGATGTTGCTGATGGTGCGGCGCTCCGCGCCTTGCTGCCGGTCGAGGACCTTGACCCCCTCGTCCTTGGTGCCGCACCCCGACAGCCCGTTGCGCCAGTCGGAGATCCGGCGGGTGAACTCGGCCACGGTGTGCCCCTTGTACGGTGGGACGGCCTCGTCGGCGCGCTGGTAGAGCAGCAACCTGATCACCGCGTCCTGGCCGGCCTCCACCGCCAGAATGCTCGCCTGGAGCTGCACGCCAACCACTCCATGGATTCAGCTTGGACTGAAGCAGCATGCACAAAGATATATTGTCTGAAACGTTACCCGTTTGGAGTGGTAGCCCATGAGGTTGGGGCTGATGCCGACGGCGGCGGCCGCCGTGATGTGGGGGAGGATGTAGGAGGCGAGGAGGAAGTTGACGCTGCTGGCGTAGGGGTCGAACGGCGGGTCTAGGCGCACGCCCATGGCCTCGTCCATGATCGCGGCGAAGTGGCCGTCGCTGAGGTCGATCGCCGGCCGCGGGAACCCGCCCATGCCCTGCGTGATCGCCCTGCGTATATGATTTACAAGAAGCCATTGCCATCCGTAGAGTCAGAATGGATCAAAGATCTTGTCATGCCATGTCGTCGATTTGATTCTTGCACGTATCATTGTGTACCTGATGTGGCCGACCTCCTGGTAGCCGAGCTCGGCGGCGACCTCGGTGGTGCGGAAGTCGAGGCTGGCCTTCCTGGCGCCCGTGGGAGCGGGGCCGCCCGCGGAGAGGCTGCGGTCGAGGAAGTCGACGCCGCGGCCGAGCGCGGCGTGGAGGAACCACTCGGCCTCCACGAACTTGGCGTTGAGCAGGAACTGCAGCTGCTCCATGTCGCTCGGGTACACCGCAATGGCGCCGCGCCGCGGCGGGCTCGGGTGGCACCGCGGGTCTTCGGCGTTGCTCGGCGCGACGGTCGGAGCGAGAGGAGACAGCGCGATGAGCTGCAGGACGGCTAGTAGGAAGGCCGGGCCGACGTCGTGCGCGCGCGCCAATGCCATGGCCAGGGACAAGGAGCTAGTGAGTTCAGCTTTGCTTAGGTGTGTATTTGTGCCGCACTTTGCGCTTAGTTAGCATGGTTTTAGGAGGGGAGAAGGCAAGGCATCAAAGGCATGTGTTGGAGATCGGTATGATTCTGTTGGGTGTCAACTTTACCTGCGACACTCGCGGGGCTAAGAACGGCTCACCATATTTTGTTGTCGCGGACAATTTGACAGCCACAGCTAAGAGTAAAAAGGATTTGGCTGACTATTAGGTGTGTTTTTTTTGTTTTGATTTATAGTTTTTGGCTACGGCTTATGGTTTCTAGGCTGTTCGTAAAAAAAAAGCAGAGAATAACAGAAATTCAGAGCTGATTTTAGCCGATATAAATGAAGTCACTGTAGTGTGTATTAAAATCAACTTGTAGATCATGTCTTAAAAAACACTCTATTTAAAAGTTATTTATTATAAAAAACCGAAAAACATCTTTTAAAAAACTGGAAAAAAACCAATATTTGGCCTGTTCTTTTTTGCTGCGGCTGATGACTTTTTGGCTGTTTGCGACAGAGATTGCGGAAAGAGATATACTCGCTTGCGATTTTTGATGGTACAGATATTAGTTTTTTAACGTGTATTATAATTAACTTGTAACCTTATTTTACTAGTAAGGTGCCCGTGCGTTGCAACGGAAAACCAAATAAAAGTAATGCATACTATCAAATATGATCTCAAACTGAATAATAAATATCAACTTTTTCTTACGTCATCATGTATCAAACAAAACATACATGTTCATACCATGTCATGCCATGTTCATATACTCTATTAACTTACCGCATATACCCTTTTCCTAAAGAGAAATACCCAAAAGAAAATTGAAGCAATACTTCCAAGAAGTATATTACTATCGATTACCATTTTAAAGGAATCTCATCTATATACACATGTCATCCAAAGGGAAACAAGAACCATTGATTAGCTGCTGGATGTTTCCTTTACAGTGGTATAGAAGAGCACGAGATTGAAATTTCTTTAAGTGACCTGATGTGAGAAAACTTGATGAATTAGATCACAAAAAAAACAGAATTTTGCTGCTTAATTATATGAAAAGCCAAATATGAAGGGTGATAACATGAGGAACAAAGAAATCAGGTCAACATAATGCAAGGCTATTGGTGCATTATATACATGATTCTTCCATATATACACCACATTTATATGACCACAGTGTAAGCCAAGAATTGATTTTATCAAGTATAAAGACGTTCTAGGAGACATGTCGAATTCTTTGTATGCTCATGAGCAAGTACTGTATAGCATAACAAACAAAGTCACTAAGGCGAAAACTATTTTCCTAATTCCATCAAGAACAGCACCCAATGGTCGTCTATTTCCATAAGCCCTAAAATCCAACCATAGCATGCCATGGGAATGCATAGGAAATCTAAAAAGTCGGCACGGAAAAAAGGATCAGAAATACATTTCAAGCTTGCTGAAACGTTTTCACTGTAGCACTTATAGCCATTCCTGATATGACGAACCACTGCACCACTTCCCCACCCAAAAAAAGGCGACTCCAGAATTAAAACTTCTCTAAGGCAGGGCCAGTATACCAGTGAAATCAAACATAATTTCATCACAGCGAAAGAATGAAGAGCAGCAACACATTAGTAGTGTCAAGTCACAAGTGTGCTATTGACACCAGATGTTTTGACGTGGCAAGATGGAAATGTGTCCTCCAGAAAATAATATAATATATGAAAGTTGCATCCATATGCATGCTAACGAAACAGCATGTTGCCTAGGGATCTCAGGGAAATTCAAGTGATAAAATGTGTGTGTGTGTATGTATTGCTGTATTTTCATATAATAAATCAAATTTATCTAAGGGTTCCTGCAAATAGGACAGCCAATCATACCAGACAATAATATGTATCAAATTTCAATCTTTTATTGACTGTTTTCTTTTGTTTGATACAAATCACTTGAATATGAATTGCTACTCTCTTGTAAGTATTACCAATATCGTATTATGCAGCTTCTTTCGTAACTTGTCAGCTTTAACAATTTGAAACTCCGCACATGCCAAACGCTCTTCGGATCTTTTATTTTCTCCTTCGTTCTTCATATCCCGTCATCGCCTCAATTGTGGCCACATCGACAAGTTGCAAAAGTAAATAACAAGATCAAACGACAGAGAATGGTGCATTGTATGTACTTATTAAATTTTGCACAGATAAGATATGTTTTCTAACCTTCACTTTTCAGTTGCAATCGCAAGCTACTGCAAAGTTTGAATCGCTCTTGCTTGCATATTACACGTTTCCTGAACACAAGCATAATGGTAAGCCAAATAGCCGTACACACAAGAATTAACCAAGTGAATATGAAGCCACAAACCTCAAAGGCTGACACTTGTACACTTAAGCTTTCACAATCTTTTGAAGACTTTCCAGCTTGTTGCAGCATGTCCAATCAGTTAGAAGTTCTTTTCGATTTAGAGTCCATCTTAAGCTTAATGTATTATACCATAATGATTTGCTCTAAGCCTATCATTACGGGAGTGCCGTTTATACCAGTGTCCGAATTCAATTGAATATTGGATTCAAATTTAAATTTGATTAGTATTCAAGTCCAAGAATATTCAAATTTGCATCCATTAGACTTAAAAATATGGGTTAATTCCTTGTATACCACTTAAAAATTTTTAAATCTCTGATTATGTCACTGACATATAGAGCTCGGATTCACATGTCATTAGCACAATGAGATTAATATTCAGATCGCATACTAGCCATTTCCAATTCCACCCATATTAGCCTATAACTTACTAAACCCGACCAACCCCTAGTAAGATAGACTAAGATCCCATTCTTTTTAACTTATATATTTTTTTTGTACAAACAAATAGGACGGTTTCTCCGACATTTTTTCGAAATAGCTTATCGAGTAGTCTTTTCGAAAAAATTTATCAACTTATCAATATTTAATTCATTTATATAAACACTTATATTAAAACTAGAAATCATTAGTCGTAACTATTTTTACTATCTTTACTCTTTAAAAAGAAGAAATTAGTAGTTAGTACGGCCTTTCCCACCCCTTTCTCTTCGCTACTTAAAAATGCAAGTTGACACGGTTCGTCCTCCCCTCTCCTCTCAACCCTGTCCCTCCCTACTGCCACGTGAGCGAACCAACACATCATGTCTTCGCGCCTTCCCCGCATGCTTGGACGATCATCCCAGCACCTAAAAACGTGCACCGGCTTGTGGGTCTTTGCTCCGATCGAAAACTGCCTCGCACTCTCCCATATCTCCCATTCGTAGCAACCGTCTCCCTCCTCCCCCAGCCACATCGTGATTTCCTCTCGATTCCAACTGTCACCATTCTTCTCCCCTCGCCTCCTCTCCCGACCCAGGCGGCTCGGGCCTTGTCCTCGTTCGCACGTTGCAGAGCCGAACGACGGACAAAGGGAATGCTGCACGGGAGAGGATGGTGACGGCGATCTAGTCCTTGTCTACTTGGATCCGGTCGGGTCTTGCCGGACGTGGTGCTGACACGAGGAGGAGGCCAACAGAGGTGGCGGCGAAATGCGCAAGGGCACTGACGAGAGGCTGTACATCAAGCGGCGGGTGATTACTGGTACCAGTACAGTACACGCTCCATTCTCTTGCCCCTGGCATTCCTTCTCAAGTTACGATCATCTCATGGCCTGCGCCCGAGTATTGGCCGCAGCAGCCTAACAGACTCAGGTCACCTCGACGTCTCCTTTGCCCTAATCCTGGATCATCTCAATGGTAATTCTTTCCCTATTCACTTGGAATGCTATCTGTTGTTGGATTGCTTCATAGGAAGTGTTCTTTGTATTGCCTTGAGTCAGTACACTGACTGTTGTTAGGTAAGTTAAGATCGATTGCTTTGCTTTGTATTTACTTATTCATATTAGTTACGTATGATAAACAAAACAACAAAATTTTGCTTGCTTTGAGGTTGTTTCATCTGGACGCTACTGTTTAGGAATTTTTTGTTTGTTGAATTAAAATCTGGTGCCCTATATGCAAAGGTGCACTATATGGCAGAGATTGTGGGAGTAGGTGAACCTGAGTGTAGATCGGCATTTCCTCGTATAGCTTATAGATAATAAAATGATGGCTAAATGTCCTGTAACTTCTTACTGTCTGATGCATAACTTCAAGCTTGCGTTTTGTACTGAGGTTTCGATTCCCGATGTGTACGAAATTCTCTCGCGATTCCGCGATGAGCGGCAACATTCGCATAATAGTATTCCATTGCTTGAATTGAGTTCTGGCAGGTAGGAGCTAGATATTATTTCAGGAATAACGCTTGTTTGTAGCCAATGTTTGACAGACGTCCTCTACATGCATACTCTGAAACCCTTCATGAACCCTAAGTAGTACATGCATGCTTTTACAGGTTTTGAGTTAGTTTCTTCCTCCTTCAACCCTGATACTGTTGAAGTAGATACATGGGTTCATGCTCATGGTAAAAATGAAATGCGTCAAGATTGGCATATACACGATTCTATGACAGGCTATATAGTCTTGACGGCTACATGGTTCAAATTTTAATCACTCATAGATACCACTAATCACATAACATATCGACATTTGCTGTTTAGCTTCTCACCCCTGTCATGTTACCATTTACCTGTGTAGGCTCGGTAGATTTTTTCCCCTGCTCAACATGTTCACAGTTGTGTTGCTCCTTTAGTCTATGCATTGATACTTTGAGTAGGGGATGTGAGCATGAAAATTAAGTTTTCCTTGCAGTGTAGATTCTGCCTTTTTGGTTGCAGTCGCATTTATGGGGCCTTATTGTCAATTGTTTCTTTGCAGCTTAAAAATGCACGATGAGTCAACTTCTCGACAAAAGGTCAATGATGATGTTCAAGAGGGTGCTCTTCCTCCGTATCTACTTGATCGTGATCAGACGTAACGTGCCAAGGTAAATGCTTGTTCCTGCCAACTGATTGTGAATTTGTGATACACAACACTTCGTGTTGCATTGATCATTAATAGACTCGTGAAAACTAGGTTCTCAACAACACAATAAAGCAAAAGAGGAAGGAAAAAAGCTGGCAAATGGGATGTTCTTTTGCCAAAGGTAATTCTTAATGCACACTATTATTGCCTACTTATTTTAGTCGGTTGTTTCCTACATTGACTAAATATTGTCACGATTTATATCCTATCAGGTCAGACCTGTGGCTGAAGAAGAGATGTTCAAGGTTTTGCGAACTTGCAAGAGGAAAAGTAAGTGATAATAAGATTTGTTAATAAATTTGGAACCTTGGTTAAATATTTAGAATTTGCATGTGGCATGCATTGCTATATAGGCATTGCATACATTCGTAGTTCCTTGGTAGTTGTTAGCCCATTTGTATTCGGATGTTCTTTTTAGGGACTATGATGCGCTACAAGGCAACTGAATTTTGCCATCTCCTGTGTTTTGTCTAAAAATGCTTTTATAAACATTAAGTGAACAATTACATGGACTACAAATATTTTTAATTTTCCAATGAGCCAAATAATTAATATTTGTGTTGATATGCAAACAATAACATGAGCCCCGTATATGCATACATAATAACGTAAGAAAAAGTTGATATTTATTATTCAGTTTGAGATCATATTTGATAGTATGTATCATTTTTATTTAGTTTTTCGTTGTAACACACGAGTTGATGGTTGATCTATCCTCCCCACATCTTCTCACAAAAAAAAGGAAAAATTAGGTATATACCATTATAAAGTGGTTATGTTAGAAATATGCCATTATAAAGTTTTGGTTTAGAATCATGCCACTCCAGAGTGTGCTTGTTTTGAAACATGCCATTGTAACCACTTTTATATATTTTTTATCAAATACACAACATTACTTCCTAAACTACCCTTCTACAAATCTACCAAGAGAAGTTTTTTTTCCTACGGTGGAGTTCAATTTGATAGACGATAGTTGTAAACTCAAATACTGGTTTTGTAAATTTCTCAATGAACTTGAAGAATTAAAGTGGCTCGAGCTTTCCAACACAATCGAAAGTGGTTAATGGCGCTCATGGTTGATGAATGCACTGATGTACTGAAGGGCCGATCCTTTTGGAGGACTACCACCTGGTTGAGAAGCTGGCCGACTTCGACCGGGAGCGCATCCCGGAGCGCATGGTGCACGCTCGCGGTGCGAGCGCCAAGGGCTTCTTCGAGGTGACCCACGACGTCTCGCACCTGACGTGCGTCGACTTCCTCCGCGCCCGGCGTGCGGACCACGCCATCGTGCGCTTCTCCACCGTGATCCACAAGCGCGGCACCAGAGACGCTGCGCGACCTCGCGGTTCGCCATCAAGTTCTACACCGCGAGGGCAACCGGGACCGGTCGGCAACAACTTCCCGTCTTCTTCATCCGCGACGGCATGAAGTTCTCGGACATGGTGCACTCGCTCAAGTGAACCCCAAGTCGCACATCCGGAGAATCGGCGCATCCTCGACTTCTTCTCCCACCACCCGAGAGCCTCCACATGTTTACCTTCCTCTTCGACGACGTCGGCATCCCCGCCGACTACCGCCAACTACCCCATCCCATCCGCCACGCTCACCGGCCGCGAGAAGGTACGTACTAGTATATCTACTAGCTCATCTTCTTCTTCTTGCATCGACAAGTTTGCTTCATTTGGTCAATTAGTCGCTTAATTTGCAAATCGATGGATTTGTGCATGCACGCATTGCGCATCGTGATTGAGAAGGAGAACAACTTCAAGCACCCGGGAGAGGTACCGCTCATGGGACCGGCAAGGTGCATGCAAAATCGATAGCAATTCATGCAAAGTTTGAAGTCGTGAACTTGTGAATTGAACTCGATGAATTGGATTGATGGGAATATAACCATATATGCGAGCAAGAGCGATTCATCAAGAGATGGATTGATGCGCTCTCTGACCCTCGCCTCACTCACGAGATCAGGAGCATCTGGCTCTCCTACTGGTCTCAGGTAAGACTAGCTCCCTCGGCGGCGGGGAGGACCGGAATCGGGAGAAGGGTAGTTTAGGAAGTAATGTTGTGTATTTGATAAAAAAAATATATAAAAGTGGTCACAATGGTATGTTTCAAAACAAGCATACTCTGGAGTGGCATGATTCTAAATTAAAACTTTATAATGGCATATTTCTAACATGACCACTTTATAATGGCATATATCTAATTTTTCCCAAAAAAAATTTAAAGACTGACTGCGGCCCCCACTCCAAACCGTGCCTTCCTCCTCCCACCGAATCTTCCTCTCCCCCCTCCCCACGTTCTCCGCTCCTCCCCCACCCCGCAGCCGCCGCCTCCTCCTCCTCCCACCCGCGCCGCCGCCGCCTCCTCCCCTCCCTCCCACCCCGCGCGCCGGCTCCTCCTCCCCACCCCTCCGCTCCTAAGCCGCCTCCTCCTCCGCTCCACCGCTGCCTCCTCCTCCCCCCACCCCGCGCCACCGCCGCCTCCGCCTCCTCCCCACCCCGCGCCTCCGCCTCCTCCTCCCCCCCTCCGCCTCCGCCGCCTCCTCCTCCCACCTCCGCCTCCGCGCCGCCTCCCACCCCGCGCCGCCTCTCTCTCCTCCGCCTCACCACATCCGCCTCACGCCGACGCCCCACCTCTCGCCACCGCGCTCCACGCCCCGATTCACCTCTGCCACTCGCCGTCCTCATCCGTGCCCCTATTCCAGCCGACGCCGATGCTTCTCCCTCCTCCCTCCTCTCCTCGCATCCACACCACTGCTCGTCGCTCGCCGTCCTCGTCCTCTCCGTTTCCCTACCGACGCTCCTCCCTCCTCCCTCACGACCGCAACGCACAGACACCTTACTAGTAAACCATAAAAAAGAACTACCCTAACCACATCCACGCCGTCCATCGGATCCAGTTGCCTGCCTCCCTCCCGCTCTAGGGTTCGCATCTCTCTTGAGATCCAGCCCTTCCCCATGTCGACTCCCGCCGCCGCCGCCGTGACGCTCGGCGGCAAGGGCGCCGCGCTCTCCCCCGCCGCCGTCTACGCCCTCTCCCATGGTCTCGCCGACCCCGTCATCGACCCCTCCGCGCTCCAGAGGCTCTCCACCCGCGCCCCCGCGCCCCAAGAGACCCCCCAATCCCTCAAAACCCTAGCTTTGGCGCCGTCCGAGTCCCGTGCCGCCGCGGCCGTGCTGCTCAACAAGCTCCTCCTCACCGCGGCCGACTCCTCCAACGCGCTCGTCACCGCCGCGACGGCGAATAACCTCGCCTGCTCGCTCGACATCGCCGCGGCGCTGCCCCCCGCCACCCGCGATGAGGCCGCCGTAGCCGCCGCGTCCGCGCCGGTGGCCGTCGCCTTCGCCGCCGTGATTGACTGCTGCGCCGCGCCGCTCGCGCGCGTCGCCGACGCCGTGGCCGCGCTGTCCTGCGAGGCCGCGCGCGGGGACCAGGCAGCATTCGACGTGCCAGCCTCCGGCGACGGCCTCTCAGCCAAGGACGAGGTCGATGTCGCCAACGACGTCAGGACGCTCCTCTCTGGGTCCAAGCTCATCAGCAGCGCCGGAGGTTCCTCCGCTGCCTCGTTCGCTAAGGTGCCCACCGTGAACGGGATCTTCCGTGAGGCGGTGCGTGCGCTGCACGCAAGGGTGCGGATAGAGCTAAACGCTCCGGTGAAGTTGGGGAGGAGGGATGCTGGTGAAACCGGTGAGGGAAAGGAGGAGGCTTTGGTGGTGCTGGTGACGCAACTTGCGAGGTCGGTGCAGGCACTGTGCAAGCTGAGCGTCGCTCGGGCAAGGCTCTGTGTGGAGAACATTGCTGATGCCGAGCTCCGGGAGAAGCTTACTGGTGGCATTGACATTGATGATTTGAAGGGTATGCTTGATAGGGTCATGATTGATTCGGATGCTGTGTCAGTCTTGCGTGGGGTGTACAACCACCTGCTCAAGTTCAGGGACATCCTTGCGTGGGAGGCAGCTGTGGCCATGGCGGTGATCGAAATGGACAGTTCAATTGAGAAGCCGCAAGCTGGTGGGGAGAATGAAGCGGACAGCTTAATTGAGAAGCCACAAGCTGGTGGGGAGAAAGCGAAGGGTGAGAAGAAGAGCAAGAGGAAGAAAACGTTGGGGAAGGGCACTTCTCCTGTACTGATGCTGCTTAGGGATCATGTAACAGATGGAAAGGAGGTTACTTGCGTGAATTCTGCACTGGTTGCACAGTGGGGAACTGGGCTTGCATTGCTGTTTGATCCGAAGTGTCCCAAGTTGGAGTCCCTTGTGGCGAAGGTGGAGGAGATTGTTGAGAGCAATGAAACGAGGAGATTGCCTAAAATTCCCAAGGTGAGAATCATGCTGTTTGCATAAGGTGTTGTTGCATTTATATTTCTATATTGTTCTGTTCTGTTCCAAAACTTTAAGTGGAGCAGATTTCGGAAGCATCCTTGTAGTCAGACTGATTATTTTGTTCCCTTTTTCTCAGTCTAAATGTCTATCCTTACTCCTGTTAGGGAACACGTGACTTTGGGAAAGAGCAAATGGCCATAAGGGAGCGTGCATTTTCAATAATAACAGGTGTATTCAAGATGCACGGTGCTGTTGCACTTGACACACCTGTATTTGAGCTGAGAGAAACCCTTATGGGCAAATATGGTGAAGACTCGAAGTTGATATATGACCTTGCTGATCAGGTATTGTTTCAGTGTCCTTTCACACTTTTAGGTTGGTGACTTGGTGTGGTTTTGTGAAGTCCCAATTTCTGTTTGGATTGTCATGTGCCAGTTCTTTCTATAAATTATTGAAATGAGGTTAAGGATAGCAATGTCATTGTTTGCAGTATTGAACCGCTCAGGCAGTCATTTGTTGCTGTATTTTCCTTAGCTTGTCAACTTGTAGTCATGGTTTGATGTCTTAACTCTTAACCTCAAATAACCTGCAGGGTGGTGAGCTTTGCTCTTTGCGGTATGATCTGACTGTTCCATTTGCCCGCTATGTTGCCATGAATGGCATAAGTGCATTGAAGAGATACCAGATAGCAAAAGTATACAGAAGAGATAATCCATCCAAGGGAAGATATCGGGAATTCTACCAGTGTGACTTCGACATTGCTGGAACATACGAACCAATGGAACCAGATTTTGAGGTTATCAAAGTTTTAACTGAATTGCTGGATCAGCTCAATATAGGCACATATGAGATAAAATTGAACCACAGAAAGTTGCTCGATGGAATGTTGGAGATCTGTGGTGTGCCCCCTGAAAAGTTCAGAACAGTTTGCTCAAGTATTGACAAGCTAGACAAGCAAACATTTGAACAGGTGAAAAAGGAACTGGTAAGCAGAAACTACCTATTTGAGTTCCAGCTGAGGGATCATTAAATGTTTATTTGATGTTTCTGACTTGATGTGGTTATATTGATTATAGACCAAAAACTGTTTATTGTGTCAACTTAGGTGGACGAGAAAGGTATATCAAATGAAACTGCAGAAAAAATTGGCACTTTAGTGAAGACTAGAGGACCACCGCTGGAAGTTTTGCTGGAGTTGAGAAAGGAGGATAGCAAGTTTATGAAGAATGATGGGTCTGTTGTTGCATTGAATGAGCTGGAGATATTATTCAAAGCTCTACAGAAATCAAATGCGATAGATAGGATAGTTTTTGATTTAAGCCTCGCTAGAGGCCTTGATTACTATACTGGTGTGATATATGAAGCTGTGTTCAAGGGCGACACACAGGTTAGGCATTTTAATTCATCTGCACCTTACCTGTTAATCTGTTAGTGTTTTCAGTTACCCATTTTTATCCCCTTGCAATCATATTTATAAACTGGACATTGAATTATTTTTCCAGTGTTTTCAATTAGTCATAATTTTCATGCAAGTACTAGTCCACTGGATTCTGACATGTACCACTTAATTTATCATCTGATTGCCTTTTTCTTATTCACTAAAGACCTTGGTAGTTGATTACTGGACACATTTATGATATACATCAATGTCCAGTAATCAACTACCAAGTGAAGAGCAACTCCGCCTGTGTAGTTTTGTGTAGTTTTCTATATGGCCTGTCTCAGGCTAAGAAAAAGGAATAAGGTTGTGTTAGGCTTAGCGAGCCAACGTAAAAATCAAGTCACCTTCATTTCTAGCCCATCCCAACTTGTTTAGGACAAAAGGTTTTGTTGTTGTATTTCAAGTGAAGAGCATATCCCCCTCCCTTTTCTAAATTAATGAAGAGCTTGTTAGTTGATTCCTGTACTAACCCTATTTCGCAATAGGTCGGCTCCATTGCAGCTGGTGGTCGGTACAACAACCTTGTTGGTATGTTTAGTGGGAAGGAAGTCCCTGCTGTTGGTGTCAGCCTTGGAATAGAAAGAGTATTTGCAATCATGGAGCAACAGGAGAAAGAAAAGAATAAGGTATTTCTCAATGCTCCTGTCATTTCACGGTTGTTCATTCTGTGAGGGAGTTGCAGTCACAGAGAAACTGGTGTCGAATTGCAGATGATCCGGGCTACCGAGACAGAGGTTTTGGTGTCGATTCTTGGGAAGGACCTTGTATTGGCTGCCGAGTACGTGAGCGAACTGTGGAATGCTGGGATAAAGGCAGAGTTCAAGCTCTCTACTAGGCCGGCGAACCACATAAAGTATGCGTTGCAATCCCGCATTCCGTGGGTGGTGCTGGTCGGTGGGTCCGAGATACTGGACAACAAGGTGAAATTGAAGGACATTACGGCCAGCAAGGAGGAGGATGTTGAAAGGAAGGATTTTGTTCAGGTGCTGAAACAGAGGTTAAGAAACCCCTAGAGAAGAATCCGTGAAGCTGTAGGGCATGTTTGAACGGTGCGACACATTGGTCTCAATTTTGTTTTTGACACCCATTTACCTGTGTGAGATGTTATAGAAAAATACATTGCCGCCCCTTGGCTTGTACTGATCAAACTGCTTGAATTGGCTTACATGTTGGGCCGCATCGTGTGCTAAATCAGATCCCCGAATTCCAACAGAAGTAATGAATCAAGACTTAAAGACATTTACTGAATCATGCATGAAACAGCCGTCTCTTTTGAATTTTGATCTCAAAGGAGGTTGTTTAGTGTGACAGTCTAATTCGAACTGAGTAGGCCCGAGTGACACAATCACATCAGCACTGCGTTTATCAAACAAGACACTAGCCCTGTAGCGACCAACTAGTGACTGTTGTTTCTTCTTATTATTCTTCAAATAAGCGTGGGACAAAGCATAATGGAGATCGAATTTGTCCAGAAATGCACTCAGTTACAACACCCTTGCATCACCAAACAATACAGCATATGGATTGCAGTGAGATGAAAAATCTATTGGACTACACCCAGTTTCTCACCTTCCAAAGTGTTCCTCAGCAGCATCGCTACGGTTTGATCCAGTCTCCTTCGATCTAAGAACCAAGAGACAGCGCGGTTAGCTTTTGGTAATGAACTGCAAGATCATAAAATTCTGAAGTTTGAATGTTTAAGAATGACCCAGCAGTAGACACTGAAGGTACTAGGATAATTAGCTCATAGTTCTGCTGACATCTTATTACCAGAGTGTTCCCTATTCAGCATTTCCCATTCAATACACATGCTATGGTCTTATGGCCTTGCTTGGTTAAAGGCCTGTAGACCTGGTAGAGCTGACCCTGGAAACCACCAGCGTGATGACGCCATAGTCTTGGTACTTTTGCTTATTTCTTGCTTAATCATGACGCACTCCATACTCATCCTTATATGATGCCTAATAGAAAACTAATATTTAGAAACTAATTGATATTTCCAAATAACTAATTCTTATCTTAAGAAACTAATCAAACTATTTAGGGAAACACATAACTTGGTTGGAAAGAAGCCTTCCTAATCCTTGCCACGGGCCATTGTTACAGCAGCATGGTACTGTTCCTACTACAGTGGCTGCAGGTGACAAACTGACAATGCGTCTGTTCAAGTTAACCAATTACATATCAGGGTACTAGCCTCTTCTCACGCTCTTTGGGCAGGCCGCGTCAACTAATTACAAGTCAGCATTGTTTGTTAGAATGGTGGATTGGTTTATATAAGCAAGCACCTAAAGCTTACAAGAAAGAACTTGACTCTACCATAGTTCTCTTCCTCTGGACTATCTGAAAAGAACGCAACGCTCAAATATTCAACAAAATCAAGACGACCGTCGAAGGGATTTTGGATAACCTAAAACAAAAGCTAACATGTTGGCACGCAGTAGGCGCGAAGTCGCCTCTAAACCCAGCGACAAGCACCTTCGTGCAACCTTGATCCTCCACCTTTGTACTCCCTTCTCCATTTTGTTTCTTCCTCCCTCTCTTAGTTCCTCTTCTTTTATTTCTCTCCTCCCCTTTTCTGTATTTCAAACTTAAGCACTAGTTCCCTAGTGTATGTAATTTTTCCCTCCCTCTTTTAATGCAAAGACATGTAAATCCTGTGCATGTTCCCTAAAAAAATAAAAATAAAGTTGGCTGCAGCCCAGTTTATTCATTTAAGCCATTCTTTTGGTAGGAATTTTTTAACCATATCACAAAAAATCGAAGTTCGACAAAATACCACTTTCTGTGACAATGACATGTGGGGCTCAGGCCCAGATGTCAGTGACACAATAAGGGTCTTGTTTGAAACTTGCATTTTTTTACTGTTGTATAAATCAAAATTTCCCGTTTGAAATTTATTTCAAGCATTTCTAGTCTCTCTGACTCACTTTTCACCTCAGGTGTGACATCTGTATTAAGGGCCCTCCTCAAATGCATGATTTCAAGGAAGCAGCAGTTGTGCTCATGAATGTGCTCCAAGCTCAAAGTGTGAGTACCGAATTATAAATTTGGTTGACCATATCCTATTCTAGTGCTGAACTGCTGATGAATGTGATGTCCATTACAAATTTTATCCACTCGCCAATATTCGGTAGCATATAGCTATTTTTTCCATTTTTGTTTGACCATCTTCAGAAGTCTCGCGAGTTTTCTTTCTTGAGAGTTCAAATGAGAAATACTGATTCAAAAGAAAGGCGTGGTATCACCTCAATTCTCATCCATTTAAGGCAGATGACAAACTGTTAACTCAGTAGTTGAGGAATTGTTCTAAGTTGATTGCTCTAGTCATACATTTTTAAGCTCGGTATTTCAACGTTTGCAAGAAACGAAAGCACCCATGTGGATAAACTTAGCTGCAATTTACTTCATATGTAATAATCCCATTCCGATGTGTCAGTGTCAAGGTCTATTTTTCCAAAGTCATCTGATACATCTCTAGGTGCAGATGCTTATATATTTCAGTTTCTTGATTTCCTCTGGGTTTAGAATAGATCAAAAGTGTTTTTTACAATATAAACATACAATATTTCCATGGACCAGTGACCAGTCATTCTGTAGACGAAACATGAGGAAGTATCCCTGCAAATGTTGTTTTGTTAGTACGGATAGATGACACAGGTGACAGGTTACAACTTCAGGATGCAAGATTTTTCACATGGATTCATCTCCAGTGCCCATGGGATCTCTCTGAATATGGAAATGTTATGGGATAAGAAAATTGAGCTAGTTTTGACCTTTGCAACATAAATTTTAGTACATAATGTTATTAGTAGTTTTGGCCGTTTGATATTGTTGTAATTTCAAGTAAATCTTGATAATACATCCAGGGACAGGCAACTGAAGATATAAATTGCAGCAGTATACCCTGATATAGATCTAGAAGGCAAAGTTGTGGGGAGGTACTGTTAGGCGGTCGAATTTTACTCTTGGTGTTAGCAAGATCCTTACTCTCATCGAGAGGATGACACTTGGAGATGGGGCAATTTTCTTGTTTACTTCTCTCACAAAGCCATACCAACCTGAGGGGTTGGGGATACATATTTATAGGCCAAGATGGGCCAAGCATATGCTGTCCTAAAGATGCTAAAGCAAAGATGCTAGTCTAAGATGCTAAAGCAAAAGCACTAAAGCAAAAGCAAAAAGCAAAGATGCTAGTCTAAGATGCTAAAGCAAAAGCTAGTCTAAGATGCTAAAGCAAAAGCAAAAAAAACAGCAGACACAGCACAGACTTATCCATCACTCTCCCCCTAAGTCTTGTGTGTCTCCTTGTGGGGAATCTGAGCCATCCCGATCCTGACGCGAAGCTCCTGGAACTTAATCCGCCCAAGAGACTTGGTCAGGAAGTCGGCGAGCTGGTCTTGAGTGTTGATGTAGGTGGCCCGGACACTCTCTTCATCCAGGCAGCTTCTGATGAAGTGATACCTCACCCGGATGTGCTTGCTGCGCTCATGGAAGACAGGGTTCTTCGCCAAGGCCAAGGCGGACTTGCTGTCCACCCCGAGCTCCACGCCTCGCGTCTCGCCAAGGAGATCGCCAAGCGGCCGAGCCACCCACGAGCACGAGTAGAAGCGGTAGTGGCTGCAATGTACTCGCCTCGCAGACTAGACAAAGCCACCACCTACTGCTTGACCGACTGCCAGCTGATCGGACATTTGCCGAGGAAGTACAGCATCCCGCTGGTGCTCTTGCTCGTGTCGATGTCGCCGGCGTGGTCGCCATCGCTATGCCGATGAAGTGCACCGCGCCGGGGCACCTTGGGTAGTGCAAGCCGTAGTCGGAGGTGCCCGCGACGTAGCGGAGGATCCTTTTCACGGCCTGCTGGTGCTCCATCGTCGGTCGCTGCATGAACCGGCTGACGTAGCTGACGGCGAACGCCAAGTCCGGTCGCGTGTGGACAAGGTAGCGAAGGCTGCCCACAATACGCCGGTACTGCGTCGCGTCCACCTCCTCCGCCGTACTCTCACGACTCAGCTTCAGCCTCTCCTCCATAGGAGTGTGGGCTGGGTTGCAGTCGGTGAGGCCGCTCAGCTCCACGATGCGCTTGGCGTAGGCAGTCTGGCGAAGAGAGATGCCGGAGCTATCCTGGTGGACCTTGATCCCGAGGTAGAAGGAGAGGGGCCCGAGGTCGCTCATCTGGAAGGTGGCCTTCATCTCCGCCTTGAATGCCTCGATCTCCTCTTCCTTGGTACCGGTGATCACAAGGTCGTCGACGTAGATGCCTATCAGCAGGGCATTGCCTCCCTTGCCCCGCCGGTAGACCGCGGCCTCGTGAGCGCTCTGCTGAAATCCCATTTGCTTGAGGTGGAGTCGGCTTGGCGTTCCAAGCTCGCGGTGCTGCCGCAAGTCGTGAGGGCCTTGCGCAGGCGCAGGACCTTGCTCTCCTTGCCGGGGATGATGAATCCCGGCGGCTGGTGGACGTAGACCTCCTCCTTCAAGTCGCCGTTGAGGAAAGCAAACTTGACGTCCATGTGATGGACGCACCAGCTCTCCTGGGCTGCGAGGGCAAGGAGGAGACGCGCGGACTCCATCCGGTGCAGCGCGTGAAGGCATCGTCGAAGTCGACTCCTTCCTGCCGAACGAAGCCACGTGCCACGAGACGCGCCTTGTGCTTGATCACTTCTCCAACCTCGTCTTTCTTGAACTTGAAGACCCACTTGAGAGAGATGGCGTGGTGGCCGGCTGGAAGATCGGCCAGCTCCCATGTCTTGTTTCGCTCGACGGCGTCCATCTCCTCCTGCATCGCGGCACGCCATGCCGCGTCTCTCTCCGCCTCGGCGAATGAACGAGGCTCGCCGTCGTCCTGTGCGAGGTGCAGCTCCGCCTCGAAGTCGCGCTGCGCCGATCCGAGGATCGGCCGCCGCCGAGGAGGTCGCCCACGATGCGATAGCGCGAGGCTCGCCGCCGTGGTAGCGCCGTCGCGATCCTCATCGTTGGATAGCGGAGTGGCAAACTCCACCGTCGCGCGCTCGTCGTGGGCGAAGCCTGCCGGTCGAGAGCCTGTGGGAGTAGGCGCGGGTGTAGGAGAGCGAGGCGTGGCCGACGGTCTTTGGCGGTGGACTCGCCGAGCTCGTGGGCTTGCCGAGCCGGTGGTGGCGGTGGTGAAGGGCTCGCCGGAGGTGGTGGCGAACGAGGTGGTGGGGTAGGCGAGCTCGGTGAAGGCGAGCCGCGGCTCCCGCCTCCTCGAAGTGGGCGTGTCGGCGGCGAAATCGCCGGTCGTCGGTCGAGCCGTCATCCACCATCTTGCCCCACGTCCAGCCTCGCCCTTCGTCGAACACGACGTCACGCGTGATGCGCACGCGCCGTGTCGCAGGGTCGAGGACGCGGTAGGCCTTGGTGCCCTCCGCGTAGCCGATGAAGACCCCTGGCGTGCTCCGGTCGTCGAGCTTGCCGACGTGGTTGAGCTCCTTGACGAAGGCCAGGCAGCCGAAGACACGGAGGTGGCTCACCGCGGGCTTGTGCCCGTGCGAGGCCTCGTATGGCGTCTTGCCGTCGAGGGCCTTGGTGAGGAGCGGTTGAGCAAGTGGGCGGCGATCATCACCGCCTCACCCGGTAGAATGCCGCATCCTCTCGCTGAGGAGGCGCGGGCGGTGGCAACCACCGTCTGGTTGCGGCGCTCGACGACGCCGTTCTGCTGCGGGGTGTACGGCGCGGAGAAGTGACGATGGATCCCCTCGTCGGCGCAGTACGCCGCGAACTCGGCCGCCGTGAACTCACCGCCGTTGTCCGTGCGTAGGACCCGAAGCTTGCGGCGCACTCGCCTCGCAGCAGCTTGAAGGCACTTGATGGCGTCGCCGCGGCGCCTTGGCGTCGGCGGGACAGCCCACATGTAGCGGGACACGTCGTCGATGAGGAGGAGGAAGTAGCGCCGGCCTCCAGGTGTAGCCGGTGTCACGGGGCCACGAGGTCACCGTGTACGAGCTCCGCTTCTCCTTGGCGCGAAGCTCGCTGGCGAGGAAGGAGCCGCGCGGCTTGGTGAGGACGCAGTGTCGCAGAATCGCTCCACGTGGTCGACGTCTTTGCATGCCCGCACCATCTCCTTGCTACCGAGCTGCCTCGGGGCCTCAAAGTTGAGGTGCCCGGCGCTCATGCCACCTCAAGCGTCGTCGTCGCGGCGGGCGCAAGACACGAGGTTGCGCCACTGCGCATGAAGGGCGTGAGGCGGTTGCTCTTGACCTTGACGAGGAGCCGCGGCGATGATCCCAGATGCGCAACACCGTGCTCGATCTCCACGCGCGATCCGTTCTCATCCAGTGTCCCAAGGCGATGATGGAGTTCCTCAACACGGGGATGTAGTAGACACCGGTGGCGGCCGGTGCTCGCCCGATCTTGGCGGCGAAGACGACGAGCCGGCGCCCTTGATCTCCACGGCGGGCGTCGCCGGCACAGCGGTGCCTCGAGCGCTGAGTCGAGCTCGAGAAGTACTCCGCCGCCGGTCATGTGGTGGGTGGCGCCGGTGTCGAGCACCACCGTCGGTCTTGTCGTTGCGAATCGCCGCCCCGGGAGGCGTGTGCTTTGGCTCGTCAAGGTAGAGGAGAGTCGCTGCGGCGGTGCGGCCGGAGGTAGTTCTATGCTCGCATGAGCAATGAACAAAGCCGTGCTCCTCCTCCTCGCTGCGCGACGTGGGCTGGCGCGTCGTGGCTGTCGACAATCCTTGGCCCAATGACCAGGCTTGCCGTAGTTGTAGCAAGCGAAGTCTCGTGCGGCCTTTGCTTGCCGCGTCGCCGCCACGGGCGCCTCCACGGTCATTACCCTCGGCGCGTCCTCGCGCCCTGCTGGCGTCTTTGCGCGCTTGCCGCTTACCACGCATGCGTCGCTCGTCGTGGAAGAAGGCTCCCCTTCTTCCTGTCACCTTGGCCGCAGCCCACCGCTCCCGAGTGAGGAGGAGCTTCCGCCAATGGTGATGGGTCCCGAGAGGCGTGGCTCATCGCCATCCAACGACCTTGAGGCGACCGCGCCTCCTCGATCGTCATCGTGGAGAGGTCCATGAGACTCGATCGGCGAGCCATCCGCTTGTACTTCTGGGGCGCAGCGGAAGAGCTTTTCCACGCTCTCTCCTCGCCGTAGGTGTCGTCGCCGAACTGCACCAACTTCGCAGCAATGAGTGTTGAGGCGGAGAGCAAAGTCATCAATGTCCTCACCGCTTGAAGGCGGGTTCTCCACTCCTGCGTAGTGCACGTAATGTAGACTTGCGGCGCGGTCGGCTGCCGATGCGTCTTTGCGGCGATGGCGTCCCAAGCCTCCTGGCGATCCGCTTGTTGGTAGCGAAATCGCATCTCGGGCGGGGCTGCGATGATGAGCATCGAGCGCCGTCGATCCCGGTCGTAGTCGGCGTCGCCGTCACGGATCGCATCCCACATATGCCGCACTGAGCTTTACCTCATCACCGCGACCCACTCGGCGTAGTTGGTCTTGGTGAGTGTGGGCCACCCGCCGCCGGGGCGACATCCTCGACGACGACTGGTACTCGTGGTGCCCACGGTGCCGAACCGGGAGAAGCGCGTCGCATGTGAGGCCGTGCTCTCCGTCGACCCGTCGCCGCCGCCGTGCATGCCTCCTCCAGGCGCCGCCGCGCGTCGCGCTATCAGGCTACCGCGCGCTCGTGGCGTCGCGATCGCCATCGCGCCGCTCGCCCTCGCGCTTGCCTCCCTCTCCAGCACTCAAGGTCCATGTCGGCGTTGTCATCGCGAGACGGGCTGCTGCTGCTGCTGAGAACCTCGACCTCATTCTTCTTTGCCGCCGCTGCATCTGCCGCCGCCGCTTCCACTTCCACCTCCGCTCTAGCCGCGCCTTTGCGCCCTTCGCGCGCGCGCGCTCGTGTCGCCGCTTCGCTCGCGTTCCTCTGCCAGCGAGCTCGGCATCTTCGCCGCCGCCGCGTGCTCGAGCGACCGAAGGCCGAGATCGCCTGCGGACATGGCGCGCCACCGGGAGACTGCTGCGTGGAGAGAGAGCTGCCTCTGATGAGCTGCTGCTCGTCTGAACAGGGGGGAGGAGTGAGCAGAGGCAGCCGGGGCTGTGCTGCTGCTAGTTGGGGCTGCTGCGAGGCTGGAAGGGACGCTGGAGAAGGGATTGAGCAGGAGATGCTCAGGCTACAGGATAACCTCGCTCTGATACCACTTGTTAGGCGGTCGAATCTTGCTCTTGGTGTTAGCAAGATCCTTACTCTCATCGAGAGGATGACACTTGGAGATAGGGCAATTTTCTTGTTTACTTCTCTCACAAAGACATACCAACCTGAGGGGTTGGGGATACATATTTATAGACCAAGATGGGCCAAGCATATGCTGTCCTAGAGATGCTAAAGCAAAGATGCTAGTCTAAGATGCTAAAGCAAAAGTACTAAAGCAAAAGCAAAAAGCAAAGATGCTAGTCTAAGATGCTAAAGCAAAAGCTAGTCTAAGATGCTAAAGCAAAAGCAAAAAAAAACAGCAGACACAGCACAGACTTATCCATCAGGTACCTAGTTTTCGAACGGCAATCAGTTATATAAGGGAAAAGGTTTGTGTTATAATTCATTTCATTTCTTTTATTTCTGAAATTTATGGAATTGGGAGCAGTAAACAGGGGCTTTTAATCGTAAGGATGGACCATAGACTGATAAAGGTTGCATAATAGCAACATAAGCACTTGAATTATCTTTTACTCATCATTTTCCATTCGTATGACTATAGTTGCTAAGTTGCAATGCTCAAAACTGCTGTTGTGATTAAACATTATTTTTAGTTTCCCAGGCTTGCCACAACTGACAAGATATGGTGGCAAGGTCTTGCTTATATATTAGAAGGCATGGGATACATACAGGAAGCAGCTGAAATTGTAAGCAATTTACGTCAGTAGTTTGATGCAATTTGTAATTCATTATTGTTGTGAATATTGGTGATGCTTTGTCCCTATTCACCATGATGGAGTCAAGTACCAGCATCCTGGTTTATCATTTTTATGCGGCAGCTCTAAGCCTCTACTTCCTTTTGATTTGGCTCCTTTTTTGTCTGCTTCAGATTTTTTTTTTTTTTGCTCACAATTACTGTAACTCTAGTAACATCTCAATTCTACATTGCACATCTATAATAGGGAAGCATTTTGGTGATATCTGAGGTCAAGGTTCTGTAAGATACTAGAACTTTTACTGATGACTGGCTCACACCAGTATACTGGCTAGTACATAACTTCTAGATTAACTGTCATATATCATACCATATAATGATGGATGCCAGGTGACAGCATATTAGTAATGCTGTCTGGTATGAAAAACATTATTGAAGGTGGATTAAGGGCTAGTAAAGTTTTTCCCGGTGCTCTATCTCAGTTCTTGTAAAAGCTCATCTGGACACCTTGTTCTACAATTTTGCCTTCACTACGAAATTCAGAACTGAATTACATTGCGAGAATGGCATTTCTGAAATCACCGGATACCTATGTGCATGCGTCGAGGAATATAGATGATAATGTACTTAATTATTTAGAATTTACTATGGTTCGACACTGCAATGCTTATCGACAAGTTGTGGTACCAGTAAGAAACAGAACCAAACGAATTGTTAAAAAAACTCTATATTTGTTTCAAACATTAGCTTCCTTTTATCTCTCGACTGATTAATGAATCTGCTTGCAGCCTCGTGTTCTAATCCAGTATCCAGAGCTGACAGAAGCTGGATTAAATTTTTTGAGTTCACAATCAGAGGGGAAAGGTTTAAATGCATACCCTGAATCCCTGATGCAGCTATGCTACTGGCAATGAATAACCCAAAACCCTTCTCTTCCTTCTCCGAGTGTGGCAGGGGATGGGCAGATCCTGAGATACACCGCAGCGTCTTGCAGGCAAGAAAATGGGGAGGAGACACAGTTATTACTACTACTGTCACATTTGTTAGTAGATCATTTTTGCCTACTTATCAGTTTAATTTGAACAGATTTGTTGGTTAGTAGTTTTAAGTGTTACTATGCTGCATGACTTCTTTTGAGGGTTGGAAACTATGATGTACAAATAAATGAGGTTATAGATCACTGTTTTGGGCTTTTGGCTATCCATCTGATCATTGAGAGAGGCTAACAACCTTTCGTTAAGAATTTCTTTTCATGGACCTAAATAAGCATAGGTCATTGAATTGTTCTTTTTAGCTGCAGTTTATGATTGCAATTGATAATTTTTATCCGAGAATAAGTGTTTATACGAATGAATCGAATGTCGATAAGTCGATAAGCTATTTCGGACAGGGTCTGTCAACAATGTTCATTCATTTCTAACTGCTTCGGGCAGGCAAACCGATAAGTGGATGGATGGATATGTGTAGTGGCAAACTGGAACATGTTTTCCGCAACGGATGATGGTCAGGATAAGGGTGTGGGGGAAGAGATGTGACCGGAGGTACCCGTGCCCTTGTGTAATGCGGCCACACTGTTCCGTTTCCTGAAGAAATTGCCAGGTGCAGAGCAGAGACGTTAAAACCCTACCTCTATAAGCGTACCGACAAGCGACACTACAATTGTAGCACTGCTGCATTACCTCTTCCTTTTTTTTTCTCTCAACATGGCAATTGGCACTACCACGTGGCATGATTTTAGGGTTGTGTTTTAGGACGCAGGAGCTTCGTAGAAAAAAGTTTAATTTCTATGCGAATATGGAAAAACAATTCCTAGATTCTAAACTAACATGCTTCTTTTAATTGATTTTCGTATTCATGTGAGAATAACATGTACTTTACTTGACTTACAAGAATCCATAAACATGTACTTTACTTGACTTACAAAAATCTATACTATCAAACTTTTTAAAGTTTGACTACTAATAAATTCAAAATTATCTACATTATCTATACGAAAGTTATATCATTAGATTTATTATTAAAAATATTTTTATAATATTATTAATATATCTTAGTATTAAGTTATAAAAACTAACGGTTAAAATCGTATCTTAGATACTTGAAAAATCAAAAAACTTCAAGTAAAAAATCAATGAAGGGAGCACCTATGAGAACTCTTTTTAGGTGGCTGATTGAAGCACAATGTGCTGACGTGGTACCTGTATATCACCAAAATGCATGGGCGTCTGCATAATTTGATCTCTCTGGTCTCTCCATTCTCCAGAGGACACGCAACATCATCAGCATCCAACCGGTTAAGGGAAAAAATTAACTTTTTCAAAAAGAAAAATAGAAAACAAAAGCTGGAAGTCGATGATGTTTTCGTGAACGCAGGCCTGAAAAAGGGGCCCGGGCCCGCCGTGTCAGACCAAAGCGAAGAAAAAGCAAAAATGGGTCGGGGCAGTGACGTCAGCGGGGGCATTTCGGTAATTTGAGCAGCCAAATGATTCGGGTCAATCGGATCTGGACAGCGGGGCCCACCCCCCAATCCTCCCATCATGCGCCCCCTCTCTCTATCCTTTTCTTCATTTTTTTCTCCGCTATATTTAATAAAATAGATGGATGGCAGAGGGGAGGGAAATGGTTTTTTAAGAGAGAAAAAAGTGAGAAAAGCATGGAAAAAAAAGGAAGAAAATGATGGGCGTTATGAGACGAGACGATGCATCGCAGAAGTCGGAGAGGAGATGAGATGCGGTGTAGCCAAGCCAAGCCATGCCACGCCTGCTGCTGGCTTCCCTGTAGCCTTTCGCCGGCCGAAAAAATGGGAAAAGAGGCCTCCCATGGAAAGAGTAGGCTGCAGGAGTGGTGCCATCCCCGCCTACGCGAGGATCATCTGTCTAGCAGCGATATAGCTTTTGGAATCAATTTTCTTTTCTGAACACATATCTGTGATGGCATTTGGATTTCATATAAAACGTCTGAGCCACTGCTGTATTAAGATTCAGCCTAAAGAATTACAGGATGACGGCAATGAAAATGCTAATCTATATGCATTGTGTATTTGCAATGGCCATGTTCTGTTGGTCTTTTGGATTTTGGTTTTTCTAAAAATTGAACAAACGGTGAGGTTTTTTAAGGTGGATTCTTCAAACGGCTTCCGAAGTCTAAAACCATGTGCGTTGTCTATGTCAGCGTCTCCGTCATCAACTGCTGTATCAAAAAACGCAAACAAAACTTATCAGCAGCAGCCAAAAACCATCAGCCGCAATCCAAAAGAACAAGACCAATAGTTATGTCGTGTTGCAGCCTGCAGCTAGGTCTGGCCGAATACAGAAGTGAATATTGATTGATGATGCTACAGCAATAGAGCGAATTGGCAAGCAGATGAAAGAATCTAGACCCAAAAAATTGATTTTGCTAATCAATGATGACAATGTTTAAAGAGAGCGACTAATGTGTGTGTTAAGATGTTTGAAAGATTTTGTCCTGGATTTTGGATAACGACATAAAAATAGCATGTAAAGACAATAAAGGGTTCGCATGACTCAAGGCAAAGGTATTACGTAATCTAAAAACCTTTTTATAGCTTTTACTGGTCATGCAGATTGGTTGAAAGACCAAAGTTATAAGCTAGATGTCATACTATAAAGAGAGATCATGGCTAGTAGCTTAAATGTTGATATTGTATCACTTTGATCAATTAAGGATCATGTATGCATTTGGAACTGCATTTGGTAACCTAACTGTGCTTAATCTAAAAAAAGCGATATTACCACATTCTTATTGTCGTTACTACCGCAATGTGGTATGACCGCATGAAGAGTGCGATAGTACTGCATCATGATAAGTCCAAAACCTACATAGTGGTAGCTAATTTTCATAGAGGTGTTTTTGAGAGCTTTTCTCTCCCCAAGAAATGAGTAGTACCACATGTAGGGAGCGGTACTATCACATGATCGGTAGTACTAGCCCTTTTGAATGTGATAGTACCGATTTGAGGTTTAGCGACTAGTTTTTAAGCATTTAATGAACTACAAATAACCATTGAATAATAGGTGTGGTAGTACTAGCCAGTACATGGCGGTAGTACCACACCTACTGAATTTTTAAGCATTTTTTGCCCGAATAGTCGAAATTGTGGTTGGGGGATATAAATACCCCCTCACTAGTATCAAACCAGTAACACTTGACCTTATTGAATACATTTGAGACATTAAATGCACTCTCATCTACTCATTTACTCTATTTTTATACGTTTGAGGTAGTTGAAAATATCTAAGTGTATTACATCAATTAGTTGATCCTTGAGGCACTTGGAACCTTCAAGCTAGAGCTATGATTTTATTACTCTTGGTGTTTGTCTGCATCTAGACCGCTTGTAGGAAGTTTGGTGTTGATCTCTTCGATACCTCAACATGGACTAGGGAAGATCGACAAATTTTCGATACATCAGAAAAACATCGATTATCTTCTTTGCAAGTTTCCCTATTGTCTTTACTCTTCCGCGTTTACATTTCTAGCTTATTAATTGTGTTGAACTGTTTAGCTAGAATTGTATCTAGTATTGACACAGGCTTAGAGTGATTTAGTGAAACATTGAATTTTAGCTCTTGGTTTGTGCTAGAACCTTGAATTAGCTCGTACTTATTAGAATTGTCAATTTAGGCATAAAAAATTAAAAACTTCATATTCACCCTTTCTAGTTGGTCATCCTTAATTCTACGATAGGGTGTACACAATTTATGTTGACAACAACTATATAAGGTTAGAGAGACAAAAAAAATTACCAAAGAATATACTAAGGGTTTTTTCGCAATCTCTAGCTTTTTATCTACAAGAGTTATATCTAACATTTATCTACAAATATAACAGAATTGACTTTGTTGTGTGTGTATATATGTATGTGTGTATATATATGTATATATATATCCTTTTCATTTAAAGAATTTACCCACATTCTTTTGAGAGATCTTTACATACACAACTTGTGTCTAACAACTGAACCTATTTCGTTGCCTCATCTACACCAACTTCCCTTGCACCTATCTCAAATGAGCGAATAATAATTCCTAACAAAAAATCCTCGGCATATTATGAGACAAAAAAATATTTCATTTGATGCCCGGTTGCACCACTGGCTTGGTAACCGTTACAGTTGCACATTGGACCAATCTTCTAAAGATTGAAAAAGGAGAAGCAAAATCGATCCAGGACCATCTCCAGACTCAGTCAGTAAAAGCTTAAGCCACCACTCGAAACGGTTTAAAGTCAGCTTCTATTTTTTTCACTATCCAATATTTTCGTTTTTTCTAGTTTTTTAATTTTTTAGATTTTTTGTCTTTTCTTTTTTTTTCGTATTCCTTTGTATTGTTCGTGATAGGCTAACATATTTTTTCTATTTTAAAATTTTTTAAATTTAATTATACCAAATAAGCCAACTCAGGTACTATAAAAAATAAGTCAGCTACAGTAAAAAAAGCTATAGACCAACGTTAAACTGAACGCTACTTAGAGCTCTTAACGGTTAGCAAATCAGCAAACTCTAAACTCGGCTACAATAAAAAAAATTCAAACTGACATGACCTAAAAAAGTACCGTGCTACTGAGTAATTAGTAGTGATTAGTGCTGGTTAATTAGTATAGCTACTGCTACTGCTAGCCCCCTATTTGATTCGATTTGATTTTTGGATCGGTTTAATGTTGGATTACGCGATTCGCTGGCTTAATTAAGCGGTAATTAATTAGATGATGCGAGGCTGGGGACCAGCGCGTGCTGATGTACGATAGCAGTAGTATTTATCACGGCTCTTGAAGATTTGCAAAACACCACGTACGTCGAGATCACCGTAAACAAATAAAGAAACGCTTTTAGCAGTAGTAAAATACTACAGCTGTTACCGCCATGGGACTAGATTAGCGAAATATAAGAATGGGTGACAGGTGTTACGACGCGGCTTGGGAGTACGTAAAAAGAGTAAGGTGCACAGAAACATCGAAAACTTTAGAGGTCTTATCACCCTAAACTATTTTACTTTTTTGCCCCTAAAAATTTGTATCCGCTTGCATGGGAGGTTCATTCGACCGATTCCTAACGGAGGTTGCTCGGGTGGACGGTCACATGGGGAAGGAACTTTTCTCGGGACGATCCTCACTCTGCGTCTGTGAGGATGCATCTAGACGACGGACAGCTGGTAGCACGGATCTCAACAACACTCCTATAAGTGTTTAAGCAATCCCTCCATTTCTTCACCCTATCCTCTAGCTCTTCACCACGATGATCAGCATCGCCATCACCTCCACCAAGCATGCTCGCATCGGTGCCCTCCTTGGCGGCTTGGCCCCTCCATGTTCACCTCCTCGCAACTGTAGCCTCCGCACAAGGGCTTGGATGGTCGCGGACAAGATGCACACGTGGCGCTCAGGACTGATCCGGCGGACTTGGCCGTTCTGCCTCTTCGAGTGGCGCTGGCGAGCAACAACAGCAGTAGGAAATAGGCACAGCAGAGCAACAGCATTAGATGCAAAAGAGTAGAAGCAGCAAGCAATCCCAAATCTGAAGCTAAAACTTCTGAAATTTCAATAAAATCCCATCGATTTCCAGGAGGTCTGGTGGTATGCATTCCATCCCCAAGAATTTCCACCTGTTTTCACCCACATATCCGGAGAGGAAAACCAAAGTCATCATCGATTGTTGATCGAATCATTCCTAAATACACACCGTCTTCCAAATTTGCGTAATTTCATGAAGAAACTTTTTGAAATTTCGAGTTTTTTCTATCATTTTTCTGGGCAAAGTGCACAAATTTGATCATTTTTCCAACTGATCTTCTCGAGTCTTGGGTTCGCTCAATGGTTGGGTTGGGGAACCAGTGGTGTGAGGGGATGGCGAGGAAGACGCCGACAGGGGGGTACTTTGCAAATGGTGCTCACCGACTTCACCGAATATGCTCACCGAGCTTGGGGAAAGAACGAAGGATGGAGGAAGTGGAAGGAGAGGAAGAGAAATGGGATTTAATGACAGCATCTTACGGCGGCCATGGATGCTTATGTGCTCCTTTCTTGGCGTAGAAGTGGGGCAAGTGTGGTCTGACAAGTTGGAGAGGGAGAGAACTTGCTGAGATTCATGCTGCTAGCTGTTGGTTGTCTAGATGCATCTCCACAGATGTAGAGTGGGGATCGTCCCCAGAGAAGTTTCTTTCGTCACATGGCCAAAAAATTCAGACATGGTTTGACATGGCACAAAAAAATATTATATGTCAACAAATCCCTCACCTATCTTCTTCCCCAACCTTTGCCATCTCCTTTCCCGTCGAAGGGAGGCACCAAAACCTCGCCAGCAAGGATGAAGACTAGAGCTCCTTCATCTTCAGATCCTAGCTAGATCCACTCCACTTGGTCACCCTCCCACTGGATCTACCTATGTTTGTCGATGCCCATCCCTGCCAGCCTTTGCATGCCGTGCCATATCCCAGTTGGATCTATCATCGTAGGTGGGGGAGCAGTCGTCTTCGTTGAGCCATTGCGGCTAGTCGTCGTCCCCCTCATCGCTTGCTCATCTTCGTCCCCACAGGCTTGGATCCAAGTGGGACAAACTCCTAATTGCCGCTAGGTCCAAATCACTTGAATCTTGTCGCTGTCGACCATCTTTGTCATCTCTATCACCGAATCAAGCCTCGAGTTAGTCGTTATTGAGAGTTTCAACGTCGTCGGCTATCTCTACACCACCACCAACAGTTCGTGTCACCCTTCATCGCCTTCCTCCAGCAAACTGGCCCCACCGTTGTCAGGCCAAGATCTAGCACTACTCGCCGTTGTTGATCTTGTTCCTTGCCAGATCGAGCTCAGATTTGTCGCTGTCAGTTGCCAGCTCAAGGTCGTCACCGCTCCTGCTGTTTGTCACTAGATTTCTCTATCGCCATCATCTATATCACCAACTTCCGTTGCAACTCGCCATCTTCGTCGGCCATCTCCATCACCAGCTCCCGTTAAAGCTGGCCATCTCGTCGATCGACTTTACATAAACCACTTTGGATGCTCAGTGACTTCAGTTAGAAACAACCGAATGGATCTACGATGCAAACAGATGCAAGGTTAGGGGGGAAATGTAAAATACAAATTCAATGGGCCAAGTGGCACAATCTCACAAGTTTAAGGTGCAACTGCGCAATTTACTCTATAAAATTAATTGTTCATTTTATAGGAACAATTACTTTTATGATATTGCAATATGTAGATTGGTACTTAATGATATATCTTTTTCAGAACAAAAAAATGCAGTGAAAACCACTGCCTGTTTAACAATTTTTCTCTTTGCGGTTTAACCATTGCCAAACTTCCTTTGCATGTATCCTAGCAAGTACTATTAAATTTAAGATGCAGTATACCTTTTTGTGATCATAGATTACCTGTAGAGCATCAAGTTATTTACACCCTAGTTTAATTTCTGAACAAAGAGGACTCGTGTATTGCTAGAAGTCGGTGCCAAATAGTACGGAAGAAAAAACACTGCTGCCCCCCGATATTATTCCCGTGCAATATTGCTAATACTATGTTTTTCACTAATGATGGGCTTACCATGAAAATAGCTTGAACCGCGTTAATCACGATTTATTTTTGGGAGTGAAGATCAATCTTGTCTCTTTTTTTTACTGTCAAAAGATGTTTGCGACGAGCTCGGTTTCAACAGTAAAAAGGTGAGAATAAATTTCTCGAGATTGGGATTTGAGAGAGGGAGGGGGGCAAGCAGGTCAAAAAAGGGGAAAGTAAAATTTGTTTGTGATATCTTTTGGTTAAATATTTTGGGGGCGTTCTGCCCCTGGGCAGTAAAAGGCTGAGCGGCCCATGCGCCCGTCACATGCTGTCATGGCTCCACCTACCCCACAGGATCTTCTCTGCACAATGGCTCCAAGGGTCTCGTCTGTGGTGTACAAATTAAAAAAATTCTGAGCATGACTTCGAGCTTAGAAATGGATGAACTCACGCAAAGTCTGCTTATACTGTATGCATAAAGAGCTAATCCAAACAAGATTGCAAACTAAGGGAATAGTTGTGATAACATAATGTTCGTCCATCTTGCATATTAGAGAAAGAGGATAAGAAATTGTGATTGTGAACAAAACTCTCCTCACAAAAAAAAAAAAATCAAATCTATCTAACTTTGTGTGACATATAGCTTGGTAAGAGTAAAAACGATTAAGGGGTGATGATGATGTTGTGACAAATGGATGACACTAACGCACTAGCTTGTAATACTGGGCATGTTTGGATCAGTACCATATATTGCTAGAGTTTTCACGCTAAGGGGGTGTTCGGAATAGCGATGATTTTTGGTTTTTGCTGAAATTTCACTGTAATTGGCTGATTTTTTACTGTAGCTGAGTGGCATATTAGGCATAATTAAATTTAAAAAAATATAAAAATAAAAACAGCACGCTAGTCTAAAACGGACAATGCAAAGGAATACGAGAAAAAAAACACAAAAATACCAAAAAACAAAAAAAATTTCACTACGAGACAAAATTGCTACAGTACAAAAATCGCTGCTACAGTAACTCCATCGCTAAACAGTGAAATAAAAGTGAAGTTGAGCGGGACCTAAGTGTGGCAAGCCCCGTACTTGTTGTGACGTCAAAATTAGCCACCACAACTTAAACATAATTTAACTAAAGTTTGTATATATAACAAATAGGACATGGCGCTAGAAAGTATGTGACGTCATAAATATATTTGTTGATTAAACAAATGGACAACAAGTAAAAATTACCCAGCTGGAGTTGTTATGGCACAAGGGGGCATTCGGAATAGCGATGTTTATGACTTCTGGCTGAAATTTTACTGTAGCTAGATGATTTTTTTGCTGTAGCTGAGTTGGCTTATTGAACATAATTAAATTTAAAATAAATATAAAAATAAAAGTGACATATTAACCTATCAAGAGCAATGTAAAAGAATACGAGAAAAAAATTAAAACACAAAAAAAACAAAAAAAAAGAGAAAAAAAAGACAAAATGCTATAGTACTTGAGAAACCGTCGCCGAACGCTGCCGCCCATCGCGGAAGCCATCCTAAGCGGGCCCTAAATCAAATACCTCTTAAATCCAAACTATAGTTACTTTTACAAAAACCTGAAACAACTGGTAATATTAAAGAAACTAAGGAAAAACTTCGATAAAACCTGTTCCTACACTGCTACAAATCGCTCCACAGACAATCATGCATTCATGTCCAAGTCTCAAATGCTCTAAACCGAGTGGGTTCTTTTGGCTGAGTCTTATGATTATAATTTTAGAATTTTGATCAATTTGTGAGAGACAGTATACAACAAAAAATAGTCATATATGATTTTGACTAGTACAACTAAATTTAGTATAATTTATACTACAATTTATTTATAGACATCATCTAAAAAACATCATTTAATAATATATTACTATTTATCTATACGAAAACAATAAACTATAAACACTTCTGAATTGATGGCTTATTCTTTTTGGCTGCGGCTTATAGCTTTTAGCTGAAAATTTTGAATTTTAGTTGTTTGCGACAGAGATTACGGAGAGAGATACTCGTTTGCGATTTTAGATGGTACAAATGTTAGGCTTTTAATGTGTACTATAATTAACTTGTAAACTCTATCTTAAAAAATATTTCGTTTGAAAGTTAGGTACTATAGCAAAATCCAAAATCTGTTTTAAAAAGCTAAAAATAACAGACCCTGAGACTCGTCAAAGGGGGCGCTCAAGTTGGAGTTTTTTCACTGTTTAGCGACGAAATCACTGTAGCAATTTTGTCACGTAGTAAATTTTTTTTGTTTTTTTGTGTTTTATTTTTTTCTCGTATTCTTTTGCATTGTCCGCTCAAGACTTGCGAGCTATTTTTATTTTTACATTTTTTTAAATTTAATTATGCCTAATATGTCACTCAGCTACAGTAAAAAATAAACCTGCTACAGTAAAATTTAAGAAAAAAAAATCAAAAACCATCACTGTTCCAAACACCCTAAAGAGATCCTCTCCCTCCTACCACCACTCCCATCACCATTCATTCTCTCTCCTTAGGGGGTGATCGGAATAGCGATGGTTTTGATTTTCTTGAAAAATCATGAATGATGAAAAACATCAGTAATGAGTTGCATATTAGGTATAATTAAATTTAAAAAAAATGTAAAAATAAAAACGGCTTGCTAGTCTAGTGCGGACAATGCAAATGAATATGAGAAAAAAATCGGAACGCAAAAAAATCAAAAAACAAAAAAAAATCACTACGTGACAAAAATACTACAGTATTTTAATCACTACTACAGTGTTTTAATCGCTGAACAGTATTTTCATCTCCAAACTGATCGGGACGTTAGTCACTCCAACTCAACCAGAGCTTTTGGAACACTGAAGAGAAAAACTAAAAGGACAAAACATAGCAAAAAAAATCATTTTTTCTCTCTCTTAAAAAAAAGAAAATACTAGTAGAAGAAAAACAAACAAGAGGAGAGACTAGAGAAGGGAGGAGCAGTGCAGGAGACAGCGGAGCCATCAGAGCCTCCCACCTCTCCAGTCCAGATGCTCTCCCCAGCGAGAGGGAGACCCCTACCGCCGCCTCCCCAAGCGCCCATCCCAGCCGTTGGCTAGCTCGATCCGACGGCCCACGCCGCCCCGATGGGCCGCGGCGGCTCGCGCGCGGCCCCCGCCGCCGCAGCGCTGCCGTGGCACTCGCTACCGGACGAGGTCTGGGAGCACGCCTTCTCCTTCCTCCCCACCGCCGCCGACCGCGGCGCCGCGGCGGGCGCCTGCCGCGCCTGGCTCCGCGCCGAGCGCCGCTCGCGGCGCCGCATCGCCGTCGCCAACTGCTATGCCGCCGCGCCGCGCGACGCCGTGGAGAGGTTCCCCGCCGTCCGCGCCGCCGAGGTCAAGGGCAAGCCGCACTTCGCCGACTTCGGGCTCGTGCCGCCCGCCTGGGGTGCCGCGGCGGCGCCCTGGGTCGCCGCCGCCGCCGACGGCTGGCCACTGCTCGAGGAGCTCAGCTTCAAGCGCATGGTCGTCACCGACGAGTGCCTCGAGATGATCGCCGCCTACTTCAGGAACTTCCAGGTCCTGCGCCTCGTGTCCTGCGAGGGCTTCAGCACCGCCGGGCTCGCCGCCATTGCCGCCGGCTGCAGGTGCGCCGCCGCGTTTGGGGGTCACGATTTGAGCTTTCGATGGTTCTTTGCTTGGTTCGCGTCAAGATTTGAGCTTTTTGGGGAGCCTCTCTTCGGGGACTTGGAGGAATCTTTCACGACAAGCTTTGTTCCCTCTTCTTTTAGCTAAAGATGGGAGATTTCTTGGTGTCATTTGTTTGTTTAGTGTTAGCTTTTGTGATCTGAAGTAGTTCTTGCCTAGGTTAAATGATCACATCTTTCAGGATTCCCCTCAATGGATTTTTTTTATGATTTTGAGCTAAATACCTGAGCTTTCTTTGGTGCTTCATTGAGTAGTATTTGGGAATAGATGCAAGTTTCAGTTAAGATTTGATCTATTCCCCGGCGTTTAGTTTGGAAAGATATAATATTTAGCTTTTCTGGTATGATCTGGAGTCGCTTTTGGGTTTTATTTAAGTTAGGACTTGAGTGATTCGTAGGGAAATCTTGCGCTCAGGGTGCGATTTGTACTAGAGATGGATGCTCGTGTCTTCTCCAAATCTTTGATCCTTCTTAGCTGTGATTTGTTAGTTAGCTTTCATCTTGTTCTTGGGAAACTTTGCCTTGTGTTTCTACTGTGATTTCGAGTGATTAGTTTGTGAGGGTGTGATCTCTCTTGCACGGATCTGTGGGATTGGCAGAAGAAATATTTCTATTTGTTTAGCAATGATGGATCCATCCTTTTATATCTTTTTAACAGAAGGATAGGATTATTTCAAGTTTAGTTAGAACCAATTGGATGCACCTTTACTTAAAAAATTGTTTCCCCCACATCATGAGGCACCGGATCTGACTTGAACTGTTTCCCTTTTCATTTTTTGCTTGACATTCAAGTGTATTTGTGGAGTTCCCGTCCTGATTTAAGCTTCTGGATTCTAAAGAATCAGGTCTTTTAGCATGTTTGTGACATGTAGATTCCCATTCTATGCTTTCCCCCCTTTTTTGTTCTCAAGATTCTTATACCTGTTATCTTGCTTTTGGTGGGAAAATGTGATGTTTGCTCCAAATTTTCATAATGTTTGCATGTAATGTACTGTTGAAACAAACAAATTTGCTCTAGCGGTGTGATTAGTTGATTATGATGTAGTAGACGAGAATATTTACTTAGGAGGAACTGGTTGGACACTCAGAAAAGAATTAGGAATCTATGAGATCCCTACCTTTCGAATAATTAGGAATTTTGATACGGATCTATTTATTTGGTAGTTTAATGTGCCAAAGTTGTATCATGTGGATCGTTTTGAGTGATATTGAGGGCTGTATAGACTATAGACTGGAGCATGCACATTTTCAATCGTTCGGATGAGATGACAGTAATGAAATTAAGTTTTTGTTCCGTATTGTCGAGTCAGAAGCATTTTTGCATTTTTGAGTTCTTGTTTTGATAAATAATTGTATATATGGAAATTCAACAATATGTGTTTTTTTTCAGTGATGAAGATCTAAATATCTAGCTCTGGGTGCAATTGATAGTTAACATCAATGAGTCTTGAGTTGGGTAGTTTAAATTATTTTGCTTGTCTCACAAACTTATGTTGTGTCTGATTACTGATTAGTATGGAACCCTGCTCTAGATCCAATTTATACCAGAGTCTGGCTAGCTCTTAACTGTTTCTTTTGAGGCTGCAAATAATGGAGATCTTAGCAATGGTCCTTGTTGGCTGAAAAAGCTGGTAGTTATCATTCTTTTGCATTTGGAATAAATTCTTGGAGCACCTTCTGAAAATCATGGAGACCTTTGGTGTTCTATGCTACAGAAGTTAATGTAGCCTGCTAAAAGATTGCATTTCATGAGCAATGCGCAGTATTTAAGCTTGTTTCTATTGTTACATTTTGCATTGTCTTTGTCAGTCTTTATTGATTTCCTTATGCTTTCTTCGGTAATCCTCATCTTTGTTGCTGCTGGGCTAAGCTTACATCTGTTGATCAAGTGTGCTTGAAAATACTGGAATGGACTCTTGAGTGGACATGGGCACTCTAATTGCAAAGCAAACCTTTTTATGTCAAAAGCCGCGATTTCGGGAGTGTTGCTTTATACTGGTCGTTCCTGCAAAGCACCTTGATTTGTAAATTAGATGCACCTGGTTTTAGATTGTTCCATCTTAACGAGACACTAGATATTGTTTCTGCATGAGAGTTATCTAAAATACTGGAAGTATCAACTTTAAAGTTTTCTAGCTTACCCTAGTCATCTGCATGATACATTAGAAAACCGATATGTTGTGTATGTGCAACCTGCAATTATTGCTATTGCTATCACCTTTTTTTGCTTTAGAGTACAAAGTTAGTTTGCATTAACTGGACGTATGTTTCACATGTTGCCTTTCCTCGGTATGTTTTACATGTTGCCTTTCCTCATTCCTTTTGGTAATTGGGTATAGGAAAATCTCAATGAAAAGCTCACTATTTCCGATTGTTGCTGTTGCCTCCCTTCTGACTTTTAGTTTTTCAAGATAGGTAATGTTGCTTTTTGCTGATTTATTTTAGGTGGTACCTGCAGCTGTTTTGACTGATTTTTTTCATAAATATCCTCAGCTTCTTCTACCAAATACTGATTTTGGCTTTGTTTGTTTCACAAGAGATTATAGTGTTGGCTAACGGGCTAATGGCAACCAGTGTTCCAGTTTTCGTTCTTTTGAGATATGATTCATCACCCAATTTCTTCAAGTTCTAATTTCTGTGTACTATCCATGTTGCAGGAATCTAAGAGAACTTGACCTGCAAGAGAACGAGATTGAGGATTGTTCTATTCATTGGCTCAGCCTCTTTCCAGAGTCCTTTACTTCTCTGGTAACTCTAAATTTTTCATGCTTAGAGGGGGAGGTCAATATCAATATACTCGAGAGGCTAGTGACCAGATGTCGCAAGCTTAAGACTCTCAAGCTCAACAATGCTATCCCTCTTGACAAGCTTGCTGACCTTCTTCGTAAGGCTCCGCAGCTAGTAGAACTCGGAACTGGCAAATTCTCTGCTGACTACCATCCAGATCTCTTTGCAAAGCTTGAAGTGGCATTTGCATGTTGTAAAAGCTTGAGAAGGCTTTCTGGGGCTTGGGATGCTGTTCCAGATTACCTGCCAGCGTTCTATTGTGTATGTGAAGGCCTCACATCACTTAATCTGAGTTATGCTACTGTACGAGGTCCTGAGCTCATAAAATTCATCAGCAGATGCAAGAACCTACAACAATTATGGGTATGCAACTCTGTCCAGGTTTTTAGTAATCACCTACCTTACTTTCAAAACTTTTGAACCACTCATGTAGTCACATGAGTATTGCTATAAACATTCGATTTCCTGAAACTGAACATATATAGTTATATCCATAAATCATAAATGCCCGCCATTTGATGAAGTTTATATACCTTCTACTTCCTCTAGTAAAAAACTATTGATATTTTTTTAGGAAAATTAGTTCCATGCCACTCAAAAGATACCAACTTCAGCAAAATACCACTGAATCTTTCGAGTTCACTTTAATACCACTCAAACTTCACCCCGTTACTGATTTTACCATTCCATCCAAACGCTGTCCGCTGTGACACTTTTGTCCCTCTTTGGTCCTCCATCTCACTTCTCTTCTCCAACGTTGACACCCTCGGCGGCCGTCAGCCTCAAAACAGTGGCAGCAGAATGCGGCGGCACCAGTGTCCCCGCATCCTCCCTTGCACCTCTCTTCCTGAGAGGTAGCTGTGAAGATATCTTGATGAATTTGAGGCTTTGGCAGGGGTGGCCAACAACAAACCACAGCAATGGCAGTGGCTTTGTCCACGCGTCTCTCTTGCACCACGAATCAGGCAAACAAGCCAGGGGTGAATTGATAAGTTTCTCCTTGCTGCAAATTAGTTAATTAGTGAAGTTGAGGCCTTCTCGAGTAGAACAGGAGCGAAGCAGCCAAATTTTCATCGTGTGCTTGCCTAACTATTGTTAGATCTTGGATTCAATTCAAGCTACTGGTACTACTGATTTGAATCCAATATGTTGGATCACATTACCTAGATACAATGAACAGCAGCAGCAGGAAGCCAACCATGAAGCTGCCACACTGACAATGGCGGTGGCACCATGGCCAAATCCTGGCTCCCATTGGTGACGGTGGCCAAATCCTGGCTGCCACCGGCTGCTGTGACCCGGCCAGACCCCAGCATGGGACCAATCTGTGCTCTGTGGCTCCGTGAAGAGAAGGGTTTGAGGGAGTGGAGAGGTTAGCTTCGTTGAGGGGTAGTTTCTGAACTTTTGAGAATGTGTGTATTTTTGTAAAATGCTGGAAATCGCATGAGAGCTGACAGAGTTGGACAGAATAGCAAAATCGGTAATGGAAGGATCTTTCAGTGGTATTAAAGTAAACCGAAAATTTTCAGTGGTATTTTGCTAAAGTGGGTATCTTTGAGTGGCATAGAACCAATTTTTCCTTTTTACTTGTTGCAGTCTCCTAGATGCTACTTTGACCACTATTATTTTTCACAATATACTTCTGGGAGTTATAATGTATAAGATTGTAAAAGCATTTTTACGATGAATCTACTCATATCATTTTCATTTGACCACTCTAAATGTATCAAAAATATATTATTGATCAAACATGCAAAAGTTTGGCTGCACGCCTCACATGGTGAGAAGAATCTGTGACTAGGGAGTAATTGTTAAGTGTTAGATCATGCATATACTTTTTAATGTAGTCAGCACAATTGTTTTCTTTAGGATGTATGGTTCAGAATGACATGTTGGGTGCATCGTATGAATTAATTGGAATCATCACGCTATCTTTTGGGGATGTAGGATCGTTGTATTGACATAAATTAGAAACAACAGTAGTTTTCTATCCTTATTCGCCAAAACACTACCAGATGAATTGCTTGCTCTGCAGCAGTATATAGTACTTTCTTAAAACTGATTTGTGATCTGAACCAACGGTTACATGACTGGTTATATCAAGCTTTTTGCATAATTTCTTCTCTTAGATTTCTTCTTTTAAAAGTTAAGCTGCGAATTGTCAGGTGATGGACCTTATTGAGGACAATGGTCTAGCTGTTGTGGCATCAACTTGCAATAAATTACAAGAGTTGCGGGTCTTCCCTTCGGACCCTTTTGGTGCGGGACAAGTTTTGTTGACTGAAAAAGGTCTTGTTGATGTTTCTGCCAGTTGTCATATGTTGGAGTCAGTCCTCTACTTCTGCAGACGGATGACGAACGAAGCCCTTATTACCATTGCGAAGAATCGACCCAACTTCACCTGCTTCCGCCTATGCATCCTTGAGCCCCACACTCCAGATCACATCACACGGCAGCCTCTTGATGCAGGTTTCAGTGCCATCGTGGAATCATGCAAGGGCCTTAGGCGCCTCTCTATCTCAGGCCTTCTCACAGATCTTGTTTTTAAATCCATCGGGGCACATGCTGATCGTCTGGAGATGCTTTCAATCGCCTTTGCTGGGAACAGCGACTTGGGCCTGCATTACATCCTCTCAGGCTGCAAGAGCCTGAAGAAGCTGGAGATCAGGGACTGCCCATTTGGTGATAAGCCTTTGCTGGCAAATGCTGCCAAGCTGGAGACAATGCGATCCCTTTGGATGTCGTCGTGCTCGTTGACTCGGGGCGCATGCCAACAGCTTGCACGCAAGATGCCCCGCCTTAGTGTGGAGATCATGAACGATCCTGGACGGACATGTCCCTTGGATTCACTTCTGGATGAAAGCCCTGTTGAAAAATTGTATGTCTACCGGACAATTGCCGGTCCAAGGTCCGACACACCAGCCTGTGTCCAGATTGTTTAGGGGTGTCGTGCAGTATGTGGGTACTATGGAGGTACTCATTTTCAATCTCGATTAGTACCTTCAACACCTTCCTAGCATAACATAGAACCCTTTCCTTCAAGTAGAAAGGCTGGTGTAGAAAGGCTGGTGGTTGGATAAACCTATCATAATCTCTACTCAGCTGTAAAATTGTTGCAAGTGTAGGACGAGACTCGAGGCCTTTTTTAGGTGTTAATAACTGTAGGAGACTCGATGAATTGCAGAAACTACTAGATAGCGTCATCAGAAGTTTTCTTAGCGTGTTTAGTTTTTTGATGTATAAAATATGGCACCATTTAATCTTGTAATGTACTGTACTATGGAAAAACTGTACCTGGAGCTGAGTTTGTTGCCTCTACTTTTTTAACCTTCCCTTTCTAATTACGGATTATTGCTCCTTCAACTTGTTCTGAATGCTAAATAATTATGGCTTGTATTACTTTGGTTCATCTGGTGTGCCTTCGGTTCATGGAAACTTTTACTGGCTTTTAGTTTACACTTACGGATCTAACAGTAGGTCTATCCTGTGAAGCCTGGGTGATTAACACTAAAGCTGCGTTGTATTCTGTTGAAGATTCACTTTCACTCGAATTTTGTAGGATATTTTGGTCGCGAGTTGAATTAAATTTGTCACTACGGCAGCACAAATTTGCCCCTTAATTGCTATATATGTTAGTTCTTTGGTGACTTCTGGAATAAAGCCACATATGGAACCATATATCAGCAAGACAGACTTTGAAGAAATAGTTTTTACTTTCGATTGCTTAGCTACTGAAGAGATGCCGAAAAAGGGGTAGATCTATGTACAGCTGGGGGCAAGTTTCCTTTTATTTGACCTTCTGAAGTTACATACAAGTTCATCTAGTTTGTAATAGAAACATCCGCAATTTACAGTCATCAAGCCGTGGCCTCGTCAGCCCCGACAATCTCACTGTCACCACGCAGAGAACGGAGGACGCCCTGATCCCTATATCGGGCATGAGCAAAGGCACCTAGAGGCGATCTGTGAAATGTTGTACCAGGAATTGGTAGACCAGCGGAAGGCCATGCATGAGATGTAGAAGACCTGAAGTCAATAGACTCCTACTATGGTGGTAACTGAAGTGGCTACGGAAAGGACGGAGAGCCGCAAGGCCAACGCCGGCACCTGTAGTGCCCCCAGTAGGTGGACTTAAGTCCCTCCTTAGCTCAAGTTTACAGTGGAGCACCTAGCGGAGGACTTCAAAAAGCCCATGGTGAAGCCGTATAAAGGCAACATGGACCCCCCGTGAATTCTTACGCGTCTACGAGACGGCCAATGAAGTTGCGGGGGAGATGACTCAATGAAGGTGAAGGTATTACCGCTCGCCCTCCAAGGGGTCGCGCTGTCCTGGTTTTTCACCATCACGTTCAGCTTCGTGTACGCATGGGAGTAAGTCCGGGACCTCATGCACAACAACTTTTAAGACAACTACGTGGAGGGTTGACGCCAATAAGCTCTTTGCAATAAGACAAACATTGGGGAGAAGTTGCAAAAAAAATTTCATACGCTTCATGAAGGTCTACTATCAAGTAATAGATATCAATGAGATGACCATTATTAACGCCACCATTTGCAGGCTCCAAAAGGGGCTGTTTATGGAATACAATACACGAAAGCCCATAAGAATGGTGATTAAGCTTTTCGGTAAGATAGAGGAGTATGCGAGAGTAGAGGATGATGCGATGCGATGCAAGGCCGACGCCACGCCTCCCACCTCTGAAGTTAAGCCCTCTCCAGTGGCTCTAAAGGAAGGCTCCAGCCGCAAGCAGTGAAAGGGACCCGGGCTAGGTACGTCCTCGGCATCAAAAGGGGCGCCGAAGAGAACGTTGCACTCGAAAGTTGTAGTAACGGCCGAAGTGGTTGTAGACGTGGAAGAGGCGAGGTTGAGAAGATGGGTGTCAGCAAGGACCATGGTGCGAAGTCCACGGCCAGGGGAGCATCTAATGCGCGATTGCTCCACCATCGCGGTGCTTTGTGAAAGCGTAGCCAGGGAGCACACCCAGGATGCGAGGGTGCTAATGTTGGTGAACATGCAATGGCCCCCAGAAGTATTGCCCATCCATCCCCCACCAAACGTGTTGCAAATACAGGCCCCTAAAGCTAGCTCCTGTTGTGTGATCAACACCATCATGGGCAGGTCATCCCTCAAATTCCCCTCCGAGTGATAACGAAGGGCCTATGCACGCCGAATACACGACGTCGCCATGTTCCCAGCGCAAGTGCTCCCAGAGTGGGCCCAAGCGGATATCATCTTTACAAGAGAAGATGCATCGGGGGTGGACTTCAATCATCAAGACCCACTGGTCATGAAGACCAGCATCGAGGGGAGCGATGTGAGGCAAGTCCTAATGGATGGAGGTAGCTTTGCGAATCTCCAGTTCATTAGCACCTTCGACCAGATGGGCATCCCTTGTAGTAGGCTAGAGCCGCCAGGGGTATCTCTGTAAGGCTTCAGAGGGCGTCTGGTAAGTACGCTGGGCTAGGTGGCATTTGATGTAGCCTTCGTCCAAGGGGAGCAGATGAGAAGGAAGGTTATCAACTTCAACATGGTGGACCTCCCGTATCCATGGACCTCCCGTATCCATGCAATACTATCTTAGACAGGGCTACCCTTAATGCGTTTGGTGTGGTCCCACATTATAAATACTTGTGTATGAAGCTACCGAGACCTTAGGGATCATTGTGGTGTTCAATGATTAGGGCCTCAGAAAATTGAAGTGGGTTTGCGGAGTCCCATTCGCAAGGTGCATGCTGTAAATGAAGGTGACACCTCTGTCTCAACAACACCCCCTTCCTTTGCCCCAGGATGGATGCCAAAGCCGAGGCTGGATGGCAACGTAAAGAGGGCACTGCTGAACGAGACCCATGGAAGCAAGTATCAGTCGGAGGCCTCCTTACCTTGGAGGCCGAATGGAGCCTACTAAAAGTACTATGCAAGAACATAGATGTCTTCACATGGTCAGCCGCTAACATCATCGGAGTTGAACGCTCCATCATTGAGCACAGGTTGGCGGTGCGCCCCAACGCAAAGCCTGTCAAGCAATAAATGAGGCAGATGTCCCTCAACAGATAAGAGGTTGTCAAGATGGAGGTGGCCAAACTCATCACCTCCAACATCGTCTGGGAGGTGGTCCACCCAAAGTGGTTTGCCAACCCGGTGTTGGTCAACAAGATGAATGGCACCTAGCGCATATGCGTCTACTTCACCAACCTCAACAAGGCATGTCCCAGAAATAACTACCCCTTATTGTGAATTGATCAGTTGGTGGACACCACAACAGGGTGTGGATTAATGAGTTTCCTTGACACATACTCTAGATATCATTAGATCCATATGGCCAAGGAAGATGAAGCTAAGACAAGCTTCATGATCCATGGCGGACATACTGCCTTGTCAGGGTGCCCTTCAGGCTAAAAATGCCAGGGCGACCTTCACCAAGCTCGTCGCCCTCATCCTTGCATCTCAGCTGGGGCAAAATATCGAGGCCTATGTTGACGACATAGTCATCAAAAGTAGGTGGGTAGCATCCCACGGAGCGGACCTTTAAAAAAACTTCAATAACCTTCAATGGGCTGGTATAAAGCTAATCCAGACAAATGCATCTTTGGAGTTCGAGCAGCAAAACTGCTTGGCTTCTTAGTGTCCAAGAAGGACATCGATGCCAACCCAGACAAAATTGACGTAATAGTATCCATGGAAGCCCCCAAGACTGTCAGAGAGGTCTAGAGGCTTACAAGACGCCTTGTAGCCCTATGTCGCTTCATGTCGAGGGCCACGACGCTGGCGCCCCCCTTCTACAAAACACTCCATGGCTTGGGCGATTTCCAATGGACCGATGAGTGCACGCATACTTTTCACCAACTAAAGGAGCATCTCACCAATATCTCCAGGCTCACATGTCCAGTACTAGAGACTTGGCTCATGTTATACTTGGCAATGATGTTGCACATAATCAGTGCGGTCCTCATGCTGGAGGAGAGCTCCATGTAGCAGCTGATGTACTTCATCTCTGAGGCTCTTGAGGGAGTGAAAATGTGGTACACCGAATTGGAAAAGTTGGCCTACACACACTACTCATGGCCTTGAGCAAGCTTCACTACTATTTCCTGGCTCACAAGATCACCGTGCCCTCGTCCTTCCCCTTAGGGAGATATTATAGAACAAAGAGTCAACAGGCTGCATTGGCAAATAGGTGGCTGAGCTAGCCCCTTTTTTGTCACCTACATCACACGTACCACAATAAAGCTGTAAATACTCATGGACTTTATCACAGAATGGACCCACGCATGTTAGCCGAGTTGTGAACTACCTCCGGAGCCAGTATGGGCCCTGCACACGGATGGGGGCATATGACGCCTCTGGTGTAGGGGTTAGGGCTGTTGTAACAACCCCCGAGGGGTGGAGGCTAGCATACGCAGAGCCCCTTGACTTCCCGGTGACCAATAACACAGCAGAGTACGAGGCTCTGTTATTTGGGCTTCGCATGGTCAAGGTGCTTGGGGCCAGAAGGGTGATTGTGCACACCAACTCTTGCTTACTCGTAGGAGACATCAAAAATTCCTATCTGGCCAAGGACTCTAAACTCACTAAATACCTCACGATAGTTTGGGAGAGAGAGCAACACTTTTTGGGGGTTAATGTGAAATTAATACCAAGAGCCGATAATGTGGAAGCAGATGCCTTAGCAAAGGCTGCTAGTCAAAGACTCGAGCCACCCTTAGGTGCATTTGTCGAGGTCCTCACCTCCGCTGCGGCACCATAAGAACACGCGGAGCCCACCCACATGCTACAAATCAATTAGGAGGATGATTGGAGGCGGCGATGACCACTTTCCTTCAGGGGGCCGAAAGCAGGACAACCCACATAAGCTCTAACGCATCGGGCGAGAAACTTCAACATGTTTGAAGGGGTGCTCTACAAGTGGAGCGTCTGCGCTCCCCTTCTACAGTGTCTCACGCTGAGAAGGATAGGAGCTCCTTGCAGAGATTCATGGTGGGCTATGCGGCTCGCACATAGCCCTGCAAGCCCCTATAGGGAAGGCTTTCAGACAAAGCTTCTACTAGCCCATGGCAGCCTCGGACGCATAGGAGTTAGTCAAGAACTGCTAAGGTTGCCAATGGACGAGGAGGTTCATCCACACACCGTCCAACCCCTCCAGCTAATTCCGCCGATTTGGCCGTTGACACGCTGGGGGCTAGACATCATCGGTCTGCTGCCCCACGCTCCTAGGGACCTACGGTTTGTCATCGTGGCCTACGACACTTCTCCAAGTGGGTCAAGGTAGCCCCCTCGCCAACATTGCCTCAGCAAGGGCATAGAAATTCTTCTGGCAGAGCATCATATGCCATTTTGGGGTCCCTAAGGAGATCACCATCAACAATGGTTTACAGTTTGACACATAAGCCTTTAAGGCATTTTGTGAACACATCAGAATCTAAACATACTACGCCTCCGTAGGCCACCCACAATCCAACAGAGTAGTTGAATGTGCCAATGGCACCATCTCCGATAGCATAAAGAAGCGACTGGTCAGCCTTCCCAAGGGAAAGTGGCCAGAAGGTACTAAAGGTGCTCTGGTCCATGTGCACCATGACCACACGCTCCACTAGCTTCGCACTATTCAAGCTACTCTTCAAAGATGAGGCCATGATGCCCAAAGAGATCAAAGCCAAGTCCCACCGAGTGTTAGTCCGAGTGCCATCTAAGGAACGTAGCCTGTCACTCAACCTCGTGGATGAGGTGTGGGTCCGGAACACCCACAATATCGCCAAGTACCTTCAGATGACCTTAGCCTCCTACAACAAGAAGATCAAGCTACAATAGCTTGCGGTAGGGAACCTCATCCTCAAGAAGGCCCTGCACTCTCCCATGATAGGGAAGCTAGAGTCCAAGTGGGAAGGACCCTATATAGTCATAGCCTCCTTTAGGCCGAGTACCTACTGCCTATCCACCATGGACAGTGATGAGGGGATTTGGCCCGATCTTTTGATGAGAACGATAACTACGATTGTTTGATATAACATTGACGACGAGGCTATTTGATCAAAACGATCAAGTCTGTCCTACAATCGCTGCACTACACCCTTGTTGTTACCAACCGTGTCTAACATGGATGATCTTTTCTACAAGCAATCAAGAATCAAGCAAGAAAGAAATAAGCATGATCTGAATATGAGAATAAAATAAGAAGTTTTATTGAACAATGGAGATGTCTAAAGTTGCTATAGTTGGTCTGGTCAATACAAGTACATAATTGATATTTTCTGAACAAAAATTAATCTAAACAAGCCTAAACCATAAAAGTGGCATCCCTGGTAGCTTTTGATGGGCTAGGGATGTGGAGGGGGGTATGTCTGTGAGAGTGGAAAAATATTCCACTACAACTCTCGAGTTGGGCTCAAATTGATACAAAGCTCAGGGCCTACGTTTGGAACTGATTTGGAATTGTTTCATGCATTATGATGTGCTCAGGTGGAGTTTTAAGGTGGGACTAGAACCATTAAAAAGAGTATATAATCTTTTCAGCAAGTCCAAGATCACCTCATTGGACTTCGTATGCATCTTCTATGCTCGTTTGAAATCAGTGTTGTCTCTAGAGGTCGAACTAGATTCTAGAATATGCCCAGTTTTCTTTCTAGATTGACCTGGCCTTAAAGTGACATAGTGACTTCTAATGTTAAGCGTGTTCGTGACTCCATGCGCCTCATAAGTTCATCTTCTTCTCCTAGGTATGGCTTTAAATCTTCAATATTAAATATAGGACTAACCCCCAAATTCTGCAGGTAATTCAAGTTTATATGCATTATCATTAATACTTATAATAATCTTAAAAGGACCATCAGCTCTAGGCATCAACTTAGACTTACTCAATTATGGAAATCTATCTTTTCTCAAATGCAGCCAAATAAGATCACCAGGTTCAAAAATTATTTTTTTCTACCTTTATTACCAACAACTATATTTCTCATTCATGCACTCTATATTTTTTTTATAGTTTCATGCAACTTAAGAATAAATTCAGCACATTTCTTAGTATCTAAATTTACCCTCTCCGAAGATGGTAGAGGTAACAAATCAATTGGAGCGTGAGAGTTATAGCCATATACTACCTGAAAAGAGCTCATCTTTGTGGTTGAATATAGCGAGTGATTGTAGGCAAACTTCACGTGAGGTAGACATTCTTTCCATATCCTCAAGTTCTTCAAAACAGCCCTTAACATTGTTTACAAGGTACGGTTGATAACTTCAGTTTGTCCACCAGTTTGGATATGACAAATAGTTAAAAACAGTAGCTTTGTCCCAAGTTTTTCTCAAAGTGTCCTTCAAAAATGACTCAGAAACTTCGCGTCATGATCTAAAACAATTGTTTTTGGCACACTATGTAGTTGAACAATCACCTTGAAAAATAAATCAGTAACATGCGTAGCATCATCGCTCTTATGATAAGAAATAAAATGTGCTATTTTAGAAAACCTATCTGTTGTAGGGGAGGCCCCCACTTAAACCCGATAGGCCTATTAAAAGGTTGTAAAGCCCAAAGTAGACATGTGTAATAACGTGAATGCCCTTGAAAGTGATAGTTGGATGGAAAGGTATAACTGTAAAAACACTCCCCATGAGGATATATATATATATGTGATACAAGCCATGGAGGAGGCAGAGACCATTGCTCACCTAACTCTCCACTACACACACACTCTCTCTGTTTGGTCTGTAACCACAACAGTTGGTGCCGTCTGTGGGGACGACAAGAGCAAGCCTCAGGATCTCGAGAAGGTTGGTACCGAAGAAATCTTCATCATCGGCGGCGAAGAAGAAGGAAGGGGACGCGGCGAAGTCCCGCGTCAACACCAGGGCTTCCGCATCGGCGGTCACGGGCGCGAATGACAACGCGGGCATGGTGACCACGAGCGTCGATGCTCATCGCGGGACGATCAACCCCACCATCGCCGATGCAACAAACGACCCCACCGCCGATGCAACGGCCGACCCCGCCCTGCGAGTGATGCCCGACTCCGTCGTTGGCGCGACGGTCCACTCCGGCAGTACCGGCCGGGTGGCAGGGAATGGTAATGTCGGCGCCCGTGGAGGCGCGACCGTCGTCCCTACACCCGATGCGGGAGCGCCGAGCGGTCCCAGCGGTAACACGGGCGTCGTCATCGACGCCGGAGTCCATCACGCCGACGCGGCGGACAACCCGGGAGCGCAAGCCATGGTCACTGCTGTCCCGGCAGCGCGACCAAGTGCGCCGACCGCCTCAGCTACGTCGGCAGTGGAGAACGCCCTGCTGGCGGCCCTCGGCACGCTCCAGCGGGAGTTAGCGGATCTCCGCGAAGCCATGCAGAGTATGCAAGAGGCTCAGGGTTAGCAGACCTCGCCGGTGGTCGCGCCGGAGCCCACGCCAGAACGGGTGGATAGTCATGACGCCCCCACATCTAGCCGCGCCTCGCTGCGACGCGTGGACCCGGAGTCCCCATTATCTGCGGGCCTGCAGCAGGCGGTATGGCCGGAGGAATTCAAATTCACCAGCGCCTTCGCGTCGTACAAGGGCGACACGGACCCCCAAGAGTTCGTGCATATATACGAGACCGCCATCGAAGCTGCAGGCGGAGACGACACCACAAAGGCGAAGGGACTCCCCCTCGCGTTGCAGGGAGTGGCGCTCTCTTGGTTCTTCACCATAGAGCTAAACTCTATCTACGCATGGGAGCAGATTCGCGACCGCCTCTACAACAACTTCCAGAGTAACTACGCCGAGCGCGTTGATGCGAATCAACTCTTCGCGGTCAAGCAAAAACCATCAAAAAAGCTTCGCGAGTACTTCAAGCGCTTCGCCAAGGTCCGCTGCTAGGTCAAGAATGTCAACGAGACAACCATCATCAACGCAGCAATATGATAACCAACACCACGGCCAGTGGTGCGAGGTACATGGCCGAAGTATCCATGACACGCATGCATGCACCACTATTGCGACGCTTCGGCAAAGCGTCGCCAGGGATAGGAACCTCGAGGTGCGACCGTCCGTCGTGGCACACGCCCAGTGACCCCTGGACGACCTCATGAGAATCCAGGGTCTGGAGATACAGCCTCAGGAGGGCCTCCGGCGGATTCAAGCCCATGTGCGGCGACCTCGGAGAGCCCTGCGCAGATCAAGCCACGGAGGAGCCCGGCCGCGGGTCATAAACGTCATCTCTGGGGGCTCTTCACTGGAGTTCGCTTCGGCAAGGCAACGAAAGGCCTATGGGCGAAGACTACACCACGTGGCGGCATACCCGGTGCAGGCACCGCCAGACTGGGCGCATCACGAAATTACCTTCACGCCCGTTGATGCCGAGGGCATGGAATTCCCTCACCAAGATCCCCTGGTCATCCAGGTCGCCATTGCAGGATGCGACGTCAGGCGTGTCCTTGTCGATGGAGGAAGTTCCATGAATATTTTGTTCATAGTGGCCTTTGACCAGATGGGGAATCCCGAGGTCGCCTGGGCCCCTCGGAAATTCCGCTTCAGGGCTTCAGAGGTCAGCCGCTGCGGGCACTGGGCGAGATATGCTTGCAGGTCTCCTTCGGCCGGGGCGATAACGTGAGGAGCAAGGACGCCACATTCGACGTTGTCGATATCCAGTACCCCTACAACGCCATATTGGGGCGACCAACCCTCAATTCCTTCGGGGTAGTCCCACACCACGGTTTCCTATGCATGAAGCTCTCAGGCCTGCGGGGCATCATCACCGCCCACGGCGACCAGGACATGGCCCAGTGCATAGAGCTCAGCACCCGAGGCCCGTACTATGAAGTTCAGCGAGATTCCTAGACCAGACGTGCCAATACAAGGGTGCCTACGGCACCAAAAGCCATCCCGCCGCTCTAGCAGCAGAAGCAGCAGAGGCTCCCTACCTCGCCGCCATGACAACGACAGTCGAGTGGTTAGTCCTCAGCCTTTTGTAATCGCTCACCCGTGCAAACGGGAATTTAGTAAAGTTCACCGTTTGCGAGATTAGTCATGTTCCCTGCACAAACGCGTGGGGGCTCACCTCCGCGCGCACTCTACGGAGTATAGATAAGACGTGCATGTTGTCCCTGCGCACTCTACTGAGTATAAACAAGACACGGGTGTCCCGCGCACACGTCGGTGCAATCACTATGCATACTCTCTAGAGCATAACTAAGACGTGGTTGAAGTTCCCACGCATGCTACGGCATATAAATAAGATGTAGCGTCGAGGTCCGCCTCCGCACGCACTCTACAAAGTATAAATAAGACGTAGCATCGAGGTCCGCCTCCGCACGCACTCTACGGAGTATAAATAAGACGTAGCGTCGAAGTCCGCCTCCGCACGCACTCTACGGAGTATAAATAAGATGTAGCGTCGAGGTTCGCCTCCGCACACACTCTACGGAGTATAAATAAGACGTAACGTCGAGGTCCGCCTCCGCACGCACTCTACGGAGTATAAATAAGATGCAGCGGGGGGACGCCTTCGCGCGTACTCTACGGAGTATAAATAAGACGTAGCGTCGAGTTCCGCCTTCGCACACACTCTACGGAGTATAAATAAGACGTAGCATCGAGGTCCGCCTCCGCACGCACTCTACGGAGTATAAATAAGACGCGAATGTTGTCCCTACGCACTCTACCGAGTATAAACAAGATGTGGATGTCCCGCGCACGCGTTAGTGTTATCACTATGTGTACTCTCTGGAGTATCACTAAGACGTGGTCGATGTTGCCACGCAATCTCCGGAGTATAAATAAGCCGCGGATGTTATCCTTGCGCACTCTACTGAGTATAAACAAGACGCGGATATCCCGCGCACGCGTCCGTGTTGTCACTACGCGTACTGTTCGGAGTATAAATAAGACGTGGTTGATATTCCCACGCACTCTGCGGAGTATAAATAAGGCGCAGTAGAGGCTTGCCTCCGTGCGCATCCCACGGGGTGCAGATAAGGCGTAGCAGAGGACCGCCCGCCCGTGCCATCGAACCCTCAGCGTACTCTACAGAGTATAAGTTACGCTCGGCTCAGAGATCACCTGTGCTGGCGCGGAGGCAAGAGGCTCCGGCGCAGAGGCCAGACACTCGGGCCCGCAGGCCAGAGGCTCCCCACGCACCCTCACAAATTACTTCGTATGCGTCGAGGTGAGGGGTGGGGGTCAGAGCGTACTCATCACTTTAACGTGATAGAAATGCAGCGCCTTGCCTAGCCTAAGACGTCGTCCAGCGAGGTAGGTGCTCCTGAACCTCACCTCACCGTGAATGATCTGCACTAGTAGCAATGCTGGTATCTTGTAGTCTTACGTTTCTCTTTGTTGCAGAAGAGCAGGTAAGAATTAACAGATGGAAATAGCCGGCTTTGCAGTACTATGTGCAGTGTTTTGCAGTTACAGGTGCGAGGTACATCGGGTACGATACCCCGGAGTACAAAGGTAGGGAGCTCAATGGCCTACTCTTCTAAAGAAAATATGGAGAGCGCTCATTGAAGGCGCCCCTAGGGGCGTACAGCCCCAGGATGGGGAAGTCGAAGTCTACTTCTTGACCTAAAAGACCCCTTGTTGAAGTACAAGTGAATTGCCCAGCATCTCTCATCAGCCGAGGCGCTTAGGCGAGCCGGCGAGGGAAACCACACCACGACGTCACGCCCACCTCGTGTTGACGGGGTGTTCGGCACTGCGGTCGTCCCGGCGGCATTAGCCGCAATCGGGAGCCCTCGTCCCTATCGGCGCCGGTAAAGAAGCGCCAAAGGAGGCTGGGGCAGAGTGGGGGCTGCGAGTTCAAGAGGGGAAGTTGGTTGCAGGGGCAGGAAGGTTTGGGAAGGCGAGTGGTGCTTCACTTAGCCACTCGCTCCTTTTAAAGATCCCCGGAAGCGAGACCCCGCCAATCGCGCCTCAAGCGTCCCATCGGCCATTCTAGGTGCATGTGACACAACAGTACCGTCCTGCCTCAAGTATAGGTTCTGCCAATTACGCTTCACGTGTTCCCCTATCTCGGGGGCCCGTGAAGCAACGGGGGATAAGCGATCCCCCCAGTTGTAAAGCGGCATGTGCAAAACTTCGCTAATCGCGCTTCAGGTGTCCCATCAATTGTCCAGGGAACCCGTGAGGCAGTGAGCGAGGCATCCTGAGGGTGGAGAAGGAACGCGCGCGCATGGCCCGACGATAGAAACGATGGACGTCGTCCGAGTTAGAGCGCTCGCGCGTCTATTCGACTAGGCGCCAGCTCCGCTGCCGCCCCTTCGAAGGATAGGGGACAGAGCGCTCGCGTGTCAACTTCAACCGCGGAGCGCTCATGCGTTTACTTCGACTAGGCGCGAGCTCCACTGCCACCACTTCGAAGGGTAGGAGACGGAGCGCTCGCGCGTCTACTTCGACTAGGCGCCAACTCCGCTGCCACCACTTCGAAGGGTAGGGGACGGCGCGCTCGCGCGTCTACTTCGACTAGGTGCCAGCTCCGCTGCCACCCCTTCAAAGGGTAGGAGATGGAGCGCTCCCGCGTCCACTTCGATTGTAGAGCGCTCATGCATCTATTTCGACTAGACGTCAGCTCCGCTGCCACCACTTCGAAGGGTAGGGGACGAAGCGCTCGCGCGTCTACTTTGACAAGGCGCCAGCTCCGCTGCCACTCCTTCGAAGGGTAAGGGACGGAGCGCTCGCGCATCTACTTCGACTAGACACCTGCTCCGCTGCCACCACTTCGAAGGGTAGGGGACGGAGCGCTCGCGCATCTACCTCTCCTTGGTCCTTACCTATGTTCCTAAGCATAATCACATCATATACATCAGGCAGCAACCCTTCTCAGAAGTTGAATTAAACAACCCTAGGAACAAGTATTGTGTGTATCCAAAAAAGTGATGTCTAGGCATACGTGGAATGGGGACTGCCTCCATCACTACTATGCATAGCTGTCATAGCACCGGCAGACCCATGCACAACACTTGTACATGTTACATGTAAAAGCATACCCGCACAAACGAGGTCAAATAAAGCATTTTTGTGACCCCAACAAAAATGAGTACGTCCAAAGTGTCACTCTATGGAATCTAAAATTGAGCATGGAGCCCTTAGGGCTCTGCGCCACTCTATAGAGTATAAATTAAGTGTTGAGACCCTCGCGAGTCTTGGTCCACTCTACGGAGTCTAAAATCGAATGCAAAGCCCTTAGGGCTCCGCATCACCCTACGAAGTATAAATTAAGTGTTGGATCCTTTGCGCATCCCAACCCACTCTACAGAGTCTAAAATCGAGCGCAGACCCCTCAGGGTTCCGCTCCATCCTGTGGAGTTAACTTAAGCATTGGGACCCTCACACGTCCCGACTCACTCTACAAGTCTAAAATCGAGCGCGGAGCCCTAAGGGCTCCGCGCCACTCTACAAATTATAAATTAAGCGTTGGGACCCTCGTGCGTCCTGACCCACTCTACGAAGTCTAAAATTGAGCTTGGAGCCCTCAGAGCTCCATGCCACCCTATGGAGTATAAATTATGTGTCGGGACCCTCACGCGTCCTAGCCCACTCTACGGAGTATAAATTAAATGCTGAGAGCCTCGCACGTTCTGCCCCCCTTTATAGAGTCTAAAACTGAGCACACAACCCTCAAGGCTCTGTGCCACTCTACGGAGTATAAATTAAGCATCGAAATCCTCGCGCGCCCTGGTCCACTCTATGAAGTATAAATTAAGCATCGGGACCTCGCATGTCCCGGCCCACTCCACGGAGTCAAAAATCATGTGTGGAGCGCTCAAGGCTCCGTACCACTGGACGAAGTATAAATTAGGCTGTCAGAATCCTCGCGTGTCCTGACCCACTCCACGGAGTCTAAAATCGAGCATGAAGCCCTCTAGGCTCTGTGCCAGTCTGCGGTGTATAAATTAAGCACTGGGATCTTTGCATGTCCCGGTCCACTCTATATAGTATAAATTAAGCACCAGGACCCTCACGCATTTGGGCCTACTCTATATAGTATAAATTAAGCGCCAGAACCCTCACACATTTGGGCACACTATATAGAGTCTAAAATCAAGCATGAAGCCCTAAGTCTAAAATCGAGTGCAAAGCCCCACTCTACAAAGTGTAAACTAAGTTTTAGGACCCTCGTGCGTCCTGACCCACTCTACAGAGAATAAATGTAGCACCAAGACCCTCATATGTCCCGGCCCACTCTACAGAGTCTAAAATTGAGCGTGTAGCCTTCAAGACTCCGCACCACTCTACGGAGTATAAACTAAGCGTTGGGACCCTCGCACATCCTTGGCCACTCTACGCGGTATAAAATCACGCACAGAGCCATTAGGGCTCTATGCCACTCTCCAAAGCATAAAATAAGCACCATATAAATCGTGCGCAAAGCCATCTAGGCTCTGCATCATTCTCCCGAGCATGAAATAAAAGTCAGGACCGTCGTGTGTCCCACACCACTCTCCAGAGTAGAAAATAAGCGCTGAGAACCTCTGGATTTGTGTAACTCTACGGAGTTTGAACTAAGCACCAGGACACTAGCGCATCCTAGCACACCCTTCAGGATGCAAGATAAGTACCCATTGCCCCGCAGCACCATGCATCCAACCAGGGGCAATAGGCAGAACTAAGCACTGAGGTGCACTCTCCACGCTCGCGTGAAATGGTGGGAGGACAAAACTTGCGAACCACATCATTCCACCACTGACTTCATCGGTGCTCATCCGAAGGGTAGAGAATAGAGCACGTGCAAAGCACATCGTTCCACCACCGACTTCATCGACAATCGTTCGAAGGGTGGGGGATGGAGTACGCATGAACCAACTTCATTCTACTGACTTCATCGATACTCATTCAAAGGTGGAGGACTGTAACATCCTAATTTTCAGAGCCTATTTAAAGCTTTTAAAATAAAATTCATTATTTAGATTTTTTAGAATTAATTAAAGCTTAAAATAATTTTTTATTAATTAAAAGGATTTAATATGATTAAAATAAATATTAACATGTGCTATAAATATTTTATTTAGGTTCCTTGCTTCTCAAGAAATTTTCTAAAATTTTTTGGATTTATTTGCTATTTTCTAGAGTTCCTTTTATTCTATTTGAATTTTTGAAAAAGAAGAAGCCCAAAATCCTCAGCACAGTTATTGTTCATTCCAGCCTGTTGAGTCTTAGCCACCTAATTTCCCCCTCCACCGCATGTCAACCATCCTAGCCACCGCGCACCAGCAACCGCTGGATTCCACGGGGGCGACGCGTCAACCATAGGGAGACGCTATCACTGTTCATCAGTGTGGTCTTCTATGAGCCGTCCGATCCCCCGACTTGCCACATGTCTCGCATCTGACAGACCAGTCACTATTCATCATCTTCCGACGAGAGTTCCTCTCCGTTTTCACCTCAGTCTGCATGCACGACTCGATCTCAGCCGCCGTTCGTGTCGCCTCTGCCACGAACACCTCCTCTTGTGCCTGTCTCGAACTCCCTCGGCGTCCATGCCATAAAGCCGAGCCCCACCTCCATTATTCCACACCCCGAGCCGCTCACCTGCCTCGCCGTCGTTTTTTGCCGAGCTCGCCCGTGCATCGCCATTATTTTTTGTCCATGGTGCCAATCGTTCGCGTGGTTCCCATGTCATTGCTGTCACACCGCACAACTGTTCATGCACCGAAGCGTCACCCCGCGCCCCGTGCCACACCACGCATCAGAATCCCGGCCGCCCGATCTAGCATCGTAGTAGTCCGACCAGATCTGCGCCAACAGCCGAGATCCATCCACGTGGCTCGTCCACCACCGTCGGATCAGCGTGATGTCACCCCGCACCCATGCCCCTATGTCGGTTTGCCTTCTCTGTAGATAGAGTCTGCCGTGCATCGTGCCGCTGATAAGCCGGTTCCTCATGTCAATCACACTATTCCATGAACCCGTGAGCCGCACCTAGCCAAGTCAACAACCAGCTCAGCAACCACGTCAGCCCTAAGTGCCACGTGTCACCACGTGTTAGTGCCACATCGGCACTGAGCCATCCCAGGTGCCACGTCAGCCCTAGCCCATCTGCCAAGCCACGTGTCAACCCAGTCAGCTGCCATGCCAGCCCTAGCCACCGCATCTGCATCTTAGTCGCATGCATTGTTCCATGAGCCGAGTCCACCGTAGACCCACTATTCCGTACACCGAGTCCATAGCACAATAACTTTTCTGATTTTTCAGTATTTTCCTTTAGATTAATTTTTCAAGAGCTTGTTCTCATCCGTCCTAGCTCCGTTTGACCCATTCTTTTTTCTAAACTAATCTAAAATTAAGCTATATCTTTTGGTTCTTGTTTTAAAGTTTTTGAAATTCATTTGAATTTTATTTGATTTTATTTTTATGCTTCGCTCGTTTTCTCTCTCATTAGATTGCGTCTTCGAAGGAGTGGGAGCACCATCAGAAGATCAATAGTTCCTAGCTGAGCAAGGCTAAGGCAAGTCATGACCTTTGATCATGTTGAACCTAGTTTTCAATATATTATTTATCTATTTTTTAAAATTATCTTGCATTACTATTTTATTACAATCCCTTGTACTTGGTAGTTACCATCCCAATTGATTAATCCCTCTTTGATAATTTGAAAACCATAATGTCATTGTCACCATAGGTTGAAAAATTATTTAGTGATACTATACTAGTTGTCACATGAGTTGTACAATTAATTTTTTTAACCATGCTTATAGTCTTGATGGGTTCATCATCACATGTCGTTAATTAATTAATTTGACTTAAAGAAATATTGAATCGTGGTTGGTGCCACAGTTATAAAATTTATATGCCATGACATTGGTGTGTCATTGGTGTTAGTTATACAAAATTAGTTTTCACTTAGACGAGTGATCGTGCAGTAAAGGGGGAAGTGTGGATTCACTTCGAGGGATGTAAAAGTCTTGGTTGGGTAATGTTAAGGACTTAACTTTGTGCGCTATTGAGCTGAGCCTTACCGTGTAAACCACATGTCTTTTATGGGATAGACCTGGCTGATTAATTTATGATACTTTGATTTTAATTTTGTCATTGAGTTTAACATGGTTGCTAATTTCTATGAGGCACAAAAGGGGGGCAATTATCGACTAGGTTGGAGCCTATTCAACGGCAAAATCTTAGCGGGCAGAATTGAGATCGAGGTTAAATATTGTAAAGGCTTTGTTATGATTCTTTTTAACATGAGGATAATCACATCGTACAGGTACAATTATGCAACCTCTGCAGAGTATAAAACTATTCGAATAGTCGTGTCCCCAGTCATAAAAACTTGGTCGATTATCTTTGAAAAGTGAATGGTTAGTTCATTGGTTGTTTAGCTTGTGAATGGGTAGTTCACAAGTGGATTATTCAATTCCGTTGATTACTTACTTATTAATATTTTATCTTAAAGTTCGCTTTCAATCTATTTACCATATTTTCTTTAAATTATTACTTTCTGTAAATTAACCTTTTAGTCATCTATTGGTAAATCTTGCATATTATATTGCATTCATTTGTTATAAACGACTTACTAAGTACCAATGTACTCACAACTTTATACTCACTGTTGCTCAGTTGAGGAGGAGCTATACCAGTTGGAGATATCAGAAGGAGGATACTTCGACGACTTTATGGATTAGGATTACGCTTTCCAGTTGATTGCTTGTAGGCATGTCGAATGGTTTCTATGCTTATTTCTATTTTCCGCTGTTAGATTTTAAACCCTTCAGGCTAGTAAGTTGTAAGTTTGGTCATAAGATCGTACTTTGATAATTATTAATATTTGAGTCTTTTCTTTTATTTTATCATGCATATGGTCGATATTTTATCTATGTTATACTATGTGCACTAGCGTGATCTGGACTAGTGTGGTATACACAAAAAGTCTAGATTTACATATTTGGGTCTCGATAGGGACGAAGCATGGGTGAACCTATTTCATTCCAGCACCGACTTTGTCAACACATTTGAAAGGTAGGGGATGAAGCGCACACAAACCACATCGCCCCACCACCAACTTGGTCGATGCTTGTTTGAATGGTGGGGGACGGAATGTGCCCAAACCACATTGTTCCACTACTGACTTCAGTGACTCTTGTTTGAAGGGTGGGGGACAGAACGCATGTGAACCTACTTCATTCTACCAACTTCATCGACTCTCATTCGAAGGGTGGGGGATAGAGTGTACACCAACCCACTCGCCCTAGCTCATTCTAACAAGATCAAGCCTCTGTGCTTTTCAAGGACCCTCCATAGGTATGCCAAAGACTAGCGGCAAGCATCCTTTGCTAGGCTACTAGTTGCGAAGCCGTGATGGCCTTCTATACTTGGTGATGGGACTGGACTGATTGCGCAAGCCTACCTGTTCTCTAACCATTGCAAAAGAGAAGACGAGGTTAAGTGTGCTCCTGATTACGAGGCTCCATCTTTTCTAGAGACTATGAGACACAAACGGCCACATGGATCATACTTTGTTCTACTGCCGATTTCGTCGATGCTCATTTGAAAAGTGGGCGATGGAGCACCGCATGACCCTCTCGTTATGAGGTTGTCTTCGATGGCTCTAGTTCGCCTAATAGTCAAATTGCACGCTTGCACACACACGTTTTGTAAAAAATGGCTGTCTCTATCTATAGCTGCCACCTCTTCTCCCAGAGCTCAGTCTCAAGAAGAGAGTTCACCAGGGCACGAACCCTACCCATCCTACTCAGAGGGAAGAAGGGAAGTTAGGCAACATTTGGTCCTCGAAGGTGCCAGTGGGCTGCCCCTAGTCGCTGTCCATGTCACGCCCTACATTGTGGACCGTGTCATGTCCTTCGTCCATGTCCAAATCATGTACTTCATCATCATGCGCATCAAGGTTGTTGTCTTCATCACCCTGCCACCCGTCCTCCCCACTCCCTTCGTCACTTCCATCGTCCTCCTCCACCTCGGCGTCTACGCACCTGCTGAGTTCATCTGCACTAGCGTCAGACTCAAGCGGAGCATGAGAACCCAATGATAGAGGAATGGCGGTAATGGGCGAAGGTGAACCTTTGCATGCATCGGCATTATCACAACCTTTGCGATCTTCGCCGTCATTGTTGTGTGAGCCTCAAGAGCGACTACCACTCATAGCAGGAACAGGACGATCAGGCACGGGGACCTGAGAGCTTCGCACACATGGTTAATGTATGGACCATCCGATGTGGCGTTCACTCGAAGACTATGCTCCTTTAGGATATATGGCCCTAGGAACACAACCACCGTACTCTACACCACTGCTAATGAGAGGACTACGCAAGATGCATGTGATGAGGGTGAGCACATGGCGGACCTAAACGACCAATTAATGCAGGTGTAGGAGGCAAAGTGTGAAAACCTTACTCGGATCGACAGCTTCGCTAGCATCATCAATGAAGGGCAGACGCCATTATCCTGAGCGGACCCAGCTCTCAAGTCCCAGCGATGAGCCAGTGGGGACAAACGGAGCATGCAGAACTCTTTTGTGAGGTCACGCATATTAAAGCGAAGCACGATCGCAAGAAGCCACCTGGCACGTGTCTAGTCATCTCAGTTGAGTTCATGCACGACTACAAGACAAAGTCTATGATGCACCCGGTCGAGTAAAGGCTGCTCCCGGGCTCGATCTTGTGGTAAAACTACCTCCAGATCTAGTGGGGACTCCTTCAAGCAGCAGGGCCGAAGCTGGAAACTGACGCTGCACAGGTTCAAGTGTTGACTGTCACGTAGCCGCTTCGGTTGGCACTACGTATCATGCAAGGATGCGAAAACCGGCACGCTAGACGTATCATGCAAGGATGCGAAAACCGGCACGCTAGGAATGACGCCCTCCGAATGGGCCGCCTAAGCTACGGGAGCTCCAGTTTGTACATGTAGAGAAGGCCACCCAGAAAACATGCGGCAAGAATGCGAAGCCTGACGTCAAAGTAGGCCGCAAATACCTTCCCGTCACACATGAGGCAGAAGCTGTTCTCAACTCTGAACATAGCTTCATAGCTTGCTTGATACATTTATATTGGAGGAATGCGTTTCTTTGCGTCATCATTAGATGTTCTATTCATATTAAGGGAGCAAGATATGATCTTTGCCCCCTTATGAATTTGTAATGGTAATGTAGTTACTGGGTGCATCTTTGCTTCTTGTTGTGCGTGCAAGCATGTATAAGAACCAGCTCCTGGAGCTTGCTCAGAGGTGCTGCTTCCACTTGCCATCATATGTGTGCATCTGTGAGAGTCCGGACCATGCTCCCCGGTTTAAGGTCACAGTTAATTTCAATGGAGAAACATTTGAGAGCCCAGCATTTTTGTTCCACCTTGCGGCAACTGAAGTAGCGCTCAATGAGTTGTCGAAGAGGGGACCTTGATCATCACTTGCTGCAAATGTTCTGGTTGACTGGTTGGTCTTGTTGATGCCTCTAGAAATTGACTCTCATGTGCATTATGATGCAGAAATCAGTTACATCTCTTGTATGGAGAATCTTTTTGTATTTCCCATCTTGAAAAATCAGGATTTATGTTTGACTAACAGCCTGGAAGAGTGCTCACCTTAGATCTCAATGTAACTCTATCTAAAATTAGCAATGCAGCATATATTTTTTTTTCTTGGACGTTTGTTTTGTTGAATAATAATTTTGCATGAACTAGGAACACTTAAATTATACCCTTGCTAAGTGTCCTGTCACAAGTATACCAGCTAACGGATGATCTCAGATTGCATCTTTGCCAATCATCTACTGAGATGAGCTTCGAGTCTTGAAATCGTTCTTTCCCCTTTTAGGGCACTGGAAGGTGAAATAACAAACATCATTTATTCTTGATTATGGGAAGTCAAGTTGTTGCACTTTAGTTTTAATAATAAAGAAGACAATGAAATTTTCCGTAGCTGTCATATCGAAACCCACTAAGAGGCTACATTTGTTTAATGCTTACCTCGCTTCAATCGTTTTTAGCTTCTAGTTTTTTTTCTTTCGGTTTATTTAAACCAGAAACCACTTAGAATGTATCGGCTTCTAACTTCGGCTTATTTTGACTTTTCCCCTCTTATTGTTTTATATTATCCGTGACAACATAACAGGTTTTCTCTATTTTTTCTTCTTATTTTTTGAAAAAAAAAGCTAACATCACTGTAGTGCAATTTCAACCAAAAATCACAACCATAAGGTAGTTGGAGCGGGGCATATGCCATATGTTGATAGGTAAATAAGACTGACTCACATTATTATACATCATCCCGTTTCTTCACTTCTGTAAAAATGTTCAGTTTAATTCTTATGTTCCATTTGACAAGTCATACTTGCCTAATACTATTATCATAGCTTTTGCACGTTCCATCTACAGTATTGTACAATTCGTAGTAATTGTTTTGCGGACAAACATTGTGAAATGCGCTGGATGTAACTAGTAAGTCAACCTTACCTTCAGTCTAAGGACAATAAATTTCATCTGCACTGTGAATCTATCTAAGACACTTCCAGTGGAAAGTAAAGTTCACTGTTCTTGACAATTCCTACTGCAATAAGTCAAACCCAACTATTATTATTATGATGGATTAATTGGGAGGTTCAATTCTTTTATGATGTCTGATGTTGACTTGCCAGCTGTCCGCTTCTCGTTGCCTTCTTTTACAGTAAAAACAAATCCAAGTGGGTAGCATGGATCTATTTTTTTCGGTTTTTAAAAGCTATCTTTTGACTTTTTTATAGTATCTAGTTTTTAAATGGAGTGTCTTTTTAATGAGCTGTCTACTAGTCGATTATAAGACATACTATAATGATTTTATTTATATCGGTTAAAACCGCGAGTGTCTCTCTGTAAGTTTATCTATAAGCTATTACTATTCATAAATCAAAGCTAAAAGTTAATATGAATGGACAGAAGTGTCAAGTTGGCATGTTTGTGATTTTCTCCCATGCACATCTCTACCATGTTCATTGATGTCATCTATATTTCAGCATTTGGACTTGGATAAACGTTGTGCTTACTGCTACTTAATTTGTTACGTATAAGCTACGCTATGCATTCTTATATTGCAATTGTAGTGGGCACATGTTTGACAAGGTAAGCTCTTAAGGAATGTCTTCATAGCTGAGGGGTTAACACTGTTTTTCTCCACAGGACGAAACTGGGATCTACAAGAAACTGCTCATCGAGCTGGCTTAAAACTGCCAGCGTACACTACTATTCGTTCACGTGCACAGTGGGGTTGGCAGGAATGACCTTTACTGGCAATCCTGGCAAGACCAAGAAGCAAGCTCAAAAAATCATCATGTCTGCTAGTTGATGCAATCTATGGCTGCCTGGTCTGAATTGAAGCAATGTGAGTAGTTTCTGTCCTTTTACCACCTTCGGTTTCTTTCTGCATTTTTTATTGCATGGATTGTTCGAGCCTTTAGTTCATTTGGAAGGCTTTGTCCCCTCGTTTTGGACTGCATTGAGCCACCTGACTTGTACAACAATGGACCTAATTGCTAAGTGCCTTCTTGGAAGAACTGCACGAAAAATCATCATGTCTGCTAGTTGATGCATCCAGAGTGCATTGTGACATTTCCTATTAATTGCATTGCATCGATTTCACTCGACTTGTTCACTGACCATTCAAATCTATTGTGCCTAACAGTGCCCCAGGTAGGTGAGCCATCGTCCTCATCTTGTCCACCCGATCATGATCATGAAGAGCAGGAACGGGCCATAGTTGCCCGTACTCTCGCAAGCTTGAACCAGACAAACGGAGGCAAGACACCACATCAAAAGGAGAAACAGCAAAGCAATAACCGTCAGCCATCTCGGAGATCTTCTCATGCTAAATCAAATGCATCGTTTTATTGGCTGCATCTACAAAATCAGACTTATCCAAATGTTTCACCAGAGCAGGCAATGCACCATATGTGGCACCAGGTGCAGGCTGCACAGCAGAAGCCTCATTTTTTGGATGGTACCAACCATGGGCAATACAAGGTTTCAGCCACCAGCTATGCTCTCCATGTACCCTCTCACCTAGAGGGCAATTCACCACGCCTGCATGGTCTTCTTTCGTGTTTTCCTGAAGCGTCTCCTGTCCTTCCACAGTGTTTCTCGCCTTACCCTGCCTCATATGTGCCAAGAAGTCCGTTGCCATTTACTATTCACAGAATTCATGAGAAAAGGCAAGGTTGTACTGAAACAGTCGAGTTTCCTGATGCTGCGGTCTCCTCCTCCCAACACACCACTCCATATTCCTCTAGTACATTAGAAAATGGTGGTCCAGGTACTCGGTAGCGCTCAGTTTAGCGTTAGTTTATAATTTTTTTACTGTACCTAGTTTATTTTTTATTGTAATTGAGTTGGCTTATTTGATATAATTAAATTTAAAAAAATTAAAAATAGAAAAAATATGTTAGCACATCATAGATAATACAAAGGAATACGGGAAAAAAAGAAAAGACAAAAAAATCCAAAAAATCTAAAAAAATAGAAAAATGCGAAATTACTGAATAGTGAAAAAAATAGAACCCAGAAGCAGAATCTGATTTTAAGCCGTTTTGAGCGATGCCAAAATTCAAAAACTTCCTAAAAACGGGAAAGAAGAGTGTATTCAGGGCCGGCCCTGGGGGGCGAGCGGGGCGGCCGCCTCGGGCCCTCAAAATCCAGGGGCCCCCGTGTAGGGATGGCAACGGGTACCCGAAACCCGAGTACCCGATTGGTTTTACCCAATAAGGAGGTGGGTATGGAAAGATATCTTCATCCGCGGATATGCTAATAGGCAAAAAACTCTACCCATCGGGTATGCAGGTGCGGGTATATACTACCCGTACCCGCATACCCGTGGGTAAAATATACCCGGCCGGGTGTATACTAGATATAGCAACGGATACATATACATGTGGCCCGTATATATATATATTCGAAACGAAGCCGATGGAAATACCCGCGCCCGCATATACCTATGCCTCGTATATACCCTTATCAATTCGGGTATGGGTTACCCGTCGGGTATAAATACCCGTGCGGTGCGGGTACAGGTAGGTTTTTATACTCGGGTGCGGGTACGGGTATTGTAGCGGGTGCGGGTGTCGGGTACGGATATGGGTTGGTAATACCTGACAGGTATCTACTCATTGCCATCTTTACCCCCGTGTCACCCTCCCACTTAAACATAAAACTTATCTTAAGAAAGTAAACTACGATCCACATAAATCGGAGATAGCTGTGCGATCCGCACTTCTCGGAAAACTGAAACTGAACGCAAACTGAAAACACTGCATGCTGAAGTTCCTGCGCATATCCGGCTCCACTTCTGCTACTTGCTTCCGGGTAACTCGGTCAAGCCCAATCTTCAGCTGTCCCATGCAGGGTTATTTTCTCACATCCTGTTCTCGGCGACGTACGACGACATGTTGTAGGACATGAAGACGACGTCGCTACCATTTCCATGGGCGCCGGCCGAGAGGTTCGTGAGGAAGTAAGTGATTTCACCTTGTGTAACGACGGGGGAGGAGGTGAAGTAAGGGGACACGCCTGAGCAGAAGATGAGGGTGGGCTTGTGCTTGTCGGCGGCGGAGCCAGCCGCCGCCAAGGAGATCAGTGGTAATCGGAGAAGTTCTGCTGCCAGGAATATCACGAGGGTGGTCGACGACACAGAGGGCGCCATGCATGCCTTTAGCTAGCGACCTTATCGATGGTCCATCCATGGATCCACGCATCCCTGTCCGGCCAAGTGATCTGAAGAAACGCATGTCATGACTGATGGCTACGACTGCCCCGGTGACCGGCAGGTCAAGGTCGATGCAATATAATGCCAAATAGGCAAGTAATGGCCAAGTGATCTGAAGATTGTATAATTCCACAGAAAATAATCCTATGAGGTATTCACTAGTTATTGTATTGAATAAAGATTAAATAACATGTATCGTATTCTGAGAAGGGTTCGATCTTACATACATAGGATCCGGATCTTATGAATTGTTTTCGTAATTCCACAGCTCTCCCAACGGGAAGAGTTGGTTGTTTTGGTCCAAATGTAGAGCATAGCCGCGCTGGGCTACGAAGAGGACTTGCTCTGATATCTCCTCCTCACACGCCAATGCTCTTCTAAGACCTCACTTATTTTAATTTAAAACCAGTTTCTATTTCTGATTTCTATTTTTTTCAATATTCAGTAATTTCCTTTTTTCTGATTTTTTAGTTTTTTTAGACCTCACAAATTGTTGAAGAATCATTTAAGGTCAACAATGTCTCAAGAGAGAGGTTAAACGGTTTGATAACTTTATATATTGAGAAGAAATTATTGGATGAGATTGATATCAATACCATCATCAATGACTTCGCATATAAAAATGTTAGAAGAAATTTTTAAGGTAATATCTATAAACTCTTTGATATGAATTTTTCTTTAATACATAAGGTATTTTAAGTGTTTGTTGGTAAAATTAGATATATATGTGTGTATATAGATTTATATTTAGATATTTATACTAGGGCCCCTATTTCTAGTTTCGCTCCGGACCCCTAAAATCCCAGGATCGGCCCTGGGTGAGCCTATCATCAGAAATAATCTTCCTCAAGTTAGCATATCCACATCACCTGAGTTCTGGTCTCCCCGCTTTCAAGCTCCGCCAAGATTTGGAACTGCAGCTCCTATAAAATTCACCAGGTTCGATGTACCAGCAGCGGCCACCTTGGTTGGCTGCCCCTGTTACAGTCAGGACTGCTGTTCCTGTGTGCTCAGCTAGGCCAAATGTGGTGAACTCTACTGCTGGGGCAGCTCAAGCACGACCCGTTGTTACTGTCCTCAAGGTCCCATATAGAAAAGAACCTGAAGCTTACAGGAATACCGGACGACAAGAATATTCTAGCAGCGCTGCAACAGCGAGTCTGAACCCAGTAAACTCCATATTTGAGCCGCAGTTTTGCTTCTGCTGAGCTTTAGCTAGGGCTGGGACCTGGCAATATCTCAGTTTTGGTCGTTTGGTATTTAGTTAGATAGACCGAAGAAATCTGAAGAGAGTTGGAGAGCAGCCATGCTCGCGATTTTCCAGGCATGTTGGATTGTTAACACATCGCTTTCTTATTAAGAAAAACGAATGAGAACAATAATATACAGAATGCAAATTTTCCTTGTGAGATTGAGATACCATGAAGCATCCTTATCTTTGTTCTCGTTTTTTTGTCGATAAAATGCTAGAGTTTTGCTGGGGATACGGTGTGCATTTTAATTCGGTCTGCTGCCACTTGTGTTTCAACTTCAGTTGTCTGATTCTCTGAACATACCTAGATGGGCTAGCTCGCAACAACCGTACTTGATTGTTGTCGTTCCAGAGTTGTACTGCAGGGACAGTAATTTCGTTGGTGTTCTCCTTGCTTATATACTGTCGATTAAGTTGATTTTGTGCCTCAACTTGTTGTTTCAAGGCCTGATTGCTTTCCAGGTGTTCTTATTTGAGGATGTTCTTGTCTCTCTTTAGTGAGTAGAGCTCTTGCCATCTGTTTTTTTTCCTTAAAAAAAGAGACTTAATTACTTTGGCCAAAATGTATATGGCTGATTGATGATTCTTTAAATAATCTTTTTTATTAATATTATAGAAATATACCAGTCGTCATTCAAAATGGCAACTTACCTACATGGAGTCATCCATGGTAGCGAACAGTTTTCTATCGCCAATCTAATTGGTGACAGAGTTGTTGTTGCCAATTCGACAAGTGAGAGTCTTTGTCGTCAATTCGATTAGTGATAGAAGATATGTCATCAATCGGACTAGCAACAGAGACCTAACACCAATTGGACTGGCAATAGAGTCCCCAACACTACCAACAAGGTCTTTGTGCTATAAAGGCGGACTCGCATGTCACGATACTTGTTCTTAGCATTACCCCTTCGTCATGCAACTAACAAGGGGTCTATCTTGTGTTCCTAAGAGAAATCGTGTAGTGCAGTAACTTACGTAGTGGCCAAGAAAAAACTATCATAACAAATCCAATATCGTGACATCTAGGTAACACATAGCATTGTAATACAAAAACGTACTAACTCGAGCGGGTCTACACATAGCATTGTAATACAAAAACGTACTAACTCAAGCGGGTATACACACAGTTTATCCCAGGCGCTATCCCCTGAGTGGTCTCGACTTTCCACCGGTGATGTGTGTGACTTGGAGGGTAGGTCCACTGGTCGTGCGTGTCGTGACCTGGCTGGCCGAGTAGCAAGTGCAGGAGTTGCCACGTCCTTCCGAGTCAGTTGGCTGGGTCCTAGTCGTCGAAAAGCTACAAACCGTGAAGATCGTGTGCCACCAACATAAGTTCAAATCACGAATCTTACAACATGAGTGCCAATAAAGGATGTCACAACACAAGTTCACTTAAACGAATGTTACAACATAAGTTCAAATAACGGATGATGCAACATAAATTGAAATAACGGATGATGCAACACAAGTTCAAACAATGGATTTTATAACGTAAGTTCAAGTACTGCCGATGGCCCGATGCCGGTGATCGTCAATAGAGGTCCCAACCACTCCATCTTGAAGGTCCGCTGCTGGAGTACAATTTTTGTACGTCTGCCCAGTTTCCTTGCAAAGGAGCATTTCTTCAGACGAGGCTTAGCTACTAATTCACTCATGTTGTTCCTAATATGTTGTGCTTGTGGATGACCACTCCACCCTTGAGCCTATCAATGTCGAGAACCCACCTTTTCTGATCCTAACTTGGATGGACGATGAATGATTCGACCATGCCAAAACCATATATTTCTCCACTCCATGTCGCCATCACCGCTTCCTTCATGAAATAATCTGACATAAACTTCCCAGGCTTCTATGCAACTATTGAACAAACAGCCAACACATGTGCATATGATCTATACAACAGACGGGGCTTGTTGCATGTGTAGGAACAGCTGTGTCTTCCCAGTGTGTACTCCTGATAAGCTAACTCACGGTTGTTCCATGATGACTGTTCTCCCTGCACAGTACCTCAAAACGAAGCTCCCTTCTGCTCATTTTAAATGCTCTATGTATCTCCCCCTTCTTGCTTTTTTCTTCCATGTACTTTGTGATCATATTAAAGTACCTCAATTGTGGATTACCCATGGAGATACGAGCTAGGGCACTTCGATCAATGAAGTACTTGGTAACACCGTGTAGTACTCCCTCCACAATAATTACCAAGGGAAGTGGCCTCAACCCCTTCATGACCAAGTTATACATATTAGCTAAGTTGGTGGTCATGACTCTTTACCTGGTACCATCGGTGTATAGCAATGCACACTTCTCCCTAGGCTCGCGCTCAATCCAATTTAAGAAGTCTGCTGAGCGCAATGGGGACTTCTTGAGCACCGGTTGTGAGCCTCTTTGCTGCCACCCTTATGTGCTTCATCGTTAGGTTGTCCAATACCTTCCACAATGGACCAAATTTTTTCTGCTAGTTCTGATTACATAGCCTTCTGAAAAGGTTCATTAGATTTTTATTCCTAAATTGCTTGTAGAAGTTAGCACCTATGTGCTTCTTGCACACTGACTCTACAAATCAGACCATATATATATCTCGTCCTTCCCTAGCTGCAGCAACATAATAGTCTTCAATAAACTGGCATGACGATCATGTATGACACAATCCTCTAGACGATCGCCCACAACACCAGCCTTCACGTTCCTTAGGAACTATAACCAGATGTTAGTGTTCTCACTCTTGCTGAATGCAAATGCCACGAGAAGGACAATAATGCCACGGGAAGAACCTGATTGTCCCCATCCACCGCGATTATAGTCAGTATTTGTCCCTTGTACTTTCTAGTTAAGAAGGTGTCATCCACATGAAGCAACGGACGACAGTGTCTAAATGCATTGATGCACGCACAGAAAGCGAAGAATGCTCACTTAAGTATTATCTTCCCTGGGAATTGCTCGAAGGACTCCTTCAGGATGTCAACATGGGTTACGAGGTTCCTTTGTTATATGACTTAGAGCAGACCGGGCAGATTGTGGCATGAGTCTTCAAATGAACCGAACTTTGCTTCAAGTGCCTTCTGCTTCGCCCGCCAAGGCTTAGTATAGCTTATTGTGTATTGGAACCTTTGCTCCACCACAAGAGTAATGGAGCATGGCTCAAAATCAAAATTGTCGACAATCTCTCCGTATATGACATTTCCAATAAACTCTGAGGACAAGTTTCTCTGAGATTGCATTGACTCTGTTACCATACATGTGTGTGGAACGACTATGGAGCACTTCCAATGGGTGTCCCACATAGGCTAGTATGCACGAACTCACCACAGGCATCCCTCCATCTTGCACGTCATGTCATACACGTGAGGACTTAACTTTACCACCTTGAACGTCCTCCTCAATGATACTTTCCACAGCTTGACTGCTTCCTACACCTCCTCCTTACTTTTGTAGAAAGCACCTTGCCTGACCTCATTCCGCGGGTACTCCCAGGCAACCCGCTCACCGGAACTCACAGCTAACTTGTCGAATTGGTATGCGTTCTACTCCGATGGGACAGGCTGATCACCTCCACCTAGCTCGTCATTAGAAGCTTCATCACTGGACAATGCCTTGTATTCTTGGTCTTCAAGGTCCATCCGTTCAACCAAGGATTCAATCATCTCACCTTCATCAACAATCCCCATGGGTTCTTGCACCTCGGTCGTAGGTGGGTCCTCAGTATCAGCTCTGACTAAGTTGATACCACCAACCCCTTCTTACTTCGAAAAATATGGTGCACTATGGTTTGACTGCCTAACTTCTTCAACATCACCAATATTGGCTTCCTCCTACGCCACATGAACCGAATGGACTTTCTCATAAGCTTATGACAGTAAGACAAGCGACCATACACACTCCGTCACCAATCTCACATAGGAGCTCCATAAATTTCAGCCCTTAAGTTCCACAAGCTTCCAGTACGTGCGTTGTCGTGCCCGAATAGCAATGCTATGCAACCTAAGATCGTGCAACGTATAATCCAACAAGAATAAGTGGTAAAACCATCTCACAACACTACCCCATGGACGCAGCTCCGCATTTGAAAGGTTGGTCATCACCGACGGAAAATCATCCAATTTGACTCCACTTATTCGTGGAGTCCCTTCACCATAGTGTATTTTGAAAACTATTCTTTCAGACATACCTGTCAATCATTCGACAACTAATCTCATGTTAAGGATAGCAACACATTGGCCTAAATAAACGCAAAATATAGCAAATAACAAACCCGCTACTCAAAAAAACTTGCATAGGATGGGTTTGGGACAACTATTCCTATAGATCATGTAACAATCAAAATTACCATTCATGCCTCATCTACACAGCGCACGCATCTAATAATGGATCCGACACATTATATCCTTTGTTTTGCGAATACATCTATCTACCGAATCTAACAACACAAAATTAACCAGTGCACTGCAACTAAAATTTCTGTAGGTCAACGCAAACTACTCTAGAGGACTACATATCTACGACTACACTATTTATAACTGCCCAATATAATTACACATCTCTACTAACAATATGCGGACTATCCGATACAACTACACATCTAATAATTTTATTTGCTAATATACTATAGTTTCGAAATGAAATCTACAAAAACAAGAACTTACCGCTACAATGCGCAGATCAGCTCCTCTCTTTTTGGACTTCTCCTTCATTTTTTTCTTTTTTCACCGAATTAAAATGAATTTCGGTCAAATTTTTACTCTTAAATAGCCTAACTTCTGTCGCCATTTCAAATAGCGACAAAGAATGCGAGAGCCTTCATCGTCATTTGAAATGACGATTAAAGTTGCAAGAACTTCTATTGCTATTTTAATTGATGATTGATCACTCTATCGTTAATTGAAATACTAATAGAACTCATGACACTAACATAATGCTTTGTCGTCTACTCATTTGATGATAGTGTTTGTCACCATTTTAAACGATGACAAAGTTAATGTCGTTATTTCGAGTAGCGATAGGACCTCTTGTCATCATCTCATTATTTCTGTAATTATTTTAATTGCCGGTATATTTCTGTAATGTTAATAAAAATAGATTATTTAAAAAATCGCTGATTAATTATACATTTGTGAGGGAATGAGGCAGGCTACCTACATGCTATACAGAGCTCACGTTGCTGCTACCTGTGAACCATGATGGGCTAATGAGCATGGTACTGGTTCTTGGCATGTCCGCCGGATGTACACGGACTAGGGCGGCACAACAGGCATGCATACAAGTCAGGAACTTCTTATCTTTACTATTATAAAAGAAGCAATTGGTGGTTGGTCTGTCCTCTATCAAATCTGAACCGTGCCCCTCACGATATGAAATAGAATCTGGACCGTCACACAGCCCCCCTCGCTCCCCCCGCCCTCACCCTCGCTCTCCCACAGCCGCCCGCCCGCCCTCCCTCGCGCGGTCGCGCCCCCGGCCCTCCCCCTCGCTCTCCCTCCCTCCCACCCTGCACGCCGCCTCACGCCCACCTCGTGCCGCCTCCTCTCCCTCACTCCCACCCCGAGCGCCGCCTCCTCACCTCCCTCCCACCCCGCGCCGCCGCACCACCTCCTCCCCACCCCGCTCTGCCGCCTCCTCCCCTCCTTCCAACCCCGCGCCGCAGCCGCAGCCGCCTCGTCCTCCTCCCCACCCCGCTCGGCCGCCGCCTCCCCTCATCCCCACCCGGCGCCCTCAAATCCGTCGTCCCCCTCAGTGCAACTCGCACTGGCGAACCCATCCCATGGCGGCCAACGCCCTCTCGTCGCGGGCGGCGGGCAAGACGTCGAACCCCAAGGCGTATCCGTCCCCATCCACTAGGAGGGCCGCTGGCGAAGCGGCAGCGGCAGTGGCTGCCGCGGCGGCGTCGGACTCGAAGGTGAGGTTCGAGGCATACAATCGGCTGCAAGCGGCGGCGGTGGCGTTCGGGGAGAAGCTCCCGATCCCGGAGATCGTGGCGGTGGGCGGCCAGTTGGACGGGAAGAGCTCCCTCCTGGAGGCCCTCCTCGGCTTCCGCTTCAACGTTCGCGAGGTCGAGATGGGCACCCGCCGCCCCCTCATCCTCCAGATGGTCCACGACCCCACCGCCCTAGATCCCCGATGCCGCTTCCAGGTGCATGCCCCGCTTCTTCTCCTAGGGTTTTCTCCCTTATCTCTCTCTTAGATCGAGTATAGTGCTTCTGCTAATTTAGTCCAAGCCCATCATCATGAGGGCCGAGTACGCCTACTGCCCCAACCTCACCATCATCGACACCCCAGGTACTTTAAACAAGTGAATCAGTTGTCAGTTGCCCACTATAATTGTGTTGTTATGCAGGTTGCTGATAAATTCATGAAACTCGTGTCTGGAAAGAAACCTTGAGAACACTCCATCAACAAAGGAGATTGGAAATTTGGTGGCTCAGATTCGTGCAACAGAGCCGACATAGTGAAAATTGCAACGATCGCTATCAAATTGTTGATGTTTCAAGAATTTTGCAAATATTAGTACATTGCCAAGTGAGTTCACCATATGATTCTATTCAAGTTCTATATCCATGAGTGTTAATCCATGAGTGTTAAGTCTTGACATGTATTCTTTGCATTTGAAGTATTAGTCCACTCTACATTGCCTCACTAGCATGCAATGCTGTCGACCCTTAGCTTTAAGTTACAAGGGTGATGTTGTCAATGAGAAATCTGCTTTAGTTATATCGAACTTTTATCAACATATCATCAGTGTTGTTGTTAAAAGATTCTTAACGTTCTTTGGATCTGTTAAATTCGAAAAAGGTTGGTAAGTCGCGGTCTCTAGGTATTAATGTGTACATCATCCAGATCGAATAATCACATAACTAGCAATCGCACACGATTATAATTGGACAACTAGACTGAAATGACACCCTTTATTTTTGGTTATCTATGGGTTAATTGTTCAATGTTCAATTCTTTGCCTTCTTTGTATGGAAACCGTAATTTCTTATGCGCAAGAAAATTTAGATCGTTTGTTGGGTGCTTGCTTCCTTGTATAAGGATATTGAGCAGTGCTCTTGTTAGTAATAGTATATATTGTAACCTTAACACAAGATATATCGGTTTCTTAGCTAGGAATGCACTTGTGAATACCGATGCACGTAAATTGACTTAAAGAGTTCTCATACTTGAGAACGATATGATGCTATGCGGTGATGTACATGCTTCACTTCTCATATGCTTTAACATGGGCGGCGAGAAGAGGAAGGTTTCTCTTGACCGGAGGATTTCGTGGTTGGGGTCGGGAAGAAGTGCTGGCGTGGCTGTCTTGGTGATTGACCCATCGCTGCATGCGCCGGAGGTCGTGCTCGCCTCGCATTCCGGTGCCCGCCGCGTCATGTTCTTTGGGTATTCTCACGCGCCATGGCGGTAAGTAATCACGCTTTCTGGTTAAGCATTACAGGGTGTTCTTGGATATCTAGATAAATGAGCATCATGCCAGTCGTGGTGCTTTAAGTAATATGGGATTTTCATAGTTGGTTGTGGTGCTTGGTTTTTAATTCCAGGCGTTGATTTTTCAAATCTTACGTGGTAGGCCATTAAGTTGAATGGATTAACCAATTTATGGCATAAATATTTGTTGCAGGTTTACTCTCGTATATGCTCCATTGCTGTCAATCCTGTAGGAATGTTTATCATATTTGTGGTTTCTTTTAGCAATTTGGTCAATTATATCCATCACCATCAATTGAACTCATCTCAAGGTATAATTGGTAGCTTTCCCTTTTTCACATACTGTTTGACCATGTAAGTGTAGTGACAACGAATTTTCTTTCAGGTAGTCTCAAGGTAATGCTTTTATGTGGTTCGACTGCTCAGTCGATCAAGACTCAGGAGTTTGGATTCTGATCGAGTTTAAATCTTGAACTTTGTTATCTACATACAAAACTTATGCACCATTTTTGCAATATTATGTCGTCCTATTTAGTTGCTATTTGATTTGCCCTTATTGAAGACTTAGTTTGATGCATCTCCTTCTGTTTCCAGGTTAGAACCATGTGCAAGGACTTTGGTCTTGTCTGTATACGTAGAGAAGGAAAAGATGTTGAAAAGTTAATATCCAACAGCGAGGTACTGCAAGAATGCAGGTAAACCTTCTAGCTTGAGGGCTTGCTACTCGATGGATTAGGTTTCTTTACTAATATGTATGTATCGCCATTTTTTTCGGATAACATCATTTCGGTTGATGAGATAGTGCCAAATCGATCAGTTCATCCGAGTAAGGTATCATTTGATCTACGTTGGTTTCAGGATAATTAGATGATTTTATTGCCTTCTCATTGCCTTTTAGTCGATGCTTGGGTGTGATTCCTGTATTTATATTTTATCAAATTGCAGAGAATGTGTAAGAAGATGTCTCTCAATAAAATATCTTACTTGTGATGAAGTAATTGAGTACATTAGAGAGCACAAATTGTACATGGAAGCTGAAGGGAGTGATAGAAGATCATGACAATGGTAAGAAGATCGTATCTAACCAGTGGTTTTTGGGGATTTTCAGTTCTTTCATATACATTTTTGTCTATGAACATTTATTATGGACATTGCCCAGTGCCCACCATCGGAATCCATGGTTCTAAAACACCCTTTTATGATTACACAGTTGGAAGCCTTTTCTACTGATCATCGAGCATGGGCTGTGGGCATCAATCTTTTGATAAAATCTGGAGTGTCTATGATGAGCTGCAATTATTTTTTGTACGAAATAAAAGGGGCTGGCTACTTAGCATCATGAATGGATGCAAATTTATGCCAAGTGCCAACATCTGTGCGGTATGCTATACACAATAAACAAATAGTTACAACGTACCAGTACTTTCCTTTCTTTGTACACAGCAGGAGGGAAGAAGGTTCTGGAATCTTCCTTGTATTGGTGCCAATTTGGCCACCAGCAGAAAATATTGCTGGAGCATTTGTATGACATGAAATTCTCACTTGCAATAATATTTTGTCGTGTTTTACCGAGTTATTTAACAAGTAATTTGATGATCGTACGACACAATCAGCCACACAAAGGCTTAAGATGATGCTCCAGTAACTTGAGCCTCAGACCACAGGCTTCAGTACAACCAGGCCATCTGGTGTAATTAGAAATTATTTACACTCCATAACATACTTCTTCTACAGATTTACATGGCCACAAACAGATGCCATTTACACTAGGAATTCGCGGGTACATTGAAATTTACAGTTGAAGAACTGCCAAGAACCATATAGGCCTTAATTCTTTTTGGCTTCTCAGAAGTTTTTGGCTTTTAGCTTCTTTCAACAATTACTATTTATTATACTAATAAACCGCAGTCCAAAAAAAAGGGTTTTTAGTGATATAGAAAGTTGCTGTCACCTTATTTCATCTTCAGCATATCACTCAAGACATATTAGTGCATTGAGCAGGAACAACAGTGCAGTATACACTATGTCTCCAATCTCCAATGCTATTAGTTCCAGAATTATCCGTATCATGCACACATGAGCTGGGTATACTTCATGGCTGCACAAACTAATGTTCCAGAGGATGGCCGCCTTCACATTTCTTGTGTTGCATAATGCTCCATATATTGTAGCCGGAACAATCACAGGTCCAAAGGAAGAATTGGCAAATGGCAGCTACTGCTGTCAAGCACCAGCAGTATTTCGTGCAAGACAACTAATGTCTTCTTGGCGAGCTCTTCTCTGCTGTCACTCCCTCACCTGTTACAGTAGCTAGAAGTAGTAGTGTAGTACTTAGCATGATCATTCTATATATTACATGGATACACTCTGTCAATACATGCAGATCATATTTGATAATATGTATCACTTTTATTTGGTTTTTCGTTGCAACGCACGGGCACCTTACTAGTAATTAAGAAACTAAAATGGTACTCGTACAATCCACCCATTGTACACAGCGTTGGGACCTTCGGTGCCGTTCCCAGGATACATCACTTTAACCGGTATATAAGTAAACCATGTCACTAGAATAGTGGAATCTGGTACATACTAGGAGAGGTCAGACTAACCTCCATTTGAGCTAAGTTACTGCTAAGGCACAACAGAGTGCGCACTGAGTACATGGGGACGCCTCGGGGGTTTCCCTTGCTTTCAAGCTCCGAACGAGCCCCACAAGCATGCCTGATGCCAAGGGCATCAGATCACCCTCGCCTTCTCCTTCCCTGCGACAAAATTAGCGAGCAGTGAGTCCCCGATTTACCAGAGTAACCATCTGCAAGTGTCCACAGCGGGTTCTAGCAAAGATGGAAGAACAATGCAACATCTAATGACTTACCGAGCCTGCACTGTCACCCGTAAGGGACTGGCGCCTCCTCTTGAAAGAGCTCAGGGTGGGATTCTCGTGTGTTGGACCCCTTGATGAAGAACGCTTCGATGGTGTCATGTTCTGAAGTCACCAAAAAGGAAGGTAAAATTGTAGATTGGCAAGGTTGCACAATAATGATTCCTATGAGGAAATATGCTCGCATTTCCCTTTCAAGGGAGTTAACGACAACCCAAAATGACGAAATGGAGGACAGCAGTTCTAACAAATGAAAACCATTTTGGAAGAACTGCAAAGGTGCATGAGAAAGCTAACCAACCTTTTTATCTTTCCTGGCCTGTCTCTCACGCTCATCATACTCTTGATTCTCCTTCTCCACTAGCCGAATGAGGGTGTCGCACCTCCTAGACAGCTCTTGGACAGTTCTAGACTTCACAAACCAATCAAAACGAAACAAGGGAGACATGCGAAAGGCTGCTTTCAGTTCGTCCCAGTTTCCATAGCCAAGTTTGTGCACCATGCATAACTGTACAGCAACAATCCAACAATAGCTTATTAACCATGTCAAATAGTAAAACTGTTCAGCAACAATTGTGGCACAGCATACCATAAAGCGGTCGCATTCTTCATTATACAACTTCCCTTTATTCTGGCCATACTGAATTTTCAACTCTAACCATGGGTTCTTATAGTGGTCCAACTTTTTCCCAATAGCTTTCATAATCTCATCCTTCCGGGAGATCCTTGCTTCTCCTCTCTCAATGTTCTTCATAATTCGGTCATAATCTAATAGAAGAAGACATACCATATGGATTACTCAAAATGGAACTTGCATGTCATTCATTTCTTAGCTCATCACGTAGGCAATACTTGTTTAGTGCAAGTTATGAATAAGATTAGGTACAAATATCAAATAGGTACAAAGAACAAGATAAAAAAGACAAAAACAAAACGAATAATGTTCGGACACATACCATTCAACTCTTTGTATCTTTCCTTAAAAACTTTAGCATAGCGCTGAACTTCTTCTTCTGTTTTTCCCTCCATTTCAGAGGATATACTCTTCATGTCATTGCGTCCATATTTCTCACAAGCTCGAATGAACGTATTAAAGTCCCTCCTCGTCCATGTTGAAAAACCCTGGGATTTGCATAATGCAAGACTATATTAAATTAAAAGTAATCTGCACAAAGCAGGCAGATATTCAAAAACACGAACAGCAAGTCCAAGTATAGATTTTGGTATATCCAAACCTCTTCCAATAGTTGATCCTTCTCTTCCTGCTCCTCCACAGTCAAAGGCTCCAATTGATCTAAATGTCAAGCAAGAATGTCATCAGCATAATCAGCCACTTTTCTGCAGGACAACTGAGAAATTCAGGAGTTGGTAACTAATACCTTCATCATCACCATCACCAATCGTATCCTTTTTCTGATTTGCTTGCTGATAAAAATTTGTTAAGGTAAACATTAGGATAAAGAATCATAAAAGCAATTCCCAATCCAATATAGTTGCATATACACATAAATAATTATTTGAGCACTGGGAAAACTAAGGTCCCCGGATATTCTACATGACCATGGGAATGTTATATCAAAGATATCCATCATATAGTATCTCTCATGTTTCTGACATATGTAAAAAGAAGTTATCACAGAACTGGTTACTCATTTGTGCAGAAAGACAAAAACCCCTAGGTGTTCTAGTTGAGAAATTACCACAAGGTATTTGACTTCCTTTTCATACAATTCATTGAGCCTCTGAGTGTTGAAGAACTGGAAATCATGCCTGACATAAACAAAAACAAGATGAACTGAGAACACTCCTACAATCACGAAGGTAGAACAAGAACTTGAAAATTAAGTTTCATCAAGCGACAAATGACTAGCTGGAAAGGCTTACAAGTGTGGCATTCGCGGAATTCGTGGTTCCCTAGGTTTTGATGGTGCACCTTGGCGAAGTGCTTGCTTAAAGTAATCGGACTCGGAGTAGCTACAAACAAATTAACCAAAATTAGTATGATCAAAGTAAATAATTAAAATGTTATTACTATAACACAGAAATACCAAACATACTTCCGCTTCCTTTCTCTTCTGGGTGGTTCTATCCAGTTATCAGTGGCCAGCTTCTTGAAATCAAGCTTGTTTTCCTCCTTCAGAAAATGATGATTATCATAGATTTGGGTTAAATATGACCAAATATTTTACTAATATCAAACAGATGATGATAATTTAACTAAATTTCAGACATTCAGTAAACAATAGAACATAGCATTGGTTCATCACCTTCTCGTCATCAAAATCATACAGTTCAGCAGCTGCAGAAAAACACAAAATAAATGAGCTGAGTTACAGTACAATACATTCCATAAATCATCATACATATATATAGGGAGACAAGAGACATACTGTCATCCATTTTAAATTTAATGGCATCTTCTGTGAATTTCTTCATTTTCGCATCAAGCTGTGCTGTTGCCTCTTCTCCTTTAGCAATAATGCGGTCAATATCTTCATCTGTTATTGTGCTATCTTTGGAACTGAATACCATTTCAGCACCAAATCTCACCATTTGCAACAGCTCATCCTTATTGACAGCTAATAAAGAACACAACAACAGAAGAACATTAATTCATGTTCTACTTCAACACAAATTTCATATGCCAAACATTACATGCAATAACCAAAAAAAACCTTTCTGTTCCGCCAATCGTCCTTGTTGTATAACCAAAGCATCCAATGCAAGCTTCTTATATGCTCTCTCAATCACTTTTTCCTCGATAGTATACTGCAATACAATACACAGCATTTTCTGTTATATAAATAGATAAGATACTGCTAACCCAACATTTCCAAATCTAAAATAAAAACCTCAGTGCAGAAACGGAAGACTTGAACTTCTTTCTTTTGACCAATTCTATGTGCACGATCTTGAGCTTGTAGATCCACTTGAGGATTCCTGACAAACCAAAGAGTTATAACCTTAAACTTCATGGGTTATGAAAACAAGAAAATACAGTTTAAAAAGGGCATACCAGTCACTATCATAAAGAATGACAACATCAGCAGTGGCAAGATTAATCCCAAGACCACCTGCCCTAGTTGAAAGCAAAAAGATGAACTTTTCACTCCCTGGCTGATTGAAAGCTTCAATGGAAGCGTCACGATCTTCGCCACCAGTATTCCCATCAATTCGGCAATACTGATACCCTTTGTACATCAGATAATCTTCCAATATGTCCAAAAGTCTGGTCATCTGCAGGATATTTGTGTGTCAAATACTCAAACAGTAGGAAAATACGTAGAAAAGTTATATATCCCAAAACTCTTAATAAAATGTGAGCATTGGCATCGAACCAGCTCACAAGCAGAATGTCCACAACTCATGCAATCAGATCTTTATCATAGTCTTGATGCTGTCTGAACTCTGAAGCAATTCAAACTCAGTGTGAGAGAGTAATAGAAAGATAAATAGTGACCTGGGAGAAAATAAGTACTCTGGAGTCACGTTCCTTTAGCTTGGGAAGCAATTTATCTAACAGAACCATTTTTCCTGTAGAAAACATCAATAGTGCGTCAGCTGTGTGTGCAATAATAGGAGTACTAATTTATGATAAATACTAGAATCAACCAATAATACCTGCATTCTCAATTAGATGATCCCCAGTTGTATAAGGTGGGCCAGGTTCGGCACCTTGGAATAAATATGGATGGTTGCAGCACTTGCGCAGTTGCATGGCTATGTTAAGAAGGCGCTTGCGCTCACCACCAGCATTGACAACCTCCAGATCTTTCTGAAGTAGAGCACGATAATACTGTTTTTGCATCTCGGACATTCCAACTTTAAGTATAGTCTCCTTCTTTGGAGGTAAACCTTTCTCAACATCAGATTTAAGCCTCCGAAGGAGAAATGGACGCAGAACCTTCAAACATGTAGTAAATGAATCATATAAGGAACAAAACAGCATGCCCTATGATATCAGCTGAGCTTCTAAAGAGAAGTTTAATCTACTTCTAAGGAACTCGAGAATTGATCAATTGAAATAGCTTTTTATTTCTTCATTGCCTCTTTGATAAACAGGAGATGCGGCTTATGTAGAGCCGGCTACATCTTGAGGAAAAAGAAAGCCATAACTAATTTGGAAAGAGATAATCTGAGCTAATCTCTAAAAGATGGAAGGAAATAGAACTTCCTAATAATAGATAACTTCCAAATAAAACACCTTATTCCTAATTTGCCGCAACCTTTGAACCAGGCCTACAGCACTGGTATGTGATACCCCACTCAACACTATCAAGTATCAATTGAGAATATGAATATTGTATCTCTTACCTTATGAAGCTGCTGGACAACCTCATGTTGATCATTTTCCCCTGAGATTTGGAACCATTCATCAAAAGTCTCAGCAGAGCTAAATATTTCTGGCAACAAGAAGTTGAGAAGAGACCAAAGCTCATGAAGATTATTCTGCAGAATAATCAAGAAGTCAGTGGTAAACTAGTAATAAAATTGTTCGGTATCTTGAAGTAGAATAAATGTAAAATGAATCAATCATTGGAAATTAAAAGTATAGAATTCAGATAGGAAGCATTAATGGGGTAAGATTAGATGCTAATATACCTGCAGTGGAGTGCCTGTAATGAGGAGACGATAATTGGTATTGTAAAGCCTCATTGTCTTAGAGAGAAGTGAGTTCTCGTTTTTTATTCGGTGAGCTTCATCAATAATAATGTAGCGCCAGCTGAAACGCCTCAATGCAGTTTTTTCTTTAATTGCCATTTCAAAACTAGTAACGCATACATCGAACTTCCCTGGAACTAACAAATTTTCCCGTATATGATTCTGGCCAAAATAGAACAAACATGTTAGCAATGCGCCACATTCTTCATAGGAACAACTGAGATAACTTGAGATTTACCCTTTCTTCTGGGTTTCCTAAGAACTTCACAGCACGCAGAACAGGGCAAAATCGTTGGATTTCCTTCATCCAGTTGCCTAGAGTAGACTTTGGTGCAACAACCATGTGAGGACCAGTAATTCCTCTGAACTCATGCAGATACCCAAGCAGTGAGATAGTTTGGAGGGTTTTTCCAAGACCCTGAATGAGAAGGGTGCCATGCCAAATATGAGATCAAGGAGTTGCTTTAAGCGTAACCATACTAGAGTCAATAAGCATATTGATATGCTTAGCCAATAGTGAAGAGCAATAACAAAAGGCAAAATAAGCACAAGACATACCATCTCGTCAGCCAATATCCCATTGATGCCATTCTCATACAAACGTATGAGCCAATTAAGTCCAGCTAGTTGGTAATCTCTCATCTTCCCCTTTATGCCTGCCAAGCGAACAAATGAGAATACAAGCATTTAATATTTATATATAACAGTAATGTTTAGCACATCTGATGAAATCGTACATGAGGCATTTTATTGTGATGGACTCACTTTGACAGGAAAGAAAGATAGCAACGGCACTTGGACATGAACACTAGCATTCGATTCTGACAAGGATGAAAATATAACAATGTCATCTGGACATGAACACTGCTGTTCAATGCTGACAAGGATGCAGACGTAATCTAAGAACAAAACCAAAGCTATGAAATACGACAAGAACTAGCACAATGCACCTAGAAAAAACATCCAGGGAATTTCATAATGGCTTAGGCCAAGGTTCCAAATGTCAGAACTAAGCCAGTCTCATCCAGCAGCACAGTGCCACAGTACAAGTTTACAACCATTTACCCACAGAAACAGGTAAAAACCATCTCATTTATGTACATAAAAAGATGAGATTCTGAACTCGAAACCAGGAACTGACAGTTGAGTCATTTGGTTTCTGGTCAGTTTTGGCAGTAAGTAGTTATCTGCAATGTTCCTCTCCCATTGAATACATTCCGGTAAATGTCACATTTGATCCCTCTCCTTCCTCTGTAGGCTTAGTTTAGTTCCTCTACTTCAATAGCTCCAGTAGGTCCCTCTACTTACAGTTTTGGGTCTTCTAGGAATTGTTTTGACCAAAAGCTGACATTACACAGCAGACTGGTGTTGACTTCGGCCTTGGCTTGCGCTAATGCACCTCAACTAAGTGAGCAGAATGGAAAAGACATCTTTGTGGCTTACAGCCCCTAGCGTGAGTCAGCATGCAAATTATCAACCATTTGATGTGCCACATCAGCTCATGGTCAAAATAATCTTGAAAGATGTAGGTACAGGAACATATCAAACAACTGATTTTAAAATAGGAGAATGAGAACTAGCAAATTTTATCATTGGATTGAATTTAGACTGCTCAGATGAACCACGAAAAGCCACCGACATTTTAAAAAAAAACCATGAATTATTCCACTTTGTACTTACGCCCTACCACCTTTTAGTGATATGGGCATTATGCTTTGATGTGCACCATTCAAAGTTGATTCAATGACTGAAATTGGAGTATCATTATCCAATTTTGAAGGCAGTTCCTAGCAGCTATTTTGTAGGAGGGGTGATAAAATGTGTGCAGGTGAGCAAACAGACCAAATATGCCTTTTAAGCAAAAGACCTACTTTCATATTTCCTAAGTATGTTTTGCTAAAACTATTCTCAGTGGAAGTTTTGAGAAAGCTGATTTTATTCTGTTGGGTCTGTTTAGATGCCAATTAGGGAGTATGTTGTTCGAACAGGTTCAATTTGTGAAAAGGGTAATATCTGTTTTTGGTAATAGTCATTTATGTGATATGGGTTATTGATTTTATTCTGCTGGTTAGTTAGGATGCCAATTAGGGAGTATGTTGTTTGGGGGAAACAGGTTCTACTTGTGAAAAAAAAGAGAGAGAGAAAGAAATATCGGTTTTGGTAGTACTCATTTTGTTGATATGGGTTTTAGCTGTTGGTGGCCAGAGACCATGAAAATTGTGATTTTGCAAAAACTCAAGACAACCCCTACATTCCAATGGATTTTTGCTGTTTGACACTGCATTGCATCAAAGCAACAGCTTTACACTTGGATGAGGGTGAATAATGAACACAATGTCTACAGCAGCCTTCTCTTGTTGGAAACCTGCTTCATCTGCATCCCATCCAGTACACTAGCAAAATGAAGATCAAAATCTATTGATGACAGGCAGGCTCTACATCATCATAACTGCCGCCGACTCTTAATCAGTACTGCCACCAAGATTTGCTCAAAAAATAGCGATAGATACTATCTTTCTTTCATGCCAATACGAATACCGGGATAGGGAGTTGTTCGGAACCATGGCTTCACAACAATGGTGATAGACATTCATGTATCCAGATCATGTGATACATAAACACCACTCATTGCACTCTCGTGCAATACCTTCTTTATATATAAAAAAAGAAACAGAGTAACTAAACCTATGCTAAATTAGCTGATTCTCGCTCCCCACTCCATCCAGATCTCAAAAGGACAAACCAGCAAGACACGGAATGTAAAAGTAACCTTAAATGTTGATTAATCAGTGCATACAGTCATAATGAAATATACACACTGTCCTATATCATTTTGCCATAGAACATATGAATCTTCCACAGTAGAATAAACAGTGATCTTTACATCAAATGCGTGTAAACAGGCAAGTAAAATCAAAGGTTCAATAGAATCATCAAGCAAACGCTCACATGATGGTTGTGAAACTAAGCGTGTTCCTCCTGCACCAGCAAGGGCATCTTCCTCCTCCTTGAGGTATTCCTCATCTTCCTCCTCCTCTGTCACCTTCGATGCATGACGTCCCCTATAGGTTCTGACCACATTAGCAAAGCAAAAAAGACATGCGAATAACAACAAAATACATAGCACTTAAGCAAACAATTAACTGGATGTCCTAGATAAATAAATCTAAGCATCGCAGTAAGTGGTAACATGTTCCAAATTATTAAAAAACAGGTAGCAAATATCACGCAAGGTGGTCTTTCCTGCATTAACTCATGAACTCATCAGTTGCTTTGATTTCAGATAGCGTTAGTGCACAAAAAATGCTGAAAGTTATGTGCTCATCAAAATTTACATAGGGTTAACAAGATAAATAATCAATTGATGACCGTTAGATACATGTTATAAGTTCGTGAATCATGATATATTCCCCCAGAGAGAAATCCTGCCTAATTTTAACAGATCATCCATTTAAAATAAAATAAAATGTGCAGTTACACTGTTCCAAAACAGAAACTGTTCTTCTTTACGACCCTGAAGTCCTGAACATATTTCGGTTATATGAATGCCCTATATGATATCTTGGGAGTCCATCAAGGCTACGCAGAAGAAACGGGAACTGCAAGCCTACATCACTGCCAGGTCTCAAAGATGGAAAACATTGTATATGTAATAAAAAAACTGATTGGCAGTATTGTAACAGATTGTTACCATTCCACTTCCTTTGATGGAAAATTAGGGGCTTAGGGCATCCATCTTTATCAACCAAAAAAAATGAATGTTTACCGTCCACGTGGCTTCTTCTCCGTAGATTGGTTTCCTTTCGCAAAATGAGCAAATATTTCAGTTTGCTGCAAGAGGTACTTCAGTCGTCCCTTCCCCTTGTTGTTCTGTTCATGAATTTAATTCTCAACAAGCTATCATAATGTTCAAAGCCATAATGGAAATGCAGCATTTATGAAAGCATCAAACAAGAGAAGGCTACATCCAAAAAACATGTGGCAATGAAACATTCCAGCTCACAGGTTTATATCAAGGGGATAAGAGAATGTAACAAACCATGTCAGCATCAATGGCAGCATTTTGAGTATCCAGTATTTCCTGGATTTTCTGTTTTTTGAGCTTCTGCATCTCCCTGAGCTTCGCTCGCTCCCGCTTCCCAACCTCTGCATTTACGGTGGCATCTTCAGACTGAAATTGAAGATGGCAAAAAACTCGGTGATGCTGAGAAACACTGAAATCAACCGCCCCTTGGGCAACAAGAAACTATGCTGATTTCCTTAAGAGACTATTTTGATAGCAAACATCTACTGCAAAGCTTAAACATTTTGCTGAAATGTACAGTCTGGACAGGACCCAAAAAAACAGGGATACACACTATACAGAAGATGAACTAAACTAAGCACAACCTCTTAATTACCAACTGAGGCCCAGTTTTTCCAGAGAACTACGACCCACGCATGGACAACAGCTGAATTCCTAGAGTCTACATGTCTAGACCACCCCTAAAACGCCTGTCAGAGTATAAACTGCATCAGATTACTTCACAGCTAAACACAGGGCAAATAATTCGAGCATGTATAATCCAGCGCCAATCCCAGCCCAATCACCTCCACCTATCACCAAAATCAAACAGAATCAATCTCCTCTTCAGCTTCTCACCCGACTACAACCCCAAAAAGCATTACAAAGCCCTTCCTTAGTCTATATATAGAAAACAAAGCATTACTAAACCCCGCCCACCTCCTCGCCACCCACCTTCTCGGCGACGGGTTCGTCGTCCTCTGTGGACTGCGACTCCTCCTCCCCGCCCCCGTCGTCGTCGTCGTCGTCGTTATCCGCCCCGACGCCCGTGGTGACGGCCTCGATCTCCTCCTCGTCCACCTCCTCCTCCTCCCCGACAGCCTGCTCCCCATCCGCCCCCACCTCCGGCTCCTCGTCTCCGTTCGATCCCTCCTCCTCTTCCTCCTCCTCCTCCTCCCCCTCCTCCTCCTCCTCTTCGCCGGGGGAGGTGGAGACCTCCTCCTCGTCGTCGTCGTCGTCGTACTTCGCCGGCCTCCCCATCGGAGCGCGAGGAGAGGAGCTAGGGTTTGGAATAGAGTTGGATCGAGTGGAGACGAGACGAGAAGAGGTGGGGAATTGGGGTTTGTAATTTTGCTTTTGTCGCGGCGTGGCGCGGGGTATATGATGAAATGCAGCGAAACGAAGGGGGGGGAAGAAAAGGGCGGAAGGAGTTTTGCGGATTAGTCCCGGAAAACTTGATTAATTATTCCCGCCAATTGTGTGCAGGCGATTGAGCGAGTCAGGCTTGCTTAGTGGGAGGCCCATAATGGAGCGGGTCCTTTGCTTGGGCCTGACTGCCTGCCTGCTTTGCAGTTTCAGCCAATGGGCTCTTTTGCACTCCTGGTACGCATCCGGCTCTTTTTCCTTAACTGTGCACCTCGGACGCCCAGATTTGGACATGAAAACCGCCTAAATATTTGCAAACTGTGAAAATCGTGTTTTAAAAAGTTTTCAAAAATTCCAAAAAAATATCATATGTAGGGGTGAGGATATTCTTTAACCATGCAACTGCTATTCATAAAATTTTGTCTTTTTTATAGCTTGCGAATGAGGTTGAGTCTGATCCTGAAATTTTATACGGTTAAAGCATATCCACGCCCCTACATATGTTTTTTTAATTCACATCACATGATGATTCTTCTTTTTCATAAGGAAAAACATGATGATTCTTCAATGACTTGGTATAAATAGTAACAGGTTTCAAATAAATAGCAACACTAGTCATGTACTCCCTCTAGTTTAAAAAACATGTCGTTTTGGGATACATACAATTAAACTTTTAAAACTTTAACTATCGTTAACTTTGTAAATATTTAGATTTAATATATAAAAATCATATGTGCAGATTCATCTCAAAAATACTTTCACAATATTATAAGTTTGTTGGGCTTTATAAATATATTATAATAGAAATTAATGGTCAGAGTTGCTTTTTGAGTATCATGTCGTCGTCCAAAATAACATATTTTTGTAAACTGGAGAGAGTATTTAATATAACCATGTGCACAATCAACCCTAAAAACCATATAGAAGGTACAGTGAAACGCGCACAACACTTACATATTAAACACAGTGTATACACAATATGTGACGTGTGTTTAGTGGTTTGCAGTAGTGGGGCTAGGATTGATACCTCACGGGGTCAATTGTAAGTAGATAGTTTGTGGTTGGCTATTTCTTTCAAGAATACGTGGACAAATTCATACATATCCTTAAGATCTATACTTTTTGCAAAAACTTGTGGGGTAGGTTATTTTTGCTTGCATCCCCACTGGTGGTTGGCAAATTTGTTCTGTTAGCACAATTTTTGAGAGTGCAACTAGCGCACGGTATACCATCGAGTTCTATCTCAACAAGATAGCATTCTTCCATTGGATCATGTTTTATCAGACAACCCACAGCTCACCTCGACTCGTGTACAGCGTTTGCTTCTAGCGCCCACTCGCAGACACCAACTTCCGCTGCGGGCTCCCCGACACATTGCCTTGTCATACGCCTCCTCCGGTTTTCCTCTGCGGTACGTGATACCTCGCCGCCATCTTGTGGCTACGCGCATGGGAGCACATCGAACGACTCTAGCCTTCCTCCCCTCGTGTGGCAGCATAGTATGGTGTTACTAGCTTCCTGCATAATTTGGTGAATTCGGTCGACATCCTCCTCACGCAGGGGAGCCGTTTGTCGTCCTCCTCCATGCACGTAGGAACCTGTCACCACCCACAAGCACAACACCCCATCGTGCTTGTCACTGTCTTCCACCGCTCTAGCCTATAAAAGGTTTCAGAGCCTGGAACATATCAAAGTTTTAGGATTAGGAAAGTAATTGAAACCTGTACAAACTGAAACATATGGAAGTTTCAAATTACAAAGTTGTTTCCATAATTATAACAACTCGACAAGTTTTAGTCCAGTTTCATATTTTGGATAAAGTTTCACCTAAGTTTCTGAGAGTTTCACTCATGTTTTAAAGAGTTTCAAAACTATAATATCAAATCTCAAAGTTTCATGTTTCAAAGAGTTTCAAAATTGAAACATCAAACCTCAACATGAGTTCTTGAAATTCATTTCTAAAACTCAAAGTTTCATATTGAAACTCGAGTTTCCAAATTGAAAACCACTAAAACTTCATGTTTTAGATTTAAAACACCCTATACATCATAGAGTGTGACTAGCGCACGGTTTACTATAGATAGGCATCTCGACAGGATAGGTCTCAATCATCTGATCCATTCTAATCGGACAATCTCGCATGTGCTCTTACACGTGAACGTGCGGGGGCCTATTGTCATACGCGACACGAGGCTCCATCATCGTCCACAAGTGTGATGCCCCATCATCCTTCTCCTCTGTACATAGGAACCTATCACCTTCCATGAGCACAAGACCTGTTAATGTCCTCCTTTGCACATCAAGAGTCAATCGTCCTCTTGCCCTCTGGCATATCAAAAATTCCAAAACCTGAAAACATATCAAAGTTTTAGATTTAAGAAAGAAGTTGAAACATGTATGAATTAAAACATATCAAAGTTTCATATTACAAAAAAGTTTCAACAACATAGCATCTTAGCAAGTTTGAGTTTGGTTTCAAGTTTCACCTAAAGTTCACTCAAGTTTCATAGAGTTTCAATTATGAAATCTTATGAAACTTTGATACATTTAATCATGAAACTTTATGAAACTTGGTCATGAAACCATATGAAACTTCATCATCAAATTTCATGAAACTTGATAAAAATTTGTGAACCTTAATCATGAGAATTGGACATAGGACCTTATAAAACTTCATAAAATTTAACCATAAAACATAGTTAATTTAGGCATAAAACCTCCTGAAACTTTATAAAACCTCATGAAATACCATAAAACTTATACATGAGAACCTCATGAAACTTACTCAACTTAAGCATGAAACCTTTTAAAACTTTATGAAACTTCTTGAAGCACCATAAAATTTAATCATGAAACTTAGTAAAGTTACACTTAACCTCCTAAAACTTTATAAAACCTTATAAAAACTATAAAACTTAAACATGAACATTAGTTAATTTGAACATAAAACGTCCTAAAATTTGATGAAACATCATAAAACACCATAAAACTTAATCATGAAACCTCATTAAAGTTAATTTATGCATGAAACCTCATGAAACACCATAAAACTTAATAATGAAATCTAGTCAACTTAGTCACGAAATCTTCTGAAACTTTATGAAACCTCATGAAATACTATAAAACTTAATCATGAAACCTAGTCCATTTAGACATGAAACCTTCTGAAACTTTATGAAACCTCACGAAACACTATAACACTAGTCATAAAACTTAGTCAACTAAGGTATGAAACCGCTTGAAACAATACCTAATCATCAAGGATGAAGCACTTTGTGCTAACAAGAGGAAATTTCAAGCATTAAATGCAAGTTTAAGGAAAGTTTCATGCAAGTTTCAAGTTTCTAAAGCAAGTTTTATGCAAGTTTCAAGTTTCAAATGAAGTTGCAAGTTTTGAAAACAAGTTTCAACCAAGCTTCGACAATCTTAAGTAAGTTTCAAGCTAATTTCATATTTCAGATATTTCAAAGCATGTAGTTTCACTATAGGTACATGTTTCAAGAAAAAAAAATAAAAATCAGATACCAAAAAAATAAAAAATTCTAACAATAGATCTGGACACAATTACTTTTACCTTGTACCTTAGAAGTAGTTCGTAGCTAGTAAAATCCTTCTTCTGTATTCGATCTATGTTCATATACTGATTCAATTTTAAGTTACCTTTGTTGGCTTCGTCTTGTTGTCGCACCTGGAACTCTCTTCCAGCGACATCATCAGATGTTGACCCTTTACTGATTTGCTGAAAAATCAGTTGGCACATTGCATACGTCGCTAAGAGAAACCCTTCATAGGGACGTGGTACTTGCCATGCCTGGAACACTTTTCCGATGGCAATACTCCCAAATTAGATAATATATATAACCTAGAAATACAAAATCACCTCACACAAACCAACGGGGAGCTCCTTAGTAGGCCTGATCACATCCTAGCTAAATTTAGTGGAGATGGCATCAGTATTGACTTCGTTGCTGCTGGAGGCCATGGGAGACATGGGAGGATTCGTGGAAATACATAACAGAAATGGTAAAGCGTCCATGTTGTGTTGCCGGTGCACCGAGTGAGGAGAGAGAGATGGAGAGAAGCTTTGCAAGACACACGTGGGAGCGTGATTCTTACTATTCCTCGAAAAGGATCGAATGGTTCAAACGTGCCAGTATAGATTTTTCTAGCATTTCTCATTTTTGACGTATGAGAGTTGAAATGATTCTTTATCTTGTTCTTTGAACCCTAGGTCATGTCTAGGTTTTATTTAGAAATGTTAATGTTTTGTTGATATTTTTCTCAGGCAAATTGCTATAGTTGGAGTTTAATGATGTTTGCGCACCTATTTCATGGATTCAATCCAAGAAAGACACCAAAAGATTCACACATTGCTTGCCCTAGAAACTAGTCAGGAAAAACATAACTACCACTCAACGAGTGCGGTACTACCGCATAGCGGTTGTACTAGACTTTAAAGTCGGTACCACCGCATATCGGTACTACCGCTACTTGAACGTCGGTATTTCTGATTTTTTTGACAAAACAACAATGTCATTCCATTTCTTTTTAAACCAACTTTGATTGCTCCCTAGCTTATCCTTGGTATCCTTTCTTTCTATTTGAAGATGCCTAGGACAAAGAAGCCTTCTCGCAAGGTGCATGCTAGGTACACCTCCACCTCGATGCCTTCTAGACAATCGACCTCTGTCCCTACATCTCCTTCAGTCCATATGCCTCCTCCTGCAGCTCTAGCTACTTTTGAGTCAACACAGAAGATCAGAGAGGACAGAGGCAAAGTAGTAGCCTCTAATACTTAGACCGAGACTAAGCAGCGGGAGAGTTCAGCTCAAAATGCATTAGATGAGGAAATGCCTGAGCCAGAGGAGCAACCCATTAACCTTAGGACTATATCAAGTGATGAGTATGCTATCCTGTGATACAAAAATCAGTTTGTGCTCCCCATGAACTCTTAGAACCCAAAATTTCACACTAAGATTTAGGAGCAAGCTTACGAGCAAATGTATGATCCAATTAGGTAGTTTGGAGATCATAAATATGTGGATTGGTATCACTTGGCACAGATCGACGAGTATGAGGATACTCTTCATCTCTTTCAGCGAGCTGGCATTCATAATCTAGTGGCTCTAAAATCTAACTATGATGATGATATCATAAGATAATTCTATGCTACAATGTACATCTCTCCAAACTTTGAGTATATGTCTTGGATGACAGGATCTCAGTACTTGGACTCCAACAAACTCCAACAAATATGAATTTGAGAACAGAGTCAAGTGCTTATGAGAAAGTCTATGAGAGACCTGATTTTCAGCTTGCTACCTGTACAGAGTACTATGATCAGTTTGTCAGATTTGCGCCAGGAAAGCTACCTAGCCTCCTCCCTATTCCAAGCCTAGTAAATAGGATCATCAACCACACCATTCTTTCCAAGAGTGAGAATTATGATGCTATTAGAGGCCATACATAGAATTTGATTAACTATGTGATAAATGGCCAAAAGTTCGATGTGGTTGACCTCATTATAAGGGAGATTGCCTCTTTCAAGAATGACAGGGTAAAGAGGATTAACTATGCTCCATACATTATAGCCCTAATTCTTAGGAAGATTAACGGCAGAGATGGCTTAGGTTCAGTCCACAAAGCCATATAAGCCAAGAAATGGTTCTCCTATCCCTGCACCCCCACAACCTAGAGCTCAACTAGAAGAGGCTGTAGTTGAGCAACAAAGAGAGAAAGAAGTCACTCTATCCCAGATCAACTCTATAGTCCTCAGCATAGATGGACACCTGACAGAGGCCACTACATAGCTCTCATCTTATGTGAAATGCAATGGTTATATTGTGCTATTTATATTATTGTCTTTTCCCTCAAGTTCAACAAACAAACAAAACTCCATCAAAATTTCTAAAAATTCCTATATGTGCTTGCAAAATTTCTTCTAACTATATCCACATGTTTACGGGGGAGTTTTTCTTTGAATTATTTTTAAAAAGCAATTAATTCTTTAAACTCATCTGAGCTCATTGTAACAATTACTTGTTCTTAAAAGTCAACAAGAATATATAACTCATTTTCATACAAGTGGTATATTCAAAAACTTTATTCTTCTCACAGATTGATTGTGTTGTCATCAAAAAATTCAGATAAAGCCAAATGAGTATAATTAATTAATTTGAACTAAGATTTTTATGGAGATTCAAAACATCCTTTATTTAATAATAGTTTTATGTTTTTACTTAAATTAACTTTTAAAAGAAAAGCCCCTTCTAAAAGTAGAAAAACAGGGCAGATTAAATTTTAAAATTTCAAGCAACCAAAAGCAAATATTTGATTTTAAATTAAATTATTTTTTACCCTAATTATTGAAATAAATAACTGGACTGTTACATCATGCAACAGTGGTAGTTGTGGTAGTGGTGTTATCATCTCCAATTCTATGAAATGCAATGCGGCAAATTTGGCAACACTACCATTTTTTTGCCGAATATCTATAGTACAATTTCACAAATTTTAGATTAAACTTTGAAGAAAATGTCTTGGTTGCAGACTTTTTCTCAATTTTAAATGGCCTCGTCAAGTTGCCGGTTTACAATACCCCGAACCGTCTAGAATTCCAGGCTCAAGCATGCATTTATTTCCAACAAAATTGACTCCAAAAGATTGCACTTTGAAAAATACCATTCTAAAACATGAAATTGAAAATTTACCACTTCAAAACTCTGTTCTTTGTATTCTTGCTAATCTTGAACACCTTTTCCCTTCTTCCCTTCTTCCTCATGTCCAGTCGTCGCCACCACTTCTCCGGAAAGCTCCAATCAAGCCGCATTCTCCTTGCCATGACCGACACCACCTCGTCATCATCGCCGTGAGCCCATCCTTCTTCTCCCCCTTCTTCCTCCTGACCTCACGGCGAGGTGAGTCCTCGAGACCGGCAACGGTGAGCCGGACCTCGCGATAGTGACTGGCTGCAAGGAGGACCCTGGGACTGGCGGTGGTGAGCTGGATCCTGTGGTGACAATCTCGGATCTAACACACGTAAGGCTAGGCGACATCGGGGAAGAAGGTCACAAGACTTGTGGCTCATGGCGGTAGCAATGGGCTCACGGCAATGATGACGAGGTGGTGTGGCTCACGACGACGGCAAAAGGAGACGGTGTGACTAGCGACAGTGAGGAGGTGGTGCGATTGGAGCTCACCTGAAAAGTAGTGGCAATGGCCGGCTAGGAGGAAGATGGGAGGAGGGAGGGCAAAAGTGTCTAAAAGTAGAAAAAATCTAAAGAACCAAGTTTTAGAATGGTGAATTTTTAATTTCATGTTTCGTAGTGGTTTTTTTCGAAGTGCAATATTTGGGAGGTGATTCTATACTCTCCCAAATAGTGAATTGTATAAATATTAAAGCATCTTTAAGGGTGGATTGATGCTACTTACCTCTTGATTGTGTTTTAAGATTTATGTATATCTATAGAAGTGAAAAGCATGAAATCACTCCTCGCAGTATTTTGGAGTGATATATATCCGACTTTACCTTTATTTCCACACAGAAGAACAAATAATTAGGAAAAAAGAGAGAGAAGACGACAGAAAAGGCACAAAGCCACGAGCTGAACAGCGAAGTCAGAATCCAGAGGCGGCTCCTACCAACCACGGCGGCGGCCACGGAGGAGGGGGGATCAGCGGCGGCGATGGCGTCCGTGGCCGCGGCGGAGGGCGCGGCAGCGGCGGCGCTCCGGTCGGTGCTGTCGCGCGCGCAGCAGGCGGCGGCGCGGTCGGGGCGCGCGCCGGAGTCGGTGCGCGTGGTGGCGGTGAGTAAGACAAAGCCGGTGGCCGTCATCCGCGGCGTGTACGACTCGGGCCAACGCTGCTTCGGCGAGAACTACGTCCAGGAGCTCCTCGACAAGGCGCCCCAGGTTAGGTCACTCCCTCCCTTCGCTGACCCTACGAAAAAGCTCTTAAGCTTTTTTTTTCCCATTCTCGCTATGTTGAACTGCCGATTAGAACTTGGATGGAGAACAAGCTGTTAATTAAGCTCATACCTAAGTTTCGATGATTGGAATAGGGAGACCCATAGCCGTATGTAGGAGCTCATTCTTGATGTCAGCTTATACGAATAGAATCATGTGCGTTTTAAGTTGTTCCGTTTAGCCGCAATTGCATGTATATCAAAAGTTAACCCTCACAGTCGATCGTAGTTTACAGGGCGTATATGATAGCTGTAAATGATGATAAGTTTGTTCTATGCAATGTGTACATCTTATCCATTGTTACACCGAAATATGCAATGTGTACATCTTATCCATTGGTACACCGAAATATCCATGTCCGCTTTGATTGATCCTGGTAGATTTACAGAAACTATGTTGGTGTTCAAATGTATCTTTAGTAATTGATACTGGAGTAGCAATATGCTGCAATGCTTAAACAATTCACTGAGAACTCCTCCATGTTAACATGGGAAAATCAGTCCATACCAGAGGGTATAAAATTGTCAGGTATAGGGGGCCTATATGGAACATTCTGTTGTCAATCATTTTCTCACTTTTTTTATACTAGAACAATCTAGGTCCAAATATTTTGGCTATCTTTTTCCAATAACCATTGACAGTTGAGAACTCTTAATTATTTTTGGAGAAATTTTCAAACAGTTTAAATTTCTATATATTTTCATGGCCCAGGAGTTCTCATTGAACATGCTTCCTAGTCCTTGTAGTCAATGATCTAATCCTCTTCCAGCCATTTAGTTGTCTAAGCAAGTTTTCTTCTTGTTGCAGCTTCCAGAGGATATTGAGTGGCATTTCATTGGGAACCTGCAAAGCAACAAAGCCAAAGCCCTCCTAGGTTAGTGTCTGCTTTCTTGTTTGCATATCTGCCAGACAGAGTTTTCAAGTCTTGACTTCCAGTTGCTTAGATTTTCTTATTGGCTTGGTAGTTGCGTTATAGCATGCTGCACTAGGTTTTTTTTTATATTGCCCTATTTGATCTATCCTAGATATATGCTTTTGGAAAAAAAAAACATAATGCAATAAATTAGGGATATTTCTTCTTTTACTTTATACCGCATATTACTACTTATCAAAAGGGTTGCCAATTCTATACAGTTGTCAAATATTTGATATCTTCTCTAACTTAAGGTTCGTTCTTGAGGTACTTTTTCTTTTCTTGTTTTTCAACCTACAGCTGGTGTACCAAATCTTGACATGGTTGAGAGCGTAGATGACGAGAAGGTATATAATCAATTTAATCTTTTCTTGTGGTTTCTTCAACTGCAATTCTTTCTAGCTTCATGAAATATTAGTATTTAAGGCACTCACCTGTCAGTAATTGCCTCATTGTAGTTACTTTCTAATAAGACATCATTTCCTTGGTCAAGGAAAAATATGTCCTTCCAGGCTTGATGCATATCAACAGCCTAGTAGAACTTTTTGTTTCAAACTGGACATTCCCTTTCATAATGTACAATCAATTCATGCCTATATTGACCTTCATTTTTATCATATTTTGTGTAACAATATTTTGTTGCATTTCTTAGGACTTAGTTAGGAACAAAAAGTTGCAACATGATTGCATTCATCTTGTTGCCAGATCTCATTCTCAATCTTGCATCTGTAACCAGATTGAATGTAATATATGTTCTTTCAGATTGCTAATCGTCTTGATCGAGTGGTAGCTGACTTGGGGAGAAAACCTCTTAAGGTCTTGGTCCAAGTCAACACCAGTGGAGAAGAATGTGGGTACTCTAATTTCCTTTTTCAATACAGTTGTGAACTTGATTTCTAATATCGATGGAATCTCTGAATGTCACCACTTTGGGCTTGCTGTGGAATTTCTCAATGTGCAAACTTGCGGTCCATAGTTTCGACATTGATACGCAACACATTGTTTATAGTTATGGATAAGTACTTTTAAGTGATCAGTTTTTGCTGTATGATGGCATATAATTCCTGTCTGTGAGCATTGCCAGAGTGAAGATCTGTAGTTCTCAAACTCTGTTACTATTTTGCAGCAAAATTTGGGGTAGATCCCACGGGGTGTGTAGAATTAGCAAAGCATGTCAAATTGAGCTGCCCAAATCTTGTATTTTCTGGTTTGATGACAATTGGGATGCTTGATTACTCCTCAACTCCGGAGAATTTCAAGGTTATATTCTGAAACACAAACTTAGTTGGACTGATGCTTCATAGGGCTAATATGTATGCCATTTGTTGAATGCCTAGACACTGGCTAACTGCCGGAAGGAGGTATGCAAGGAACTTGGAATACTAGAAGAGCAATGTGAGCTGTCAATGGGCATGTCTGCTGATTTTGAGCAAGCGGTAAGGAACAGATTACAAGAAGAGAACTAAGAGACGTGATAGCTGCATAACTAATGTCTAATGACATGTACAATTTTTGTGTTTGTACAGATTGAAATGGACAGCACAAATGTTAGAGTTGGATCAACCATATTTGGTGCAAGAGAATACCCAAAGAAGAACTAGGATGATTATATGTTCAGGTTTTGTTGCGAGAGTGTGTACGATTCTCCTCTAACAGATGCAATATTGATAATAAATATGTATCCATTTTCTCCAATATTTACACTTTGACATTACACCAGGTGCCATTAATAAGAATATTATTTTGTCATGGTGTCTCTTTTTGTTATCAAACATTTAGGCGAATTCCAATTCTATTCTTGGTTCTTTTGCTGTATACTGCCTGATTCATCATTAGCTTCCCAATAGTCTCTTCATCAAATACTCCTAAATTCTTCAATGGTTGTGATCAGCACGGCCTCGGCAGCCTAAAAGTAATTAACATTTTTTTGATATTGCAACTGTATCTTCTTGGAGCCTTTCTTTATACCTTGACAACGTCAAACCATACTTGGCATCCGTCTTTGTTCTGTCGTCCTGTACTTCCAGTTGATTCAAGATTCATCATTCATCTTTACCTTCTTCCGTATAAAGGCTTCAGATATCTTTCAGTTGGTACATCAGAAAAGGTACCTGCTGGGATCATCCTTGAAGTCTGAAGAGACGTCTTGCATATATGCTTTGCAAGCACTGCCCTGTGCAAGCAGCACAGTGCATATCATTGGCCAGCCCCCCAAGAGCCACTTTAGCTCTTCACTCACCTAAAGGCCATAGTCACTTAACCTTGTAGCAGATTGATAGATGCTGATAGCTCAAGGCAGGAATCAGGAAGATAACGAGGGAATGCAAAAAAGTAAGAAGAAGAACAAATCCATGCATGACTATCTTCAACTTTAATTCACTTGACTTCTGTTTGGAGTCAACTTTCATGATTCATCAGCAACAGAAGATATGTTCCTTGTGCGATGTGCTATCAAATATGTAGTGCTCATTCTCATATATTATGGAGGGAATCGTCATTTGCCCAATGATCTGTGAATTTTCCCATGTTAGTTTCAACTCTTGTGAAAATCTCCATGCTACATACTCATTTCGCTATCATTGTCTCTATAATTTCTGACATTCCTTGCTTCCAGTGAATTTCTCAAAGAATTTGTGATCTACATCAAAGTTCTCAATACCGTACTATTTGTACAACACTGAATGGTCAGAGGCTCAGAGCTTGGGAGAGAAGCTTTTGGTCACAGAAGAAATTCCCAAGCTTTCTGATACAATTTGCATGGATGTACAATACAATTGACATGCCAATTGCAGTATCCATTCCATTCCTTTCATCAAATATCATGCCCCAAGTGTCCAAGGTTCCATGTCTCCCACAGGCTGCCACATACAGGAGCATATCTGAGATCTCTTTAGAACCACTTTGCCTGGAATCCCTACCCTTTTTCAGATCAGATGCTCCTTATCCATATCAAATGCCACCCTCCTGGCCTGTGCTGAAAGATCAAGGGTAGATTTATACTACATCTCAAAAGCGACCTCGGATCGCGGCATCGCATGCTGTCCATGTCCGGTGAGAGTGGGGGATGAAGCCTGCTGCTTTTGGAGATTCGCTGGAGAACAGGATAAGAAGAGCAGCGTTGAGTGGCCGATGGCCATTGCTGTTCTTGGGCTTCTGTATGGAATCAGGCTCCCCTGAATGCTGATTTGGTCCTGACGACGACGCGATTCGCGACGGAGCCTGACCGTACTCTCACTAGCAGTGGTTCGGAAACTCTGAATGCGAAAGTAGTGGATTGCAGTTTTTCGACAAAAACATGAGAATCCAGGTACGATAATACTGGTTGCCATCACTGGTGTGATGAAGTGTGATTGTACAGGTTCCGCAACTCATTTGTATCTTTGCATCGGATGTCTGATTAATTGGACAACTAGTCCCTAGCGTGGATTCAGAGTTTAGCAGACCTGCATGGATGCTTAAATCTAGCTTCACTGATCTTTTAGCTCTAGAGTTCAGCAGACCTGCATGAACTCAACGAGGTTAGCTTTAACAGTTTAGCAGTTGTGTATAGTTTACTAGGACAGATGGAATCAGTTTAGCAGAGCACAGAAAAAAAAAACTATTTTGATCCTTGTTCTGCTTTGACTCCAAAAATAAAATCATCATCATTAATCGTAGTTCAATGCGTATACGCATGGGCAATATCTACCTTGCTCTTCCCACATGACACATGGACTTGGGAATGCTATTCTTTATGGTTGATCCTAATCACAGGGAGATTAAGCTGTAAGGAATCTGTCAACCAGTTTTTACAATTGTTCTCTCTGATCCTCAGACAGTTCACTCCAAATGGCACTTGCTTTTGTGTGGGGGAGAAAAGAGGCCAAATGATACTTGCTACACATATAGACATGTCTAGAATGTACTGCACATTTTTTTTATTTTAAATATCGTAGTGCATTGCTACGATCATCATGCTTACAGGACAAAATTCCAGTATTGAAAACAGAAGCAGAAAAAGGAAATCCTCACTTCACTTATCTTTACGCCACAGCATGTTACTCACTTATCTCAAGTAATTAACTAACTAAGCCAGTAAATTAAGACCACGCCATGATCTCTCTCCCCCTTGTGATTCGCGGAGCAGGATTAGAACAACTGCAAGAGCACTCGTTAATTATTGTTTTCAGGCCTTATCGAAATGCAGGCAGTTTTGCATCTTTTGCAAGTTCGATATTCCTCACCAGCCTATCATCATCTTCTTGGCTTCTTGCCACAAAAGAGAGCAAAAAAACTAGAGCGATTCATCCATCCATCCATCGAGCAAGCAAGCAAGCATGCATGCATGCAACATCCGAAAACCGCGCGCCGATATGTATCGATCGATTCCCGCCTTTATCCCCTCCGGAAATATACCATCGTTCACCCTGCGCCATTGCCAAGAAGATCCATGGACGCCCGGGCCGCGACCCCGGCCTATATAACCGTACGTGCCTCCCATAGCCTCGCGATGCAAGCAAAGCAAACCAACAGCACTCGCAGCTAGATCAATCGGTGATCACCGGTAATCAACAGACCACGCGATCTCCAAGGCACATTTCCTCACCGCCGTCGTTGAAGAGGAAGACGACGACGACCAAGGAGGAGAAGAAAGGAAGAGGAGATATATTAGATAGATCGATGGAGCGGGTGACGAGGCAGGCGTGGCAGCGGGCGGTGGTGGTGTTCAGCATGAGCACGTGCTGCAGGTGCCACACGGTGACGCGGCTGCTGCGGGGAGCTCGGGGTGAACGCGTGTGTGGGAGCTGGACGAGGAGCCGGCCGGCGCCGGCAGGGAGATGGAGAAGGCGCTCGCCGGCATGCTCGGTGGCTGCGGCCCCGGCGTGCCGGCGGTCTTCATCGGCAGCAGGCTCGTCGGCTCCACCGACAAGGTCATGTCGCTCCACCTCGCCGGCAACCTCGTCCCGCTCCTGCGCAACGCCGGAGCCCTCTGGGTCTAGAAAAGAAAAAAAGGAATTGCTACACAACATTAGTGTTTTTTTTATAGTTCAAAGGACTCAGTTTTTTTTATGTATGTAACATTCTTTCAAAAAAATATAAATGCTCTGAACCATAAAAAAACACTCTAGATCAGATGTTACGTGATGTAGAAGAGAACTGGAACTATAGTGAGAAAGGGTTTGGTAAATTCGAGGATTGAGGACTCGAAGAAACCTTTTGTTCAGAAGCTGCAAGCCGGAATACACAAGTTTGTCATCCGTGCTTAATTGCTAAAATTGAAAGTGAGCAATAGTTGATCCTACAAGAGTTTTATGGTGTTGTTAGGTCTCCTCGCGGGACTTCAGAAGGGAAACATGTTGCCCAGAATTACCTACCAAGCCAAAAATATTTTTTATCCATTAGGAATGTAAGTAAAAAGAATGCATGTATGTCCAAACAATTGTATCTTCTACCATAAAGAGTATGCAAATATGTATATATGTCCGGTGTGTAAAGCATCTCGATACAAATGTAAGAATCACTTCGATGACCGCGAGGGCATCAAGGTAAAGTAAGGACCTCATGTTAGAGTGTTATGGTATCTACCTGTAATTCTCCATTTGAAACGTTTATTTGTGAATCGAATGAAGGTAAGATTAACGTGTTGGCACTCGGAGGAGTGTAAGAAAGATACAAAGATAAGACACCCTACTGATTCTGTTTAGTGGAGAAACTTCAATAGGAACTTCGAAGACATCGGTGCAGAACTGAGGAATATAATGTTTAGGTTGAGTACAGATGGAACGAATATTTTCGATAACATGAGCAGCTAATATAGCACCTAGCCTATGAATCTATGTATGTATAATCTTCCTCCTTGGTTGTGTATGAAGTAGAAGTACATTTTGATGTTACTACTTATCCAAGGGCTGAAGTAACCTGAGAACAATATTGATGTATACCTAGCACCATTGCTGGATCATCTTGTGACATTGTGGAACGAAGGGATACCGGTATAGAATACAAATAAATAAGATAACTTAATTGTGCGCGTCATGTTGTTCTGCACCATCAATAATTTTTCTACCATTAGTAACCTATTAGAGTTGAGTACAAAAGGAGTCAAAACCTATCCACATTGTTTAAATGATACCGAGAGTATATGGTTGAACAACTCGCGTAAAACTGTGTACATACATGACCATAGCTTCTTTCCCAAGTATCACCCATACTACAAGATGAACAAACAATTTGAACCTTGGAGGTAGAGATTCCCACACGACTCTGAGGCACATAGGAGTAGAAAGAGATCCAATGCCGAGCGCGAGGAATGATTGAAAGAGGAGATTCATGCAGAATTTTGATGAGAGATAGCATCATTGGAGGAAAAACTCAATCAAGTTATCAACCAGTCCCCCTCAACATCAGAGTAGTTGCCCGTCCATACCACCTTTTGAACATAGCGACGTTCAATTACCTATCGACGATATCCAGATAATATACATCTTTAGAATGTTACATAGATAGACCTGTTGGACGTCTTAGTTAATTGTGTATTGTTATGTAGGAGCCTACGCCGTGCAACATCAGAGTTATGCTTGTTGGCACCATTTCCATTGAGGCTGGGTGGGGGGTGGCGTATCCATGCCTACTAAGGATGTTGGTGCATGAAGTCCAGCTAGAGACCGATTTTGTGAAGATCTAGGTGGATATGGTATATGACATTTTTAGGGTCATCCCACTAAAGAAGTCTCCAAACGACAAGATCATGACACTAGGGGATATCATCCACATATCCATCCAGTGGCGCAAGAGGGACATTGCTCTAGACCCTTTCATGCCAACATCTACCTAGAATAAATAGCTAGCCTCTTCACACGACCATCTACAACTTACGGTCTCTCTGACCCTCCCTTCAATGTCACAATGTGCACCTGATCCGCGTTGATAGACTGCCATATTGGCTCCCATGAAGACCACACTGAGCATAGATCAATAACGTGCTCATTCATCTCTCGTGAAGAACACATACCAGTGTGTTAGCAAGACTAAATCGAAGAAAATCAAGACCTAAAAAAAGCACTAGACATTCTCACTAGGAAAGCCGTTCATCCCGAATATGCTCTTAGTCAGCCTTGGAATGAGTGCCACTTCTTTGCATTCGTGGTACATGGGAAAGATCAACGAGACGAGGACACAATGCCTTGTGGGTTGCACCGTCAAGTAATGGCAGGGCGTTTTCTCCATGAGCCTGGCTTCTTCATGGTGGGTTTCGATGACTTGTTCGATCTTTTCAACCTCAATGTCTTACTTTTAAGATGATGCATATTGTAAGTGTGTGTAATTATGGCCTACATTCATGTAATACCGATAAAATATCATAACTCCTTGGTTTTGTATAGACACATGATGCTAGAAGCCACATAAAGAAAAAATCAGTCGGTTTTCTCGATCTATACTTAATCTTTGAGCAATGCATCGACCAAAATGCATTCTACATTGAGAATTACGCAATAATGGGATTGCATGCTCACAATGACATGGAGTACATACTTCTACCCTACAACTAGAGGTAAGTGCTTCACTCATTGCTATACCCATTGATTTGTACTTCATACACAATATGAACTTAGTTTTAAAGACTATGACGATATACATATGTAGGTGGCGCTGGATTTTAATTGTTATTGTGTCGAAGTGGAACAAGGTGATATACCTTGATTCCCTAATCAAAAGCAAGCATGACATTATACTTGTGCAACAATTAATCGACAGGTAAACTTATTTTATCTATAAATAAATCTATATACCCTTTGTTTGCAATGGTTGAGACTAATGTTTTTGAATTACGTGGGTCGTTCGCCATGTATATTGCTAAAAAAGGAAGACACATCAAAGAGAACACCACACTGCGACATGTGACACAATTTTTGGTACACGCTAGTACACAATAATCCTATATTACACTTCGTAATGATACCTCTCAAGCTGAACAAACTTAATATATGTAATTCTATTTCGCAGTGTCACCAGCAACTACAGGGCAACGCACGTGGATTCTATATTTACCACCACATGCAAGAAATCATGAATTTTAGGCCCAAAGATAAAGATATAGAGGTTTATCAATCTCACAATAATTACTTTCTACTTATATATATATATATATATATATATATATATATATATATATATATATATATATATATATATATATATATATATATATAAGTGCTTACACTTTTACACTTTCAAGAGATAGGGCATGAGAGTGCCTTCAAGTACATGACTTGTGAAAAGGGTGGGTGGGGATGCGAAATCCACCCACCCTTCCATTCCCATGACATGCCTCCTTCCCTTCCCATTTCTTTTCGTCTAACTGGAAGTGTAGTCATGGCTGTCTCATTCTCTTCTCTCATGCTTCCTCCGAGCTCAAACCTATCCATGGTTGTCTCGTTCTCTTGGATGCCTACAAATATGGATGCGAAATAGCTCTAGGACGCAGCCAAACTTTTGCTTCACGGGCTTAAACGGTGTGTTCTACTGCCTCGGATACGGCCATAGGTGTCAGACGTGTCACACCGTGTCGGAAGGGAGTTGACGTGTGAATGGTGTCAACACGCCAAAAAAATTGGACACACAAGTCCCGATAACACTGTTGAGTAGAACTTTTTATTGTATGACAGATTGATACATGTTTCTTATTTCTGTAGAATTTGTACATGTAGAGCTCATAGAATTTAAAATAAATCAGTCCAGATGAAGTTATATCTCCAAAGAAAGGTCAAAAGTTGAAATTTTTGTCAGGATAATGGGTCTGTAATTAATTAATAATGTTGAATTCTGTGCAGGTATGTATTGTAAGCTAATTCAGAAGTATTCAAATAAACTTCAGTCATTGTAAAAACGGGAAATAACTAATAGAACTAACAGCCTGGATATCTTCCACCAAGGATGCCAACTTTTTTTAGATTAATAATGTCAACATTTTTTGTATAAAATGACAAGGAATGTTCTTTGTTGTACAGTAGAACAAACAATGGCCTTTGACCTATCAACTTTTTGTAGCCTACTCAGCCAACAGACAAAGCATTAATAGAATCTGATAGCCCATAGTACACATGGTTCACGCAATTGGCAACTAGGAGATTGGACCATCAAGCAAACAAAAATTTTGAAATCTAACATATGAGACTAGTATTTGTCTGACCTCACTAGAACTAAACTGTATTCAGCTTGAGAGTCCAAGTCTGCCTTTCAGAGCTTAAACAAGAGAAAAGCACACTTGTGAAAATAATAGATAAAACTCCTTTGAAGAAAGCCCCATTTCAGCCAAAGCTGTAATAGCCTTGAAAATATAAGGGCACTACCTGGCAGAAGCGTATGAAAATGCAGACAGAGCCTTGTCAAATTATTTCGTCGAAAGAGAAACAATATTTTTAAGGAGCAACAGAATTCTGTATTGAAATTCAGAACAAATTGCTATATGAAAGGAAGGTGGCGGTTTATGTCAACTCAACTAATAGTAGAATTGAACATCTTAGAAAATAAATCGTTTGGTACCTCAAGAACTCTTTATAACATACAGCAGCTGCACGGTTATTTCTAGATATCCTATGAAGCTTCCCTAACATCAGATTCATTTTCAGAGTTCTCACTTTAGAAGGAATACCTTCCATCTGCAGAAAAACATATAGGTCAATAGGTCCTACTTCACATCATCTACCTTCATCATTACAGAAGAAGCAACCACACTTGGATCTAACTCTAACTCCTCCACCATATATTTGAGAGGACTTATTTCAGGTAATATGACAGGCAAACCAAAGTTGACAAAGAAAGAAAACCAAACAGAAGCAAATGAAAAGGGGGAACCTCTTGAAGTGCTTCACGGTGCTCACATACAGCAGAATGGCAAAGGCGATCTTAAATTTCACCTGCAACAGTAGAGCAAACTGAATGAGTTGTTTGCTAGAGGTGACATAGAAATAAATGGAACTCGGAGGGAGGGTTAAATTTCAGCTGTTCACACCTCATTTTCATTGAATGGAACAAGATTCGAAGAATTTGGAGGTGGTGACCGGCCTGTGGACACGGAGCTTCTGGTGTTACTTGTTGCTTGTCCAGGGATGCTTTTGCTATATTGCATAGCTTGCTTGCACGCACTCTACCATGGTGAAAAAGGAAATTAGAAGCTGGCATTGAAACGTGGCACACGTGTTCAATCGCCCGCGACACAATCAATTTCTGCGATGCAATATTACCAGCGCCCTAAGAAACTCTCTCTCTCTCTCCATATAAAGCATCACCATGTAGGACCTGCAATTCACCAACCAACACTTCAGCTCCAAGATGCAAAAAATGGGCTACCTAGGGGGCAACAGAAGTGGGCAATGCAAAGTGATCTGGATGCAAGAGGATACATGCATCTCATATATGAGCTGCCATGAATAAGTCTACGTTTATCTCCTAGAACTGAAGCAGTGGTGCGCAACAACATAAAGAAGATTGTAGGTAGGAATTAAGTAACAAATTTACTTCGATGATCTGGCTCAAAAATCGGAACACAAAAAGACAGTCAATCGAATGGTGTAGGTAAAGAAGTAAGACTGAATAGAACTGACATGATGACTACGTCACATCCCAATTTGCTCAAGGAAGTGGACCTACCAAGCTTTCCACCTTCATGGACACGCCAGCCTCGTCACTCCCTCCGGCCGAAGACACAAGGAAGCATCCCTGCAAGTCATGGCAAAGCATTATCCCCACGCAAAACCTCGATATGGGAGGGAACAGCAAACGAAACATAGTTGAGCCAGCCAGCTTGCACGCTCGCTCAATCATCCAGGCACGCATGGCCCACCCAACCCCGTTCACACAAGCGCATGCTGCGCGGTCCGCACACGTGCAAGCATTCGTCTGCACACGCGAGCAACAGAAATGGGGGTAGAGGGTGTTAAGTATAAGTGAATTATCGCCTTTTCTTATTAACTTAAACTTTTAGTTGAACTAGTTAGTGCATGTAACTCAATATGGTATCAGAGCCCAGAGATCTTGAGTTCGAGACCCGGTTGGCGTAATTAAAAAATAATTGCAGCCCACTTCTATTTTATGTCTTAGGACTAAGAGAGCTTACAAGTGAGGGGGACGGTTGAAGTATAAGTGAATTATTTGCTTTTTCTCATCAACTTAATCTTTTGGGTGAACTAGTTGGTACATGCAACTCAATAAGAGAGCGTGCAATATTTAGAGCAATCACGTTATATAATTCATTACTTCAAGCCACAAAGGGTTACACATGTATATAACTTAGCATGGCTAATGAGAATACATAACTAATGTGAACACAACACAAGATTAATATGAACTCAGGACGTTGAGCACAAAGCACGAGGAGGCGAGGCGTTCAGTAACCAAATAGTCAAGCTAACACGCTCCCGTAGTCTAAGCATCGGCAATGCAGATGTTTAGGTTGGATCTAAACTCCATGAAGACAAATGTAGGCAACCCCTTGGTGAAGATGTCTATGAACTGTAATGACATCGGTACATGAAGAACACAGATATGACCGAGGGCGACGCGCTCCCAGTCATGCGACGGCTCGTGCTCACGGACGACAGGCCGGCGATTATGATCTAGTGTGATAACGATGGTAGACGGAGCGCTCGAAAAGCCGTGGAGGAAGGGCCATGTCGACAAGCGTGTCGCGTCATACCACAACGTCATCGGAAGAGAGGAGGCGTCAAAAAGGTCAAAGTTAAGGAGGTGAAGTCCGAAGTCAAGAAACATCGAGGTGACGTAAACCGATCTATGATCGAAAAAAGTAGAGAAAAGTCGATCTAAAGATGACCGAAAAAAACTCTAATTAGTAGTCGATTGAATGATCAGCGTCATAACTTAAACTACAGGTTGCATAGCCCCCGAGAGAGATCATAGAGATGATATCATCTCCTAGGGGCGGCGGGGTGAAAGCTGTGGAGGCGGCGGTTCAAAAGCGGCACCACTCTGATACCAAGAGAGCGTGGAATATTTACGTCAATCACGTTATATAATTTATTGATTCAAGTCACAAAAGGTTACATATATATAGTCTAGCATGACTAATAGGAACACATAACTAATATGAATATAAGACTAATGTGAATATAACACAAAATTAATGTGAACTCAAGAGATTGAGCACAAAACACGAGAAGGCGAGTTGTTCAGTAACGAGCGTTTGGGCGGAGTCGAAGAGGTCGGCGTCAAGGAGGGCCACCATCGACTCCCACACCGCCTCCATCTCCGGCGACAGCGACATGATGCACTCTCCGCAAGGAGATTTTGAATTGGAATTCGTGTGGGGAATTTCCTTTGCTGTAGCCTCATTGGAGTAGTGGAGACAGGAGAGGGGATTTGAAATGGGACACTTGCTGCTGGGGTTGTGCTCTTTCGCGGCCCAATTACGCTCAATGATATGAATGCAAAAAAAAAATCACAGGAATTTTACGCTAGTTGCTCCGGATCTACTACAAGGAAGAAATCATAATTTATAGGAAAAAATCTATTTTTCAATCAAAGGCCCCGCTCCACTGGGCTGCAACTTTTTTTACTGTGTGGCACTATGTGACACTATAGTAGATTTATTTTTACACTGTAGATCTATTAATTTTTTTTTATGTAATTAATTTTTGAAAATGTAAAAAAGGAAAATAAAAAGGTTATGTCATCACAGATAATAAAAAGGAATACGGGGAAAAAGAAAAGGCAAAAAAGCCAGAAAACCAAAAAAAGATGAAATTAAAAAGGTAGAAGCTAGAAGCTTAAGGCTAAAGCTCAATGGCATGGGCCCCAAATTATTGCCCGAGTCCGAAAAATAGCATCCAACTTCAAAGCCGCCTACTTTGCATCATCAACTATCGAAACCGTTTATTTTTCACTTTTAGTCTGGTTTCATGAGTAGTTTTTATCATGGTAGTGGCCACATTATTGTTGTTGCCTGACGTGACATTCCAATAAGCTTACGTTGAGGGAGGAGGAAGGAGAGTAGGTGTTAAAGTATAATAAGTAGGACTAAGTTTTAAATATACTATTTACTTTTTAATTTTATCTTGCTAAATAGGTTGCCACGCCAACGTAAACTTACCTACTGAGATACCACGTCAATCAAAATTGGTGATGTGGCCACCAACATAGCGAAACCACTCACGAAAATAGGCTAGAGTTAAAGAGTGAATGGTTTTGATAATTTAAGAGTGCAAAATAGATGGTTCTAAAGCTGAAGGCTTTTTTTCAAACTCGAGTAATAGTTCAGGAATGAAAAATAGATTCCTCGGATATACTGAGGAAGAAATCATAATTTATACGGATACACTGAAAAAAAAATCATCTGTTCCAAATGGTCCTGACATGTGATGGTGTTCCATCGAGTTGTATTAGACATGGGCGTCGACCAAACAGGCCCGTGTCCATCGTAGCAAGTTAAGCGAGCTGTAAATATTTATCATAGGCCACGTCAGACTTTGCAGCTGCAAACCGAAGGAATACATGAGCGGTGCGACCGTTTAGATGTACATACACCACAGACTGAGGCTTTGAGCATTCAATTCAGATCAAACCATACAGTATCCAATCAGTCGCACGACGACACCATGCTGAAGGCTAAACTCAAAATCTCTCCTAAGAGATTTAGCTCCACTTACATAGATTGCACACTTACAACAAGTCTCAGAAAACTGATAGCCCTAGATCTAATACACTATGAAAAGCTACAGTAACACACACACAGCGGTACAAGCAGTTGCCCATGTCTTTGGGACTGCGAGGTACCAAACAGGGTGCTTGGCAGCTGGACGACCGACAACTCAAGCCTCTTCCACTTGCTCTTCCTCCTCCTGGAGGAGGTTCTCTCTGTTGTCGTGGGCCCAGAAACCGCGCACATCTATAAGCATGCTGGCGATAGTCCCGCCTTGCTTGCAGGAAAGGAGGTCTGTTAGCGTGATCCTGAGGGGATCTGCCGGCTTCACCATGTCCCAGATTTCATCCCTCACGTCTTCGATGCAAAGTTCATAGTTCCCGCCCTCGATCCATTTCTGATGTACATCTCTGGAAACAATAAGAAAGTCGCATGAGAAAATTGACATCAAAGTAAGAAGGATGCTGCCTGCTGATCTAATGGGGCAATAGGATCCATCAAGTTCAATAGCGAGGACTATTTCAGTATGGTTTTTGGATTAGGACGCTACTTTCAAACCTATGTCGAAAGATTATTGACAAATGCTACAGCTACGAGATCAAATTTAAGGTGTTTACTCAACACATTTCGATTTCCAAATTATTTACCTATAATTCTCATAATATATTTTGAGAGAACTATCACATCGTGTTGTGAGAAAATGCCTTTAATACTAATGGTCACATGCAACTGCCAGACACGCGTATCTCAAGAACAGTGTCACAATATGTTGTGGATTATAACTTAAAAAATACCACGTAAAATTTTTTTAGTAGCATCTCTCGATGTAATATGACAGGTTTCAATACTAAATGTGAAATGTTGTCATTTTAACATCATTGTGCATTGGATAATTAATACTGTGAATTGCAATTCCTGATTTTTAACACAAATATGCAAATGGGGACAGATTTGTGAATGGTGGTTGCATGATTTTCTATAAATCCTTGTGCAGTTGATCATATTATACAAGCATGGGAATCTCCTCGAGAAACTCCCTATTTGTATGGCTTTATTCTACACTGCCCTTCTCGATGCTGAAATATAGGATTATAGGAAGAGTAGGAGATTAACTCTGACTTAATGGGTTCATGGATACTACCGTGAGTCACTTTCGGTTTCTTATCCAAGATAGGTTCAACTGGTTAGAAAAAACAAGAGAACATCTTGCAAGTACAAAAAAGCTATTAAAGCGATGATGTCCTGCCTGATGAGTTCAGCAAGCGCCAAAAATGGCAGACTAAATATAGGAAGATGGTATCAGGCAGGAATGCTAACTCTCACAAGTCACAACCTCCTTTCTTTTCTTCCAGAATATAATTGCTTCTAAAAATGGAATAAATAGAAAAAAAATATAAATTTTTTTAAGTTTTAATTCGAGAGTATTATTGAACACAGTTTTCTATTCGAATAAATTATTGCCTTCACTCTGTACAGTTTACAAAGAAAGAGATTAACAGCACTGTTCAAAAAGTTATTGAGGCCGGTCTCAACTTTGATAAAAATAATACTAGGTTTAAATTTTATGCAGAAGACAAGATATTCTAATGAACCACAATCTGTTTTCCCCTACTTGAGGTTCCTTTTCCCAGGCAGATATTCTCAGCTAAATATGAATGACAATGTAGTTCAAACCAAAGGGGTAAATTTAGCATTGCTTTCAAGCCACATAGGTTGGTCGGAATGGCGTATATAATGGTTTCAAACTAAGCTAGAAAATGGTGTGCCAAATGGGTTGAAATTGCCCCTTGAAAAAAGGGGGGTTGCATCTGTACATCCATGAACAAATATAGGCAGGTTAACACAAGAACTGAAAATAGCTGCCACCACCAATCAAATACACAGTACAATTTATAAACTATTCCATGCATACCTAAATAGTGTATGGATATCAGCAGTGGTCAGGAATCCCCTTCCATTAAGATCGAGGCATCTAAATAAGTATGTCAAGCCTTCAGAAGTATCTTTGTTTTCTAGAGCCAAAACAAAGTCGAGATAGCTTTCAAAATCCATCTCACGGCTGTTGCCACCTTCAACTTTGCTCCGGCGTACATGTTCATCAAAAACTGAAAAGTACAACTAGATTGTTATTCTCTATTCATGCTTGAAGATTCATAGAAGCCATCCATGATCTATGTATTAAATACACAAAAACTTTGGAGTAACATGCTCAGATTTTCTGTTTCCTTTTTGGTTAAGGTGGTTTAGAAGAAACAATGTAAGCATCATGAGAACAGACGGCAAATTTTAACCTCTTTCGATGAAGATCTCTGTTAATGTTCCATCAGCATATTCCTTAAGCTCCTGTTTGCTCAATGTGCCATTTGTATCTTTATCTAGTGCAAGAAACATATCTGCATGGGCATAAGGTAACAATCAAACACAGAGTATAGACTGCACTAGAATGACAAAAGTTAACTTTTTGCAAAAACATGACTGCTATACTACCACCCCCCCCCACCCCCCTAAAAAAACAAATTTCACCTAAAAGGCAAAAGACAAATGAGGGCAGCTGACATACCACATATGCGCTGAGCTGAAGTCAAGGAAAACCAATTTTCAGCCTGCTCGGTATCAGTTACCTCTTCCTCACTCTCCTGAAAATAAAGTTGATATGATAATCGCTTGCGATTTTGGATGGTACAGATGTTGAGCTTTTAACGTATACTATAATTGACTTGTAGACTCCATCTTAAAAAATACTCCGTTTGAAAGTTAAGTAATGTAGCAAAAGTCAAAAGCCGTTTTGAGAAGCTGAAAAGAACAGGCCCAGAGTATGACGATCCAGAATATATTATATGGAGGATGCAACAAGATTATATTGTAAAAAGTACAAGATGAATGAAATTTGCACACCAAACTATGCAATCCTTTGTTTCTATTACTTGATGCAGTTCCATTAGTTCCTGAAGACAATTGCTCAGCAATACTTTCTTTATACATGCTTTCCCTGCAAGAATAAAAAATTATGACGGTTTCCTCATAAGAATAATTTGCACGTTAAAAGTTTAATTTTGTACCTCGTCTATGTGGATCACAGAAGAAAAAGAACTTGTGTGCAGCTATGCGGCAATACATTTGAACAAATGCCGATGGCATGTCACGCAATTGTGCCAAATTGGGGATAAGCCCTCTTATATATGCTTCCATTTCCTGCGAATATAATTTCGGTATATAAAATACTTATAAGGTATGAAATCTCATTAACATGTGCTGGGATGAAGTAGGGGTTTCCCTTACTGTTTCCCCCTCAAAAACATGTGTTGGGATGTCCTTACATGAGGTTGAAGGAAACCATCAGAATCCTCATCGAGTTCACTCATATCAATTCTTGCTTGAGTAAGAGAAACCTGAAGTAACGGTTAGCAAAATTATATGTGAACGTATCATTTATTCATATATATAAGTACATAAAAACAGCTCGTTTAAACAAAATTGGCTGCTGGGCCAGAGTTCCGAATTTATGTGGTACTTTTGTGTGATGGTTCAGAGTTACATGCTTGCCATTCTGATGTAACAGGGAGTTATGTTTTTAGCTGTCTCGATGTTGCTGTACCCAGGTGGTTTGTTTCAGTGTATAATATATTTCAGGTTCTTGTATTCTGGAAATACTGGTACTGTCTTCAGTAGCTTTTCTAACAAAGATGGGGGACCACCTCTTTATTCTTAAAAAAACAAAATTGGAATAACAATAAACTAAAAAATAATGAAGCAATCATTGGATACAATAGACATATATAACCACCCTCTTTGCCACTACACTATGCAGCAAAAATTCCATCAGATAACAATTGGAAAGAGAAATATAACGGTGTGGGCTTGAGTTACTCCTAGTTTATTAGAGATAAAAACGAAGCACATCATACAAATCAAATTGGTAATGCATACAGTTTTAGTTTTGAAAATAACTTACTGTTCGCATAACATAAAGATAGAATGGCAAGATTGCAATTCTCCCAGAATCATCCTTCTCAAACTTCATGAAGTTTGAAGGACTGAAGAATCGTTTGCATTTCTGGCCAATCTGCTCTGTGCACACTGTGGCAATATGGCAGAAATCTTCATAATTCATCTGCAGCACTCCAGAACAAATAAATGAGAAATATAATAACACAATTGCTGCAGCATGAACAGAAGGTACAAACGCGCAGTTCTTAGCCTCATAGTGGAATATGTACACAGAAAATTCAAACAAGCAGCAACAAACAAACAATTGACTAATGGACGTTAAGCATAGCACAAGAATTTTTTTTCGTTTTTAGATGCGCTTTCTGCGTGTATATTTTAAACATGCAATGCTTATCATCATCCAGGGAACTGAGTTGAAATTTAGGGGGAAAGCTAAGCACACAATTGACCATATTTGCATGTGGTGTAAAATACAGGCACCAAGAAAGGATCTTACCTTTTCAGCACCAGTAGCATCATCAATAACACAATTTTCTCTGAGACAAACCCACATGGCATCAAGATCATCAGCATTAAGCAGGAGTTCTGATTGTTTCTGCAGTTTGTTTAGAATAGTTCTCATAAGTCATAAGGCCTAGATCTTGAGAAGGTTAAATGCCAAAGCAACAAAGTCGGCAAACAAACTCAAACATGTCTAAACACCAATAACAAAGCCAATTATTACCTTCAGAAACCTGTATTTTGCCAACCTCTGAACCCTATGGCTAATGGATCCATCTTCAGGTTTCTGTCCAAAAAGAAAACATTAGTCTCATGTCATATTGACAACTAGCGTGATGCATTGTAAACAAGAAATGGCTGGTATTACTCAGCAAACCCCCAAAAGAACTTATTATCCTGATGCAAGCAATAGCACTGTTAAAAATCATATTTTGCATACGCTGCAAGTTATATCATGCATAAAAGAACAAGAAATCTCTGTATCCAATAAAGTAAACCAAGTTGTGCACCTTCTTGTAAAAACTTGGGATGGAACCAGCTTCAGCACTCTTTGCTGCCGCTCTTTGAAAATCTCAAGCAATATCCTTTTTGTTTCCAATTCTGCAAGTTGTAGGTTTAAGATAAATCATTGACACAGTGATGCAACATGGAAAATGCAAATATTGATCAACGAAGCAACCATCTTAGTGTAGCATTTGTACCGAAAGAGAGCTAGTTCTGGATATCATTCATCCCCATGAATACCAACCTTCGCAATTTGCTTTATTCAACAAAAGTAATTGAAAAAGGGCAATTAAACCAGCATCAACTCTGTGTATGTGTGCCAAAAATGAAGCTGCTATCAGATTTTGAGAAGCAGAGGCATTGCCGGCTTGGAGGACACTTGATCAAAACGAATAACAACTAGTCACAATTAGGGACAAGCTCAGATAGTATCCGTAATGTGTTCAAGGCGCATTTCCTCCAACAAGTAGACTAAATAATAAGGGCGGAAGGATTGAGTAAAATGTTGTTGCATGAGCGGCTTCTAAATGAGTGGTTGAGGTTGATGATTCACTTTTTCACCTTTTGATTATTGCCCGTCAGCTATTGAAGCGATAGTGTGATGTCCGCAAACTGCAGAATGGGTGCCACCAAACTATGATTCGGTGAAGGTTCTACACCAACCACGCGCTGTCCTGAACCCCCAATAGCAATGCGATCAGCCTTCATATCAACTAACAAAAAGCACAAGCTCAAACAGCATGCAACTAAAACCTTTTACCTTCCTAAGTCCTAAGTAGCTCCCTGACCGAGCCTCCTGCGCACACGGGACTCTGAAGCCCTCACGACTTTGGACAGGGGAAAGCCTCCCCCTCTCCACCCAAATCACCCACTGCAAATCAAGGGCGAACATTTTTCACGTATCCACCGGCTGCATTACGCCATCTCACATCCTGAGGCACAGAGATGTCATCCTCGTCGCAAACACCGTTTCAGAAATCCTCTTACCAGAACCTCACCACTTGTGCTCACCCAATCTCATCACCATTTCAGATAGGACACATGTAAAACCTAATCCTACCACCATTTCGCGGACGACACGCAAAATGTCAACCAAGCATAGCACCACGAGGGGAATAGAGGAAGCAGGAGCAAGCACTGACCCATGACGGCTTCGGATCCGAGGCCGGCGCCCGAGCCAACGAAGCGGCGGAGGTTGCGGACCCACGGCATGGACGAGGCCGGTGGGATCCGCCTCCCAGCGGGCGCCGCGGCGGCGGCGCCCGCGGAGGAGGCGCCGTCGGCGGAGGCTGGGCTCATCGTGGATCGCGGCGGGCAGCGGATCGGAGCGTGCGCGTGGGAGTGATGGCTGTTGTCGGGTTAGTGGCCTGACGCGATCCGACTTGGGATATGGGTTTGATTGAATCTCGGGCCGGACGGAATATGGGTTTGATTGATTTGACTGTGATTTTTAGTTTTTAATTAAAATTTTTGAATTTTAATTGTTTGAGATAGAGATTAAGAAGAAATACTTACTTGCTATTTTAGATGATACAGATATTAGATTTTTAACATGTACTATAATTAATTTATAGATCATATCTTGAAAAAATACTCTGTTTAAAATTTAGATACTATAGTAAAAACCAAAAATCGTTTTAAGAAACTGAAAAGAACAGATCTCTGCTGGTAACTTTTCGGCGCACCCTAAATTTAACAAAATAAAAAAATTATATCACCATGGGCAATAAAAAAACAAAAAGCTAAAAAATACAATACCATCAGAAAAAGATGAAAATAAAAGGCTAGAAACGAGAGACGGAAGCTCTAATGAGCAAGGCCATATCTCCACCGACAATACAAATAAATAAGAAAAAAAAGCAAAACAAAATAGAAAAAAGCTAAAAAAATCATAATCCAAAATTAAAAACTCGGCATATTCCAAATGGCTACTAACTTCTAAAAATCGGAAGCCGCTAGAAGTCAAAAGACGGAGCCACTTGGAGCAGCCCCTGAACGGGGACAGGACTGCTCTTTTCAGTTTATGGTTTCTACAAATAAATGGGATAGTTTTTTTTTTCAAAACGACTTATTAACATTCAATTTATTCATATAAGCACTCGCTTTAGGGACAAAATCAATCAGTCGCAGCCGAAAACAACAGGCCCAATGTGCGTACTGTGCCTATGAGGCTATGGCAATTGTTTTTTAATTCAAATAATTCTATGCAAGATTCGAACATGGGAATGGAAAACAGTGGAATATGATGGAGGGAGTAAAAACCTATAGCATTTTGAAAAAAATAGAATGACAAAAAGTTTTTTGGATCAAGTAAAAGTTTTGAATCTTTCACAAGTTTCAACAAAACAAAATGACCTGAGCGTCCTTTTGAGTGTTTATATTCGACTGTGCGCTCGGCGTTCATCTCACAAACCATTGAAAATCAAATTTTCATATCTGAAAATTTTCGAACTTCTAACTCAATCTAAAAACTTTTAACTATAAAATCGAAAAAAGTTTTAGCATAACTTTCAAAATCAAAATCCAAAGATTTCAACTCAAATCCCCAACTTTCACCGTGAAAAATCGTTGTTACCTCTGCTTCCCCATCGCCTCATCACAATGCGTAGGCAGCAAGGGGAGTGTTGTGATGCGTGTGTGGTCGTGATTGGCAATGGCAGTCGCATCTCGCCAGGCTGCTCCATAGCGGTGATAGAGGGAGCCGCGATCTTAGTCACACATAAAGTAGGGTCGATTATTTTTGAGCTACGGCTTACAATTTTCAAATTTTATATGTTTACAAGAAAAAGTATGAAAAAAAGACAATCGCCTACGATTTTGGCAGGTATAGCTGAAGTCGGTACAGTGTATACTATAATCGATTTATAGACCTCGCCTTAAAAAGACGTATTGTTTAAAAACTAGTTACTGTAGCAAAAGACAAAATTCACGAGCAGCAAGACTAGAAGAACTCAGCTAAAATATGAGCGAGGAAAGGGGAAATGAAAGTGATTATATATGATCCAACCTCTTGCATCGCCAAAATGTAACATTTTGATTTTTAGAGGTTATTTGAAACTTTTAAAATAAAACTCACCAGTTGTACTTTTCTGGAATTAATTAAAGCTTAAAAATACATTTTTAATAATTAAAAAGATTTAATATGACTAAAATAAATATTAACATTTGCTGAAAGTATTTTATTTGGGTTCCTTGTGTCTCAAGGATTTTTCTGGATTTATTTGCTATTTTCTAGAGTTCATTCTATTTTATTTGAATTTCTAAAATTAAGAAAACCCTAAAAATCCTAAGAACAGTACTAGGTCAAGCCCATTACCGTTCATCGGCCCAATCAGCTGTAGCCATTGATTTTCCCAGCCGCCAAGTGTAAACCATCTAGGCAAGCCCCAGCGGCAGGTGCCGAATCCCTTTTGTTGCCACGTGTTTTCTGTATTTTCTCCCGTCGTTGTCCGATTCGAAGCCTTGCCACGCGTCGCTAATCCATTGAATCGGTTACTATTCATCATCGTCTTAGTTCTGAACTCTGCCGCCGCCGTCCGCATCGTCTCCGCCTCCGCCTCGATTCGCGTGGGTGAATCGGACTTCGCCGCCATCTCTGTATGGCACTCCCTCGGCATCCGTGCATAAAAGCAACCATCGCCCTCGAGTCCTGCACCCCTTTTGCTCAGCTGTGCACCGCTGTCCACTAAGCTCGCCCGTGCCTTCACTGCTCCCATTGCCGGTGACCCTGTCGCCCTCGTCTGCTCCATCCGTTGTTTGTCACCGACGCCGATCGACCAGACGCCGATGAGTTCCGCCGCCTGTCCGCTGAGTTTCTCGTCCAACCGCCGGCTAAACCTCGCCACCACTGTCAGTCTAACCCTGCTTGCTCGCCGCATCGCTCGTGTCACCTTCGTCCGCAGAGATGTGCCTCGGTTCGCGTGCCGCTCGCCCCGACACCTCGTACGGTATGTCTAGTATCGGATAAACCTGGCTGATTAATTTAGAATATGGAAGTCTTGCCTGAATAATGTTAAGGATATAACTTTGTGCGCTATTGATCTAAGTTTTATCGTGCAAACTGCATGTCTTGTTTGGGATAGACCTGTCTGATTAATTTCATGGTTGCTGATTTTCATATGGTGCAAGGGGTGTGATGTGAAACCCTAGCGGGCGGGATTGAGTTGAGGATGAACTTTATAGAAGCCTTGTTATGATTTTCTTAGTGCGAGACTAATCACATCGTGTCGGTACAGTTATGCAACCTTTGCAAAGTGTAAAATTATTTGAATAGTCGTGTCCCCGATTATGGACAATACTCGGTGATTTCACATGAGAGGTAGAGTTTTTATAAAAATTTGGCTATCTTTAGTTCACTGGTGGTTTAGCTTGTGAATGGGTAGTTCACAAGTGTTTTATTCAATTTCATTGATTAGTTATTTATTATCATTTTTCTTTAAGGTTTCCTTTTAATCTATTTACTATATTTTACTTTAAATTGTTACTTTCTGTAAATTAACCTTTTAGTCATTCATTGGTAAGGTTTGCATATTATACTGCATCTTTGTTATAAAATGACTTGCTAAGTACCAATGTACTCACGACTTTATGCTCACTGTTACTCAGTTGAAGAAAAAGAGCTATGTCAACTGAAGATACCAGAAGAAGGATACTTCGACGACTTCACGGATTAGAACTTCGCTTCCTAGTTGATTGCCTGTGGGCATGTCGAGTGGCTTCTACGCTTAATTGCTGTTTTCCGTTGTCAGTTCTTAAGCCCTCTAGGCTGTATGTTGTAAAATTGGCCATAAGGTCGTACTCTGATAGTTATTAATATTTGTGTCTTTTTCTTTATTTTATCGTGCATATAGTTGATATTTCATCTATGTTACACTATGTGCACTAGCATGATCCTGAACTAGTGCGGTATATAAATAGAGTCCGAATTTGCATATTCGAGTCTCGACAGAGGTGATATCAGAGCCATATCGACTGTAGGACGAAGCCCTAATTAGAATAATCACATTAGCCTACTTTCAAAACTTATTTTTGAAATCAAATCAACCAAATTAGATATTTAATAATATCTCTATTTCCTTACCTCTTTCCTATGATTCTCGCTCTTCGCCTTATTCCAAAAATTTGTTTTTCCAAATCCGTAAACTAACTTCTCTCCCTTATAATGCCTTAGATGTCTTAAGCTTTTTATAGCCAGACTGGAGGATGGCGAGGACTTATCTAAGTTTTGTTGTGGAGTCTTGGATTAAAGAGATCATCTTCACCAAGGATGAGAAGGCAAAAGTCCAATGTATTGGATGCATCACCAGGTTGTATTTCACCACAAGAATGGGCAACCAAGTTCTATACCATAACTTTAAAAGCATTGGTGCTTGTGGAGAGTGGTCTGTGTAAGGATTGCGCACAAGGCTATTCAACGTCTTTACAAGTTATACAAGATCAGCATGCCCAAGCTCATTCAAAAGTTTAAGGAGCAATATGTAGCTACTCCCAGTGTAGCAGAGCAAGAGGAAGTCATGGAGAAATCTCAACCGCAGCTGCCAATGCATCTACTCTTGCCTACGTCATCAAGTCTGGAGGAGAGACGACGCATAACAGACAATCGTTAGGAGTACCTTCGACACTTCATTCTAGCCAGATTAGAAGAGCAGTGGCCGCGAGTCCATAATTTGTGGGTGGTTTACAGTGACTTAGAAGAGGAGTCGAGCAAGCCCTACATGATAGGACCCGAGTGGGAGCCCTTAGATTCAACCCTTGTATAGTTTAGAGAGTGCGAGTATAACGTTTTGGCTTTTATTCGCAGTTGCTTATGACGTGAGCTGCAGTTTTGCCCTTAAAAGCATTATATTGCAATTATGTCAAATCCCCCTTTTTTGAGTATTTTATTTGGTTCTTTTGTTAACCCCCCAGGTAAGTGTTTGTTTAGTTTAAAGTTGCTATTAGCAAATCCTTAGACGAGTTTACCTCTCACCTTTTGAGCCTGGTAAAGTCAGTAGTTGTTTTCCTTTCTGAGCAGTAAAACATAGTTGATACTTGGAATTCAACTGGTCATAGTCAGATGAATCAGGGTCCAAGAAGCAGTAATACAAATCTATCAACTTAGGGACCGCAAGTAGCCCCAATGGGATTAGATCCAGATCTCAGTCAATTCATGGTAGTCTAAACCCACTTGATGTACACCAAGATGTAGAACATGAACGCAATGATGAACAGACAGAACCAGGAAGTAGTTGCACCTTAACTAGCTCGTCAGCAATCCAGATTTGTAGAATTTATGAGGACAAGACCGCCCACTACTCTCGATCTTTTGAGCTTTTGAAGGCGGATGATTAGATTCGTTCAGTTGAGAAGAAACTGAACCTTACTCAGTACACTGATCGCGAGAAAGTGCTCTACGCAACCTATTAGCTAGAGAGAGCCACCGCAGAATGGTGAGAGAACTACTACGCCGCTCATGAATATTAGGATAGCATCTCTTAGGCTGAGTTCACAGCAGCATTTCATCATACCCATATCTTAGATGGAGTGATTGAGATGAAGAAGGAGAAATTTCATGAGTTGCAGTAGAAAGCATATCAGTGAGTATCTTGACAAGTTCATCCAGCTAGCTCGATATGCACCAGAGGATGTTGCCATAGATGATGCTCGTTAGAAGAGATTCAAAAAAGGATTGAACCCAGGATTGAAGGTTCATGTTGTGGGTAATGAGTATGCCAATTTTTAGTACATGATGGATAAAACAATGCTCATTGAGGAAAGTCGTTGTGAGCTAGAGGAGTCCCACAAAAGAAGGATGATGCAACAAGGAGCTCACCTGCATCAACCTCAGAAGGCTCGTCTCAGCACATACCAACCCGCTCGTGTGCCATCGTAGCCAGGTTTCAGGATGTCAGCCCCAACGCCACGTCAGTTCTAGTCAGGATCACATCCTATTGCATCGAGCAGTCAGCATCGAGTAGTCGAATACCAACTCGACAACATCAGTTACCTGCTACAAGTGTCATGAGCTAGGACACTATGCCAGCAAGTGCTCTTAGAGACAAGCTTCGACGCTAGTCTGTTTTAATCTGGGAGCCACACCAGATCGGACCCCTGCTTCGGGATCAGAATGTGGAGTACCCCAAGTGCCAGGCTAGGCCAGTCGAGCGCCGCCATTAATCGTGCGAGGACAAGTGAACTATGTCACTGCTTTGCATTAGCCATTAGTCTAGTGCCAAAGGTTGTGATTGGTTAGTTCCTACTTAATTTTGTTTCTACTACAGTTTTGTTTGATTCTAGAGTTTCACATTCATTTGTTTCTCGGAGTTTTACGTTAAAGTAACGGTTGAAAATTGTTGTTCTTAGATCTATTCTTTTGGTCCAATCTCTGAGCTTCAAGTTGAGTATAAATCTCGGTTGTCTAGGAGTCAAGATAGCTGTTAGATCATATGATGAATAATTGACAATTTGATATGTTGAATAATTGATAATATTATTTGGCGTAATTGTGCGAGGTGTGTTGCGTGTGTGCGGATTGACGTTGGTCAAGTTCGGACGAACTTGTGCTGAAAAAATATTCTTTGGTCTTTGCATGTGCAGGTTGAGCATGGAGCGCGATCGTGGTTGATGACGAGGAGAACCGAGACTAGGATGGGGAGATCCGAGGTCAGGCGGTCAAGAGATGGTCGAGTTTATGCTTGGGCACGTGAAGAACAAAGATGGGTGATGCGTGGAGAAGATACAGGAGGTGCAGTCCGGGAGGTGTCGACACGTGATAAGCTAAATAAATAGAAGCGTAAAAATAATTAAAAAAAATCATGTTATGAAGGGTTTTAGGCCCCTTGAAAAGTAGTGGGCCAAAAAGCCTGATTGAGGCGAAAAGACTCAGTATGAGTTGTATTAGGGTTAATGACGTATTGGAGTAGGTTGATGATTTTTAGAAGGGCTAACGGTGGCCATAGGAGTATAAATAGAAAAGCAAGGTTTATGTAGAACTCATGCACGGGAGGTGACCAACTAGAAAAATTAAGGTCCTATGTGGCGGATTTTTAGTGTTCGGTCGTGAGTTGAAAAAGGATTAGCCAATTATTGCACAAAGATAATGGAGTTGTTTTGCATGGCAATTGCATGCATGGTGTGACGGCACAACATCGGCCACCTCGCCAGAACTTCCTCTTGTCTGCACAGAAAGCTTTGGCGGCGGCTGATTAGAAGAAAAAGAGGCGGCGTGTTACTTGGAAGCGACGAGCGTTCAAAATAAAAGGCGAGGCGACGTCATTTTGATCGGAAACACAACAGCGTCCAGATCCAGGTCTCTCTAAAAATAAATATTTTTCTTTTCAATTCCTATTCTGTCTAAAAACAACGCCTAGATTGGAAACTCAAAAGCGAGTGTACTGGAGCTTTTCAATTCCTATTTTGCTTCTCTTTTTGTATGTTTAGCTTTGTGGTTACTGCTTATTAGAGTTTAGATTCTCGACTGCAGTGACCGTTGGATCATACAAAACAAAGTGCAAAAAGGGAGTTAGAATTTTCTAGTTACTTGATAGATACTGCGTCCTAGTTGTTGCATGTTAATAGGGGAGATGGCATGCATGCAGAACTTGGTTTAAAGAGAATAGCTAGCCAGCAGCACAAGTTTTTTTTCTTCAATAGGTTCTCGTGAGAAAAGCACCAGGGTCTCTTTTTGCATGTACTAGAACAGATGCAAGGGAAAGGTCACTAGTAGCAACAATAAAAAGATAAAGATAAAATTAGTGTTTTTCTTTGTTATTATTGTTATTTTTTTGGGTACGCTTGCTGTGGCATAATAGCATAAAATTTCAAGAGATAATAAATTGAAGAAAAAGTTCCTTTGTGGATTACAATCATTTACCACCTCTCTGATTGCCATCGACGATCCTACAAATGGTATCAGAGCAGGTTGCTATGGCGTCAGAGAGGTATGTAAATCGTCCCCCCATGTTAGATGGTACTGATTTTGCTTTTTAGAAGTATCATATGCAAACTTATATTGAGGCTCAAGGTAGTGATGTTTGGAGAATAGTTTCTGCACTATATGAGGTTTCTCCTACTGTTACTATTCTAAATAAAGTAGATGTAGATTTAAATGCTCAAACTTGCAACTTACTATTTGAAGGGATTTCTCGCAAAGAATTTGATAGTGTAGCTCATATTAAATCTGCTTATCTAATATGGAAAACTCTTTACGATTATCATGAAGGAACCACTAAACTTAAAAAAGTGCGTAAAAATCTTTATTAAAAAGAATATTCTAATTTTGTTATGAAGCCTGGTGAATCCATTGATGATCTCTTTGCTCGCTTTGAGAAAATATTAATTAATTTGCGTGGTGTTGATGTCATCCCTGTTGATGAAGATAATACAACTAAAATTTTGAGATCTTTAAGTTCTGAGTGGTTGATGGTTGTCATAAATATTAATCAAATTGTTGATCTAGATACTTTAACCTTAGATGATCTTTATTCTAGATTGAAAACCTATAAGATGGAAGCTTTGCCATCTAAGACTGAAAAATCTTTATCATTAGCACCTGTGACTAACCCCATGTAGGTTGCTTTGTCAAGCTATTTATCTTGTGTTTCTTTGTCAGTGAGGATTTGGCGTTAATTTCCTCAAGATCATATAAGGCACTTAACAATGTGAGGATGAGGAAGCGAGGTGGTATTTCAAGTCCGATCAGGTGCTTTGAATGTGACAAGCTAGGTCACATTAAAATGGATTACCCCAAGCTCAAAGGGAAGGTTATCAAAGAAGACAAGAACCATCGTCGTCGCCTATCTAAGAACAACACCAAGCGTGGAAATTTCTGTCGCAGATTTGCCGAAAGGGTCCTTACAGCAATTGAGCATCTTGATTTGAGTGATGGGGACTCTGAGAGTTGCGACGATGAAATTGATGATAATGATGATTCGAAAGGTAGAAAGAAAAATGATGATTTCACAAGCATATATTTCATGGCAAGGAGTGATGACAATGACAGTGATCCCGATGTGCTAAGACCATCTTATGATGAAGTTAAAGATGGTTTGATTAAACTTGCTATTGAATTGAAAAAGATCAAAGAGAAATTGAAAGAAAATAATCTTGTTATTGAAGGCATAAATTATGAGATTAATAAACTTAGAGTTTATGTGCCTGTTCTTTTTGGCTGCGGCTGATGGCTTTTTGGCTGTTTGCGATAGAGATTGCGAAAAGAGATATTATCGCTTACGATTTTTGATGGTACATATATTAGTCTTTTAACGTGTACTACAATTAACTTGTAGATCCTGTCTTAAAAAATACTCCGATTGAAAGTCAGGTACTATAGTAGAAACCAAAAGCGGATTTTAAAAGGCAAAAGCAAACATGCCCTATATTTTTGATAATGAATCATGTGAGTCTTATGAAGTTTTACATTTTGAGTTAGAGAATACTAAGTCAATTAATGCTATAAATATGTATCAATTTAGAGATGTAACTGCTAAATTTGATGAATTAAGATTGGTACATGACTCTTGTGATAAAAAATTAATATGTACTAATGATGAAATTGGAAAGCTTAAGTTTAGTATTTCAAATGTTCATTCTAAAGTTTGTTCTAAATGTGAATTATTAGAAGCTAGACTTAACTCATCCCAGGAAACAATTCAACAGATGCTTTATGATAAGATATCTTCTTGCTCTAACTGTCCAAAATTTAATACAGAGATAGACGCTTTGACTAGACAACTTAATAATTTTGCTGAAAAAGAAAGATTAGTTTAGTCTAGTGCTTCTAAGAATCTTGTGAACGAATCTATTAGATGCACAACTTGTTTCACTTTGGCTAAAGAAAATGAGTACCTTAAGGAAACTTTAGAAAGATTTTCTTTTGGAAAGAAAAATCTGAATATCATTCTAGATAAGTCAAAAATAAGTGTAAAGAATCGGGGTCTAGGATTTAATTTTATTGATCATGCCAAGAATAATCCTCCTAAGATTGTTAAGCCTCTTGAACTTGGAAAAAATTGAAGTAAAACCTGAACCAAAATAAACTGTGTTTAAATCTATTGGTTTTGTGCAAAGCTTAGTTGCTAATGCTGTAGGTGCTAGTTCATCATCTCAAAATAATTGTAATGATGTTAGATTTCATTGCACCTATCGTGTAAAAGATGGACACTTGCATGAATTTTATTTTAGGTATGCTAAGAAAGAGAAAAGAGAAAGATTGAATACAATGAGACAAAAATATATGGCCTTTTTTGTTGTTCCTAGAACAAATGCAAAAGGTAGATTTGTAGAAAATTTTTATGATGATTTTAAATCTGCCTCTCATGCTGGATTGAGATATAATTTAAGTAATTTACCTTCACGTGCATGTGGTTCTGGCTCTAGTTTTGTTGCTCCTATTCATCGTGTATCTCAGTATCGGATTCCTAAATCTTATTTCACTTACCCCAGTACTAAGATACCGATGATTGTTCGTGCTTTGTAGGCTCGTTGTAAACAGAAGGAGAACATATGGTTCATTGACTCCGGTTACTCTCGCCACATGACTGGAGACTCACGATGGTTCTCCTCTCTTACCCGTGCCACCGGTGATGAGATGATTACTTTTGGGGATAATGCTCAAGAGCAAGTTCTTGCAAAAGGTACCGTGCACGTTAACGACAAATTCATTTTAAAAGATGTTGCACTTGTCAATAAGTTGAGCTATAATTTGCTTTCAGTTTCACAGTTGATAGATGATAATATTGAGGTGAGCTTTAAAAAACATTCATGCTGTGTTTTAGATTCGTCTGGAAATCTAGTATGCAAAATTATTCGAGTTGGTCGGTTGTTTAAGGGTGATTTCTCATATTCATCATCTTCTGATCTTAGGTGTCTAGTTTTCTTCTGATTCTAAGGACTTATTTTACTGACACCGTAGATTAAGACATATTGGTTTTAATTATCTTTCTCGAATCAGCAATATAAATCTTGTTAGAGGATTACTTAGTCTTAAAATTGAAAAATCAGTGGATTTAGTTTGTTCACCTTGCCGACATGGTAAAATGGTTGCATCACCACATCCTCCACTCACACTTGTTATGACTGATGCTCCAGGTCAATTATTGCACATGAACACTGTAGGGCCTTCTAGGGTTCAGTCTGCTGGAGGTAATTGGTATGTTCTTGTTATTGTTGATGATTTCTCTAGATACTCTTGGGTTTATTTTATGACATCTAAGGATGAAATTTTTGGTCATTTTAAAGAACTTGCTCTTAGACTTGCTAATGAATATCTAGAGGCACTTAGAGCAATTAGAAGTGATAATGTAACTGAATTCAAGAATACATTATTTGCTTCTTTTTGTGCTGAAAATGGTATAGATCATCAATTTTCTTTAGCTCGTGTGCCACAACAGAACGGTGTTATAGAACGTAAAAATAAAACTTTGGTTTAGATGGCTAGAACAATTTTATATGAACATGCTACACCTAGAAAGTATTGGGCTGAAGCTATTTCCACTTCTTGCTATATCTCTAATAGAGTATTTTTACGAGCTAAGTTGCATAAGACTTCTTATGAGTTTCGTTTTGGTCGTACTCCTAATATTTCTCACCTGCGGGTGTTTGGCTGTCAATGTTTTATTCTTAAACATGGCAATCTTGATAAATTTGAATCTAGATCTTCACGTGGTATTTTTCTTGGATATGCAGCTCACACTCGAGGTTATCGTGTACTCAACTTAGAGACTAACAAAATTATTGAGACCTGTGATGTCACTTTCGATGAGGCTAGTCCTGGTACTAGACCTGACAATGTTGGTATACAGATAACTGATGCATCAGAAGACATCTTTTATGACTCAAGTTGTCTTACATTTCATTGATTCAGACTCTCAAGTTGATGATATTTTCACAAAACCGCTTGATTCTTCTCATTTTGCTCGTTTGCGAAGTGAGTTGGGTATGTTGCATCCTATGGGATTATTCTGATGGGGAGATGTTATTTAAAATTTTGAAAGCTTTGTTTATTATTCTTGTCAAATAACTCATCAAGTCCAAGTTATTGGAATAATTGAGTAGTAGAGCTCTCTTTATCATATTTACTCATATGTTGTGTAGCTTTGATCACTACTGGTTATAATTAATTTGCTACATTTGAATTAAAAGCATGATATAACGAAATACTTTGACTAGATTAATTATATTTATTACTTTGCGATGTCTATCGAAAATGATTAGTTTGATTGTGAGTCTTATTTTAACTCTTGGCTATGAGGTTCGCATGTTTCATGTTGCAATCTTTTTATGATCACTTAATTTAGCATGTTATAAAAAAAATTAAAAAAGAGACAATTGAAAAGATGTATGTTTCAAGTATGCCATGGTAAATAAAAAGAAAAACACAAAAGTATGCAAAATAAAAAGAAGTATGCTTCAAGCATGCCACCATCAAAAACAAAAAAATGCTACAAGTATGTCATTATAAAAGAAGTATACTACAAGTATGCCACATGCCAAAGTATTGAGTGTGCAACAATAGGTTGCTCCATGAGATTGCTAGTTCGTTTAGAGTTAAAGTTTGCTTCACTTTTAGGCTTTGACTTTTCGTTGTGATATCTCATTAGGTTCTTTATAATTAGTCTAGACATTGTTGTGATGCTTGTTCTTTTTGACTGCGGTTTATGACTTTTGGCTGAAATTTTTGAATTTTAACTGTTTACGACAGAGATTATGGAGAGAGATACTCACTTGCGATTTTAGATAGTACAGATATTGGGCTTTTAACATATACTATAATTAATTTGTAGACCTCATCTTAAAAAAATATTTCGTTTAAAAATTAGATACTATAATAAAAATCAAAAAATATTTTAAAAAACTGAAAATAACATAACCCAGGCCCTATAGCACGGCAATCGTGGCAGTGTACACCCCCACTCCTCCCCCCTTCCCTGACACGGTGGCGGATTCCTCATAAGCTGCTGCTCTCCCGTCTCTCCATCGCCTCGTGCGAAGCAAGCCTAACGAAACCCGACGCGGCGACGCCCGCGACAGAAGCCATCCTCTCTCTCCCTCTCTCCCTAGGGTTTGCAGCCTCCGGCGGGTAGAGGCGGCGGCGGCCATGGCGGGGCAGGAGCGGAGGACGATCGATCTGGAGGAGGGGTGGGCGTTCATGCAGAAGGGCATCACCAAGCTCAAGAACATCCTCGAGGGCAGGCCCGAGCCGCAGTTCAGCTCCGAGGACTACATGATGCTCTACACGTGCGTGCTCTCCCCGTCTCGCTCCCCCCTCCGCCTCCGCCACCCCTAGGGAGGGTTTGGTCCGATTCGATTCGATCTGGTCCTGATCTAGGGTTTCTCTGCGTTTTGCAGGACGATATACAACATGTGCACGCAGAAGCCGCCGCACGACTACTCGCAGCAGCTCTACGACAAGTACCGCGAGTCCTTCGATGAGTACATCACCTCCATGGTGAGCAGCATCGATTGCTTCCTCACGCTCATGTGAATGCGTGTGCGCGCCTCATGGATGGTTTTGCATGTGCCGGTGCTATTGGGTATTTGGGGTTGGGTTCTCTAGTCCGAGGGATCACGGCCAATCGGTGGGTGTTTCGGTTTTGGTGGACAGTTGCGCCGATGGATTAGCATCTGGACGTCAGAATGGGGTTGGTGTATTTGGGGATTTCCTTTCTTTTTTTTTCTTTTTTGGGGTTGCGTTAGTTACTGGATAAATTGTTTTTCCTGGAGTAGGTATATGCAGATTGGCCCATACTTTGCATTGATTCACGAGTAAACACACGTTTGTTTGACAGTGTATTCCTTAGGCGAGTTACATTATTCTTTCATTTATTTATGCTACATTTTTTGGGCCAAAACTATCCTAGAAGCAGGAAAACTGGAACCCACCAAAAGTAATCTTTTACAGGGTCATGTCAATGGGATGATTGTCTGGCTGTTTCTGAGGAGATTTGCTTAAATGTCCTGCAGTAGTGCTGTACCGCTGTAACCATACCATGCTTTCTACGGGAGTATGGCTCTTCGGGGTTGGGCTAAACAAGGTCAGATAGCATGGATTTCACAATCGGGAAGGATCTCACTCAGCAAAATATGCCTTATCTTGTTGAAACGAGAACTCTTGCTCATAGACGGTTGCTCCCACATTTTAAAATTGTTCTGGATGGTTCCTTTTGATTGTTCTTGAAGAATTTTTCTATGCGCGTATCTGGAAGCAATGGCCATCGCTGTCCTCCCCTCATTTTCCCCCTCTTGATAACTAACGAAAAATTTGAACTGTTATTTCTAATTGCATGCATCTTGATCTGATGAGACATTTGCTCTAGCTATTTTGGTCTATTGCCAAGGTTTACTTGTTGAATAACTTGCTCCGTTAGGGTGACTATTCTGGGCTCATTGTATGTACATGGCTGCTCATTTACGATAGTTAGTTGTGATCCTGTAGAGAATGCCTACTTGCAGAGTTGTATGGTCTTTTTAATGGATGAAATTTAGATAAGTTGTTGTCCGTTCATACTATTTTTAGGTATAAAGCTACATAGTATTGCTTTGAAGAATTGAGTGCTCAATGTCATTATCATTTAATGAAGAGGAGTTTTCTCCACCATATTTATTCAGTTGACTGATGATGCATCTTTGATTTATGAAAGTAATGTATTATCATATATTCTTTCCAAGTTCATTGATCTTATCGTCTAACTGGATATCCTCTGGCCATCTCTTTAGCAATATGTGGTGGGATGAATGGAGACTATGAATCAAGGGTGATAATTATGCTCTGATTTTGACAGGAGTCACGTGCATTGACCTTTTAGTCCAATTATATTGTATAATTGTATTGCATGCTCTATGTCTGTGTTATCCTTCATTGTATTCGTATGTTCACTTTTTTGAGGACTTTTTATTGCCTAATTTTAATTTATTGCAGGTCTTACCTTCATTAAGAGAGAAGCACGATGAGTTCATGTTGAGGGAGCTAGTACAAAGGTGGTTAAACCATAAAGTCATGGTTCGGTGGCTTTCACGTTTTTTCCATTATCTTGATCGGTACTTCATCTCACGGAGGTCCCTTACACCACTTCAAGAAGTTGGGCTTATTGGCTTCCGAGAGTTGGTAAAACAACATTTACTTGATTTCCAGCTTTTGTTTCATGCATGCTTTTAGTCTTCTATGTCCTGATCAGTTCAACTCATGGTAACAGATATATCAAGAGATCAAAGGACAGATAAAAGATGCAGTGATAGTTCTGGTGAGTCTATGCATCTCTATGTGAGTTTATATCAAATGATTTATTTGCGTATGACAGATTGTCACAATACCTTTCTTCAACAGATAGACCAAGAGCGTGAGGGTGAACAGATTGATAGGGCGTTGCTGAAGAATGTCCTGGATATATTTGTTGAAATTGGGTTAAGTAAAATGGATTGTTATGAGAATGACTTCGAAGATTTCTTGCTTAAGGATACTACAGATTACTACTCTGTCAAGGCCCAAAGCTGGATTCTTGAGGACTCTTGTCCAGATTACATGATAAAGGTACCTTCTAGAAGGCCCTTGTGACTGCTTGTACCTGTATTTATGCATGGGATAATTTTCTTTAATTGATGATGCCTTTTTCATTAGGCTGAGGAGTGCTTGAAGAGAGAGAAGGAGCGAGTTGGTCACTATTTGCATATTAGTAGTGAACAGAAGTTGTTGGAGGTTTGTTGAAAGTTCAATGTTCCAATTTCATAGTCTGTACTGATGATTAATATATGTTTTTACCGCCTGCATTTCAGATATGCATTCATAGTTTTGTATCCAGAATGTTGTAATGATCTTTCTTAAATAACATCTAGCATGATATTTCCCCGTATGGTCTGCGGTGTCATTTTATATCATTATATTTTTCTGGATTCACAGAAAGTGCAAAATGAATTGCTTGCCCAATATGCAAACCAACTGTTGGAGAAGGAGCATTCTGGATGTTATGCATTGCTTCGTGATGACAAGGTTCGACGAAAATGAGACGTGTATTTCTTAACAGTATATCATGAATCATGAACAATATTGACCACCCATTCTTCTGTTGCTACAGGTTGAGGATCTTTCTAGGATGTACAGACTCTTTTCCAAAATCAGCCGTGGTCTGGAACCTATTTCTAACGTGTTTAAAACGGTATTGATTATAGTGCCTCATTCTCTGTTAACTCACCCATTTTTATTCCTTAGAACTATTTATACATTGTGATTAAATTATACTTCTCTGCAGCATGTTACGAATGAGGGTACAGCCTTGGTCAAGCAAGCGGAAGATTCTGCTAGTAATAAGAAGGTGCAGTATTTACTTCAGCAGTTGCATTATTTGTGTTCCGTTTCTTTTGTGGTTATCTGTGATTGCAATTTTTTGTAAACCAGCTTAAATTTGCACTATAGTATCATGTAGTTTCAAACTACTCCACATTAACAGCCGTATACTGTTTATATCTGACCATTGAAGCTAGGTCACTTAACTGGCTTTCATTTCTCAGTCTTTAGTTTTGTGTGCATTGCCATTTTGTTTAATATTTGCTCCTAGTGTGTCCAATTGATGCTTCTGCATTTGCTGTTTCTGGGTGCTCTGTAATGCTCGCTGTCCTGCCATGCAATGGTTCAATTTTGTGTTATTTGGTTTATTTATCCTCGAATACATATCTAAAATCAATCATTTGTACAGCCAGAGAAGAAGGATATGGTTGGCATGCAGGAACAGGTGTGTATCTTGATTTGACTGCACTTCTGTTGTGTCTTTTATTACCCTAACGTCAGTTATTTGCTTTTAGGTTTTTGTCTGGAAAATCATTGAGCTGCATGACAAGTACGTAGCATATGTCACAGATTGTTTCCAGGGACATACTCTCTTCCATAAGGTCTGCCTATTGATACATTCACACGCCGTTTTGTTTTTATCATAAAGTTGAAAATGCTGCCTCATTCTCAAATATCTCTTTCTTCAGGCACTTAAAGAAGCCTTTGAGGTCTTCTGTAACAAGGGTGTGTCTGGCAGTTCCAGTGCTGAATTGCTCGCCACCTTCTGTGACAATATTTTGAAGAAAGGTTGCAGTGAAAAGCTCAGTGATGAAGCCATCGAAGATGCCCTTGAGAAGGTACATCTTTGCCTTTTCTTTTACTGCTATTATTAAATTTTGAGATCAAGGGACTTTATGTTTGGTGAATGATTTTCAGGTGGTGAGATTGCTTGCATACATCAGTGATAAAGACCTCTTTGCCGAGTTCTACAGGTAACTTCTTTCCTGCTATCTTGCTTGGTATTTCTAAGCCTATATAAACTCCCCTATATACAGACATTGTCGTCCTATGGAACTTGGTATTTATGTTGTGTCTGTGGGGAACTAATTTTCAGGAAGAAACTTGCAAGGAGATTGCTTTTTGACAAGAGTGCTAATGATGAACATGAAAGAAGCATCCTGACAAAGCTCAAGCAGCAGTGTGGTGGCCAGTTTACTTCAAAAATGGAGGGCATGGTTACTGATCTTACTGTTGCAAGAGATCATCAAACTAAGTTTGAAGAGTTTGTCACTGCACATCAGGAGTTGAATCCTGGGATAGACTTGGCTGTTACTGTTTTGACAACAGGATTCTGGCCAAGTTACAAAACTTTTGATATAAACCTTCCTGCCGAGATGGTAAGTTCACTGTTTCTTGAGGATCTATAAGGAGCATCATTACATGCTTATCTTGGAGCATGTTAAGCTGAAATGAAATCCACATTTTGAAGCTCATATTTATCTTCTTTTCCATGAAATATTTCTTGTTATGCTATTCTTTGAAATGAATATTTATATTTCTCAATATTTTTTAGGTGAAATGTGTAGAGGTTTTCAAGGAGTTTTATCAAACAAGAACAAAGCACAGAAAGCTTACCTGGATATATTCCTTGGGAACCTGTAATATCAACGCAAAGTTTGAGGCCAAAACTATAGAGCTCATTGTTACCACATATCAGGTAATTTAAATTGTATCACTATCAACAAATGTGTTGTAACCTGTCTGACGCGTTTTGACACACCTCTTCTTTTTGCAGGCCGCATTGCTGCTGCTATTCAATGGATCTGATAGGCTTAGTTATTCTGAGATTGTCACACAGCTAAACCTGTCAGATGATGATGTAGTGCGTTTGCTCCATTCTCTGTCTTGTGCAAAATACAAGATTCTTAACAAAGAACCAGCTAATAGATCTATTTCTCCCAATGATGTTTTTGAGTTCAATTCAAAATTCACTGACAGGATGCGAAGAATTAAGGTAAAATCCTATATTTTGTGTTCTTTCGTTGGTTGGCAGACTTTCAATCAGAACTTATTTGTGGTGATGATAATGTGATCATTGCATATTTCACATTATGTGCAGATACCGCTACCTCCTGTTGATGAGAAAAAAAAGGTTGTTGAAGATGTTGACAAGGACAGGAGGTATGCAATCGATGCATCAATTGTGCGTATCATGAAAAGCCGCAAGGTTATGGGCCATCAGCAATTAGTGATGGAGTGTGTGGAGCAGCTCAGCCGGATGTTCAAGGTACTGACAGTACTTTTCCTCTATTCTACATGCTTTGCTTAGCCCTTGGCATATCTTGCATATGTAGGGGCACACTGCGCTCCGAAAGTCATATTTGGTTTCACTTGCAATGGATATTTTACTCATTCATGTACTTGTGTTCTGATTTCACGCATCGATCTTGTGTTCACTAAACCTTGGGCAGATGCCTGATGTTACATTCTAAGTCGTCATTCAAACGACATAGCTAGCTGGTCATGGTTGTGTAATCTGGGCTTCGACATTACATTTTAGCAACTAGCAAATGTTTACCGTCAACTCCATTATTCACTTGGGTTTTTGTGTACTGCACAGCCTGACTTCAAAGCCATCAAGAAGCGCATTGAGGATCTCATCACGAGGGATTACCTGGAGCGTGACAAGGACAACGCCAACATGTACAGATACCTGGCTTGATGGGCGGCTGGTTCCAAGGTAAAGAGCTAGCTTTTGCTGACTTGCACACTCCCACAGGGCGGCAGCTGCTGCAGTGTGTCATGATGCGCCAACAACTTTGTCGTGACGTTGCAGCGTTTTTTGGGGGATATCTTGTATTTGTGCCGTTTCTATCTTGCCGGCTGCAGCACGGGCTGGTTGGGTCTCGTTTTGTACATGCGTCGTCGTCACATAGGACAGAATCGTCTTCTCAAGATACAGTAGCAGGGCATATCATGATGATAGTGTTGACATAAACGCCGTTTCAGCAAATATTTAATTAAAATTTCATAATTATGCATTAGCAATAAAGCAAGAGCATTAAAACAATAATTGCAACAACATTTATCGCTCGAGTCAATTAAATATAAAATTATGCTTAACATGGTTGCCGAAAACAAATGAACAATTACCATAATTCTTAATTTATTTTTTGTAGCTTGTGCTATTAAATGTTGGGTTGCTCTTGTATTAAATAAGGCCGCCTTGCTACGGTGGGCTGATCTAACCAATAACTAAAATGACGATATTTAGATGTTCTGTTAGTTTTGAGCAAATTGTGTTATTATGAAAAGTAATTGCAATTCATAAATTATAACTAGTTATGAATTGTACTTCAGATGCTTTGATATGCTTTACTGTGATAATCAGATTGTCAAGGTAGCAATCATCAAATATAAAGTAGAAACTTAACCAAAGGTAATAGTAAGCAAGAACATATGATGATTAAGGCTACGACAAGAACAATGACAACACTAACTACCAGCTACTAAGTACTAGCAGAATATCTTAAAATAACAAAGTACTAGCAGAATATCTTAAAATATTATTTTAATCTCATATAGACCATGAATTGTCATCGAGCAATCATTAATCTCACATATTATCATGCAATTGTCTTCCATAATTAGTGATAACATTACCAACTACTAAAGTATACTAGAACACTTCATAATTGCACAATAACATAAGGCAACTCATGAGGTGGCAGTACTCGAAGCCTCCAAAAGGTAGCAAAGCTAGGCATACCGAAATTGACGCTGTTCCAGAAACCCTATTGCTGTTGGTTGCACCGTGGCGTGGTTTTGAGAGATACAAAGTTACCCACATGAGTTGGCTAACACCACGGATGTGAGGTCGAGGGTAGGAGAATGTTGCACAAAATTGCCGAAACACGAGCACAAATGCGGTCAAACAAGACAATGCACAAACACCACCACTACTAGACTACCTTCAAGCTGGCAAAATCAGCACCATAGCCTAAAGTCGGTATAAAGCCATAGCCTAAGACCGAAGATGTGTCGACACTGCTGCTTGGATCCGCCTCAAAGCTGGAGCCGAAGTCGTCTGGATCCAATACCGAAGAGCTCCACCCTCACCGAGGACAAGGTCTTGGGTTGGAGCAGAGGAACCAAATTGGGCTATTGCCGTCGGAGCTCACTATAGGGGTTTCTTTCGGTGGAAGAGGAGAAAGAGGGGAAAACTCAATTAGATCTACTTAGGTTAAGAGAGAAGAAATCCAAACCGGTATTTAAAGAGATGAGAAGAGAAAGTGCCACCACCGATCGCCCGAGATCACTAGGGAAATTGGGATGGAATGATCCCTATGATTCGTCCTCCTTAAGCTAGTGACCCGGTTGAAGGCCAGCTCCCTCTTCTCGTCCTCTTTCTTAAGATAGTGACAGGTGGGCCCACTCTCTCTTATCTGGTTTCTTTAAAACCAGAAAACAAATAGGAAAATTCCCAAAATACCCTAACAGATAACAGATAGGAGAGGCACCTCGTAGTAACTTCTAAATGTGCCAACGAGCCTCTATATCATGCTTTTATCATATATTTTGGTAGTCGTCAGTTAACCTAGATGATACCTGTGATGGGTATTTCGCTCTATGAAGTACTATTTTTGGTAGCTTCACTTCCTGTCTGTATTGGCTTCTAAAAAATGTTTTTCTACAGATAATAGTTTTCCTATAGTATCTTAACTTTTAAATAAAGTGTCTTTTTAAGATAAGGTCTACTAATCGATTGTAATAGACACTGTAGTGATTTTATTTATATCGGATAAAATAACATATAAATGTCTCTCTATAAGTTATTACTATTTATCAGTCAAAGCACAAAAAAAACTATCAGCAAAAAGTATTATGAACACCCTCAATCTTGTTACTTGTCAGTTAATTGTCCCGCCCATCTCTTCGACTCTGAGCTATCTCGCCTGTCGCATCCCCCACCCGTTTTTTTTTTGCTACGTGACTACCATTGCATCTGCTTAAAGTTAAGCAAGCATTCTCTTTTATTATTGGAGATCAATATATAGTCCACTTCAAAAATTGAGATTCACCCCTGTGACCTGGTTGTATCGTTAGCTCCATCCTGAGCCCACTTCTGTCTGTCACCTTGTCCTAAATCAGTCACACTCATAGACATATCATCATCCCCATGTAAGTTGGTTTAAAGTAGAGCAACTACCCAACGCTATCCCATTGGATCCCAATCCAACAGGATAGCCTCCTGGCCACTCCTCTCCCTCTCATCTTTGGTGCCTTCCCTACCCATTCCTTGTTGTTCTCTTGCCATCGCTCCCCCTCCCCTCTTTTCTCTAGCACGGACAGCTCCGCACCCCTCCTCCACCATCGGCGGTTAGCAACATCTCACTCCCGTTGCGCCACCGTCTCCCCTCCCCCTGCCACCACCCCTCTCAACCTAATATTCACAGTGCCACCGCTTCACCTTTTCTTCCCTCCACCACCACCTACCACCCTCTGTCGTTGCCCAATGCCCTTCGCCATAGTTAGACCATTGCCTCCCCAGCCTCCCTTTACATCCGAGGGGTATGGTGAACCCGTCATCATAGCGGCACCCCTGTTGCCGATCTGGAACCAGAGCTAGTGGCAGCAGCGGAGGAGGAAAAGGAGGTGGCGGCACCAGCGGAGGAGGAAGGGGAAGCAATGCAGAGGAGGAGGAAGGGGAGGCTATCCCATCAGTGGTGGAGAAAATGATATACTATTCTTTAGTTTTTCTCTTAAAGTAAGGGGCTGACTATACCACCATCGCCTGTTTTTTTCTAAAATCACAATCAATTTTGTGTGCCATTGGATTTTGATCTAACTATCAAGATCTACTCTCTCTCCCATATCAATTTTGTGCACCCCCTCCCTGCGCGCCGCCTCTCATCGCCACACTAGCCAATCCTCTCCTCCTATCACTCTCACCTACTTCCTTTCACCACAACCACCTTATTCGTCGTCGTCGCCCCTCCCCGCGCGTCACATCCCACCGCCTTGCCGGTGTCAACGAGCTCCTCGCCCACCACCCTCCTCTCCCTACACCTCGCCTCCCCCTCCCGTCGCAGCACCACGCTTTCTCCTCTTCGACCAGATCCCCCTGCACCACCCTCTTCCTTGTCATTGGTGGCGACCATCACCAAATTCGCCCCCACCTCTTAACCACTACGATCTTGTCGCCCCTGTGCCACCCTCTTTCTTGTCTTCGGCGGCTACCGTCATCAGATCCGCTGCCATCTCCTAACCTCTCTCATTCTTGTTGCCCCCACTGACCTCCATTGCTCACTATCCTCCTCCTCTCCACGTCCAACAGTGCCACCACCGACTCACACCGTCGATCTGTCACCACGCCAGCCTCCTTCTAAGCTCGGGGGCATCAATGAACCTGAACACTAAACGGATGAATCTAAGTCGTAACCCAGTGGTAGCTGTCGAGAACCGAATATGTAAATCTAGACTCTCTGTGTATACTGCATTAGTCTAGAATCACCCTAGTGCATACAATTTAACATAGAAGAAATATCGACCATATACACGAGAAAATAAAAAAAAACTCAAATATTAATAATTATCAAAATACGACCTTATGATCAAGTTTACAATTGATTAGCCTAAAGGGCTTAAAATCTAGTAGCGGAAAACAAAAAATAAGCGTAGAGTGTATACTGCATTAGTCTTGAATCACGCTAGTGCATACAGTTTAACATAGAAGAAATATTGACCATATACACGATAAAATAAAAGAAAAACTCAAATATTAATAATTATCAAAGTACGACTTTATGACCAATCTTACAACTGATTAGCCTAAAGGGCTTAAAATCTAGCAGCGGAAAACAAAAATAAGCGTAGAAACCACTCGACATGCCCACATGCAATCGATTCGGAAGCGAAGGCCTATTCCGTGAAGTTATCGAAGTATCCTCCTGCTGATATATCTCTTCCTCAACTGAGCAACATTGGACATAAAGCCGTAAGTACATTGGTTCTCAGCAAGTCGTTTGTAACAATTAAGTGCAATATAATATGTAAGGCTTACCAATGGAGGGCTGAAAGGTTAATTTGCAAAAAGTAATAATTTGAAGTAAATATGGTAAATAAATTGAAAGCAAACTTTAAAAAAATGATAATAAGTAAATAAGCAATAGAATTGAATAAGCCACTTGTGAACTACCCATCCACAAGCTAAACCACCAGTAAACTAAACATTTACTTTCTAAGGATAACCAACTAAGTTTTTATTAAAATTTTACCCCTCGTGTGAAATCACCGAGTATTGCCCACAACCGGGGACATGGCTATTCGAATAGTTTTATACTCTGTAAAGGTTGCTTAACTGTACCCACATGATATGATTAGCCTCACGCTAAGAAAATCATAATAAGGCCTTTACAAAGTTCAACCTCAACTCAATCCCGCCCACTAGGGTTTCGCATCACATTTCCCTTGCGTCTCATGAAAATCAGTAACCATATTCATCACAATGGCGAGATCGAAGTTGAAATATCCCAAATTAATTAGCCTGGTCTATTTCATGTGGTTGTACGGTAAAGCTCAGATCAATGGCGCACAAAGTTAAGTCCTTAGCATTATTCAGGCAAGACTTTCACATCCCTCGAAGTGAATTCATACTTTTCCTTTACTGCACGATCACTCGTCTAAGTGAAAATCAATTTTGTATAACCAACACCAATGCTATGGTATATAAATTTTATCACTATGGCTTCAACTACGATTCAATATCTCATTAAGTTAAATGAATTAGCTGATCACATGTAATGATGAACCTATCGAGACTATAAGCATGACTAAGCATATTAATTGTACCATCCATATGACAACTAGTATGGTATCACTAAATAATTTTCTAACCTATGATGACAATGGCTTCATGGTATTCAAAGTATCAAGGAAGGATTAATCGATTGGGATGGTAACTATCAAGTACAAGGGTTTGTAATAAAATAGCGATACACGATAATTTAAAATAAAATAATTAAATAATAGATTAAAAACTATGTTCAACATGATCAAAGGACATGACTTGCCTTGGTCTTACTCAGCTAGGAACTCTTAATCTTCTAATGGTGCTCCTTCTTCGAAGACGCGATCTAACGAGAGAGAAAGCGACCGAGGCACAAAAATAAAATCAAATAAAATTTAAATGAACTCCGAAAACTTTAAAACTAGAACAAAAAGAAAGAGCTCGATTTTAGATGAATTTAGAAAAAAGAACGGGGTTAATCGGAGGTAGGACGGAGGAGAACGAGCTTTTTAAAAATTAATCTAGAGGAAAATACAAGAAAATCAGAAAAGTTACTGTGCTGTGGACTCGGTGCATAGAGAGGCCGATTTATGGTAGAATCGACTCATGGAATAGTGCACGGGCGACTGGGATGCTGTTGTGGTAGTTGACTGGGCTGACACGTAGCACCAAGGCTGATGTGACAGGTTGACGTGGCTGGCTGACATGGCATGCTAACGTGGCACTTGGAACGGCTCGGTGTTGACGTGGCACTAACATGTGGCACCTAGGACTGATGTGATGGCTGACTCGGTTGGAGCTGGCTCACGGGTTCATGGAATAGTGCCACTGGCAGGTGGGTCCCGGCTGGTAGTGGCTCGGCTCACGGTGGGCTTAGTTCACGGAGAAGGCGAACCGATGCGTGGGCGTGGGTGCGGGGTGACATCACGGTGATCCAACGGCGGTGGGTGAGACATGTGGAAGGATCTCAGCCGTTGGTGCAGATCTGGTCGGACGACTGCGATGAGGGATCGGACAGTCCGGGGGACGACGCATGGTGTGGCGCGAGGTGATGCTTCAGCGTGCTAGGGGTCATGGGTGTGCACATATATCAAGGCGGCGCAACGAGTGGCGATGTGGGTGGCTATGTGAACGCTGTTGGCTGGAGCGGGGAGGTGTTCGTTCTTCGGCGATCTGGATGAGACAACGGGGCTCACCGGTGGCAGAGAATGGCAGACAGCGGCTACACAAGGCGACGGTCGTCTGTATCGGCGGTGAACTCAGAGAACGGCGACGAGTTTTGGCGGCTGGACTTGCGGCGACTGCGAAGGCGATGGCAGCGCTCGGTGAGAACGGTGAGGTAGGCGAGCGGCTCAAGGTGCAGAGGAACAGAGGCGAGGAATGGCTTTAAAGTGCGGACACTGAGGGAGTCCGAGATGGGCACAGGGGCAGAGTCGGCGGCGGAGACGGCGTGCGCCGTGGTGTCTCGCTCAAGCACGCGAACTGAGATTGCAGCGGAGACAGTCGGGACGATGATGAACACTACCCGGCCTTGCGGATGGATGACGCATGGCAGTGCTTCGTGATCGGACGGGCGACCGAGAAAGCACGGATGAATAGTGCCGCAGCTGCCGGATGGAAGACATGTGGCCTCGGCTGGAATTTGGTGGACGCGAAGCGGCTAGGCTCGGATGGCTGACGCGCGTCCGAAGGGAAATCGGACGATTGAGGGAGATTGGGCTGGGGTGAATAGTGGTGGGCCGGCCCAACACTGTGCACGGATTTTTCGAAGGAGCTCTAGAAAATAGCAAATAAAACTGAAAAATTCTCAGAAAATTTCAAAAAATTCCTTGAGACACAAGGAGTCCAAATAAAATATTTTTACAACATATTAATGTTTATTTTAATTATATTAAATCTTTTTAATTAATAAAAATTTATTTTAAGTTTTAATTAATTTCAGAAAAATCCAATTGGTGAATTTTATTTTAAAAGTTTGAAATAAACTCTGAAAATCAGGATGTTACATTAGCGGTGGAAGACGCTGGCACCAAAGAGGAGGGAAACAAGCTCATTGTAGCGTGAATCTCCACACCATCCAAAGGTGAGAAAATTCCACTAATGAGTAAAGTCTACGATTTAGCAGAACTATTAAAGTAAACATCGCATGAGTAAAGTCTTCACTTCTATTTTGTGCACGTTCGTTCAATGTTCATCCTGCACTAATTCTGCTCCTTTTCCCATTCATTCCCACCTTGATCGGTCAGTCACTCGGTCGCCGCCGTCGGGCGGCATGACGCACGACTCGATCCCTGCCAGCTTCGCCACGGACTTCTCCATGAACCTCCTCTGCTGCCCGTCGGCGAGGCAGAATACTGACACCTCGCACACCACCTGCGCCGTCGGGGGCGGCGCCGGCCGGAAGTCCACGAGCCGCGTGCGTACTCGGTGAGCAAGTGTAGCATGTAGTCGTAGACGGCACCCATGCCCAACTCGTGCATCAGCCCCTGCCCGCGCCTCCATGTAGATTTTGTACCTGCATACATGCATGCAGCTGTTAGAAATTAATCTTATTGTTTAGATGTTTAAGTTATGGTCATTTATTTTTCTGGGTAGTGTGGCCAGAGGCATGCTTGTTCATGGCGTGGTCCAAGTCTTTAGGGAGTCTGCATGGGTCTGTATGGTACTGTACACGGATACGTATTGGCACTGTTCATGCATACGTATACGTGCGCCGTGCGCGGGAATAGCTCGTATTGAGAGCCTGAGTTTGCGGGCACATTGGTGGCGCCGAGAAGAACGGCACGTCGTGCTTGTGGCGCAAAGAATGGGCGTTAGAAGACTGCATGCATCCATGCAGTTAGTTGAGTTAGTTCGTGGCCGTGAAGCTAGCGCAGTCTGCTGCTTGGATTCCGGAAGGTGTGGCCGAGTCAAGAGTGGACGTTGTGGCTTGAGATGCGGATCGAGCTAGCTGTATGCATGCGTGTGTGTTTACTTATAGCTTGTATTCAGTCATTTGACAGTGTGTGGAGCAATACAAGAGAAAAGGCATAAGTCTAGTGCCGCAAAAACTCTCTGCGTGTGTTCTTCCTCCTTGAGTTTTTCCCACGAAAGTGAGAGCTGCGTCCACTGTGATCGCGTGGGTATTTAGCTGGGCCAACAGCAGCTAAATTGGTCGGCACATGAAACTCAATGTATATAACTCAATGTATATAACAGATGAAGGGCAACAAGTTTTATCTTGGATCGTTGGTAGATGGCGATTACGTACCATTGGGTGCACTGGCTAGACAACTTGGAGTTCTGGTACCCGAACTTAGCTTTCTCTTCACAATTCTACATCGAGCTAGAATACGATGTGATGTTCACTAGAGTATGATCACCATAGATTCTAATGGAATTTATAATGTGAAGATGATGATGAGTATTATTACTTGGCGCTTGATCTCGGTTAGCCATAGGTTGCTATCATTCATACCCACGTCTGCTAGCCAATTCCTCGCCCACGGGTATGCCCACGAAGGGCAATGGGCAGAGAACCTCACCTATGCCCATCGCTCGTGAGTGCCCGATTTTTGTGGACATGCCCGTTTACCTGCCACCACTCAAAATAGTAGCCAACAGCCCAACACATAGTACATGACAAAATCAATGATTCAAATAGCGACTCACCACAATTCCAATCCAGGTTGAGGATGAAGTATTGAGGCTTGTGAAGATTGTCTAGGTTGGTTACTACTTGCCGGAGTTGCCATCTAAAAAAATTGATAGCAAACAAATCTGAGGTAACACAAATCACAGGTGAAAAATGAACCTCAGGGTTGGGGCCAGCCTCTTCCCATGGTGTCGTCGACTTCTTCAAGCACGAGGCGTGGTGCCGCAACCTGGTGACAGAAGTATCTGGAGTGACCCGGTGATGAGAGTATGTCGGGGGCAAAGAACACGAGGAGAGAGGAGGGAGTATGCCGGAGCTGGAAGAGGGTGAGAGGATTGGCCAATGGCGGGCTCTGGTCTGGGCTTTGTAGGGTTTGGGAGTGTCAGGAGAGAGCAAGAGAGATGTGGGGGTAGAGGTGACGCAATTTGGGTTTTGGGAGGGCTAAGGGGGACAGGGGGTGGTTGGGGGTGGTCGAGTGGGGTTGGGGAGGAGACGTGGAGTAGGATCTTCCCCTAGGGGCCCACCTGTTAGAGGAAGATGTCGAGTAAATGGGCGAAGTAGACCTGGGTGGAGCTCACCCATGCCCATGCCCGTCTGCCCGATGAGTAGAGGATTGCCTCCATTTTCATGCCGGTAGGCAAAGAAAAGCCCCCATGCCAAATCGGGCACAATTGCCATCCCTATATGTATAAGGAGAGTTGAAGTGGTTCTTACCAGCCCCAGAAGGACCAGTCTAGGAAGGGGATGCCGAAGTTGTCCTGGGTGGTGTAGTACCGGAATAGGGCGGTGGCGACGAGGCGGGGCCACTGTCCCTGTGCTCGGTCCGGTTGATGGCTGGCTGGTTTATGCAGCCAAACATGATGCCAATGTCAGGCACGTGGCCGGGGTACCACCACATGAGCTACAGCAGGCTCACCATGGTGAACAGTGAGCAACTCTACACGCAAGTTTATTACAGGTCCACATGTAGCTGCCGCCCATCACTGATGATGGTGACACACATGGACGTGTGCTGCTAGCCATGACTGAAACATATTATTCGCTTGTGTACAATCATCGAATTTTCAAATCATTTCATTGAAGTATACAAATTGTCCAAACTTTTTTACTAACTAGAACTTAAAATTATCTCTAATTTCTCAATGAGAAGGCCCTCACATTACAAAGTATTTTGTAAAGTTTAACAAGTACTACTAATGTACAAAGAATGGCAAACAAGGTTATAGAATGCTATCTCATTTGTAATGCAAGAATTTAGCAAGAAATAATAAAATTTTGAAAGTAATCTTATAAAATTAATGTGTTCCAAACGATGCCTACATGGCATTGCTTGCTAGACAGGTAAGACCTTTAGCAGGTAGAGAATTTATTCAGTGCCATTATAATAGTTTGTGAGTTGCAAAATACCATCACAAATGAGGTCGACTAAAAAATACCATCGCTAACACAAAAACTATAGAAAATGCTATTGATATCACATTTTCCACCCAAAATAGCCATTAGAGCCTTTCCTGGAGAGAATATTTAATAAATACAAACATTTCCCCTACGCTCTTCTTACTCCCTCATCTACTCTCTTCATCATTCTTTGCTATGTCATGTCACCTCCTTGAGGTGAGCCTCGGCCTTCCTCTCCTTGGCTTCCACACCTCAGCCACCCCTCCATGTTACAACAAGCTACTCCCTAAACCTACAAAATGAGACATCTTCGAGCTGCACCCCACATTTGCCTCATCTCCCTCTCCCTTGCCACATCAACTCCTTCTCCAACATTTGTGCACCATCGCGACTGCTCGCTCTGTCGAGAACCACCCAAATCCATTCACGTCACCACATGTTCCTCATGCTGCTCCATCTATCCCGCATTCACTAGCTACAAAGCCACCTCTATACCACACGCCTGGAAGGATGGTGGCGGCATTGGCCAATGATGAAAGATGGCCATCACTTTCCTATCGACTTAGTGAGTGTTTTGCAAATCCATTTGTGTCACATCATGTTCCACCCATTTCCCCTCAAAATTCAAAAGTTAATTTGATTAGTGCAGCGACGGTAGGCAGCGGCGACCCGGTGTTTCGGCGCGACTATGCGTGCAACTATGGCGATGAGATCAGTTGGGCATAGAACAGGCTGCTTGAAAGTGACCACCGTGTGCACATGGAGCTAATACACGTAGAAGGTGTGGAGTCCCAGCGGCCAGGAGTGGCTGTCGTGGTTCATCGTCTGTGCCTTCTATGCTGCGAACTCCTCCTAGCCTCCTTCCTCCTCACCGTCGGGCGGTAGGTCGAGGAGGAAGTTGGTGTGCGCGTACAGGCAGATGGCCCCCACGTTGCAGATGAAGGTCAGCATGAAGAAGAGTGAGATGAACAGGTACTTGATCATGAACACCATCCCAATCTTGCTCCTGTACACAACCAGCAGTGCACCGGATGAGGAGGAGGGGGGAGGGGACACCAGGGAGTGGCCCGCCATGGCGCTGATAAAGATGTTGATGATGGACATGAGCATGATGTCCGTCAATGCCATGATGTTGTTACGCAGGGTCTGCATAGGCAGCATGCAGTAGCAAAAATATTTCTAAAGATCAAAAGTAAGTCGTTAATGCAAAACTTGAATTTCATTATTGAAAGAAAGAAATCCTAAACTACAAATTTAATTTTAAAAGCAAAATTCTTGGCTAACTGATTGAACTAAGAAATTCGAATTTCTTGAATCTAATTGCCATTCAAAACTTGAAATCGGCAATCCAAAATTGAGTACAAATTTAAATCAGGAATCCACCTTTCACATTTTGGTCTGAACCTTTCTTTTTCCCCTTCTTCTCTTCTCTCTTTTGTCTCACTTCCAAGTGGGCCCAAACATTCTCTCTTTCTTCTTCTTTCTTTCTTTTCCTCCTCATCTCCTCTCTGTTCTCCTTGCTCGGCCATGTGCCACTGGCGTCTGTCGCCTCCACCCACATGACCTGCTCCTGTCGCCCTCACCACGCCATGCCCATCCTCGCCCACGTCTGCCACAGTTCACCCCATCACGTCGCCAACGCCCGTCGTGCCCACTTGTGGCCTGGTTTTTCCGTCGACTGCTCCACACATAGCACGTCGCCTCCATCGCATCACCATGCCCAGCTGGCCATGACTCACCTTCGGCTCAGGCCGCCCCCGCATCCTCTTCCCCTGGCCTTCCCCTGTCTTCTCTTGTCCCATGGCCATGCCCTATCATCAGCGTCTTAGCGCTTGCACCCACATCACTGAGCACCATACCGCGCATTGTTGCCTGGTCGACGACCATAGTGCCACTACAGCGACCTCCACGACTATAAGCAGCTTCTCCAGACTCGCCTTACTCCCCTTCACTCCCCTCCTTCCTCCCAACACCCAATCTGACGCCCAAGGCATGTGTCGGTCGCCGCCATGGCCTTTGCGTCCCTGCCGCCCTGGCCACCTTTTCACAGAAGCGAGTGTGTCACAACATGTTCCAGGGTGCTAATTGCTGTTCCCCTTGGTTGATTTGGAGCCATCCCCTCTAGAGCTCGCCGAACCCGCATCTTCCTTGCTATCGACCACCGCAGTTGCCGCCACCACCATTCCTCCTCCTCCGCGTCCCGCTCAATTATGTCCTTTGAAAGCATCACTGCATCATTCCCTGCCACCCTCAACAATCGCCAAAGCTTCTCCTCCACCCAACTCGTCGCCATCGTGTGCCTCATCGCGCTGCTTTGAGCCACTATTGCTGGCCTCCTCCGAAGCGCCTTCCCACGCGTAGATTGCATGGTGAGCTTCCTCACCTCTTCCTCATGCCCATACTCACGTCACCTTTCTTTCCCTCCCCCTTCAGCACACCGTCGTTGATCAGCCCCACCTTAGGCCGCCGAGCGCCGCCGCCTGGACCGCCCAACTCTGCCCTGTCTTATATTGTCACCTCCTCTAGCTCCCTATCCTCCCCAGCAACCAGTTTTGCTAGCCCTAGCTGCCCCCTCAGCCACCGCACGCCGGTGACGCCGCCACCCATCGCTCTGTCCTTCCCCTATTATAACTCTCCTTTGTTTCAAGCTGAAGGCACCCCTCCTTATGTCTCTCTTTCCTCTCCATGATAGGTGGGCCCTCCCCTTTTTAATTAGAGATAATTCCATTAATTAGTGCTTATTCAAATTATAGCTAATGATGTTTAGTAAGTAATTAATATGGGAAACTATGTCTAGACTAATGTCTTCCATAAAATAAGGATATGATAGACTGAAACATGCATAAAGATTAAAGTCTTAAATCAATAACATATGAGCAAGAATGATGTGAGGTTAAGCCATACAAGTAATAAACATGGCCAGGATGTCCTAAAGGTCATGAGGTTCCTTCTTTTTTTAAATGGTTATTAAATAACTAAGAGAAATACTTTAATATTAGCTCACTAATATTTAACAAAAAATACTACGATTTAAATTAAGGATGACCTTGCATGTAATTAAATAAGTCTTAAAAATAATTAGTGCGCCATTAATAATTATCTATAAATGAAATTGCTAGCAAAAGACTATTGATAATACACACACACACACACTCGTGTAAATGTCTGAGTATCGTAAGGACCTCAGCTGAAATGTCAACTGAGTTAGAAATAAAGAAATTAGCCAATCTGTCATTGCTACTTAAATTAAAATACAATCTAAGCTAGAGGTGACAATAAAAGTACAAATGTTGCAAGCATAGACAATTAGGATTATTTAAGGCAAATAATAAATTAAGCTGCTTCATTAAATTAATTAACCGATGTGTCGTGATCACATAAAATGAAGTACACATTTAAATTAGAAGGACATGAATAAATTGTAACCCTTGCCATTAGCGTGCTACTGATAAATAATTCTTAGCGGTTGATTAAATTAAATAATATAATTTTATATAACAAGCCAGGCCTCACATAAATAGATTTATTTCTAGAATTAAACTGTATTGAGTAATGATTAAGAATACATAAAATAACAATGACCTTTATTAAAAAAACATCTTTAATAGAAAGATCATGTTAAAAATATGATTTCATGAGTCAATCAAAATATAATGATCCCTGGGTCATCGGTCATAATAATAATAATAATAATAATAATAATAATAATAATAATAATAATAATAATAATAATAATAATAATAATAACCCCGCTAATCTACATTTTAGTGAATAAGGTGATATTAATTAGACCATAATTGAGATAACCAGCTGGCACATCAATAGGTGATAACAAGAAGGTTTGTAATACCTAGACCTAGTTAAAGAGTCGCAACCTAGTTAAAAAGTGCATCTAAACCCTACAATTACATATCGACAGTAGCCATTAGTAAATAATAATTAACTAAAGTTAACTGGTAAATATCAACTGTAAAATTAAATAAACCCACGCTTTAATGAATTGGTGAGCAGATCATTCAATTAACCATTTGATTATTTGACAATTAAAAACCACATAAAATATCACATCACGAAATGCTACATCGCATACGTAACACATGCCCTAATTCATAAATGTTAACGCTCGACAAATAATGCTCAGCTAAATTTAGACATTTGTTTAAAGGTCTAACTTGGCTCATGAAACTTTCTTAATAAATATAAAATAATAAAAGAAGTTATTAAATTAAAAGATTGAGCTATGCTATTCTACAATTGGCTATGGCTAGCTATCCTTGAGCCCAAAGCAGAATATTCCCGTGAATATTTCTCTTAACATGAATCTTCCTTGACGTCCGTCTCGGTGGATTTCCCTCTTGCCATTCCTCACTTTGCTCAAACCCCCATTTGGCCCCGTCAACATTCCACGCCCAATCAACCTTGTCTTAGATCACCCATTTAATCACAATAAAGCTAAATTGAATTTATTTGGATTTGATTGGATATTTTGAGTTATTTGAGTTTATTTGGATTTAGCTGTTTATCGCGTAATTAGAATTCAGAGCCTCGAGAAGGACAAAGCGAGCGAGGTCAAGATTTAGGTAAAGATGAAGACCAAGAAATCAAGACAATGGATTGAAAAAGTTTTGGGTCAGATCAAGATTATGGTAAATTGAGCAAGGCAAGTCATCACTTTGATCATATTGCACCTACCTTTTGAATGCAAGTTACTTTGTTTGAAAATATGAAATTGCATGCTTTACGTTGTTATGCAAATTACGTTCGTGTTAGTCCATAGCTAATTTCCTTATAGATAATTGCTTAATTATATCCCATTCCTTGACTTTGGACATGAACCCTTGTCGCCCTAAATTTAATGGTTAATATACTAGTAATAAGTCTACATTTATGTGCTATGCTTAGTCTTGCTTAGATAGTCGGGGGCATTAATTTGCCCTGGCATCATTTCAACAATAAAAACCTTATTTGGGTAGTCATTGATGGAGAGTGGCTGGTATGTTGTAATATGGATATTTTATGCGTCCAAAATCTCAAATTGCTTAACTATCTGGGCGGATGGCTCGGGGGTGTGGTGCAGTGGATGCACGAGAGTATGGAGTGTGGTAGAACCACCCAGATAATCCTAAGGATTGAATCTTGTGATAATCTCCCAGTGTATAACAGTACAACTATAAGCTGGCAAAATATAGGTAGAGCTAACTAATTTGCATTGACCTAGTGTGGTTACGCCGGTTTGAACACGTGCAAAGTGAAGAATGGTCTCATCCCTGCCTTTGCAGTGACGGTGCAAGAGGGGACTTCTCGAGGGATGGTCTCATTCTATAGAAGTGAAACCTTAGCGGACATGGCCTCATTGGAAAGATGTATTGTAATAGCTTTGTTATTATTACTCAGTCACACACCTAAGGAAGCGTGTAATGGTCGACATTATGAGATAATCACATCTTGTGGGTAAAAATGCATAACCTCTGCAGAGTATAAACTATTTGAATAGCTGTATCCACGATCATGGGTGGATGTTGGAAACTTTATATCGATATAGTTCTATTTTAAAAACTTTATAAATGAGATGAAAAATTGGTCTTTGTAGTGCCCTGTGCGGTCGGTCCTAATGATGATAATAAGTGGATATGATACTGAAAATTAGCATATGGTGTAGGTGACATGTAACAGTGGATGGAATCTGTGCTACTATTATTGCAATCTTTCATACACTTTAGAAAACTTTATTTCAGTTAAAATCGCTAAGTCTCATGTATTTCCTATATCTGTATTTCAAAATAGTGGCACTTCGCAAATAAAAGAACCTTAAATCTTTCTTTATTCAGCCCTACATCTATTATTACTGCATTCTATGTGGTGGTTTACTGAGTACATCTGTACTCACTGTTGCTTAATTACAATCATCAGTAAGTCAAAAGGAGAAATACAAGCCCTGCAGGCACCTAAAGGAATCGACAAAGCTGCAAGATGATGAGGCTAAGAACTAGGTTGTGAACTCTAGTTAACTGCCTATAGGCATGTCCTATGGGACCCAGCTATGTGAAGCTTCCTTTTCCGCTGTTGCCCTTTATTGATTTTAGTCTAATCGGCTCATATGTAAATCTACTAATATATTTACACTTTCATATGATATGTACTTTGATGTTCAGTAATGTATCTATGAGAACTATTTACTGATCCAGAAAATAGTGTGATGGAATCATATAGGATTCTAGATTACAAAATCTGGCTCCAACACATGAGGAGGGGATGGGAAATCCGAAAGGTAGGCGAGGAGGCAACGGTTGTGCGCTTGTGGCAGAACATGGGATGGTGAGTTGGTTTTCATGGTCAAGGGTGTGGCCCACCGGTCATTTGGTTTTTCCTAGTTTTGGGTTTTCTTGTAGCCAGTTTTATTAGGTGTGCTACGTGGGAGGATGTTGGAAGGGGTGGGACGACAAACAGAGGAGAGAATGGATGTATAACCACTGACTCATATTTTTAAATAGTAGAGATATTACTGATTTTCTCTTGGTATTTTGAAATTTTGTTTTAAATGTGAGGTATTGATTTTGCTTGATGGATGTATCCTGGGGGTGATATGTCAACATTCATAACTCATTAGGGCTATTGGGGGTTTACTATTATTTTCCTTTGAGAGGATAAGGAAAGATGCTTACACCATATTTATTGCCTAAACTTGTAGCACATGTGATTATTTTTTCTCCCCCATATTCAGTTGCTAGCTAGCCTATAGTTAACTAGTTGTATGGTTTTGTGGGGTGTACTGTGAACCCTACATTATAATCACAGGATTAACGCAGAAAATATTGGTGGTGTATGAGAAATTCCTTGTGTGTATATAAGCCACAAACGTCTTCTGCCTTTGTTACCTCTCTTTGGTTATACCACTCTTTCTTACTCAGTCTTTCCCTCTACCCTTACGTATGGAATTTTTTTTTATAGGGATCGTCCACATGTGAAAATTTTCTCCCCAACCCCTCTTGAGGGTCGTCTCCATAATAATTCCTTCCATACACATATACATAGGTATATACATGATTGGAAGTTCAACATATATGTGCAAGTGAAGACACTATCGATGTGTAAACGAGTCCACTGGTTTTGGTGCAATGCAAGCACTCAATGAGTGTGTGTTGAATGTGGTGGACCAGTACCATGGTTCTGATAAATGGCCGATTATCGGTTTTATCGGATATATCGCTCTCGGTAAAATTGCAAACCGGTTTCGAAAAAATTATTTCGTATGTATTTTGTTAAATACAGAATTTTTTTTGCTGAAATTGGTTTTCAAAAATTTCAGCCGATATTTTGAACAGACTTTTGGCCATTTTCGACCAAAATTTATTTGAAATGCAATTTTTGTTTGAAAGTTTCGGGCCAAAAATCACTGAAAATTTTAGATTATCGGGACTATCGTTCGTATCAGCCTCTCCAGTAAAAAATAGACCGGTATTGAAAACCCTGACCAGTACTGCATCCATAGAAGCTTTTTTCACTCACTCCATGAGTGTGTACATATGGACAGCCCTATTAGCTAGCATCTTGTTCTCTTGTGGCCACAAGTTGCAAGGCAGCGTCGCCGTCGCCACATGGAATGATTTTGATGCACACCAATGGTGGTCCGCATAGAGTTGGCATGGAACTCACTCCTTAGAAAAAAAAATAGTACCACTTTGAACAATTAACATGCGACATTCTAAAAATAAGTTCTATTTATGAAGATATTTTTCTCCACAAATCGTGTACATATAATCAAAGTTC